>CM040396.1:52520822-53120822 GCA_022702515.1 Ilyophis sp. 1 JC-2022
ATTGTTTGTTGTTTTTTTTTTGTTTAAAATTTGTTTTTTTAAAAAAAAAATTATTTAAAAAAAAATCTAAAATTAAAATAATATGGGGGTTGGCAATCCTTGCAAATTTTGTGTTGTTTGTAAACAAAGTGTGTACCAAAAAAAGGTGGTGTGTAAAAAATTTTGTGGGGGGCAGTGTCAGGTGGTGTTGTCATTGTCAACTACAGCGCCACCAGGTGTTTATATATATATATATTTCTCTCTTTGTTAGAGTTTGGCAATCCCAACAAGCCTACCAAGTTTGGTGATTCTATGCCAAACCAGCTGACAGGAATTTTAGGTGAAATTTAAATTAAAAATAAAAATAATCCCTGAAATACTCCCCTAAACTTTTACTCACCCTTCTTGTAATAAGCAATACAATATGCCTTTAAATAAGGACTATAGTGATCTTTTATGTATCTTTCTTAATAAAATGGACTGCATTTGATGCTGTCTATTATGATCTGAAAGCACTTTGCAGTGAAGACGGATCAACACATATCAACCATCAACGTCAAGCGCCCAAAAGCGCGCAGTAATTTCCAAAATTTTATCACATTTCTTAATGCTTTGGAAAGTGTATGAAAAAAGTTAAAATTCTACTTTTGGCAATGCTGCACTGAATTTTAATATAGTGTGTACTTCATAGAAGTGTATGCATGTGAACCCATTGCTTTTCTATTAAATCTCAACCAATGAAAAACTGTAGTCCTCGCCAAAAATTTGATAATCCAAAAACGTAATGACCTGACATAAATAAATTGAACAAATAAGCAACAGAACAAATGACAGTCCAGGCCTAGTTTCTCTTTTCCTCAATTCAGAAAAAAACTGTCCAGGCCTTGAATGTTTGCTAACAGACAGAGATATCTTAATTAAACACAACAGTCAACACACAGCATTACAAAAGTACCGTTCTGTATATATCCTCTGAAGCTGTACCCTAATGTTGAAAGACTAATAGGTCTAACTTGAACTTCCCGGCAGGTAAAATCTGTCAGTCAACAGGTGAGGTAAAAGCCTGCACAGTATGGATACCTGAGATCCTCCCTCCTTAACTAACAGCACAACGCACTAGCCTGTGCAAAGCCACCTACCTGCACTAACCACAGCCAGCTATATCATTATGAACATTTTATGGCCTTACAAACAATGACGCCATGACCAACAGAATACACTTAAGTATATTTGCTCAATAAAAATGGTAACTACAATGCATTAATACTAATGTGATTGCAAACGGAAGTGGATAAAAATTAAGAAAATGTTTAAAAGAATGTTTCCGTGTGAGAGTGCCAGTGTACCATGGAATGAAACATGATCTTTAAAGTGGCATATTTGGAGGGGGAAAAAAAATGAAATATGTGATGAAAACTAAACATGAAGTGGAACAATATAAAGCTTAAAAACCCCACAACAAACTAGCATTTACATAAATATTTTTACTTTGGGTTTTCTTTAGTCCAGAAGGTCCTATGGTTTATATAGATACACATGATGTTAAACAATATGTAAATGAATGTACCTTATACAGATTTATTCTTTTCTGTGGAAAAACAATCATGGTCAGCCAAATAAGAACAGCAATATCACAGCCTACAACATTAATATCCAGTGCTATACCATCTTCATTACTGATTAACGGCATCACAGATAGTTGTTACAATACATACAGTATATTAGGATATCATACAAACAATAACTAAGTTTCACAGTTAATAATGAAACGAATGTTAATGCTCAGTGTGCATCTGTGTGTATGTGTTTCCCGGGTTAGTTGAATTAATACTATCCACAATTAACTTGAATTGACCATGGGGTGAAGAGAGCAGAGAAGTTGGGCAAAGATATAGCTTGGGATGGTTTACTCACCACTAGCATGTTTTCATGTATAGTCATGAGCTTCACTCAACAAAAGACATACAAACAGGAGCTGAGTCAGATGACACTTAGCGGAATGTTATAATAAGTGAATTTCAATCCAGCTGAATCACCACATTGTCTCTCTACCAACCCTTCTGTGTCCAAATGATGAGAAATGTAGCCAAGCAGGCATATAGTTTTTAACTTGATGACTCATTTTCTGTATCTCAGCAAAGGGCTTTTTTCTAATGTCTTACTATGTCACATAAAGAGGTTTCAATGTTTTCATTAGGCTGTGCCAACTGCTATCAACGTGGTGCTGTGTACATGCAAAGATTAACCTGCCGCCATTGTGATTGTTGTCCTGTATTACCAGTATTGTTCAATTTGAAAAAAGTAAAGATTTTTTCATTGCCACTTTCAAATTAGAATCGTACTGAAGTTCCCAGCTCAGGTTAATTGACCACCCAACACAGCACACTGTGAATCAGGCCTAGAAACTTTTTTTAATTTGCTGCCCAGCCTGAGGCTGTATATATCCAATTCCCACCCACAATCCAGAATGTCCAACCACACTGCCAATTGTGGAGAGCTGTGACATCCATGGTTCTCCTCAGAAACACACAGTGCTACTGCTGCTTCTTTCCCTGTCACATACTACAGCAAAGGCTGCACAGGGCAGCGTCAGAGGAGGACTGTTCAAATGTGGCTTTGACATGCAGTCTTAGGAGCGCTCTTATTGGCCAGCGGGGGTCGCCCAAGAGCGATGAAATACGGATCCCTGTCTGACTGAATCCTCGTACTCTAGGCAATGCAGGCGCCAATTGCGGGTCACCCTGTGGAGCTACCGTCCAGTCGGCATGGTCCGGATTCGATACGAGGCTGTGAAACTGATCCATGAACCGCAGCGTGGTGCCTAAACTGAATAAGCCATCCAGCAGCCCCCTTTTGGCCTCTGGTTAACATATATGCAAAATATTTCGCCCTGTGTGTTGTCCTATAGTTTTTATATATAATTATGTTGAAATGGTAGAAGTTGCCATAGAAGCAGTTACCCTGGCTTGTACTAACAAAATACATTCCATACCTACAGAGCAAATCAATATACTGATACCTAGCTTGGACGCAATACACCACATACATAGTCATGAATGCATAGTCAGTTTAAAACAGAAAACACTTGATTTTTGTGACTATGAAACCCGGAGGACTGTGTGCGCACTGTGGAGTGGTTTCACAATCCAGCGAAAGCCAGTCGGGCAGGTTTACTGTCTTTACATGAAAAATGACTTCAGTCCCTCAAGGCTCCTGCATATCTGTGAGAGGCTCTAAGGAACTATGTGAACTGACATGCACAGCGACTGACAACGCTCCATTTACAGAACCTCCCGCTTTAACGCTCTCTGTCAAGTCTACATTCAGTTACCTGTCTGCAGTGAGCTTCCTTCATCGTTACATTTTCTAAATATCTCAAAGCCATTTATTAGACGCAATAAATAAGACAAATGCCTGTAGATTTGTTTGTGTGGGAAAAATACGTCTGGAATGAGAAAGTAGCAGAACAAGAAGATAGGGCAATTATATCTCTGACAACACAAATCCTTTGTAATGGAATGTCTTTGCAACCAAAGGCAACAGGAATGTGTGCAACCACTGGAAAACAAATAGAACTTTCCACAGACATATGATATATTTTTTGTCATAATCAAACTGGTTTTGTGCAAACCCAACACTGCTCCCGTGAGCAACAAGAGCTTCACACTCACAAATAACAGGTCGAGTTATTCATTATTTCAAAGGCAAATTGTGTTCTTTAAAAGGATTCCTTGTTTATGCTGTATTTTACTTAAGGTGTGCACCCATTTGATTTCCACATTTGCTGCAAGGCACATTCAAAGAAAAGCTAAGCCATTAACTTTTCCACACAGGTCAATGGCTGGATATGTCCCTAATTAACCATTAATAGGGGATGGTATGCTTGCAGTATAAGTCTCACCTATGAATGGTTGTGTGGGGTATGAAAGAAGCCTGGGTGTGAGCATAATCTGTCATGAACATACTACCAATGCCCTGCCAACAGATATTGTATCAACAGTCCTTTTATTGCTTTAAGAGTGTCATCTTGCCAGACATGACAGTAATTCAATCAATTTATGTTTCACCGCTTCATCTGAGTGGAAGTGTAAAATTTGTTTGAGCAATACAGAAGGCCAGTTATAACATTAGCGACCAGATGCCAACTGCTAGAGAGATACAGAGGAAAAGACCAAGCCATGCAGAGATTTAAAGAACTCACCAAATGCTGAAAATGTAACAGCAACAACAATAATAATAACAATAGACAGAAAAATAAAAACTATATATATATTGCACGTCATGATGTTTTTTTTTCATAGTTATTGTCTCACTTGTACAGGAAGTCAGAGTCCCTGAGACTGTGCATAGCAGACAGTGTAGGGTCTGATTTAGGCAAGGATGAACTCTTAAGAGAGAGGTTAATCTGGCAGTGCGCTGTAACACTAGTAGTTCGATACCTGTCACCCCTGTGATGTTTCCTCTGAAAACAAGGGCGCCGACTCCAGCTTTGTAATGAGATCACATCCCACCTTTGAGCCTGACATCCTCAAGACCCGCAACATGAAATCAAATATTTTCACCAAAACTGATCTCTGTTCAAGGGGCTTTTTATGCATCTGTTGTGGTTTCTATTGTAATGACTCAATATGCTTTCCAAATCCTTATCTCCACATTATCTTTTATTTCCTCTTTAAAATATTTAATATATAATATGAAATATTTTAAAGAGCTATATAATAGACATATAATACTTGGCTGATATTATCTTTCAGAAAGTATATATTAGCAGTACATATTTAGCATTAAAAGATACATGTTATAAAGAATACAGACAGCGGAATTGAAAAGCCCTCCGCCCTGACTCAGTTTAATGAATAATATACTGAATGTGAAAGTGGAATCAAAAGGTTAGGAGTGTGAACTGAAGTCACCAGATGAAGTTTGTAACACAATCCGCATAAGCCCCAGTCTCAAACTGTCTTAAATGTAGCCGTGGCGTATCAGATGAAAGGAGATACACAGGCTCCAGCAGAACAATATCTACTTTTGTCATTCTCCCTAAGGCATGCCACACAGCCACGCATGGCTTTCCCTTTCCCACCGCTGAGTCTGGCTGAGCCCAGGGTTTACCTGTCCTGGACCTACACCACAGGCATCTGGAGATCCTGACAGGGCTAACAGGGTAAAGGGGGGAGGTTCACCTGTCCTGAACCCCTGCCAGCACCCACACAGCCCCAGATTTCAACATAAGAACAGAAGAATATTCTAAGACAAGAACAGGCCATTCAGATCTTCGAGGATCATCATTTTCTGATGGAGCCACCCACCTGGGCCTCCACACCAGACAGGGCAGGGCTGGAAACAACTAACATTTCACAGTCCGCCAAAATAAAAGCGGTTCACTTTTGACTTTCGGAGGCCCTATGAACACAAACTGAATTATTGGTTTAGCTCAAATGAATGCAGGCTCTTGGGGGCAAACATATTTACTTCTTACATTTCTTACAGTATTGCCAGTACTGGCACTTGGTTAAAATCATGCAGGCTGAAACTATCAAGGGATTTATATTCATCTTTTTTTTTTTACCTTGAAAGAGCATGTTTGGTCCCACAAACTATAATTATCCATCTGGATAGTGAAAGTTTAAATTTCTCCCGAATACTATAATTTTATTTGGACAGAAATATATGCTCAGACTGGAAGCCATAATAATTCCCTGGGGATTAATCTACTTACAGTAATACACAAGTGAATTAAGAATGAACACTCAAAGATATATTTGGATTTAACAGGATTCTAGAGGGTTTCTCCTTTTGCTGTATTTGTAAAAACAGGTTATAAATGTACTTGTCATTTGGCAGATGCTTTTAGACAAAATTGAGCACCTTCCAGATGCACCAGGCTTTTGAGACAGTATCAAAAGCAATTCAAATTATACATTCTGTTAGGTACCTCAAGGGGAAACTGGACCCAAATGCAAGACTCACACGAAAACACAAGGTACCCGACAAGAACACAAGCGAGAACACAAGGCCCACCACAAGACGGTCTGGCCCCGAACAGAGAAATGGGGCAGAGGCAGACTAAATACAAAACAAACGAGGACAGAACGAGGAACACGTGGGGCGAAAACTAACGAGAAAATGAGGGAAACACAATGCAGGTGTGGGGGAAGTGGAGGGAAAGAGGGAAAACACGGGGTGGACTAACAGACAAACGGAAAGCCAGGAACGGATCACGGATCACACATTCACTTCATTAGAGATTTACCTTAACATTTGTAGCCACTGAAGAAATTTCCATAATGTATAATGCAATAAATAATGTTCAATATAATCTCACTCAATGGGGCCATAAATAAAGCTTCCAATGAACTGCAGTTAATTTACAGGTTCAACAATGAAAAACAGAAATTTTGCTTCCATTATTGACTTTCTGCCATTACACATTTGAAAATTCACCGACAGTCTCAAAGGACATGTGAGCAGAACAAATTTGTACATAAATCGTTTGTATTAGCAATTTTGCCTATATTTTGCCATTCATCAACGTTTTCGTATCTGAGATTTGATTGTATGTATGAACAAACGTTACACCTGCTCAGGACCACGCATACTTCATACGTAAATTCAAAATGCCATTAAATGCAGCTTCTGAATACCAATTTGAACATGAATTTGTTTATTTTCTGTTAAATTCACATGACAAAATGTAGCCTCTTAAATAAACAATGCAAACGTAGCTAATAAATTACAATAGTAAAAAGCAAACACTTTAGATGATGCTTATTAATCAATTGTAGGCTATGAACTTGTTTAATTAGACTCATAACGTAATGAATGCTCCCAGTAGGCTAATATTTTTCTGAATTGATTTTAAATGTTACATGACGTTAAATATGATAATTAAAACACACAGAACTAAATTTGCTATAAACTGACTTCCAGGTCTGTATAGCCAGTGTTGCAATGGCTGACCTTGTGCTGTTGGAAAAGTTGGCTGCTTAGGAGAGAACCAAATGCATCTTTAGGATTGAGCAAAAGCTATTTGTTGGCTGATAGTGATGTATGGCTGGTTAGTCATTTTCGGGTTTTTGTGAAATTGCCAAGCTGCCCAATGTTATTGGTCCCGTAACTGTACTGCACAAACGTAGCCTCGAGGCTCCATTTCGAAGATATGTTTGCAAAATATGAATAGAAAGGGCTGTCACATCTGTGCAGCTCATGTCATGTGAAATGTATTGCTCAACATCCTGGCCCAGTTGCCTGGTGGGACCATAGATGGGTGGGACCCACAACAGCTTCAGTTGGCACTCGTTTGCAGAACGCTGCGGTGAGAGACTATGTAGCTATGTCTAATTGCTGTTTACTGTGTCAGAATATAGATTCCTCTTTCCATCACTATAAGAATCGGGGATTTGGAACCACCTATCACACGCACAAAACACCAACAAAATGACAAAATTAACAAATTAAATATTAAATTTATTTCCAGGCTGCAAGAAAGACAGCCTAGTACTTGCCAGATGGAGGCAATGTGCTCGTCCGATGCAGATAGGCTTGAACTTTAACAGCTCTTGTGATGGGAGATTCTGAATTTCCTGCATGCTATTATCCTGCCATGTCATTTTACTTTACCGTGCAGGCTACTTTACTATTTACTTTATGACACCAGCATGGACAATACTAAACCATTTTTTTTCTTGATTGAACATCTGCTAATAAAACTTCTATTTAAGTGTCAGAATAATTCTTTCTTTTGCTTTTTCTGGGCCATTTTGACTTTGTATGGACCTTTAAATGGAAGTGACAACCTCTATATAAGGCAATTCATGTGTGTGGATTTATGCTAATCACAAAATAATGTGAACACGCTTGTATGAAAATATGTACGTGAATGCGAAGAAATCTGCCTTTCCCACACGGTTTGATGAATCCGGCGTATATTTTTCGTACCAACTCGTTTCGTACATAAATGTACACGCATATTTATGAATGCTTCATGAATGAGGCCCAATGGCACATAGAGGTGTTATTAAATAATGATCAATAGATCTAGAAAGAAACTAAGGTAGTCAGCCCTATAATACATCTTACAACTCCCAATAATTGAGATGTGAGCATAGTAAAGTCAACCCAACCCCTTTTCTGACCTTGTCTCTCTTTTTTCTGACTTGCTGAAGATGTCCCCCTTATGAAAGCATGCATCTAATTATTTCCTCACCACTGCTATCAGCCAGGGCAACAGAAAAATTACAAAGAAGTTGCCATCAATCAGGGGCCAAGTTAACAATACATCACCACTAGGCCAGGCTTCTGTGAAGCCCAGATCCGCCTCCTATTTCCTGCAAGGTGGTGATGAAAGAGCTGCCACTTTCCTGGGCCTGCTGGTAGCACAGTGACTGATAGATAAGAGATAGTGCAGACGAATGGAAGATATACCCACATAGAGAAACGTGGAAAACTGTCAAACCCATTGTTCGGAAAATGGCTGCAAAACTGAAACGATTCAAAAACGCGTTTACTGAAATCAGCTTGAACAGAAGGCCAGACGACGACTAGAATTCTCATAACCATGCTTTCGGCAACACTAAAATACAGAGCGCAATATGACTACGAGGCCAGCTTGGTGTTTGCTTAGCAGCAAGCACAATTTCACCGAAACCCAATTTACAAACTGCTCAGGAAATACAACGGGAACCTAAATACATTTTTCGTGATGTAAAAGGGGGATTGGGTTGGAAGAAAGTGAAATTATGGAACTCTAATGTGAATGTTTAAATCTGTACAGGAAAGCAAGCATAAGAAGGGGTAATAAGAGGGAGGGTGACAGCTACTCAGTAGTGTTTATAATGTCTGTATTCAGGAAGCTCAACACCTGGTCCCTGTCGTTCCTCTTCACCTCACTGCCGACATTAGGTGCACCCACCACCCCAAATTTCCATCTCCTCAAATTATAATGTCTTCATCAACTTCTTGCCATCACTTACCTTGCGTTGCGTTGATGTGTTATTAAACTCTCAACTTTCCATCCACAACAGAGGTTATTAATTGACTTAAATTGGGTTTAATTATGGATTATAACTCACGGCTAATAATAGAGCAGTCAGTGGCTCTTTGAAGCTTCAAAGAATAATCACAATTATCGACAAAATACATCAGAATCGAGGCTGAATGGCTTTGTGATATTACCTGCATTGCATCAAAACAGGGTAAGTCTATTAAAACCACTTCTGGGGAATGCTGGGGACTCTGTTCTGTGCTTTATAATCTCTAGGCATGCACAATAAATTCCATTGACTAAATGGAAGTAGCATAAAAAGCTTTTCAAGTGTAGAGGGCTCAGACATTACATGTGGTGGAGAAGACATGTTGTGTGTCACAATGTCACACTTTGTCATTTATTAGCCAAACTTTAAAACAGCCCTGGAAATGATGAGCACGGTGATTAGAATAGATTTTATTGGAAGAGCAGCCTACAGTATGTGTAGCCTTCTCTAGCACATCTCCCCAGCAGGAGTCAGTGTTGCTAGTTCAGTGTATTGAATGGATAAATTGTACCAGGAAAAAATCTGAATGAATATATCACTAGCTCAAGGTCAGATTGATGCCTGCTTTTCATTTGTAGTAAGTGCAGAAAAACAATCAATCAATCTCATTCACTTACTGTGAGTACACAGCAATAGTCATTAATACAATAAATAAGCTCATGCAATAATTGTATTCAGTGAAATTATTAAGTAAATTTAAGTAGGTTTCAGGAGACAGGTGGTTTTGAAGCAATCCTCAAAGCAGACCCTTTGCATGGCTGCTCCTGGACTACCACTTAATGAATAATGACAATATACTGTATGCTTGTTCTGCAACTTGGGTGATGCCTCTGGAGTCCTTTGTTTAAACAATGTTTCCTTTATCTCTTCTACAATTCCTGGATATCATAGTGTCTGTCAACACATTCTCCGCCTGACTCCTAGCAGTCAGACAGCACAGGTCGCTCTCATAGGTGAGCTTTACCTGCCCATGAACTTTCCATTGCCTCGTTTTCGCCAACATTTCTCTATTGCTCTCTCTCTCTCTCTCTCTCTCTCTTTCTCTCTCTCTCTCTCCACCACAAAAACAAACAGTAAATTCCAGCAATAAGCCCTCTGACACTCATACTTCCACTGCACATATTCCTAATATGTTTTTACATTAAGCCTTTCATCAAAGAAGGTGACTGTTGGGCATACATTACCCAGCTGCCCTGAACATAATGCCATGGTAAACAAATCAACTTTTAACTACCTGCTGTCTTTACCACGCTGTTTTTTTTGTTAAACACAAATGCCACACGCTTCGGTTTCCATGCATATCTACAGGTACACAATAAAAGTGTGTAGTGGTAAGTGTGGCAGTACAACTACATACCTAAACACCTTCCCCCACCCCCCTCATGTCTGTTTTTGACACCAGGGTAGAGGCATTTGGTTTTCCCCTAGTTGTCAATGTGATTGATGGAGAGCAATATCAATTGCATTTTAAAGTACAACAGTGTTCGTACTCCACTACAGGTAGTGTGGAGGCCATAAGCTTGGCGTAACTTTACAATCATGAGAAGAAAGCATTCAGCTAACATCACGCGCATACTCCTTGCTACCTTCACAAATGCAAATGAAGCTTTCATTCTGCAGTGATTCCAGTTGGTTATTTTTATGCAGAACATAACAGTACAAGAAAATTCTCTCTGGTGGGCAGCAAGTACACAAAAAACTTCCAGATGGTTCATTTTTTACCTGCTTTGTAAAAGTCCACTGCACAATGATTTGAACACTTTTTTATCCATTTCCTTTTGCCGAACATTGAAATTAACCATGACAGCATAATTGATTTTTAAAAAGTCTTGATGTAAAATGTAAATGTATGTAAAGATACTTATATATCAAATTATGCACTTAACGTATGTTAAGTTAGTCTACAAAATTCCTTGATACTTCCTGGTTTACAGAGGTGAACTTCAACTAGAGTTATATCCAGTGATACTTCTAAACCCACATGAACAGTATACTACATCAGATAAAGTAGTTCCTTTTGATAAAGTGCTTCAGACAGAGCCATTTGGCCCGGGTAGTGATGTCACAGGAGTTTAGAAAGTGAATTCCTGCTCTGCAGCAGCACAGGGCTCAACAAAGGGATGGGAGATAAGGAGGTGTTTGAGGGCAGGTCAGGTTTCTTTTCACAATCTAGAGACCTTCTAAAAATCACAACATATTATACATGAAAATGCAAGACCCCATAACCAATGGGAAATTACATATGTTTAATTGCAGTGTCATTAGCATAAACTTGATGACCTCATGGTATGCAAAATTACCTTTCAGGAAGGAACTCATAATCCTCACCAAAGTAGGTGTCAGCAGAAGTTGGATGTTAGTACTAGCGATGAACAGCGGACCGGGACAGTGATAAACGGATATCTTTACGGTGACTTGAATTCATCTAGTATTTTAATTTGAGAAGACTGCGTTCACATATCAAATATCCCCCGCCAACTGTCTTGAAGGTAAAGGAGAGTTCATATTAAAGCAAGTCATTGCATATCAAAGCACTTCCAAAGCCATTCAAGTGTCCCTATACAATTCATAGGGGGCTGTCTGTAAACTAACCTCAGGCAAAATCTTAGAAGAAAAAACTATTAAATATTCATTAGAAAAAACTAGTCTGTGCCTGCTAACAGATTTGATAATGGGATGAAGAGGTGTTTGTTTCTGCATCATGTACATATACATTACCATGCTATTTTTTCTAGTACAATTGTGTATTTAGAAAGAAATCTTACAAAGATTTACATTGTCAGTACCATGCAAAACCTTGTACTACCCTTTATCTATGGCTGGGCAATGTGATAGCTATGTAGCGCCGCTTGAAGCGTGAGTTGGGGGCTGGTGCCAATTGCCCAGCCTCGTGCCAGAATATTACCGTCAACAAAACCCAGCTGACTTAAGCTGTGTTGTTTACACTGTTAGCAAACTAGCTGCTAACCATGGCTTTCTTGGCAGCCCTACAGCACCAACTCCTTGAATTTGACAGGCGGCGCACAGCTACTAATCACTGTGCCCAGCAGATGAATAAATGGTATTTTGTCAATGATAGTTCTGAATGCAGCTGCTTCTAAAACAACTAAGATCTTGTTTTTCTGTTTTTATTTTTACTTGTCATAAAGACACATGATGCATAGTGTAAGCTTTGGAGATGCTGGAAGGTGTATTTACCTCACAGAGCTAAGGTAAGAGCTAAGCTAGTGGCTTTCATCTACAGCCAGCCACAGTTAGCACGCAGATAATGCCGTACTGGACGCACAGGGATACAATTGGTATGAATCTTCTCGTCTGACTCTGTGTAAGATAGCCAAAAAGTGAATTCCCCCAAAACTTGGCATATTCATTTAAAAATGGCATTTCACTGAACCGTAATGCTGTGTCAAACAAAATAAATGCCATTTCAGCATTTGCACATTGTATGTGTATGTGTGCGTGTGTGTGTGTATGTGTATATGTACATATGTGACAGGTATGATTATGATATGCACACGTTGAGGATTCCCTGTTGATTGGATGGAGCAGGTTTGACTAGTGAGGACAGAATTCCTGAGGGGTATTGTGCAGGTCTCTCGGTGGGCAGTTAAAAACACGGTGTGGATCCACAGAGGGCTCCCCACACAGACAGCTCGGTATAAAGTGCTCATGCATCTCCACCCATCTGTCACCAGTTGCTTAGTGTGTCCTGGAGCTGCTGACGGCTTTGGGTGGGGAGGGGCGGGGGGACAGCTTTGTGCAGCTGACTGTGGCTGTCACACACACAGGGGCACAGACTGGGGACCACAGCACAGCCTCTCCACTCTCGGCTGCCTTGCCCCATGGACACTTTGCTACTATTTTAAACACAGTTCAGGACGTTTTCTTTGCTGTAGATACAGCGCCTTATATTTTTGCTGTAGATACAGCGTTTTGTCATGCACCAGATTTATTTTGCAACTGATTTAAAGGCAAACAATACATTAGAAAATGTTACACCCCATATCACTTTCCCTGAAAAGCAAGCATATGGGCATGCATTAGGTGGGATCCTTACACTGGGACTGACTTGAATTACACGTTACATGCGTTATAAAGTTATAAATGAAGTTATGAATGGTACACATACTAAGAAGGATCCTTGCGAAAGGACTAGTTTGAGCATTGTCATAAAGCTGCTTTGAGTAAGGCAGCTTCATTTCATTGAGGTGCAGTGACTAGCTATTTACAGGATAGTCTTTAACAGTTTCCTGATCAATGCACCTGGAGCAAATGGCAGCAGAAAGACAGCGGTTTCCTCCTGTAATTTTCAGCCGGGCTGCGCCTATCAGACAGACGTGTTTCAGCACAGTCTGAACCCTGATGAGGATTCCAACTTAAAGAAGAAAAATGCCTTTTGTAATAACAAATAGTGGGAGCCAGCTCATTACTTCAATGACATTGTTTCTCTGGAGACAAGCCCCGACTCTTCATCATTATGAAACTCTGCCCATTGCTTCGCTCTGGAGAATTTATTACCCCAAATCCATTTACAACAGACAACACGCATTCCAAAGCTGATTTGTTACTCAGGGCCACAACAACATGGTGCTGAGTTTTTAAGGAATGTCTTCCACTAGCTGAGGAGAGATGTGTCAGGAAATGAGCTCTCAGAGAGACAGTGGCAGACACACAGCGTTGATTAAGTCAGCAAATAGAGACCTAGATATCCCATTATCCAAGTGTGAACAAATCTTCCCACAATACCAGGGAATTGTTCCAAAAAAGCAAAACTGCGTGGCACCACTTGAGTGTAATTAACAGTTATTTTGCCATCGTCCAACATATAGTTAATTATTAGCTTATAAATATCACCGATTTAAGAAGACACACTGCATGTCAATGGTGTCATTACTTAGTCCAGATCCGATTCTACTTTATACCCAGCGATGGAGCAGAAGAAAGATCCCCTGATGCTGCTATAGACCTTAAAAAAGTTGCTAAAAGTGCACTGGATAAAGTAAAGTGAGGTTAGTGACAGTCAGCCTTTGAAATGGGATTTAGATAGATAAAGTCAGGCCCATAACATCAAGTTTTACTCATAAGCATCCACTCAGTGTCCTGACGGTGAGCTAAAATTTTCATCATGTCATTTGCATTCTCCGCTCTTGTGGGAACAAGTCTGGAGGTAACCCATAAAGGAAGCCCATATTCGATTCAATGAGGCATAGGAGAAAAACAAAATAATGCAGGTAGTGATTACTCCAGAAAAAAGCTTTCTCTAATTATGCACTCTCTCTACAGAAACACGCTGCTTGAGCTTTTTAAACACAAACGCAGAGAGACGCGGGATCATAAAGCAGAGGAAATGCATTCGAAACTTTCAAAGAAAGGCAGTCAGTTTAAGGGTTTATTATTTTTTTAACCTAATGTTTAGATGTGGTATTGCTGTATAACTGTGGGACTACCTCAGCAGCCAGCATGACAAAGGCCCAGGAGACACTGACATTTTAGCACCATTTCATTTACGGCTTTTGTCTAATTACAAACTTCTGACAATCAAAAATGTCCTCCTTTAAACATAATGTGCCAACTGTAACTAGGATGGCAATTTGGATTATTATGGTTGAGAAAAACAATGAGTGCATTGGTTAAAAAATAGCGATAATTTTTTAATGGTTGAGAATGTATTTTGAGGTATTAAGAATCCACATGTAGGGCAATTGTTTAGATTATGTATGCAGATCATTTTAAACGCGTTCCATTTGGAAAACAAAAAAAATAGGGGGTCTGTTCTAGTGCTTCTTTCACACAGAAGTCACATTCCACTTGTAATCCTGAATGGTTTGAGTAATCTCTTTCAGTGTTCAGATGGATTGCTTTGATACAAACACTTTCAGTTTGACACCATATGGGGAAAGAAAACACGGTCCTTAAAACAAAAAAAGTTTTGTACATTATACAATTTTGTACAAAAAGTCAGGTGTCAGGGAAGCTTCTCATGGTGGACATACAGTGTCGGTGAGAGACTCATCTACAGAATAGCATCTCTGCAAAGCCACCCATGGCAAAGGCTTATTCACAAAAACAAACTGTCAGATTGAAGGTTAAACTAATGTAGGCATCTACTTGTGAGTTTCAGGGCTGCGACACACAGACAGGTACAGACTGAGCACCACACAGAGAGACTGCACTCCCATCAGTCATCAGAACCATTATCCTTTCTTACAGCCAGACCCACCTAAGCCAGGCGATGAAAGTCTAGGTTAAAGTGCAATCACTAAGAGTAGTGCTCTACCTCTCCGATTTCCGTAATCCTCAAATTAATTTTCTTTAATAGCAGCTCCATTAATGTATTTATGCTCTGTATTAATTACAAAGCTGCGTGTTTTCAAATATGACCTCGAGTGTCCAGAGCATTTCCGCAGTTGTTATACACAACAGTTCACTTGTAGTTATGGATCTTTATTAGAAAGACGAGGCAAAATGCTCTAAAGGCAGATTGACAAGCCATCAAATTTGTATTTATTGGTTTCAAGATATAGGCGTGTGAGAATCATTATCGACGCCCACGCCATGTATTTATGTAAACCACGCATCTTAGAATCAGTTTGACCTTAGATAGAACAATGCTTTGCTCTAAAAGAAACAAATAAGTGCTTGTTTACATATTACATGAGCTGAAGTAATGTAATGGGGGATTCTTCACAATGTACACACAATGTACCTGGCCTTCAAAAAAGAGCTGGCCTCTTACATTCCATAAAAAAAAGATTTGAACTCTACATTTAACAAGTATCAGATAATACATAATAAATACTGAATAATTTTACAATCTAGATTACACTATTAGAAACTAGTTGGCAGAAACAAAACAAAAAAATGGAAAGTCTTTAAGAAAGAGTCAGAACACTGTGGTACTACTTGTGTGTACACGGTCTGTTTTGGTCAGAACACTGTGGTACTACTTGTGTGTACACGTACTACTTGTGTATACACGGTCTGTTTTGGTCAAACATGGTCAGTATCCATTTTATAGAACCTCAATATTGAGGAAAAAACACAAAATATAATTTTCGATGACATCATATGGATCAATGATCTGCACCTGATGGGCTCTCTGATATAGCTCCAACATGGACTAATCTGACCTCAGATCTGAACTTCAAAGCCAGAAACAGCTTCATGCCTATATAGACCCAGACAGTATCCAATCATTTGAACCAAGAAAATGTTCCAGGCCACCCACAAAAATGTTTCTCATAGCTTGGCTCCCATCAAAACTGATAAGCCCAAAGCCAAAATAAATAGAAACACGTTTCTTTGCTTGCATGGGAGTGAATAGTGTAAACAGTATAAAAACACTAAGGGCAGTTGGTCAATGTCTGTGGTTGTGTCACTTACATCAACAGGTTTGGTAGGTCTATTAATATCACAGATTCAGACATTACCAATCAAGGGCCAACCATTCGTCTGCAAAAGGAGGACTGTGTGAATAGTTACCTTAGAATTACCCACATATTCAATATCATAAAATGAACAATTGATACATTGTAAAATGTAATTGCTTTAGAAATCAAAGCTCACATTTATTCATATAAAAAGCAGGCTCTGGATCTTCTTCCTTCTCACTGACAGTATTACAAAGCATAAGAAAGTCATGCCCTCAACGTGTTGATTTGCAAAACATGAAACGGATGCCTTACCAGCCAATGTTTATTTATTAAACAGTAAAATAGCTGACAAGCTAGCCACTTACTTCTGAGGAAAAAAATGGTCAACGTTACGTGAAGAGTATTAAAGATAAACGCTAAGTCCTTCCCGTGACGAAAGACAGCTGATGGCTGAGAAGCAGCTTTTGGCTTTGTAGCGTAATCAGGTGTCGTCTCAACCTTTGTTTCTCCAGTGACCCTTTCACAAGCCATCTTTCGTACTGCTCTGAAAGCACAACTACCAAGCATTGCAAAATAAACAGACCTCATAGCTTCTCATGTGCTATAAATGTCCAAAATGTATGCTATCAAGGTTTCAACTCACACATTCTCATCCACATTTCTTAAACACCCATGTTTTTATATACACAAGAAGGTCTCCCCGTTATCTTCTGAATAGGTGTACTCTACATGGTATTCAAATTAAATGTTTTTAAACTATTTAAATAGTATAATTATGAATGTATCTGGCTCTGTTTAAAAATTTGTTTGTGTTTTTGGAATTTAAATACTAAACCTATTCTCTGTGGACAACTATATTCAATATGAATTGATTTGTTTTTGTTCAAATACTGTTAGGCATTCAGGATCAGTGCAATTAAAAATCTATAACCACAATGTCTGTGCCTGCAATAAGGGTGGGTGGGTCTGATATTCAATCACCCATATTTTTAGTACTATTCTTAAGTCTGGGGCTTTGAATGCAAGATCATCCTCTATTCAATGACATTGTAACCACTTTCCAATCCCGATTATAACAAAGTTTTAAAAAATGGATACATTTATAAAAATATACATATTAATCACATTCTACCCTTCTACCCACATTCATAAAAAAACAACAATTTTATGCCTGCATACTAGTTTTAACTTGGCAAACTATTCTTTTTTATAGTATCCTTGCTAGTGGTTGTTTTTTTTTCTTCCAGCAATATTACTCCTTTAGATTAAAATGATTTACGGGAACATGTTATGCTACTTCATAAGTAGGGAAAATTATTCTGTTGTGATTGGCTAAAAGAACATTCATATCTGGTTGATTAATAATCAGAGAGCAAATATTGAACTCCACTGACTTTAGTACATATCCATGTTACCATGGAGACAGCTAGCTAAGTGCAACATGCGTATAAGCATCCTGTCTGCACAGCTCAAGGATGGCATAATGTTCTTTGAGAGGTAAACAGAAAAGAAGAAAGAAATATTTGAAAACAGAAGTGGGTGCTCCTCAGCTTGTTAACAAAATGATCCATTCCCAGTGTATTGCTTCTCCCGGAAATATTCCAACAATACATTATTTTGGCTCTGCTACTACATTAATACCCAGCTCCTCTATGTCCACCTAATTTATTTAAATTAAAAGTAAAATAATTCATAAAAAGTACATTTCAGTGGTTTTTCATCTGTTTTTATTTTATTTTGTTTCTGATTTTTTCCCCATTTTCTCCCAATTTAGTAGCCAATTGAACCCCTATTCTAATTCAATTCCCCCCATGTAGCAACTGCTACAGAACCACCGCTATACAACCCCATCAGCCGATAGTAGGAAAGAGGCCGCCACGTCCTCTACAGGGCGCGACTCCCCAAGCTCCTGACCGTGATTCCAACTCGCCCGGGGCCTTATTTTGCGCAGCGATTCTCTTCCGAGCCCTCCCCCCACCCGGAAGCAGCCGCCAATTGCTGCTCCCACAGGGCGCCGGCCATGCTCGGAAAATGGCAGGTCCGGGGCGCGAACCCCGATCCTCGGAGTACTTACCGTTGCACTACCGCAGCGGCCCCTTCATCTGTTTTTTTTTAACAGCTCAGGTACCATTGTCAAGCCATAGCCATTTCCCATGTCAAAAAAAATTACATTCTGTGCAAGTTGCATTTTAAAATTAATAGATTCAGTTTGACAGAAAATAATTAAAACAAAAAGAAGAAAGCGGATAAAAATCCTTTTGAAAACATTTTTGATATAAATTTTTAAGAAAAGAAAAGAAAACCTGATTTTATGAATCAGCACAACAGTGGCGTAATAGCTGATTGTTTTACACATGTAGAAGAGTTGTAATCCTCTATTACAAGCACAGGATTTTCTGTGACTGAATCCATTTTCCAGGTCTAACTGTAGAGGATATATTTAGAGCATTTAGTCAGAACCTGAGTGATGTTTAGCTATCCTGTTTAGAGGAGGTGCAGACAGGTTCCAGAAGTAATGTCGGAGATAACAAGAAAGAGAAATGTGCAGATACTGTAGATACTGAGAAGAAAATGGCTGAAAATCAGCCCCTCAGTTAGACCATCTCAGATATGCACCTGAAACAGGCCGTACTGTAGCATTACGTTGCTATCTTTGACAGTACAGATTATTGTGCTCCATTTTATAAATATTTGAAGAAAAAATAGCAATGAAAAGTCATTTGTAATGTGCGTATCCTCTGAGTATTACTGGTTGTCTCATCCTATGTGTTCCTTTTAAAAATACCAGCCACTCTTGGATCTTTATAAGTCACAGTAACCAAACTATACCATGCAAAAAAGAGAGAACAACAGACTGTACCAAGCAACCCCTGAAATAATAAACATTGTCTTAGATAACAATGTAAAATTTTCACCCCTAAGATCAATTGGATGATTAAAAATGGAAAAAAATTATTTAATTAATTATGAAGACCAGACGGAAGACAGTTATTTTAAGGTGTCAATTTTAACATAAAAACAAAAAGTTTTCTTCATTTTGAAAGATGGCACTAAACACATTGCTCACCGCACTTTAAAACACAATGAATAGACTTTCATGAGAAAACAGGGGTGTGTAACTACAGACTACAAGTGAACATTAATCAGGCCAGATTCAAAGCCTGGCAGAGCACAGTGAAACAATGCAGTCTTTCAATTGCAGCCAACTTGGTAAGTTTGGAGTGAGTTCAGTAGTGTACAGTAGTGAGCTCAGGGACCCGATTTCTAAATCTCCCGCCTTTATAGCCTTCAGCCCAGTACAGCACTTCTGCACGTGAAACTTAATCCTCGTCATTAGACTTTTAACTTTCATGGGAAGGTCACCCGCACTCAGTTATTGTGTATTTTCACCCTGAATTCAGGTAAATTAAGTTACATTCAAGTTGAAATATAATACAATATTAGCATGTCCCAAATAAAAAATTAAGCTTGTGTACAAACACTGGTGCCAGGAAACACATTCGGCTGAAAAGATTTCATTCAAAAGCGAAAGGAGTCACTTCAGGACAAACAAAGGACAAACATTTTTGTTCAAAAGTAATCATATAAAACACGGTCCATCCAGATAAAAACCTGAATGTTTTTGGCAGGAAGATTCAGTTAGGGGTAAAGTGATGGCCACTCTGTAGGGGTCCATTAGGAATGGCAGGGTTTAACTGTAATGCACATTGCAGACACTCAACCTTTAATGGACTGATCCAGCAGTTATTAAGGTGTCAGAAAAATGTGTCTCTTCTGTAATTAATAGTACAGAAGGCTGAAGCAGATTAACATAAAGCAGCTGCAATCCAGCTCTCAAAGCAGCAATGAAAAGAAGCAACAGTTTAGCCCAGCATTGAAGCACAGTTTGTTCAGAAGCACACAATCCAAACGAGACATGGCTTTACAAAGAAATTAATCTGATATTTAACTACCTGTCAGTCCCTCGATTTACACTAAACAGCATTAGAACATCGACTCACGCAGTCCATTTATGCTTAGAACTGAATCCAACATTGAATTCCCTTGTGCAACAGGCAGTCATTCAATCTCTACATGAAATCCACTGATGCCCATGTAATCCCTTTAAATGGTCTATGTAGTGTATGCGGGGCTTGGACCTTTTACATGCTTTTAGCCAGCTAGCATCAATCAAATCCTGAAAGAGAATCTTAATTGCCAGATGAGAATCAGTCTATACATTCCAAGCATCAGCAAGTGAGGAAGTAATAAATTAACAGGCCTCAGAAATGAGTTGAGTCCGCTTTGACGGATGAACTTGAATAAAGACACCTGAGGCTTGTTCTGTGAACTGCAAAGCGCTACACTGCGGCACTCACTCTTTGAAGTGTACGAGGCTCAGGGTTGCACCTGAAAAGTGGCCTTTAGCTGGATAATGGTTTCACTGAGGCTTCTGACATACACAGAGTTTTCTTCTGCCTGATTTTAAACTCAACCACTCCTGCTGTTAATAGTAACCCCTGACCGTACTGTTAGACAGAAATGTAACATTGTATATCCACTTTCGTAGCATGCCTCGAGTTTACTTCCAGTCACTGACAATTCAGCAAGACAAATTACTTTTCTTTACACAAATAGACGTGTTTCTGGGAACAGAAGGTGCACTGAGAAGTACCCATCGCCACGGATCAGGAGAGACCAACCCCACTAACCACCCCTTTCTATCTTATGTTGGGAGGTGCTAGTTTATGAAGCAGCAATAGTATGTTGCTAACCTAGCCAAGGTACGCACACGGTTTCAAAAGAAGCGAACGGGTTACAGGTGCAAGGAGACACATCACTTCACCTTGCACAATGACTGACTCTTCACAACTACCCAAGTATGTCAAGATAAGATCAGCCAATCACTGGTGCCAAAAGCCCATGTTCTCTCTCTATATATATATCTGGCTCACGCTCACATCCTAAAAAAGTTAATAAACACATTAGGGTGTGTTTATTCTGCACCATGGGTTTCTCTCCCCATCATTGATGTACACTGTGTGACAAGGATGGACCTGTTGGGTTCCCTGCTGAAATCCCCATGTGGGTATGGTGCTGGCCCTTGACTATGCCACCTAATACCCTGAAGCCATAAACCTACACATTGTTCCCACCAAAACCAGCACACACACAGTGATAATGCTGTTCTCCTGGCATGTATTTGGCGAAGAAATCCTGACAGGCCTTGTTAAACAAGACCAAACAATAAACCTGATTGGATGTCTCCTCCTTAACAGTTAACTTTGAAAAGAATGAAAATCAACCATAGCGCCAGTGGCAAAGCAAAGCCACGGTATTCCCAAAATTCTTAATAGAATGTCATTCCTGTCCATCTCCCATAACTGGCCTCTCCCTCTGGTATATCCTGCCCAAAGTGTATATTTTAATATCCTCCTATGACAATGACCTTTTAGAAGCAGTTTACACGCAATCGGCCTAAGGCTCAAGGGCCAAGGCATTAGGATTAATAGGCCCTACACCTTAAAAATCCTAGATCAAAGGATAAAACAAATATGCAAAAATATGTCTATGTGACTGAGGTTTTCAAACTGGGAATTCCCTTCCAAGAATAATGACCCCCACCCCCAACAACATAACACTTCAAAATGAAGTCACACTAATTGAAGTATTCAAACATCAAGATGTCTTGAAATGTACAAGGGGGTTTCACAGCAACATACAATTAAAGCCCAACATTTTTTACGTATCAGGATATGCGTCAAAACCAGACAGCATGGACGGAAAAGTACCTGCCAATCAATAATGAGCTAAGCTCTTGTTAAACTCGAGTGATTCATACTTTAAGCTTTATTTATTAGATTCATTTTTTAAATTTCTTTATTCTGACAATCTATTATACAACACATGCACACACACATATACACACACACACACATACACACACACCGCATGAGCATGCAAATACACATATTCGTCTTTGCATATTAAATACAAGATTGCTACCATGAACATTAGGAAATGTCTATGTGATTCTATGCCAAATTACAATGAGTGTAATGCTAATGTGGATGCAATGATAGGTCACTAGAAAACAAATATTTCATCAATCTTAAAAATGAAAGGTTTCCTATCAATTATAGACTTTCAGCTCCACCTCTGCAGCTCACATTCACTGTAAAAGACTACAGCTTTCACATGAAATAAATATTGCTTTTTAAAATAATGTCTGTCAACTGCCTCTGTTATGTGACACTTTGTGATCCTCTATCATTGCTACTTGCAAATTATATTACCTTTGATGATCTGATCGCCTCATTCTGCTCACGTTGTGACTTGAATTTGCACTTGGCTTTAGACGCATTAGTGCAATTTCACTGCTTTTCACTACCATTAATACGGAAACTTCTGTCATTGCCTTCTGCCTTTAAAAACTCCCCTATATACACAATATCAATCTTCAGGCACCACAGACTGACAAGTTCAAGTACTCAAAATGCACAACTTTAATATGCGAGCGCACACACAGAGATATACATGTACTGTCTAAACGAACACGCCCTTACATACCTTTCATGACAATGTGGGACAGTTAATAATACAGGTTGATAGCGAAATACACACTTTGATGCTTTATGAGCATCCGACTACTATGATGATACAAATTAGTCCATTGGGACAAGAGAGGATAAAGCACAGGCTACAATAAATGTTTAATAAGTCTGCAGGAGCACAGTCATTGGCCAAGTGGAGATAACACAATGGCAAGTGTTTTCAAAGTGTTTTTTTGTCCATTGACTAGAAAAGATGCAAATCAGCAGTGCACTGCTGCTTATCTGGAGCTGCATGGAGTTCATGGCTGACAGAGCCAGAGCAGATGGTTGATAGAGAGGGTGCAGTCGCTGCTGTGGGAGATCTGAGCAACTGCACAACAAAGGCCCTGGCTGGATTTCATGCACAAGACTTAACACTCATGTAGTTACATTCCAGGGGATTCATGATGTGAAACAGCAGAGAACAGGAAACAATCACATTCGTAAGACATCACATTTATTTTCCTTTATCAAAGCCCCCCCGACACACACACACACATACACCCACCCCTTTCACGCCATTACAAGCCTTCCCCCACCAGGTAACCCTTTGTAAAGAGACCTGACCTCATTTTCACTCATGAGATGAGATCAGGGTAGGCCCAGTGCAGGTATACACTCTTGGAACACTGCAATGTCTGCTTGAGTTCATTGCGGTTCTTCTCCTGCATGTTGTCAGCCCCCATGACCTGCAACACTTTATAAAACTGATCTAAGGCGACATCATATCTGCCTGCAGCTGTGTCTACATTTACAAGCTTTCTGTGTTTTAATGGTTTAGAACCAATAGAAGGTTGTACAGACTGGAATTATACATATATAATTTCCATTCTCGGCTCATATTCTTGCATTCATTAGAAGTAAAAGCTGGTCCAGCAAGGCCTGTTCAATGTGCAGTGCTCTCATATTAACAGTGGCTCCCAACAGGTGCCAGATTTTCCATGAGCACCCTTGAAACACCATACAACAGAGGTCCTGGGAACAACATTATCCATGGAAAATAAGAAACCACAGGCCTCCAGAGACAGCCTACAGCTTCCTCTCTCTTTCCTGAAACCTTCTAAGAGACGTACAACTCACATTTTCTGCGTGGGGATCTAATTCTGTACAAATTATCAGTGAAAATATTCCTGATGGGCCCCAAATCCTGCTCTGTGGCTGCACACTGCTCAAGTGAGACTTCCTGCATCGCCTTCGCCAACAAAGCGCTAAAGGACGTCCTTCAGTGCCCTTTAGCTGGCGCACACTCTCAGTGTCCTTGAGCCGTGCATCAGTGAAACTGACACCTCAACCGTGTGAGCCTCCATTGTTCAGAATGAGGAGAAGCTTTTCAGGCAGGCTGCTCCTACAGTGTGTACCATAAAAAAGGAACAATGAAGTGGACATTTAAGAAGTATTTTTGACTCTATTGAGCAAATCGGTGCAAGATTCAGCGAAGCATTTCAGGGAATGTTGACCTAGCAGACCGATAAAGGAGATTCATGTGTAAGCAGCCTAGACTGTTAGCAAAAGTCAC
Organism: Ilyophis sp. 1 JC-2022; assembly: GCA_022702515.1. Classification (NCBI taxonomy): domain Eukaryota; kingdom Metazoa; phylum Chordata; class Actinopteri; order Anguilliformes; family Synaphobranchidae; genus Ilyophis; species Ilyophis sp. 1 JC-2022. The sequence goes on from CM040396.1 coordinate 52,545,295, forward strand.
TGAAGTAATATCAAGCAGGTCCACATACATCTACAAACATTGACTTTAGACACATGCAAGCAAACAGTTAAACATCAGTTTTTCTCAAACCTCCTGTTTTAATGTGCTCATGCTTACCTCAGTTATGTTCATTTATTTATTCATTCATATTTATTAATTAATTCACACGGAACTTTATGTCTGTTAGCACATCTCTATCTTTATAACTGTCTCTGCTTTCCTCCTGACTGAATAAAATGGAGAGAAAAAAATCGACAGGACTGTCAAATCTCACCACAAATCAGCTTTGTTAGTGTGTCTGCTCTTCTAACAGAAGGCACCGGAGCGGTGAATTGTGCATTTTATTACAGTGCACTGAATTAGTTCTACCTACTTCAGACAGTATTGGTAGAGCTCCCTCTACTGCTAAGCTGCATACCACCACTGTAATGCATCACATTAATTGTTCCAATATTCCCGCTATTTTAAATAAGAGATGGAGATTCTTGAACAATTTTAACGTTTCCCGGCACTTTTAAAAAATACAAATCAAAAAACAATGCCTATAGAACCTTAGCACTATGATACAAAAATGGCATTATGAAACATCTGGATAAACAGTCAGATCTAATTCATTTTAAAGCCGTTTTTGTAGGCAGTAGATGTCGAAATGTAGACAGGACAACACGTGTGTCTAAAGAGATCTTCAGGTAGATTAAACTATGTGGCAGGGCAGGGTCCACAATGGCAATCAGTATTTATAAGCATTTACACATTCATTCCAAATATTTTAATACTCCAGCAAAATGAGTGTTGGATATGATATACTGGACAAGTGATATTGTTGCTATTGCCTTTATTGGCTTGTGCAGAACATATTTCATGAGATTCTTGGAAAGTTTTTACCCCAGCCAAACTTTCCTATCCAACTCAGAGAAACGGTGGAAGAGCTGCGAATATAAACACAGATATCAATCGAACTGACACATTACGTTGGGAAATATTTCTATGAGAGAGGAGAACACATACATAAGCGTGTTGTTATTTGTGCCTGTCTTTTGATGCTGTATCATAAATCACGTTCATGACCTGATCCTAGGCAGGGAAGAGGGAACAGTTATTCACATCAACACACTGTACAGACTTCAACGAAGCAGACATTTCATTCATACATTTTAGTTTAAGCACATCATTAATTCCATGAAAAGCAGGGTGTTCTTTCAAAAACCTTCAAAAAATGACCAAATGAATAAAAATGTCCCAAAAAAACCCAGAAATAGCTGTAGGGGTAAACACAAACACATCATGCACACATCCCACAGAAGCTGAGATTTTTGGAAGGAGCACACAGAGCATTATAACTGCACCCGAGGGGGAAGAATAAAGACAGCGATAGTTAGACTGCGGTCACCATGGTATGCAGGGAGTAATTAAAAGCTACCTGTAGCATCTTGAAACTTCAGTTTCAGCAAAGTGACAATCACCTAGTGAGGCAAATCAGTGCCACATTTTGCTTTTCAGCTTTGTTGGAAAATTCTCATGCAAAAAAAAAAAAAAAAAAGTTACATTTTGTGTACCTGGCAGATCATGAAACCCTGTAATTATGATACTTTGTGTTGGAGTGCTTTGAATTATCCTTCCTTCTACTGTTGCACTTTTTGGTTTTTAGAAAAAGGGTAGCAGTTTTTAGAAAAAGAAGAGATTGAATTAAGTCATTCACCACTGAATGAAGTAATTCACAAATTCTCTCCCCAGTGAACACTGAAATGCCGATGGTATCACATTAAAAGCTAGGGAGCGTGCAGAAGAAATTATACGAAAGTCAGGAACCTGTACACGATCTATACCACAATACAAATAATACTTAATTAAATTCACTTTACTATAAACATTACACACAGCTCCAATTACAGACACATATGATATGATCTTACAGACCGAACAATTTGATCTAAGAATTATGCCAAATAAAATACTGGGACATTGACTTGTCAGCTAAACAGCTGTATGTGTATCATATGAATGAAGTGCACATTCAGGATCTACAGATTGCCCATCACAGTTTATTTTCACTAATCCATATTCAACAGTGCTCTGGGTTTACCTCTTGCTGACACCAAATGCTACATTTTCATGTAGATCAAAGTAACCAACAATGTACCTGTGTGCACATCACTTCAAGTACAAAAAACTAACTTGTTAGTTTAACTTTACTTCCAACTAACAAGCTAACAATAAAAATAATCTATTCTGTTTTCGCCATATACGCTGATGAAATAGTTCATATCTAAAGAAGAATGTCATTAAGCTGCACTTTAATTTGGCAGGCAAAGGGTTTAGTATTCTCCCTTTCAACTTAAAATGGTACTTACCATTTGCATTTAAATTTTCCATCTTCTGTTGATAAGAATTATCTGATGTCTTATCAGTTTAAAGTGGCTATTCTGTATGTTTTACAATTAAGTATTTACAATCATCACACTGAAGCCAGCTCACATGCAGATATAACCATTCATAAATGGGTTTTTAATTGTAGCTATTCTTAGTTACAGTGGAACAGGGATGCAAAAGAGTGGCAGCTGACATGCTATCTACAGGAAAATGCACATTACAATTATTTAAAGAGCCTATTAAAGTTGTTACAAATATTGTGTATCTTTGTGGAAAAACAAAGCAAGTCAACACAATGCTACAATAGAGAGCCAACAAACTCACGTCTATTTTACACTCTGCTGCAGTGCACACAGTGCCACAGTACAAAGCTAGCTTTATTGAATATTGCTAGCTTCACATTAGCTTTAAATTACATTACATTAAATTAGCTTTTTTACTGTTTTCTTCCCAATCATGTCAAATGTGTGTGTGTGTGTGTGTGTGTGTGTTATATACTGTATATATCAGTGCTCACTGCTACAATAGTGCAGACAAGCAGGAGCTCTCCTCCGAAGCATGCAAAGTGGCCACCGGTTCTCATCACACCGGCGTTCCCAAGTCAGGTTCACACAGACATGAGACAGAGGAATACACTTCATATGTAGATGTGCAGGTGCCCAATGGACCAGCTTGGCTTGCTAGTAAGTGATGTCATCCTGGCAGACCAGTCAGAGATAACTTCATATGAAATACAAGCGAAAGAGTATAACCAAATTACCCACATGAAAATATATTCCTAGATTCATTATAAAATTATTTTTTATTTTTTTTTAAACTTGATTGGTCTGCAGAAATATATGCAAGGCGGTGACAACATATTGAATTTGAATGCATGCCAATGAAAAAGTGTGTATGGTACCAAGAATGAGGAGAAATCACTCAAGGAGAACAATACGTAATGAAAAAGATATATCATGTTAATAACCACCAGTCAGAGTGTTCAGTGCACCAGGAGAGGCGGGGTTCATATTAAGATCTACAGCAGCAGCACGACCTGTCAATATTATTATTTTATTTTTTTAACAAATTTACAGTCCAACAACCTGGCCAGGTCGCCTTCAACTAATGCAGTTTGTCTGATATGAAGTGTGAATGTCATTACTTTTCAGTCTGTATGAATTTATATGGACAAAATTTATTTAAAAAAATTACTGAGAGAGAGATAGAGCGTAAAAACCTCAGCAATCTCATCAATAGGTTAAAGTGTAGTAATTATCCTGACACTAGAAGTAGGATGTATATAAAGAGAAGAGGCTTTTTTGATCTCAGGCAGACCATAATAACCCGGCACGCAAAGGAACAGCAGAATTTAACACTTTTAATTAAAGTCCACAGCACTACTCAGCATTTCAAGGCACAGTGGGCTGCATTGAAGCCTTACCTCTGATGTCCACCCCTGAGATGACCTCCGTGGTTCAGTCAGGTCAGTTCACTTTCAGCACTGGAGCACCAGATGTACATCTCAAGACCTCCGTATCTCACTTACGGACACTCTGGAGAAGAGGGGCAGGAGAGGAAGATAACTCTTTGGCAATAAATGACACAAGATGTGTGGTATTATTGGATTACTTAAAAATCAACATTTGATTACTCAAACATAAAAATAATAACATTGTATTGTGTGTTTGCGACTAAATACATGTACTGGATGAATAATTTAAATAGGCCGCACAAAATCTAGACGTATAATGTTCCGTGGAAGCTATTTGCGCTTAATAATAGGTCTATATTTCTAATGCTAATATTTTTTATCCTTAAATTGTACAGTACAATGAGCAAAGTTTGCGGCTGAGCCTCAGTTAAATAAAAAAAATAGTGTACAGCCATACCTACATTTAAATGGAGATATAGAGCAAGTAATGATATTTGATTGAAAAGATGAAGTAGAGCATTGGAAATGTATTTTCTACATTCACTGAGAAATTTGTTTCACCCAATATGTACCGTGACCAAACCACCTTTCACATTTCAAAGGTGTTTCCATGACTATCATCTCTGAAGAAAACACATGGACCCAACGGAATCAGTGCAAAATAAATTCAATAGAGTGGAGTTTAAAGCAACAGTAGCAGAAGCACCAACAACGACGTGTTTCAATCACATAGTTATCGGTTATGTTATTTATGACAAATAATAGTAATACGCACCCTCGGGGTACTATCCCAGTGAATATGCGTACCCTGATTTAATATGAATTTGCTAATGCACCATCGTCACATTATAGTAGACATTTAATTCAGGTCGTCATTTAATTCAGGCTTTACCCAACTGATATTAATTTCAACTGAGATCGGAGGACATGATGCTAATGTCCCCGCTGTCCATTACTGCTGCATTGACACATAAATTAATCGATTTATAAGCACAGCCACCCTTTTTCACCCTTATTTTAATTCATCACGAATACTTTGTGAATGTGAATAAACGGGACACATGTGAAATCGTTCCTGGTGAGTACTCTGCTGGGCTCAGACCTCGCACAGGATGTGTCAACTTTCAAAGGTGGGCCAAATAAATCAACCCACCCAGGTAGCAGTAAAAGATGAAATTCCTCAGAGTCCCTCCAGCTAGGAGATACCAATCACATGCTTGCACTCCAGAGGTTGTGAACAGGAAGGTTCCAGAAGAGAAAACCTCAATGTGACTCCAATCACCTCTTGGGCAAATTCCCTTACCTCCTACCCCGGAACACCACCATCTTAAAGCAACACTTCCATGTGGCAGCCCAATGCAGGCACCTCACTGTACCTTTTCACAGACATGCCTCTAGAGTCACAAAATCATACTTAGCCTGAAAAGCCCATTATCAATGTTTCGCAATGTCCAATCAATGGGACCAAATCCACGGGGTCAATAGTCTAGTAAAAACTTATGTTCATTGGCAAGCACCTCTTACTTCTGATGCCGTATCAGCCTACGGCAAGGAAAGCAGACTATCGAGATACAGCACAGGATTAAGAACATTTTGTTTTGGATTGGCTGAATTAAATTTTATTCTAAATTGGCTATGAGTGCTTGATTGGATATTGTGGGCAGTAATATTGAATCACTGGAAGGTTTCAGTGATCAATCACTGACTGTATTGAACTCATAGTGGATGATGCCTTTTTGAATCTAAAAATCACATCCACCTTTTCAATCAATAAAAATGCGTTGATTGTATCCAATACTCCTTTTCCTTCTGTATATGTAGGAAAATATACTTTTCAGTTTCCCCACAGCACACTGCAGACCCATATCCATGACAGTATTGTTTTTTTTTCTGGAGAAGATGCTTTTCACAGCTTGTGTACGTTACAACTCCTGAAAATACAGTGCAATTAAAAATGCCTTGAAACAAGTAACAATAACAAGGTGAGGATTTTTCCCCCCATTAAAATCTCCAAGAACAAAGGTACATCAGTAAAATCACAAAAATTACACTGATTATAGAGATTCACCAAAAAAAAAAATCACTTGCCACTTGAATAAACATTCTCTGACTATTATGAAACCACCGTAAAATAACCACATCACAACCTTGTGCATGATGTACATTTTTCTTAATATTTCAGAAAATGTCATTTTGGAGGCGAGTTTCCTCACAAAGAAAGAGTCCTTTTGTGCCCAGCTTGGGCCTGAGTTTCAGACATATTATGAACACAGCCCTGTTTATATAATAAAGATGCTGTACACAAGATTAGACTGACTAAAAGAAACCATTGACAGATGGACAGTTAATGACCAGTTGTACCTGAGAGAAACATGTATTTATTGAGATCTTCAATGGAGCTCTGCAGCTTAACTGGGACCTTGATTGAAAGCATAGTGCTTGACCTCAAGACAGATCCAAAATCACAGTTAACTCTTTGCAAGGAAGAAACGCACTGATCAACTTTGTCAGTTGCTTCCTGAACATTTCCTAAAGTAATTAGTAAAAGTTTAATTACAACCTTCCACAGTGGGTCAAATCCTTCTCTAATAATAATAAGAGTTCTGACTAATAAATAATGAAATGTCGACAACACAAGGGTATGGTTATCCAATAAATGTAAAAAAACAATGTTTATAAAAGAAAAAAATATTTTTGTTTATTTTATTTTGGATAGGGTTTCGACAACAATGTGAAAAAAGTAAGTTTGTAAGTCATTAGCAATAATGTTCATTCTTGATTTGAGTTCATTGTTGATTTAAAAGGGAGGGGAGAGGTGTTCCTGTAAAGCGTCCAGCGCATGCAGGAATGGAAAATATGAGCATGCATTTGATGTACAAATGTTAAGACATGTTATGCAAGTATCTTGAGCAAGTTAACATTCTTTCATCAATATAGCTGCTGGAACTATTTACTGCCCTCTGCTGTTCCACTCGGCTTTACATTAAAGAAACAGTCTTTAAATTCTCTGCTCACTGTCTGGATTCCGACCACATGCTTCTGGGATACAGGTTACATTTACACTGGCATACATTTACTGTCACTGCAACAAAACAAAAAAACTGACCATGGGGTTGGCTCCATCCAACAAGGGCAAAACAATATTGAATTGCCTGGGACTTCATGTACAACACCTACACTTTCAGCTAGACCTGCTGCGATATATATGATTTATATTATTTTTTTTTGTGTCGGGGGGAGGGGGTGGGTTAATCGGAATCAGCCCATACTGCTCTGCTGTTACATTTAGCCCCTCTGATTGCACACAGAAGGAACAACAAGCCCTGACCTGCTGGAAACAGAAAACATGCCTAAACATCAGCCTCCCCTCAGGTGGTGACCACCTGAGCTATCAAAGGGAAGTGTGTCCGTCCTCCGCCTACACACTCTGTGCTGTTTTGGGATAGCAATCTATACACTACTGGACTCCTTCCAAAACCTGTGTCATGCATGTCCATGGAGCAGCAGGCAATCTGATTCTAATGTAATGTGTAGTTTATTAGACGTCCGGCAGTCACGCTTTATTTCATTTTGGACACTTTTTCTTCCATGCAGGAACCTGTCCCCCAGGAACGTATTGATATGATCAGTTTCTTACTAAACTTAACAACCCAATAGGATAAAATACTTGTTACTGTTAACTCAAGCAAGTGGCCAGGCAGCTTCAGACTGAATGGCCGGTTCTAATCTGCACAATGGGCTCATGTACAGTGAGTGCCATAATGAATTGGACAGTGACACATTGTTTGTTATTTTGGTTCTGTACTCTTGCACTTTGAGTTTAAAAGGATACAATGACAATGAGGTTAAAATGCAGACTGTCAGCTTTAAGTTGAGGGTATTTTCATCCATATCGGATGAACCGTTCAGAAATTATAGAACCTTTTGATGCCCCCCCATTTTCTGGCATCAAATAATATCGGACAGTTTAACATAATGTAGAATAAAGTAATCATTTTTAATGTTTGGTCACATATCCTTTGCATGCCATGACTTCCTGATGTCTGTGACTCAACAATATCAAACTCTCTTGATATCTTATTTTCTGGTACTCCTACAAGCAATACTATAACCCAGGGGTGGCCAATTCCAGGCCTCGCGGGCCGGTGTGTATGCAGGTTTTTGCTGCCGCCAGTTAACAATTATTTAATTAGCCCAATCGTTTACACGATCTGATATTTTAATCTACATATCCGCGATATGAAAAGCAGCTGATGAATGTTCTTGTGCCGGTATGCGTCAATGCGTGTATTGTAGCATTTTATCGTTCTGTAATTTACAAGTGAATCGGTGATTGTGTGTATGACTAATTAGCTGATTGAACCGTGGTAACTGGTGGCAGTAAAAACCTGCATACACACCGGCCCGCGAGGCCTGGAATTGGCCACCCCTGCTATAACCTCTCTGCATTTGAATGGATCTCTGTTAATATGGGGGTGGGACTAGATTTAGCTGTAAATTACACTGGAACAGTATGGAACACATGGTTGGCTAAATGGCTGTAAGTCATCAAGAGTCTGACGTATCAAAGTCTTAAATCATCACTCTGCTGCCAGATATGCAGCAGATATGGATGGATAACTTGAAGGGTTTCTTCTCCTGACTTATTTTTCCATAGAGTTCAATATGAAAACGTTTCAGGAGAAACAACCTTTAAAGTGATCCATCCATATCTACTGCATATCTGGCAGCAGAGTGATGGTTTGAAGCTTGTTTGATACCTCAGACCCTTGATGACTTACAGCCATTTCGCCAACCATGTATTCCATACTGTTCCAGCATAATTTACAGCTAAATTTAGTCCCACCCCCAAATTCTCATAGAGATCCATTCAAATGCAGAGAAGTTATATTATTGCTTGTAGGAGTACCAGAAAAAAATATATCAAAAGTATTTTGATGTTGTCGGGTCACTGACATCAGGAAGTCATGGCATGCAAAGGATAGGCAATAAAATATATATTTTTAAATTGAATTTACTCTAATGATGAAAATGCACTTCAACCTCATTGTCATTGTATCCTTTCAAACTCAAAGTGCTAGAGTACAAAACCAAAATAACAAAAAATGTGTCACTGTCCAATTAATTATGGTGCTCACTGTACATATTCAACAATCAGTATGACTATGATGCTCAACTTTAAGTCTCACTTAGATTTTTACATTGGTACTTAATTTCCTATTGTATGGTAGACAATCTACCAGAGATCTTTGGTCCGAGTAAAGTTTTATTTGTTTATATATATTTTAGAATGCTTTCACAGGAAAAACCTGAGGCATAAGATATGCTGAACTGCCATCCACCCAAATAGCTTTAGAAGAGAAACTTGCTAAAGCAATCCTGTGCAACGTGAAGTGCACTTGTTCAGTGATGAAAGCCTTTTTGACTTGACCTATTTCAGTATCCACAGGTAATGATCTTCCTTTTATCTTAAAATTTCCCATTTAGGATCAAAGACTGGCAGGGCTTTCTTTACCAGGGTGAATATTTCATGAGCTGCCTAATCTGTGTACTTTCATACACACAGATTGAAGTCCTCTCAGCGATTGTACTTTAATTACTGCCTTTCTATCATTTTCTTTATTAGGCCCTCTGCTGAGTTCAACTGGTGACCCATTCCATTGATTGATGATGAAGAAAAATTTGACCTTTGCAACATGAGCTAAAAATGAGTGCCTTTATGGGTCAAACAAGGGCTGAATTATTTTCAAACCTTGACAAATAGCATGATTCATTGTGTACGAGTCAATTTCGTACCCATGTTACCAATGTTATTTTAAAGTACAATATCACGGTAGTGGCAGTCACTGCGAGAATTCGTAGTTCCAATCCTTTTTAATGGAATGGTGTAGTTTCAGAGGTGGAAGTGCTACTTTCTAGGCAATCAATCACCATGTCTTTGTGAAGATACAGTGGGAGGGCGGAAGAAAAAGTAGATACAAAACATCATCAAATCATACTCTATTCCTGGCTGCCTGGCTACGATCCATTGAGTCTGCCTTTGTTCCACTTCTCTTTCCATTGTTGGTGTGGTTGTGATTGGTGTGGTTGCGATGTTCCACTGCTCCTCATCAGAGTGGAGCAAACCAAGGGAACTATCATGGAAAATGTCCCATGCTGAAAGATAAAGAACACCACCTACACGCTCCAAACACTATTTCTCCAGAGACCCGGCGTAAATTCGAAAAGATTACACACGAGCAATTCAATAAACCTTTCTTTCTTTCTCTCCACTATCTTCAATTTCATAACTTCCTGTGAGTGTCTGCATCACCCAGTATGGCAGCCAGTGCGTCTCTACCATGCTTCCCTTTGTTGGGATGTGCAGTGAAAGTCCCTGGAACACAATCAAATATACATAGAGGAGCTGATAAACCTCGCAGAGGAAGAGGACAATCTGTCAAATGCAGCACACTCCTAAATTCACGTGGGACGGCACCTGAATGGCCGGAAGTGCTCAGAGCTCGGCTCTGTGTGCAGAGAGGAAAAGTCCGCCCACACTCCACGGTCTCCAGTGGAACTGGGTGAGGGCGCACCTCATTAAGGCAAACTGCCTCAGACAAAGGCTTTGAGATTGTTATTTTCACTGAAGCCTCCAAGCTAGGTTATTTAAAAAACAAATGACACTTTTTCCACAGACTTATGATTCATAATCGCATGGGTAAGAATCCCTGATTGGGAAATCTTCCACATATGATATATAATTTAAATAGATTTCACAACAGTGTAATATATTGCAACATCTGAAAGCAGCTATATGTTTGTGTATTTTACATATATTGCAGTGTTGCAATATCTTCACAATATATTGTATTTAAATATAATTTTGTTGTATTATTTTCTATACGGTATACAGAAAAATGACATCGGCAGACAGAAGAATTATACAAAGTAAAATGTGTCCTCTCCCACAGCTTTATAGTTTTAACAACAGCATGTTGTCTCACTCTGTTGCCATTATCATATGAGGAGACACTTTATGTACAAGATTGTGTTCAACATGGATTAGTTGTTGAATGGTATGTAGCACGTAGTCAGTTCTGTTAGTTTTTTTTGTTTAATGACCACAAAGGGGAAGTAGCTCTATTAGAAATGATCACGCCATTTTAAGACCTTGCAAATGGATACAAATAGATTTTTAAAAATCTTTGTACTTTTAACTTCAGGTCCATGAAGCTTCAATCTGTTACTTCCTGTTCCTTTGCCAGCTGATGTTGAAAATGGATACTTCTGCATAGTGAACACTACAGTAATATAAAAACATTTGTGGTGGTGTTGCACTTTACAGATTTTCACAAATTCAAAGCACCATTGTCTATGGTTAATCAGATATTTTGTGTAAACTAAAATATTGATATTTTTCAGACAGTGAATAGTTAACTTTAGTCCATTCTATGACTTAATAATTAACAGAGGGAAGTGAATGATTGTTTATCATACTGTATTTACACTAAACTTAAATGATACTCTATTTAAAAGGCATCATGGGTCCATGTCTCAAATGCCCCATAAGTCTTTGCGAGACTTGTTGAATAACTAAAAATAACCATTGTAAACTCACAAATAATCAATGTTTAAGTACTTATTTTGGGTCTAAGACAGGCTTATCTCTTCATTTTGAAGATTATAAGCAGTTATTACTATTTTCTAAAAAATAAATAAACAAATGATAATAATAATAATAATAATAAATACATTTTGAAAAAGCAGAACATGATGATAGTATCAACAACTTTTCAAGGGCTCAAACAATGTAAAATTAGATTATGACCAAAAAATAGCAGCCTTTTTGTCCTAAATAATGACCTGTTGAGTGTTTTTCAAAATGCTGAGCAAATTAGTGACAAGGGTTATCAGTTGGGATGCACGGGATGTACAGTGTGCATTAATAGTGTTGTCACAGATCACTCACACCCTTTCCGATGTTTACAATGGTGAGGGAAATCCTCTTGGCTCAAGGGTGTAACAAGTAGAGATGACATGAGTGGGGTGATTGACTCAAAGCGCACATCTATTTGGCTTAAATTTCAAGAACGTTTCTGTAAAAGGATAAGCAAAAATTTAAGTAACTGCCACTGAAAACACAGCCCATTAGACATTGTGAGTTACAGGATTAATTTATATATCAAGGTACAAATACACGGATCATATCAGCTCGTAATTTTACGACAAGTACTTGTATGGCTTCATTCAAACTTCCGTTAAGCAATCACGAACACTTCCAAGTTAAAAATGGACCACCATATGCGTTTGAAACTCAATCTATTTCGCATTTTCACCAACAGGTGGAGATATTCCCTCGTTTAAATAGCAGGCTTTTACAAACAAGAGTCCAAGATAAAATGCTAATCCAAAGGATAAGGCAATTTTGTAGGGAAATATGTTATGCACATGGAAAAGATGTAAAAGTATACGGCAGCATTGTTTGAGATAACCCCGTAGGCCTATGGATCATTCTCGCGTTTTAATTAGTTTGTTATAAATTAAATAACACGCAGTAAATAGGCATATGCCTATGTGCATTGCATGCCGTAATCACAGTTCGTAACGAGAACAGATGTGCAAAATATAAACTTTAGGTAGGTATAGGCTACAGCTTTTGTGATGTTCAAAGATTGGTTAGGCGTGTCTGTTTCACGTTGCTTGTGGGTGTGTGGGATGGTGAATGCAGAGGTATTTTAATACGCCAATATTTTGAACTTACCAAACTTTTATCTTGTAGAATTCATTACAGAGGCGGGTTATTAGCCTATTGTGGATCTTTATTATGACACCCTTTCGTTTAAGAGGATCTTAAATTTACGCGGACAGGTTATCCGTTTTAGCTACTTCGGAGACGCCCCTTCCCCTTTGACGTAACTTGAATACAATCATGTGACCGAAGAGCAGACCTGAACAAATCAGAATCAGAATTATTTATTCGCCAAGTACGATGCACAAGAATTTGCCTCAGCGCAAGGTATACAATACAACATACAATCCAATACAATAACAAGAGCTTAAAAAAAAGTTAGCCTATATGCAAAAACCTTCCCTCAGCGGCGTTCAATGAATCTGAGTTTAAAGAAGGCTATTCATCCATGAACATTGTTTTCAGAGGATGTGATTTTGTTTTGCAGATGTTTACAGTTAATCTAAACTCTGATCGAAAATGGCAAGACTGCTCAAATCGTTGTTATTTTTGTGTAGGCTTATTTTTCTACCTGTAGCTACAGTATAAACCTGAATTATTGAAAAAAACATGTTTGGCATGTTTTGATGTGATATTCTGAGCTTTATAATGTGTAATGGGGGCGGCACGATAGTATAGTGGTTAGCACTGCCACCTCGCAAGAGGTTGCGGGTTCGAGTCCGGTCCGGTTTTTCTCTGCGTGGAGTTTTGATGTTCGCCCGGTGTTCGAGTGGGTTTCCTTCTGCTACTCTGGTTTCCTCCCACATCAAAGACAGGCTAGGTATACTTCTGCTATTGCCCTTGACCAAGGCATTGGCCTAAGAACTGGAGTTCGCCCCCTGGCGCTGCACTGTGGCACATCACTGCTCCTGAGTAGTTAGGATGGGTAAAATTGCAGAGAACAAATTACCTCATGGGGTCAATAAAGTATAACTTGAATTTTTTTTTTAACATAATAATTGTAATCACATTAAGATAAAGCTATTTGCACTTTTCAGTTTATTACAAAGTAAAATATTTAAATATTTTCTTGCAAGGTTATTGGCCCACAATAGTAACTAAATATGCAATATTTAATGAATGCTTTGAAAATGGCTTTTTCCTTTGGAAAAATATGCAGCCAGCAAAATGATGTGTCCAATAAACAGAGTTCATGTGAGTCCAATAGGGAGCATGTGTATTATAGTAAAGTACTACTTCATAAAGTAGTTAACATAAAGTAGTTGGCCATAGTGTTTGCACATGATAGTTTCACTGATTTAATAAAGAGTTTGCAGAGTTGGTCGTAGTAATTACTCTTTATTTTTATATCTGTCCTGTCGATCCCCGGCTCCTCCTGTCCACATGTCGAAGTGTCCTTGGGCAAGACACTGAACCCCAAATTGCTCCCAATGAGCAAGCTAGCGCCTTGCATGGTGGCTGCCGCCATTGGTGTGTGAACGGGTGAGTGAGAGGCCATTGTAAAGCGCTTTGGATAAAGGCGCTATATAAGTGCAGTCCATTTACCATTACGTTAGGCTATTCCACATTATTGAAATTTTTATAAGTATTTGTGATGTGGTTGGCTAAATGGCTGCAAGTCATCAAGGGTCTGCAATATCAAACGAGCCTCAAACCATCACTCTGCTGCCAGATATGCAGTAAATATGGATGGATCACTTTAAGGGTAATTTCACCTGACTCATTTTCATATTGAACTCTATGGAAAAATAAATCAGGAGAAACAACCCTTCAAGTGATCCATCCATATCTACTGCATATCTGGCAGCAGTGATGGTTTGGGGCTTGTTTGATACCTCAGACCCTTGATGACTTACAGCCATTTAGCCAACCAGTTCATACTATTCCTGTGTAATTTACAGCTTAATCTAGTCTCACCCCCCAATTCTCATAGAGATCCTTTCAAATTCAGAGAGGTTATAGTATCGCTTGTAAGAGTACCTGAAAATAGAATATCAAGAGTCTTTAGATATACTTTTATACCCATTCATGATAGCATCACCTGTTTACCTGTGGAATGTTCCAAACAGATGTTTTTTGAACTTCCCATTATAATTTTTTTTGCAGGCATCAAATTCGGAATTAGTGTATATTTACAAAAATCTATAAAGCTGATATGGTGAAACATTAAATATCTTTTCTTTGTAGTGTTTTCAATTAAAAATATGTAAACATCTGTGTTAAAAGTCTCAAACTTTAACACGTAAATTGTGTAATCTGACACCACATTTGTTGAAAATAAAAGTAGTAACACAAAAAGTGTGTTTGATATCAACATATTCTTTGTGACAGAAGTCAAGGTAGTGACAAATGACAAAAACATATATGATTTTAAATTATGTGCTTGTTCATAACTGAAGAATGCATCTTTTGTTTTGAAGAGGATCATGGCACATGCAGCTGTCTTGAGCCGGTGAAAGAAAAAAAAAGAAATGACAGCAACATCAGGTGAACTAATTGACCTTTATCCATTTCAAAACATCTACCAAATAATTTCTGTTAACTTCCCAGCAGGAGGTAAGGGAAGCTATTTCAGACAACTGACTTTTTGTACAGTTGACTTTGATTTGCCACAAATCATCAGTTCTAAGAATGTACTTTTTAATAAACATATAACCTGGTGATAATTGCATAACAGTATTAATTATTGAGCCCTACCAATTTTCTGACACCAAAACCAAAGTAAAACATATAGTGTTTTTTCCTCTTTACAGGGAATGTGAATCATTGGTTTGTCTGAGGCCCATATTCTCCCAATTGCCTCCACTGTTTGTGAAGCCATTTTGTCAGTTTTTCAGAGAGTGTTGGGTGGATAACCGAAAGCTCATCCCTCAGACTACTGCCTGACATTAAATTACAACTGTTTTTTTAAAGAAAAGAGGTCACAGCACAGTCCAAGGGTAAAACCAGAAGCCAATGGTCACAACATGGCCAACAAGATTTCAGAGACAGGGTGAAATTGTGTAAATTCAAGGAAAAGACCTGAATGAAGACACATGATGATCAATTCACATCAAGCACTGCATTTAAAAAAGTAGAAGACTTCTGTGGTTTTACATTAATTAAAATGTTATGTTTTCCTTTGTCACAAGAAATATGATTGGTTTAAGAACCGAGAGGCAATCACTAAACATTGTAATTTTATAGTTTTTCTATAAAAGGATCAGTAGTTTTGGTGATTGATGGATACAGAAAAGCTATTTTAATGCTTAAATAAATGTAATTTGTCATATACTGTGTAATATGTCATTATGACTGGCAAAGTTGTTAATTATGCATATTAGAAAATTATGGGCAAGTACAAGAACTGGCTTTGGATTTTTATATTCCTGCAAAAGAGCCTAGATCTCAGCGTAACATTAACTGTATTCATTGCAATGGGTCAGTTATAAGCAAGATATTTTTTATTTATGAGCATGCTATTCATCCTTCAAGTTCTCAGCATAACAATTTAATTAATTGGTTTCTTTTTATATTAAGTGGGCAATTGTGTTTGTGTAATTGCATTACATTTGCAATTTATCTAATCTAAAAAAAAAATCTTTTTACCTCAACCTGCAAGCCACCCTAATCCGTACAATCACACATTTAGTTATGCATGTAAAAATGTTGTTCTGCAACTATGTATTTACTAGTTACAATTTACGTTTTACCTAATCCTATGTGTGTAGGGGATCTCTATGCCCAGAGACACAGAGGAAATATTGGAGGTCCAGGTGCGACAGATGAGGACTCTAAAAGTGTTCTAATGAACACCACTAAATCGGACAATAATCCGTAGTGAATGGGGACAATAAGGAGAACACAAATAATCTCGCGATAAAAAGCGAGGAACTCGATATCTGAGCAAAACAAAAGAAATAAGCAGTTACGCTTATCTAACTCCCATTGTGGAGTGAACAAAAAGTAAGGAAGGAGAAAAATATAAGAACCCTAAACCTTAGGGCGAGAGCACTCGTCGGTTTGAGTGGGAAACAAAGAAACCAAAACCTCTGCTCTGAAATAAGAGAGTGAAAGAGCGCACTTTACTTTTTCTAAATTGTACTGCTAACAAGTCCCGCATTGAGAAGCAAAGCGGTCGATAGCACGCACAACTCCTATACCTTTACCGGCTAGAATGCTACATGAAATAACATAGAAGCGACGAGAAAAGGAGAAAGCAGGGTATAAATAGTGAGCGGAAATGCAGGACAGGTGAACTCACTAATCACCAAGGCGAAAGCAAAATCCGTAGCGGAACACAGAAAAATCAGATAGATTTACAGGTAAACGGAAAAAAAGAATACTAAGCGCAGAGATAAGGGAAGGAAGGCACGATCCATGACAATGTGTACCCATTTTTTGGAGTGTCTTGGTATTTAAACCCCTTATTATGTTATTTGTGATATTTGTTAATATTTGGTCATTTCAGAGCAACCAGACACCCACTAGTAAGTCTGTATGAATGGAGGAAAAAAATGAAGAAGGAGACAAAAAATGGTTATCACTGCACATATCATGCAATGGTCAAATGTGTAGTTTTATTGTTGAGTCACATGGCAATTTTCAAAATCTAAATATTATGCTCTTTCACCGAAGGGACAATTTAAAAATGGCAGCTTTGTTTATTTGCACCATTCTCTAAATGGCACTTGGTTCTCTGACAGCAAAAATGCTAATAGCACACTGCTGTGTTTCAGCTATAGAGGCAGATTAAATGTACATTTATTCGTAAAATACAGGAAGTTGTCCTATTAGATTTGATAAAGCACAGCTCTGTCCTGCATCATTGCACCTGTTGTCAATCTTCTGGCACTAAAAATGAGTGATAGCAGCTGTCGATACCAGGGTGGACATATTTCATTCTGAGGATGGTATTGTTTTTGTCCCTAAGAGAATAACGGGAAACCAGTTTGTCATACAGAAAATGTTTAATGGAAAATTATTACTTGCAAACTGGATGGTATCTAATACTGTTTTTTTGTTAATTTTTCTTTACCCTGAGATGATTTTTAACACAGTAACACACCAACATCTGTCCCAGTCCAAAACAAATTAAAAATAAAAATACAAAAATACAACAAAAAAAAAACTAGAACATGAAAGTCCTCAGTGCTGGTTTTTATGTCACATGGGCTCACCACATGAATTTCAAATGTTTCAAAACTGGTATATCTGAACAGAAATAACTTTAAAAGAAACTCTTTGGACCCCAGCTTTTAAAAATATTATACATCCATTTTACCGTATAATGTCTCAGATTATAAGAGTACAACTATCTGTCCAATAGCAACACATTTAGTAGTGATACAAAGACTGTCGAAATTCAAGAGGAAACACATCAAGTAGATACATAATATAAGATCTGGTGTGAAGCCTTAGCAGACTAAAGACAACAACGCCCCTACTGGAACTCTCCTCACCATCAGAGCGGCCCAGACACCGGGTGTATTACAGGAGAAATGTAACACTAAGGTCTTTGGCAATATTTCATATAGATATATCTGAAGCATACAGCAAACAGAGGCCTCCAGCAAAGTCAGCAGCGTAGCCTATAACTGAAGAGCTGGGAGTTTAGCACCATGTGGAATCTATGCGCGGTAGGTAAGCTGGTTAGAGGGAGTGACCCGTGATGATGACGTAGATTCGGGCCAGGAAGGTGGTGAAGGTGCCTTGCCGCAGGAGCTTCATCTCTACGTCTATGAGGAAGTCTTTGGGTTGGCGGACCTGGCGCTGCAGGTACACCGCGCCCGTGAAGGTGTTGAGCTTGCGGGTGCTGAAGTAGTTCTCCTCGTTGCCGCGAGTGATGCTGATGATGATGTTGTCTCCGGAGTATGCGGGTGAGGGCCCGATGCGGAAGATCTGGGCAGGGATGATGATGTTGGTCTGAAAGCTCAGCTGGTAGTAGGTGATTCTCAGGGGAGAGCTCTGACAGTCCAGGAAGTTGGGGCAGTTGATGCGCTCACAGCGTCTGAGAAACACAGGCCAGACACTCATGTAAGTTACAGTTGTGAGAAATAGATTTTTGGTATGTACAAGAAGAATGACATTTGTTTCTGAGAACACAGAGAGATTTCTGTTTGTTTATCAGAGGCTGCAAAGACATCACCCTAATGTCTGTATCAATAATGCCTCAGAACCAATCGGGCAAGGCCAACATCTCACACCCCAGGGTGAAGTAATGTACCTTGTCAATTGCATGAAAGTGAACTACACTGTGTCTGTTGAACACTAGGTAACATGCTTGTGTTCACACAGCTGCCCGTGTAATTAACCTTTATTCTGTTAAGGACATTGGCTGTGGCCGCCTTCCATTTGAGACAGCCATTGAGTCTGTCTCTTCATACAGAGATTATGTGGAGTATAATGCAGCTCATTATCAGTAAATACATTGTAGAAATTCAACCATTATAAAATAATATTTTATCAAAAAATGTAGACTGAAAAATAAAGCGTAAAGTCAACATAAAATACATGTTGACAAAATAAGCATAATAGTGAGAGAGCACTTTTAACTTAGAGTATCTTAGAGTGATCCCTGTTGATTGTAGATAAATCTTAGTTCTGTAGTCTTTCTGAAGTTGCATTTTATGGAAAGACAGATAAGTAAACAACAAAAATATAAACAACAATTTATTTGTTTTGATATAAATATATATGTAATTACAAAATTGAATACATTTGGAATATATGGAATGAATAAAATGTAATAATTAATTAAATGAATAAAATCTATATTCATAAAAATTATGGAATATATGTAATTACAAAATGGAATACATTAGATGTTTATTTTCAGCGAACAGGTAAAAGGCATCCATGAGTGGCAATGCAGCTCGATCCAATGATTGCAAGCAGAGTGGTGCTTTATTGTGGCTATAGCTAACTGGAGAAAGCACAGACATGCCCACACCAGCCACAGGCCTGCTGATCAAGGCAATCTGACTCCATTAGCAGTGGCGCTCAATCACCATGCCGCTGAGACCAATCCCACGTATTAACAGAGCCATTCCGGATACTTCCACCAGGTCAGGAACAGGTGTTGTTTGTCGCTGTGCGAAACACGCATCTGCCAGGTGGCACAGCCTCCCTCCTGATACCTTCTGTCAGTGAACGCCCTTCTGATGGTTATTCATGTTATAGCTAGATATTCCCATTACTTTCTGACTATGCAGCGTGGTCCGATCTTACCTCCTGATTTTTGCTCTTTGTGGAAGCACTGAGGCCTGCACAGTAAAATGTTCAGCATAAAATCAACTCTGGAATCTGACCTGCGTCAGAGCCCACTGTGGCCGGCAGCCCTGCATGGGCGGCGCACTATTGGCTTTGCGTCGCCCAAGGGATATATGTGAGGGATTCATTCGGCGGGGATACCAGTGTTCATTGCTCTCGTGACCCCTGTAGTGAATCTGTTGCCAGATATGGAGTAGATGTGGATGGATCACTGCAAGGGCTATTTCTCCTGACTCATTTTCCTATAGAACTCTATGGGGAAAAAAGTCAGGAGAAACAACCCTTAAAGGGATCCATCCACATCTACTCCATATCTGGCCGCAGAGTGATGGTTTGGAGCTCGTTTGATACCTTAGACCCTTGATGACGTACAGCCATTTCGCCAGTCATGTGTTCCATACTGTACCAGCATAATTTACAGCTGAATCTAGTCTCACCCCATAGAGATCAGTTCAAATGCAGAGAGGTTATAGTATCGCTTGTAAAAGTACCTGGAGTCTTTTGATGTTGTTGGGTCACAGACTTCAGGAAGTAACAGCATGCAAAGGATATGTGACCAAATATTAAATATGATACTTTAAAAATATGTTAAAGCTTATGTAAATGAGAGATTTCAGTTTTCGATTTTTAATACATTTGCAAAAATTTCTAAAAACATGTTTTCACTTTGTCATTATGGGCTATTTTGTGTAGAATTTTGAGACAATAAATGTACTCAATCTATTGTAGTATACGTCTGTAATGTAATAAAACGTGGAGAAGGTGAAAGGGGTGCGCAGACTTTCCGGCTTGACTGTATATCTCAGAAACATAGACCCTATTAAACATAACTGCTAAAAATGTCCATTAAATGTAAAAAAATATGTTAAAAATACTTAATATATTCTTCATATATTACTGCTATCCTACCCAGTAAAATGTCCAGTGTTAATTCAACTCTAACAGAGTACATATGAGTCCCATAGAGACCATCTGTACACTGTAAGAGTTTATTGAACATTTTACTGTGTACTTCATCATGGTTTTATGGCTTTTACTTCACCAGACAATGCCTTTTGCTTTCTATATCTGTTCTCTGCTCTGATTGTCTCAAATCTATATTTATGTTATCTTTCCTGTTGGTTACACAACAAGAAGGGTGGAGGGTCTTAGACCTTTAACTGCGTCTAACCAACGCACCGCAGCTGAGACAGCACTGCACTTACGTATCGGACACTCTCCTGTAGTTGAGTGGGCAGGCGAAGGATAGGCACCGGTAGCTTCCCTGGATGTTGTAGCAGGTCTCTGCGGTGGAGCAGTTGTGCGCTCCAACGGCGCACTCGTCTATGTCTGCAAGCACAAGAAACAGTCAGGGCACATCGACCCGTCACTCAAGCGGGCCCGCCGGGGTACGGCCGCAAGGTCAGCGGCCAAACTGGGAGACGAGACGCCGTGGACGGCGGAGGGGGCAGGTCTTCAGCATGCCGTGCGTCCCCCACAGACGGGGGGAGTTCAGGCGGAACGTGAGGGCGACACGACGACGCGTAACTGGCGCTGACGTGTGCTATCCCCAGACGGCCGTATCAGCTCCTGGGTGGAACGCCTCCTGTCCAAGGCAGTGACGGAGCACCGGGCCTCATTCTGCCAGGAGTCAATAGCAGCCCTCCAGCAGCAATTAATTATGCATCTCATCTCACCGATGCAGAGCTCGTTACGGCTCGCCAGCTTCAATTCACATTCTAATTCAGTCGGAGTTTGCTAATTTTAACCTTTGGGAAATCCGCAGGCTCCTTCCCCACTTTTGCAGATTATTTTCTAGCAGGAAGTTCCTAAACCACTGCCTTCACTCAGGCTACTGTATGCTAGCTAAAGAGGAAGAGAAAGGGAGCTGGTGCGAGACTGTGATATATTAGATTTACAATTCCATTAATAGTGTGATGCTGAAATATGGCAAGGCAGATGATAATAAAGCATACTGGATAGATCTGTCATCCACGTATATCTGGCATGTATCAGTGTCTTGAAAAATAGTTGAATGTCTATAAAGCTGGAGAGAACGTGTTGAAGTTCTGTAAATGACAAATAAAGTTATTTCAAAGCCCCATTTGACGAAAGCATTAAAAAAAAAAAAAATTTCCTCAAAATTGCATCATGTGGGCATATGATGTCTTTATGTGAGACCAGCAATTACCCACTGATCTGTTCCTAGGCAGCACCGTATGAGGTCACGTGTGACCTCCATTCCAATCACAGGCAGACAATGGGAGCAGGCATGGTGGCTGTGGCTCTCACCTCTGCATGTGCGTCCGTTGGGGGACATGGAGTAGCCTTCCGGCGGGCAGGCGCACTGGTAGCTCCCTGGGACGTTGACGCACTGGAAAGCGCAGAGGTTTCCTATGCTCTGGGAACACTCGTCGATATCTACGGCACAGAACGGTAATTAATCTGTCGCTGAGCATCTGCCATCTGTCAATACCAGCCACCTATAGGTCCCCGCAATGAATGTAATATTTCCCAGCAGTCAGAGGGAAGCATCCAGGCAGGATACATGGGGCCAGTGGGAGGGAGGAGAGGGATAAAGAGCAAATGGCTGGATGACAGCACCTACCTTTGGGCCCCGTCCCACAGCACAGAGCATAATCAATCCCTTATGACAAGAGTCACGGTGCCATCGATCCGCCCACGGCACCCTTGGAAACATTGTATCATCCAGTAGAATCAATGGGGGACCACACCCCTATCTTTTAACGCTGCTTTGGATTTGACACCCGATTGGAATATTTCCACGCGTTTGAATGAACTTCCGAAACGTCTGCAGTTAATTTATAACATCGCTCAGTCATTTGAATAGCCAAATTAAACAGGGGTTGGCACAGGGTGAAGAGGATATATGAGGTCATAACCTCTAAAGCAAATAAGCAGGCTTTACAGTACCTTCACAGGTATGTCCATCTTCCTTCAAGTAGAAACCCTGTCTGCAGTAGCACTGGAACGAGCCGTATATATTGGCACATTCCTGACCACAGGGGTTGTTGCTGCACTCGTTCATGTCTGTGGGAGGACACGGTTCTGGACTTAACACTGATGTGGTCACGGGTCATCCCTGTCTCAGAATGCATTCACCTTTGAAAGTTAACAGCACTACTCAATGTTAGGGCAGTTAAACTGCCTGTATCGCTACCCATGTCACTGGGCCAAGTGCACACTGATGAATACTGTACAGTAGATGCCACTGGCAGATCATTCAAATAGACTCTTGACTGGACACATTTATCTCTGTACTGTGAGTTGAAAAGTGCAGCTTTAATGAAGTCCATTGAATAACAGAGCTGCTGACATTAAGACCTGTAATATTGTGAACTGTGTATGTCACGCTGTCAGACTTCTTCATTTCTGGCAAAGCTGTCAATAGGCTTGAGACAAACTGAGATCTGGGACCTAATTAGGCTTGCAGTGGCTGTCTACTGGCTTCGGTTTGAAGGAAATAATATTCATATCGGGACAAAAAACTCTCATTCGTGTCAGAGTTGCTCTTCTAAACTCGACAATGCAAAATAGGCTGCAGAGCAGTGGTGAATCGCTGTATGTACGCTGAAATCAGAAAAAAACACACTCTGCGTTCCCGGTGGAGGTACCTTCACAGTTCTTTCCATCGTGAGCCAGGGTGAAGCCGGAAGTGCAGGAGCAGCGGTAGGAGCCCGGGGTGTTCTCACATGTTTGGCCACACAGCCGCCCCGGGTAGCGCCAGCACTCGTTCACATCTGTCGGGAGGTGAGGAAGAATAG
This sequence comes from Ilyophis sp. 1 JC-2022, assembly GCA_022702515.1. Lineage (NCBI taxonomy): Eukaryota > Metazoa > Chordata > Actinopteri > Anguilliformes > Synaphobranchidae > Ilyophis > Ilyophis sp. 1 JC-2022. Next base: position 52,568,765 of record CM040396.1, read on the forward strand.
AGGGGGTGGGGTAGGTTTCCACAGTGAACAGCACTGTAGTTTTCACAAGCAGAGAAATCAGCTGCTCATCCTCTCCACAGGCTGCTCCACCCCTCCACAGGCTGCTCCACCCCTCCACAGGTGCACAGAACGTGGGTTCATAGGACTAAACCATGGTCTGTCTGTGATCAATATACTTGCTGCCATGTACGTCCTGCATGTTTCTTTAGTGACTTCAGAGAACTTGAAGACTTCAGAGAATTCTTCAGAGATTCAGAAAATTATTCAATATAAGTCAGAAAAGGGATATTATAAAACTAATTGATGGTAGGCTACTGTCCGTGATTCAAATGTTTCCCAGACGATCGTGGAACGAATGAAAGCTAGGGAAGTAATTTTCTCCCGTTACTGAGACAGTAGCATAGCAGTAGCCTAGCTTGTTCTATTGCCCACTTGACTGTGTTCAATGTCTTTATATACTTGGTCACTGGCGCAGAAACGTGTTGGTACAAATTGACAGGGACACGTTATTCCCACGCCCCGATGTTTGTTTAGATGGTTAGACATGATGGTTTTAAAAATGGGATAAACGGAACTTCAAATCTAGAACCATGTAAGAAACAATGTTTAAAAAAAAATGGAAAAACAACGTTATTGTAAATTGGTCATTGTTTAATTTTTCCCGACTCAAATCCAGAATTCATTACCGGTGTAGCAGAGTAAAGATTTAAAAAAAATGTACGTCGCCCGCGGCACTGAATGAGTTAATCCCCCCAGTGAAGCACACGTACCCACACACACTCTCCGGATCATGTCATACTGGTACCCCGTCTGACAGTCGCAGCGATACGAGCCGGGCAGGTTGTGACAGACCTGCCCCTCGCCACAGCGGTGAACACCTGTCTGACACTCGTCAACATCTGGAAGGAGGAAGAACAGCTCTTTCATCATCATCATCATGACACTCACACCTGAGTGCATACACACACATTGCACTAACATTAACACACACACACACACACACACACACAGTACCTACACGGGGCATCTATCTCTGCTGCACTGAGAGAAAGCCATCTTTGCTTCCTGCTATCAGACTATGTGACCAGAGGGGTGTACTATGAAGTGAGATTAAGGGGATAGCGAGCTAAATTAAGCTTCAACCCTGGGTTTTTTGTATCACGAAGCCGACTCACTTTTAATCTGGGTATATTATCATGGCAACTTACTCTGCACGGCTAACCTGCTCCAGGGCAGGTTATGTTCAGGATAACAGATTGAAACATATAAAAGCACCGCCCTTTGACCAATCAACTCCTTGGCTTTGGAAAAAGGCGTCTCCATTCCAAAGGATACCGTAGAGATATGTGCGGATACTGATACGGATACTTCGCAAGATGAGATTAGTGAGTTCCGCAAAAGATTTTCTGAGTTCCAGAAAAAATGCTTGAGAGACATTTTTTATGAAAAAACGTTGATGTGATTGCTTCAGCAATATTTTAAACATGCTGTATCAAGTTTAAAGTTTAGCAGCTCTAGAATGTAGTAGTACAGTTGTCACATTAGAAATAAACTGTATGACAATGTACTGAGAGTATAGATTTATTTGTTACGAATGGTAAGGTGAATAAGGTATTAACTAGCCTAACGAATTTAACCAACACGATGAGCATTTATTTTAAAAAATTCTGCAAAAGCTCCTTCCTGGCTTTGTTGGAGGCAACGGTGTTGCTTTTTGCTCATATGATTGTTTCTTGTTCTTATCCATCCATTATATCTGTCTGTATCAGTCTTTTTTCCCCACAGAAGATAAATACGTTGCTCTAGTACAGCCTATGCTGCACCGCTATAGGGCCGTTGTTGCAGACACCGCCCCTTTAATGGGAACGCGCACGTACCTTGATTAATAAAGCCCATGTTCACTTAGCAAGTTGATAACCACGTTTGTAGTACCGGTTAAGACAGATTGCAGTGTTTAGGCTTTCTGAAGCCAGCTAACGCAAAAAAAAACCCTGGCTATGTTAAACTTCCTTCATAGTATACCCCTCTGACCAGTGACAGAAAAACCATGATAGTTTACAGGCAGATTCCACTAAAGGGCTTCAAGTAAAACCTGGACCGGCTCAGATTGCTATGTATTACGAGTGTTACAGTATTTCCATCCCTACTCAACACATCTACACAAAATAAAAAGTTCAGCATTTGCTGAAATTAAATTATTAAGAGAAGTAAGAATTAATAAATTAACAGTGTATAAGGGGAAAAAAACGTATTTTTGTTTTTCAGCTGAAAGTAAATCGCAGGAACATTGTAGTTCTAACTACAGTGTTAAGCCCGCTCCTCGTGGGTCACGTGACCTAGCTTCATGGGCCACGCCCTCACCGATGCAGCGCGCTCCATCAGGGCTGGAGTGATAGCCTTGGCTGCATGCGATGATCTTGCGCTGGCAGGTGTAGGAGCCCACTGTGTTGATGCAGTTGAACCCGGAACTGCAGGGCTCGTCCAGGCTGCTGCACTCGTTAACGTCTTCCATATTCAGAGGGGGAGGCAAGAGAGGGGAAGAGAGGAGAGGAGAAGAGAGGGGGGCAGAGAGAAGGAGAGGGGAGTCAAGACAAGAAATAGCTCCTGGGGCCCTATCTTACACCCAGCGCTAAGCGGCACTAATCCAAACGCAAGTGTCTTTGCCATCTTACACCCGGCACAGGGTTCATTATAGGGCCTAGCGCTCACGTCATTTAAATAGCAATTATTCTTGTGCCCATAGCAAGTGAACTGGGCATGTCGGTTTTAAGATGAGGAGTGGACAGGATTATTTTTGGCTATGGATTATCTTGAGCCAGCAGAAAGCGATTGCGCTAAAACCACCAAAAACCTGGTCTAAAGTCATGTCGCAGTTGTTTACATGTTATTTTAACGGCGCATAGGCCATAAGTGCATCTAAATAGGCGTGTGCACAAGGCGCATACACCCTCCTGTCTGCTACACACAGGGGCGCACACAAGCATGACAGGTTTTTTTTATTTAAATATCAAGATTACAATGTGAAATATTATTGTGTAGGCTATATAAAAAATGCACAATAATAAAAGCGTCCATAGTTCAAAGACCACATAGGCTACTTCTCCCTCAGTGAAGGGGAATGCCGCATTAAATTGCTTTCAGCCCACTCCATCAACATCCAGGCGATGTGCGATGGTACGGGACAATGGCTATCCATTAAAAAAGAGCTGATAACACCTATATCAAGCCTAATGCGTGAATTGTCATTCAATGAAAAACTCGCACACTGCAATAGACGGACATTTGAGTTCTGAAAATGCACTTCAGATGTCATTACAATAGCCTATAGCTCTATTCATCTAGGCCTACAGTCTGTACGTAAATAGACTGGAATGGTTTTGACTGACAAAAGTTCAAAACCTTGTCCAGTGAATATTGCATTTATTGTTTTTCAAATAGCCTAAGCTACAGTCCCCGGGATTCGCTGTGCATAAGGTTTTTTCGATATAACCTAGGGCTAAAAAACGGAGATAAATTTCACCATGTTCATAGAATTTTTGCCTCATTTTAGTCCTTCATTTTTTTAAATTACAGTGACCAGGCTTCCATACTCTCAGCTTATTAAAACCCAGCTGATTTCACCTGTTATACCACAAATAAACAAAAAGATTTTAAAGGGACATTCTCTGCATGTGCGCTTTAACTTCATACAGGAGCAGGTCTGTTTCACCTGCTTTATATTGCACTTTTCACACTCTTCCCTGGAAAAACTAGCAAAAGTGCAAAAGTGGACTTGGACACGCCCTAAATGCACTTTACGCCATGTGTTTAGACAAAGCGCTAAAATCGCCAAGATAGAGCCCCTGGCCTGTCTCCCTGACACATCTTAACCACGAGACATCACAACTACCTTTATTTCTTCTTTCCTTTTTTGCATATTTGCGAGTACGGTCGTGCAATTTCAGATGAAAAACGGAGCTGGTCTCAGTCTGCCGGGACTCGTACCCGCTCCGTTCCCTCAGGCCTAATTCCAGGCTGGCGGGAGACGCAGTCTGTACATCCAGTGCTCTGGAGACCCTGCTGTGTGTGTTTGAAGCTGCCTGTGTGCCTGGCTGCAGGCCTGGAACATCTCCGGCAGCCAAACTCAACGGGCCAGAGTGGCGGCTGTCTTACCAATGCAGTTCCCGTGAAGGTCCTGAGTGAACCCGGTGAAGCACTTCTGCTTGGGTCTGCAGATGAAGGAGCCGTCCGAGTTCTGGCACTCGAAGCCCACCTTGCAGTTGTGGGTCCTCAGCAGGCACTCGTCAACATCTGGGACAGAAGGAGGGGGAGGAGTCATGCAAACCAGACGAGCACTGTGACATAACGCATCACAGAGGCCCAGGCAACCCAGGGCTGACAGAGTGCAGAACGCCCGTTAGCTTTAATTCATAACTATTACTCCTGAATTTCTATTAGTGCTGAAAGTGTGGAATGAAAGCAGGATAAGCACAGCCTGATGTTAGGTGCTCGATACGCACTTGGCAGCTTTGTTTGACAACAGTGCGTATGCCTGCCACTAGATGACACTGTGGGTTAAGGACAAGAGCACAGGGGAAACCCTGTTTAAATATCAGGGAAAACAGCTGTTTAAAAACAAATCCGCTTTAAATCATTGCATTTTTAATGTCTTATCAAAAACCAGGATTCTGCTGTTTGTTACTGCAGCAATCGCGATTAAACACCATTAATCAGAAATGTGTACGTGCATCTTCTGCGAGACGCATAGGCAAGAAGACACCGTGTCTGTTTGTGAACATGCTCCCTGGATGTTGTTTTGGAGAATATTCTGTGAGATCTTAATTTTAGGTTTTCCAGTCCAATCACCATCAGCAGTGCAGATTTTCACCATAACATTTCTGCTTTCTTTCATGCGGATAATTAGTTTATTCCTGTTAGCCAATCTGCCAAATATTACCTTCATTATCGGGTTACATTTATTAGTCTGTCCTGGTGCCAAGTACTGACAAGAGTCACAGAGCTGTGCAGGTTTTTTTTTTAAATGTGTGCATTCACATATCTACAGGGTGATTGGGCTGGTCATTTCTCCACATATGTCCATGTGCAAGCCAGTCACTACCGAGAGATCAAGACCCCGAGCTCTCAGCAGCCTTGTCTATATATGGATGCCCTTGAGGCCCACAATGCTTTAAAATGGACTATATTTTCTTACATCAGCTCTCCCCCACTAGAAGGAGCTCGGCACATACAAAACCAAACAAAACCTTGCATTTGTAACCACAGCCTATAGAAAGGATGTAATACTATGCAAATCTCACCACAAAGGGAGAAATCTCAATACAAAATGGTAGAGGCAAAGAATTTGCCAATGCCCATTTAACAATGATATCAATTACGAGTCTAAGCAGCAATAACTGTAACTGTAACAGCAATAACTCAGCAGCAATCTACTTCCATTTATTATTGCTTTACTTTGGCAATTAATTTTTGCTTCCCTTCCACTTCAGGAAAAAGCTGTACCCTCCTTTATGAGGGAGTGTTATCTGAAGCAAATTTAATGCAGCATTAAACAGAGCTGCCTCGCTGTTGTCTGAACACAAATGCTTTGTTCGTGTGCCCAGGATGATCGCCCAGAATCAGCGGCATGGCAATGCTTCTACTGCTGCACCCCATCCACTTTATACCGCTGTCATATGAACCCATAAACCATGTGCAAAACCTCCATACCCTAATGTTTTTCAGTCATTAATAATCCCTGTTTCCATTCTTTACTGATTCATTGAGCAGACCTGGAGCTCTGGGCCAATGAGATTTGAATCCCAGAGAAATGCTGCCGTTCAGCCCATGAGTAAAGCGCTTTACCGGGGTTGGCAAGGTTGGATCAACAGCTAGAGAGTGTATCAGACTCATACACTGCAACACACAGGATGCCTTTACCTTCAGAAATATCAGTTATACGGTATATCTGCTGCGATTGTTGCTGAAACCCTCCTCAAATTGCTTGCTGAAATTGTGCATCAGTCTTGTAGTGTTAGGTGCTTACAAGCAACAGGAATTGCTCTTGGGAGCACACAGTAGCTGCAATTTCCTTTCTGCCAGTCAAAGTTGCAATTCCGGATACAAAAGTCAGACACAAAAGTTTCACAATTGAGTTTACAAAAATCACGACCGAAAGCCAACGGAAAATGGCAAATAATGCTTCTAGTAAACGGCTTCCTGCAGAACTACAGTACAGTACAACCGAAAGAGGCAGTGAGAGAACTGCAGAGGAACAACGACACAATGGCAACAGGATGTGAGAAACAAATACAAAAAAACTGAGGGGAGAAGAACAGAAGGTGGAAAGTTTGGAACGTACTGAGATGTGGCGATAGTATTAGATTTTATGTGACCCAATGTTTGTGTATTAGCTCCGTGTGGCTCAGAAGTCATAACCACAAGTGCTATATAACCTATACAGGCTTGCTCTTCGGCTTTCAGTGGATAGTGTACTACTTACTCTGATGACAATGGTAGAGATATCAAAACTCAGGTGGTATACAAGTCCTGACTCAACCCAGCAATTCTGCAAGACTGATCCATAGCCAAATGGAATAGTGTGAAAGGTATACTCTGAGGATATTGGTTTATAACAGTCGTTCCCAAACTATGTCCTGGGATACCCTGTGTATGCTGGTTTTCATGACAACCACAATCCCAGAATTTTAACAAGCTGTTATTTTTAATTAGGTGCTTTTCATGTTTAGAGGGATCATTTACCCTCTTAAGCCACATTATATCAGAAATAGCTATGCATGCCATGAATAATAAAAGTCAAATGTTCACATTCTGATTATTGAGGTATATTTCAAACAATTACATAAAATGAGGTAACAAAATTTTGAACGGATAACTGATCATAATAAATGCTGAGGTGACTGTTAAAGTGTGGGGACATGCCACTAAAACTAACCATTTGGTAGATAATGAAGAAATCAAAAACAAAGCAAATGACAACGAGCCAAACCTGTATTGTGTTAATAAGTTACAAGAAAAAAATGATGAAAGAACTACACATGTTCAAGAAACGAATTCAGAGCCTATTGATTCATCTCAGTCTTTAGTTTAATCCATTAAACTAAGTCCGTTACATATTTTTATGTAGCCTAATTGTTTGCAATATAGCACATTACGCACAATATGAACATATGACTTTTATTCTTTAAGGCATGCATATCTATTTCTGACATTATGTGGCTTAAGAGAGTAAATGATCCTTCTAAACATAAAAAGCACCTAATTAAGAAAAACAGCTTGTTAAAATTTTGGGATTTCAATTGCGATTGGAACGAAAATTAGCATACACAGGGGTACCCCAACACGAGGAACGCTCCCAACATTGGAAACCATTGGCTCATAATGTACCGTGTGTTAGACTAACGACTGTTTTGATGAAGATGTTATAGGATGCCGATTTCCATGGCAACTAGGGTACCTTCACAGACACCGTATCTCAGCTGGTACCCGGTGGGGCAGGTGATCTGCCTCTCACACACGAAGGACCCGACGGTGTTCAGGCACGTCTCATTGGCCTGACAGCTGTGCGTGTTGGTGACACACTCGTTCACATCTGTGGGGGAGAAAAATAACAGCCCAGTGAGAAAGAGGCAGCGGAGCGAGCCCTCAGGCTTTCTGTGGGAGAGCCAAACGACGGTCCCCAGGGAAAGCCAGGGTCAGGCCCTGAACACCACACCCCTCTGGCCCACCTCCATGCAGCATGGTCGCCATGACGAGTCAGAAGCAGATGTGCGGAAGCTAATAAGCAAACTGAATACAAGGCTTACCATTCTTACCACTGGAGGCATTTGAGTGGTTGGGATTTTGCCTTTTTATTTTTTCCCCGAACCTTTTTGAGAACCATGGGTGGTTGCCTCTATATTCTGTTTGAGTTGAGTTATCCAGGCCAAAACCATCAACATCTAAGATTGATTTGGTGCAATAACACTGGATGAGGTTGAAACAAAATTATTCCAAAAAAAAGAAGAGAGAGAGCAAGTGGGGGAAACAGCTACCACTGGAGTCCCGAACAATGAGTGTCTTGTGAGCCCAGAGCATAATTCAGAACATTGTGTCATTGCCAATAAAAAAGGATTTGGTGCTTGTTGGGAATGTTTGTGTTTTTCAAGCCAGGACAAATTTATTTGAAATTCAGCAATAGAACAGTGGTATCTGTGAACATAAACCCCTTATCAGGACAGCCCAATACCAGTCTTTTGGTAAAAAAAAAAAATCTTCAGATAAAATGTTGCATTACAATATTAATAGTGCTTTCCAAAAGCGATGCATCACTGCAGATGAGGATACTGTTCTGTAGTGTCTGCTTCTCTTGTCATATCTTCACCAGGAAATAAATAAGTGATTACAGAGATGGACAGGAATGGAGGTGATGGAGGAATCGACACCACAAGTCTGGTAGGCATCCAGCTGGAACAATTACTCCCAAATGACGTGTGTCTATTGGGGATTTCAACACACAGCAAAATCTGTATAAAGGGCTGCCTTTCTAAAACAAGGAGAAAGGATATGGGCTTCAATCACTGAGAGAAACTCACTTTGTGTCCTACTTGCATTTGGGTTTAGAGGAAAACCCTGTTTTCCTGGAGTCCACATTTTTAGAAAACCCCCGGGCCCTAGAAAGAGTGGCGAGATGTACGAGCGATAATGTCTTCCCTGCTGGAGCGGACCTCCTCGATGGGAAAAGAAGATTCCTGAGATTTAGGACTGAAGGTGCTGTGCGCTACACGTGCGGATCGGGCTTATATCTTTCAGATGGCCTCTCTTAAGAGGCATGCGGATTCCACACGGCCCAGGCAGAGAGCCGAGCCTCGGGATACAATCAAAATAACCAAATCTGTAGCCCGAAACCAGACAACGTTCATGAATAACCACCATGAAATGAGCTTTTCACGGCATAACAAATAAATTGTGCCACATAATATTAGCAGAGCCTTTCTCGAACACGAAATAACATAGGAATGTGACGAAACCGGTGAGGGACACTAGTACTAGTCTTTGTTCTGCTTTTACTGTGGGAACACACTTAAGGGCCCCTCCCTTCTCTGCGTTGTGGACAGAACCAGCGCCGACCATGCCGACCACTCAAAAGCCCTTCTCAGGGTCAGCACGTGCATTTCTGATGTCAGCGTGTTGCGAGAAAGGCCTTGAGCCAAACTGAAAAGGCACAGTTGTTTGGCAGAATGACTCAAGGTCCCACATCATTTCTGTGAGTCACACGGAGGGGAAAGAACAGCTCATGCCTGAGGTCCCCACCTTCAGTCCGCTCCCCTAAGATGCAAGATTACACCGCTGCTTGGAGCACAGCGAGTTCCACAAAGCGAGGAGGATGATCCTCAGTGACGTAGGCTCAGGAAGTGAACCTGGCACATCTTCATCATCAACAAGCAGGGATTCCTGGATATGGAGTTTTTGGTCATTCTCAGAAAACCTCCTGATACTGTAAAGCATGGTGGTGAGGGGCCAGGCTAGGGCATCTGTTTTGAATAAACCTTTCACAGCTGCATATTGATTCTGTACATTTGTACAGTTTCATCACCACAAAAACAATGGAAAGCATGCTCAGATGAATTATGCGTCTGACCCAGAGAGACTCTCAGATGAATTATGCGTCTGACCCAGAGATTCTTTCTCAGATTAATTATGCGTCTGACCCAGAGAGATTCTTTCTCAGATTAATTATGCGTCTGACCCAGAGAGATTCCTTCTCAGTGGCTGAGGCAAGCAATTAGGCAGAGCAATAGGTGATGCGACTCAAGTGCAAGCAGTGAGGATTATACACTGAGCGTTATTTCTTGGTCATCAATGCCATGGAATCAATGTCAAATGACAGTATGGTTAGAGATGCAAATAAGAACATGAAGCCCACAGGATCTCTAGTTTGTCATTTCCGGCATTCACTTAGCTTAATAACTGCATAAATAACAAGAAGACCTATTCATAACCTGACCATTTATAATGCATTATATATTTAATAGCCCAAATCAAAGTATGGAGTAAATTCCAAAAACAAATTATCCACCTTAAATGTCAGTGTCCCTAGGTCACCAATGGGGCACATGCTACCAGGTCTCAGCTAGCATCTGAATGGTTATTTACTGTTATTTGGTAATAATGGTTATTTGCAAGCCCCGTTCAAAATGAAAAAATTCACACTTTAAGCATCAATGACCCAACCATTTAAAACCAGGAGTAATGCAAACCAAATCCCCTCAGAACCAGAACAGTGTTGTCATCACACAGCTTTGGCTCCAGAGTGAATCCACAAACAGGTCAAAGACAGCAAACACATGCATGAGAGCAGGCACGCCAACAAGCCATCAGGATTTGCATTTCCTCTTTTTGTGTTTCTCTGACTGATCGTGCATGTAGTTGTGTGTGTGTGTGTGTGTGTGTGTGTGTGTGTGTGTGTGTGTGTGTCAAAGAGAGAGAGAGAGAGAGAGAGAGAGAGAGAGAGAGAGAGAGAGAGAGAGAGAGAGAGAGAGAGTGTGTACTCGTTTGAGAAGGGCCTGGCAAACTTGAGACTCCCTTCCGTACGCAAATGGAGAAACGAGTTGAGATAAGGCCCCAGTGTCGTTACCCGTGATCTTACCCACACACTCTCTATTCATGTTGTGTACGAAACCCTCGTCGCACAGATCATTGAGGTGGAGACACTGGAAAGATCCTTCTTTGTTCACACAAAAATCTCCACGGGAGCAATTGTGTGCGCCACTTCTGCACTCATTCACATCTACACAAACGAAGAGGAGCCACAGTGAATGAGGACACAGCAAGCACCACAGTTAAAAATACCCAGAGGTACATTTAGACATTTTATTGCTGTACTATTGCCTCTCGTCAGCCGTGACTAAACTGAATATCTGATTCACGCAAGGAAACCAGCGAGAATCATTTTATTAGTTTCAGGCCAGACTAAATCAGATCTGCCCACCCACACTGTTACATATGGGAACAGTTTGGTCGAAAGCCTTCATTCAATACCCTCAAAGTGATGGGGGATATGCGCCTATGCTGCGCATGAATGTGGGCCCATTACATCTGCACTTCACCTGCCCTCCCACAGAGATGTTCGCAAAGTACAAGGACAGTCCCAGCACTCGTGCTATCACATGAAGGTCTGCTTGCATTTTGTCACTGAAATGGAATGAAACACTTATGACTGCATTTTATTCCGAAGATTGCTCGGGCACAAAAAATGTATGAAAAATCTGGTTCCATGATATGAGCTCTGCATAGTTTGCAGCTAATATCAGGTAATAGCTGTACTTATGCTACAACTGCCTATAACTGCATATTTTTGTTCATGTAAAATCTCCACAATCAGTTTTTACCTTTTCCTGCATTGGCCACTATTTGTCTTGGCACTGTTCAATATCAAGAACAGCAGATATAATAAAAAAGTGTGTATATAATTACATCTAGAATGTTCTCCGTTTGGCCTGCTCTTCAGAGAGTGCTCACTCTTTGAGACTGTCCAATTATATTTCCCTTAACACTTCTTTAAAATGAAGGGAAGGATCTTCATTTTCTTTCTATTGATGCATGGTAGAAGTGCCAGCTTTCATTTGACCTCAATATCCATGGATACCTATAACATCTGTATCTAATTAATGGTGGCACCAACAGTCTCTGTGTACATCAAAAGTCTCCGCTTACTGTATTACATTCAAACTCCAATTGAAAAACATGTCTGCCCACCACAAGAAATCAAAAAAGTAGACTAGCTGATTCTGAAACATCAGGGCCTCAAAATATACATGAACTGAGTACTCAACACCCCTGAATAGCCAAAACATATATTCTGCCTTACCAATTCTTGGGTGTGTCTGTGACAAAATAAAAATAAAGCAAACCTTAAGAAAACAGCCTAACCCTGAAAGAACAAGCAGAACACACCAAATATAAAATGTAGGTTTGGATACTCTTTTGCCCTGGCACATATACCAGGACTTTGGGGTGTGAAACTGCGGGACTTTCCTGCTGGAACTTTCATGGAAAAACAAAAAATAATTGTGCAGATGTGTATATTTATAAGTATATAAATAAAATAAAATAATATTATTATGTTGGATATGTTTATTTTTACTTCGCTTTACTCAATAATTTTCTTTTTTTTAAAAAGTTTGCCTGTACACACACACACACACACATATATAGGCTATATTTTTCATTTTCATGTCTTAATGTGAATATGCTTTAAAGATGCACTGTCTGACTGATTAGTAGTGACTGTGGAGGTCTGAGTTAATTGGAACAGTTATGATTTTCAGTTTCTGTAAGAGATCAAAGGTAAAGACCAGCCAATCATGTGTGCGACAGCAGTGAACCATAGACAAAGCAAAGCCCTTGGACAGATGCAATTAAACGTTCAGCTCAGAAATACTGTAATTCTCACACTGAGATCAGGGATATGTAATTGGCACGAATGTTCCACAGACTCCAGATGCTTAGTTTAACTTTGTCAAGACCAGACTCAAAATGAATAGCTACAACCCCATGGCAGGAGTATAATTTGGCATGGAACCTCTGCCATCATTTTGCAGCTTTCAATAAAATAACACAAGTTGATGAATAGCTCACACGAGATCAGAGATATACATTTAATTTGTGGATTTCAGAGTTCTGAAACAACATAGGCAGGTTTTGGTGTTTGTTATTGCAGAGATTGGCCTATGGCCATGGCTCACTACAGATTAAGGCTGTGGTCTCCACTGTTTAGAAATTGAAGGCTGATCAGGTTATGTGAGCCCCAATGTCAAAATGACCTTCAGCAACTCCTTCATGAATGACTACATCTAATTAGTAGAAACAGTTACAATAAGATATTGCTCCAAATAAAACTATATTTTCATTTTCATCTCCATGAATCCCACTATAGACCTACAGTACTGCATCATAAACATGAACATACACATACAGAATAAATATTTATTTACCTTCACACGAGAGCCCATCTGCCAGCAGATAGAATCCTGAGTGGCAGGAGCAGTGGGCCTGGCCTTCCACTGCAGCACACTGGTGCATGCAGGGCCCATTATCTGGGGATAGAAACACAGGACAACAGGGGTTGTGAACTTTACTGCTCACAAACCCACGGGCTGAAACATCCAATCCCCTCTCTGAGGCTGCTAAACCTACACTAAGACTAAGAGTGCTGGATTTAACCAGGTGCGCAAGACCTCTATCCTAGCGCTGAAGTACACAGTGCCCTTCCAGAGGCACAGCCTAAATTTAATTTTAAATAGAAACGGACAGAGCTCTTATTTCATCCTTCTGGGTTTGGATGACACCCAGAAATTTGGGAATGACACCCAGAAAAGATCTGCACTCAGTTTTCTTAGTTAGGGTTAAAACATTAAGCATCAGTGAAGTGGTGTTATGTTGTGTGTCTTTTCTAACTAAACCTGTGGTGACATTTTAGAGTAAGGTATACGTGACTTCCATCGGCATGCTGAAAAGGTGTGACTCATTCAGCCTCATCTTAACTAAAATAATGAGCATAGCTTTTATTTGAATGCAGTTACTGAATTCAGTAGTTAGTAAATCCTAACCCCCCCCCCCCCACCCCAAACAAACTGTGTCTGAGTTATCTCAGATGAACAAGGGTACATTTTACCTTCATTACATACCCTCATTCTAGATATTCATGTCCAAAATTCATATTGTAAAACAATACATAGTGGGTGAGGATCTGTTTTTCCTGGGAATATTGTGCAGTCAAACTCCTGGGTACTGCATTACAAGACCATTTTCTCCTTGTGGTGGATAATCAGAAGTCAGATAGATTTGGCAAACACCAGACAGACACGACTTCATGGTCAGACTTGATAAAAGCAAAGAGTTCACAGAGTCTGCAGAGTGCGCAGGGCAGTTTTTTGCAGAGAAAGAGCTCAAGACAACACAAGTTATTCATAAACCAGCAACACATTTAGCCTGATTCATGGATCATGATGCGATTGCGGGATGCGCACGTGGGCAATTAGGGCCGCTCAGAAACCAAGTCAATAAATCTAATTAAGTGGGATCGCAAGCTCACATGTGGTCGATGTGAGCTGTGCGCTGTGAGTTGTGTGCGAGCCAATCCTGCTATTTCCCATGTCAGAGGCAGACTGCAGCCAGGAGCATGCAGCAGGCCTATACTAATAACACATTGGCCAGATGCATCCAGTCCCCTTGGTTCCCAATGGGAGAGGTACGCCATGGCACCAGGGGCAGAGGCACGCTAAAAGAGAGTGAAATAGGGCCAATGTTGTTCATGAACCCCAAAATGGGTGGAGCGAGAGACCCTTTTGGGCTGTCAGTCAATTAATTGTTTGGGAACAAGTCAACTTATTTTGCCTCTCTATTGCAAAATGACTGATACACTTATTTTATAACGGTGGTACCACTGCCAACTTTTGGTTTCATGAAACCTCACTCTACCATCACTACTGTCCTACTCAGCTCCTTAATAAGAAAACATTCAGAACTTTGCTTCATGCACATAACATAGCATCTTCACTAAGACTCACCAAGTTCATAAAATATTAAAATGGGTATAAGAAGGTACAAAGATATAATATTTATAGGAAGTTGGTATAGGTGCAAGTTTTGCATTATAAATGTATTTAATCATTTTTTATATTTCTGTAGCCTACTTTAACTTGGAAAGTAGTTTTTCTCTTCATTGTTTGAGAATATTTTTTATTGTTTACCATTACACTTCACATAGATTTTGTATGTTGTTAACGTATATAAAGTTCTTTCTGCTAGATGTACAGTGGTGCTCAAAGCAGTGCGTTAAAAAAAGTGAATAAAGTGCAAATAGTTTTTAATAGCTTTTAGTTCCATATTTCAAGTGTAATAGAAACATTCAACACACATTCAATTCCAAATCAAAGCATTAACAAATTTTATCAAGTCTGTGTTATTCTGTTAAAGAAAGCAAAGAAAAGGAATATTAATCTGTTCAAAAAAATAGCAGTGTCTACATTTTTCTCTTCAAACTCAAACACTTACTGTATAAACTGAAGACTTCTCTTTAAATTACTGAACTAATATTTAGTTGCATAACCATTGTTTTTGATAACTGCTGCGCATCTGCGTTGCATCAAGTCAACCAACTTCTGGCACCTAGAAACAGGTATTTCAGCCCAGGATGAAAAAACTACATTCCACAGTTCCTGTGAATCTGTGGTTTTTGCTTCAGAAAGCAAAATGTTTTTAATGTCACCCCACATGTTTTCAATGGGGTTGAGGTCAGGGGATTGCGCTGGCCACTCCATTACCTCAATCCTTTTTGTCTGGAACCAAGATGTTGCTTGCTTACTTGTGTGTTTGGGGTCGTTGTCTTGTTGAAAGACCCATTTCAGGGGCATTTCCTCTTCGGCATACGGCAACATAATCTCTTCAAGTATTTTGATGTATTCAAACTGATCCATGATCCCTGGTATACGATAAATAGGCCCAACACCGTAGTGTCCCCATACCATGATTTTTGCACCACCATGCTTCACAGTGTACTGTGGCTTGAATTCAGTATCCGGGGGTCGTCTGACGTACTGTCGACGACCACTAGACCCGGACAAATTTTTTTACTCTCATCAGTCCACAGAATGTTACGCCATTTCTCTTTGGTGTTTGGTGTTCCTTGGCAAATTTTAACCGATTCTGTTTTTTCAACAATGGTGCTTTACGGAGGCTTCTTGCTGATAGTTTAGCTTCGATCAAACGTCTTCTGACTGTAACAGCACATACAGGTAATTTTAGATCCTCTTTGATCTTTCTGGAGGTGATGATTGGCTGAATCTTTGCCATTCTGACTATTCTTCGATCCGTTTTAACAGTAGTTTCTCGTTTTCTTCCGCGTGTTTCGGGTTTTTGTTGCCATTTTAAAGCATTTGAGATCTTTGTAGCTGAGCATCCTATAGTTGTCATGGATCTTGCCTTCCTTCTCTTATCTCCGCGTCCTCTTTATTCTTTTTTGTCGTTACCGGTAATCTATCGGATTTTCCTTTGTTCTGCGACGGGGTTTTGCTTTTGCCTCGTCATTAGTAAGTTCACCTGTGATTAATTTCCGTTGACTATTTATACTCCGCTTCCTGCCTCTCTCGTTGCTTCCATGTTATTCCACGTAACATTCGAGCCGGTACAAGAGGTATAGGAGGTTAGTTAGAAAAAGCTAGTTTAAAAAGAAAGGTTAGGAAGTTTAGAAAGTAAGTTCTCTTTTTTCGCTCTCAGTTCAGAGCAGAGGCTTTTCGTTTCTTTTGGTTTTCCTTTCTTATCTAAGAGTGCTCTTACCCAAAACGTTTGGGGTTCTGTTGAGCTCTCTGTGTTTTCCTTTTTGTTTCGCTCCACTAACAGGAGTTAGATAAGCGTATAGCTTATTTCTTTGTTTTCGCTCGGAGATCGAGTTCCTCGTTCTTATCGCGAGGTTATTTGTGTTTTGTTATTTTCCTCTATTCCACTACGGATTATTGTCCGTCGGTGGTGTTCTTTCGAACATTTTCAGTTTGCTCAGCTATCGCATCTGGACTTCCAATATTCCCTCTGTGTCTCTGACACAGAGATCCCCCTACAGAACATGGAAGCCACAGGGGAAGTTCCAGCGATAGTTGCAAATATGAAAGGAGTTATAGCTACTCAGGAGGCAGTCCTGGCGGAACAGAGAGAGAGTGTTCGTTCTCTGCAATATTCGCAGCAAGCGTTGCACGAGCAGATGCAACTGCAGGCAATAGCTCTGCGAGAATTGTCAGAGAGTATCCGGACTCTCTCTCTCAGGGCAGATCCGCCCCCAGTCGCACAAGCACCTACACTGGCCACTCCCCCGTCATTTCCACCTAACGCTAGGGAACCGAGACTCGAACTCCCATTGCGATATAGCGGGGAATCAGGAAAGTGTCAGGGTTTTTTAACGCAGTGCTTAATTTTTTTTAAAATACAGCCCTCGCGGTTTTGTGCACAGGAATCAAAAGTCGCTTTTATTCTGTCTCTTTTAACTGGAAATGCTCTCGCATGGGCTGACCCACTGATCAGGGCAGATTCACCAATCATGAGTAACACAGAGGGGCTTATGGCGGAGATGGTGTCAGTTTTTGATCAAGACGTTTCTGGCAAGGAAGCTGCCATGCGTTTGACCCGTCTTCGTCAGGGCACCGACACCGTGGCGGCCTTTGCAATTACTTTCCGTGCTCTCACGGGTGTGACAGGATGGGCCGATGAGCCTCTTTGTGCACTGTTCCTGAATGCACCCATAAAAGACGCCATTGCGGGTATCGAACCACCCGCTACATTCGGGGCTCTGGTATCTGCAGCTATTCGGTTAGACAACCGGTTTAGAGAGAGAGAGAAGGAGAGGGCTGATAAGGGTTTTAAACATCGCCCGGCCCGTTACTCTTCCTCTCCCACGCCAGCGCCGTCTCGCTTTCTGTTTTTAGCTCCCACTAAGCAGGAGGAGTCCATGCAGGTCGATGGCTCCTCCATGCGCGAAACAGGGGATGCTAAGTCTCGCGAGTGGTGGTGTAGGTACTGTAAGAGGAGGGGTCATTTAAAGGACCACTGTCCCAAACTTTCGGGAAAAGAGGGGTCTCACTAGGGGAACCGAGTCGCCTAGCGGGACGAAATTTAAATTACCCTCGGACCTTCCTCCCGGTTGAATTACGCTGGAACGCCCGGCGGATTCACTGCAAAGCGTTTATTGATTCCGGGGCGGTTGAGTGCCTCGTCGATTCCGACTGGGTTAAAAACCACAAGATTCCCACCCACCCTCTTTCTCTTCCTCACCTTGTTACGGCGTTGGACGGCCGCCCGCTAGGCACAGGCACTATTTCCCGGGTTACCGCCGCCATACGCATGCGCGTTCCGTATCGAGAGCATACGGAGGAGGTTACATTTTTTTTAGTGGAGTCCCCAGCTTATCCGCTGGTTTTGGGTCATTCCTGGCTTACTCGCCATAACCCACATATTAATTGGGGGGGGGGCGGGCCCGTTATTCGTCAATGGGGGCCCGGATGTAAACGCCACTGTTCTGCCTCCAGGCCGTTTCTGTCGGGAGGAAGGGGTGAGGATTGTGCTGAGTCTGACTCAGAGAGTGATGACTCCGTTAAACAGGAGTTATTTTATGCTCCCTCCGAGAATGGAGAGGAGAGTTTAGATTGGGATCACTCTGCAGAGCAACCTCATGCGTGGCAGGAGTTGACGTCTGAATCAGAGATCGACTGGGAGATTCACTCTGTCTCGGACACGGAGGAGTTTGAAGTGGGAGGGGCGCTCGAATTTCAGCTTCCCGCTAATGTCCCTAAACTATACGCCGATCTTGCAGAGACATTCAGCAAACAACGGTCCACTTCACTTCCACCTCACAGACCTTATGACTGCGCCATAGAGCTATACCCGGGCACTACCCCCTCTAGAGGGTCTCTTTACTCCTTATCCATTCCGGAGAGCACATCTATGCGTAAATATATTGAGGAGGCCTTGGCTAATGGGTTCATTAGACCTTCCACCTCGCCTGCAGGGGCGGGTTTTTTTTTTGTAAAAAAAAAAGATGGAGGTCTCAGACCCTGTATTGACTACAGGTACCTTAACGACATAACGGTGAAGAACAGGTACCCCCTTCCTCTTATGAACTCCGCCTTCGAGCGTCTTCAGGGGGCGTCTGTCTTCACGAAGCTGGACTTACGTAACGCCTATAACCTTGTTCGAATTCGTGAAGGCGACGAATGGAAGACCGCTTTTAACACGCACAGCGGCCACTACGAATATCTCGTTATGCCGTTCGGGCTCACTAGCGCCCCCTCTGTGTTTCAGGCGTTAGTTAACGATGTGCTGAGGGAGATGCTGGAGAGATTCGTCTTTGTTTATCTTGACGATATTTTAATATTTTCGCCCGATCTTACCACACATGTCGGTCACGTTCGTCAGGTTCTTTCGGCTCTTCTCAAGGCCCAATTATTTGTAAAAGCAGAGAAGTGCGTCTTTCACTCTGGCTCTGTGTCATTTTTGGGTTTCATTGTAAAGGAGGGGAAGGTACAGATGGATCCGGAGAAGGTTTCCGCGGTAAAAAACTGGCCCACGCCGTCTTCCATAAAACAGATACAACGTTTTTTAGGGTTTGCGAATTTTTATCGGCGATTTATTCGCAATTTTAGTGCGGTAGCAGCGCCTATTACTGCACTTACAAAAAATCGCGGCGGTCAGTTCCAATGGAATTCCAAGGCGGGGGCAGCTTTCACAGAATTGGAGAGAAGATTCACTTCCGAACCCATCCTGGTCACACCCAACCCCTCCCTTCCCTTTATGGTAGAGGTGGACGCCTCCGAGCTAGGCGCCGGGGCCATTTTGTCCCAATGCTCGCCACTTGACCACAAGATGCACCCCTGCGCGTATTTCTCTCGTGTCCTAACATCGGCGGAGAGGAATTACGACGTAGGGGATCGAGAATTGCTTGCGGTCAAGTTGGCTTTGGAGGAGTGGCGCCATTGGCTCGAAGGAGCGGAACATCCGTTTACGGTTTGGACTGACCATAAAAATCTGGAGTATGTTCAGCTGGCTAAGAGGCGCAATTCACGGCAAGCGCGGTGGGTGCTGTTCTTTTTAAGATTCAATTTTATCATTACATATCGCCCCGGGTCCAAGAACGTAAAACCTGACGCTCTCTCGCGGATTTACGACCGCTCTGAGACTGACTCTGTTCCTGAGCCGATTATCGCCACTGACCTCGTTGTTGCCCCGGTTATATGGGAGGTTGAGGCAGCGGTGCAAAGAGCCTTGCGCTCGGACCCAGGTCCAGGTGGGGCACCGGCTAACTGTCTTTTCGTGCCTCCTCGTCTTAGGTCTCGGGTGCTCCAATGGGGTCACGCCTCCCAACTCACCGGTCACCCCGGTGTTCATCGTACTAGGGATTTTTTATCCCGGCGTTTTTGGTGGCCTAGTCTGGAGAGGGACGTACGCTCATTTGTCGCGGCTTGTCCAGTTTGCGCTCGCAGCAAGGCCTCTCACCTTCCCCTCTCGGGTCTTCTTCGTCGCCTACCTATTCCCACCCGTCCCTGGAGTCATATTTCCCACAGGGTTGCCGTTTTCCGCAGGCAATACCACCATTTTAGTGGTGGTCGACCGTTTTTCTAGAGCGGCTCACTTCATTGCGCTGCCCAAGCTGCCTTCTGCACCTGAGACAGCGCAACTTATGATTGACCATGTGTTTCGGCCACACGGTCTTCCGTCGGATGTGGTGTCCGATCGCGGCCCTCAGTTCGCCGCCAAGTTTTGGCGGGCGTTTTGCTCTTTGCTGGGGGCTTCGGTTAGTCTGTCTTCCGGTTTTCACCCGGAGACTAACGGCCAGACAGAGCGTACGAATCAGACTCTGGAGAGTACTCTTCGCTGCCTTGCCGCGTCCAAGCCCACCTCCTGGAGTCGTCACCTCGCCTGGGCTGAGTACGCTCATAACACGCTGCGTAACGCCTCCACCGGCCTCTCACCCTTCGAAGCTCAGCTGGGTTATCAACCACCTCTTTTTCCTGAGCTGGAGAGGGAGGTGGAGGTGCCCTCCGCAGGATTTTTCGTTCGGAGGTGTCGGTCGATCTGGAGACAAGTGCGTTTGTCTCTCATACGGGCATCGGCTAAACAAAAAGCCACGGCTGATAGGCATCGTCGAGCCGCACCACCCTATAGAGTTGGTCAGCGGGTTTGGCTTTCTACGCGTGACCTTCCGTTGCGGGTCGAGTCCCGCAAACTCGCCCCTCGTTTTGTGGGACCCTTCAAGATCATAAAGAAGATCAATCCAGTCACTTTTCGACTGCAACTGCCGCGCTCAATGCGCATCCACCCCACGTTTCACGTCTCCCGTTTAAAACCAGTGCTCGTCAGTCCCCTCGCCCCGGTGGAGAAACCACCTCCGCCTCCCCGACTCATTAAGGGGGGTCCGGCTTATACCGTTCGGCGCATTGTGGCCGAGAGACGTGTGGGCAGAGGGTGGCAGTTCCTCGTAGACTGGGAGGGCTACGGTCCAGAGGAACGTTGCTGGGTTCCATCAAGAAACATCCTGGACCCTCAGTTAATCACCGACTTCCGCAGAGATAAGGTTGTGGAAACGTCCGGTGCCGTTCCTTAGAGGGGGGGTCCTGTCATGGATCTTGCCTTCCTTCTCTTATCTCCGCGTCCTCTTTATTCTTTTTTGTCGTTACCGGTAATCTATCGGATTTTCCTTTGTTCTGCGACGGGGTTTTGCTTTTGCCTCGTCATTAGTAAGTTCACCTGTGATTAATTTCCGTTGACTATTTATACTCCGCTTCCTGCCTCTCTCGTTGCTTCCATGTTATTCCACGTAACATTTGAGCCGGTACAAGAGGTATAGGAGGTTAGTTAGAAAAAGCTAGTTTAAAAAGAAAGGTTAGGAAGTTTAGAAAGTAAGTTCTCTTTTTTCGCTCTCAGTTCAGAGCAGAGGCTTTTCGTTTCTTTTGGTTTTCCTTTCTTATCTAAGAGTGCTCTTACCCATCTGGACTTCCAATATTCCCTCTGTGTCTCTGACACAGAGATCCCCCTACAATAGTTTGCTGCACTTCTTTATACTTTTCCCCCTCTCCAAACAACATTTTAATCAAATTACGTTGTTCTTCCGAACAATGTTTGGAACGGCCCATTTTACTTAGCAATTCAGAAGGAAATATATTTTATAACAATGTGTGAAACATTTGCTTCCCTTCTTCCTTAATAAAGAACAATTAATGACACCTGTTTTTTCACAGAATGAATTAATTCTCTAAAGAAACTCCACACTGCTATTATTTTGAACACGCCCCTTTCAATGAATGAGTCAATTACTCAAGCAGCGTGCATGTCATGCCAGTTGGGTCTGTTGTTTTTCTGTTACATCTACAAGTAAATTATTTGCCATGCAGAAATATCTCTACTACTAATAACAGTGGTTCATCAGGTTACTGATGTTGTACTGCTATTTTTTTTAACACAACTGAACTTTTTTGCCACATTTAAGTCGCTTGATATCACTTGTTGTCACAGAGCTTGAAGTTTCAGAAAAAGAGAGATAAAAAGAGAGAGTGAGAGAGAGAGAGAGAGAGAGAGACCTGTTCAGAAGCCTGCTAAGTTTCTAAAAACAGTTATGTACTTAGTCCTAATCTCTCTCTCGCTGCCAACAGAAAACTGTGTTTTCTAAAATGAGGGTCATCTGCTGCAAGGATCTGAGATGGGGTCCTCTGAGGATACTTCTTAAGGAGTTGGTACGAATGTGGGTTTCTCAAACTCAACCATAATGACAATGTTTTGTAGGCGTTGTAGAGCCGTGGCTTGGGGCTGGTGGCTTATATACAAAGAGCATGGGGCTATGGGATGGAACAGTGCAGTGCACCATTCTGTGCACGGTGCCACCACCAGGGCAGCACACACCCTTTACCTTCACAGGGGTCCAGCTGGGCAGGGGTAGGGGTGGGTGTGGTCGGAGCGGCAGGGGCAGCGGTCTGGGGTGCCTCTGTCGGGGGGTTCTCCTCCATCACTTGGTTGTCCTCCAACTGGGTTTCTGCAAGGGGTAAGTGCAGAGGGCCATGATTCTCACATTACCATTACATAACCAGCACCCAGTAAAAACTCAGCTCTGTGCAGTGTGCACGAGGGTGGTGTGGAAAGAATTATTGATTGGAATGGAACTCTCCTTTTATTTTATTTTAAATCTGCATCACATGTAAGTGGAGTTGTAAAATGATAACTTAATACATTTGTTTTATTAAACAAATTTTGTGCAAGACATTGTGTGGGACACTTACATGTGATACAGTTTTTCTCTTCCGACTCTGTCGCAGTAGGTGTCTTTTTTAGTATTTTCTTTTAAATGCAGTTAAACATATGCTCTGATGTGTACCTCCTGTATAACCTTGTTCTCACATAATACCAAACAATGGTTCAACTGCATTGTATTTCAACACCATTCAGTATAGCTAATTATATCTGAAAGAAAACAGCTCATTTTGAACAGTTTGAAACGTTGGCTTCTGCTGTGCTATTTGTGGTCCCACTAGTACAACAGTCTTTCATCAAGTGCATTCATGCATCATGTTTGTTCATCAATATCACAATAACAAATGCCCCTAAAACAGACTTCTGAGAAGTTACATCTTGAGACCAGCTTTTGTATGCAGCATCCAATACTATTGTATCGCTGGCTGGACATATTTTTGTGCACATGTGAATGAATGGATCCAGATTTCTTTATATTTATAAAAGAAAAACAGCATAGCTGATAATATATAGGAGATGATTAGGTGGCCAGATGTAGAGAACCTGTTTTTTGTTCAAATTTGTCCAGGACACCAGTATTATCACACACTGCAAAAACCAATTCTTAACAAGCATTTTAATCTTATATTTAGACTTTAGAAGCTTATTTTTGTTACTTTTTTGCTAAATAAGACAAACTATCTGCCAGTGGGGTGAGATAGTTTTACTCATTTCAAGATTTGCCAGTGGGGTAAGAAAATTTCACTTGTCAAGTAAAGAGCAACCTTAAGTTAATATTTTCCACTTTTGAGAAAAACATTTGATTTTAAGTCATTTTAACTAAAACACTTGTTAAGACAGACATTTTTTGCAGTGCACCTACTCTTTTACAATTAAATAAAATATCTTTAAGGACCACACCAAGTCAGCACCTTGGTTTATCATCTCAACCCAAGGATGACACCTTCTGCAGCACTGTGAGAACACATTTCATTTCTATTTCGTTCCAGAGGAAAGATTGAAAAGGGTACAGGATAGCGTGAACGATGTTGTGAGGAGGGAACGTAGAAATATTTTGGTGGAAAATATGAGTGTGCTTCTGATGCACCACATTGTTTGTTTTGGAATTCCTCTGGCGATCTGGATCCTACTGTTAGTGGAAATGTGCCGAAATGCATGTGGCTCAGGCCTGCCCTCAAAACACAACCGCCATTCACTCTGTGAAAGTCTCAGGAGTTAGTGGTGAATCGGATTGACTTGAAGACCCATACAAGTGCAAATACAAGTGAAACTATTTACTATATTTATATTTTATATGTTTTATATATAATTTATTTATATATTTAAGTAATATTCAGTATAAAAGTAAGATATACCATATGTTCCTACATACACATTTCTACATGTATAGTAGCTGATCACTTTAACTGGCATTCACCTATTGTATGTATACATTAATAGTGAATGTATTAATATCATTTGATGCAATATATAGAAAAACAATATCTATTGTGACAGTTTGATAACATTAAAAATATTCTTTAAATGTTATTTTGTGTTATATATTATATATATATATATATGTATATATATATATATATATATATATATATATATATATATATATATATATATACTGAACACACACACACACACACACACACACACACACACACACACTTATTCATATGTGCAAAAAAAACTCCAGATAACTGCTTTAGTAAGAAGTGGCTTTTTTCACCACAGAAATATTTAAATAAAAATTATACAAACAGGTCATAACAAATCAGTACACACTGATTACCTAGACAAGATACATACCTAATATGATGTATACAATAAATTATACATAACAGTTTTAGTTATGTACCCAGAAGCTCTATAGAGTTTTTGTTTGGTGCTTGTCAAGCTTCTTGGTAATACAGCATTCTGTTTAACAAAACAAGTTCCACCCTACATAACCTAGGCAACAAAAAAACATCACAAAACATGACCCAAAATCATTGTGTTGCTAATGAATTAAATTGTGGGAATATGTCAACCATTTAAGAATGTTTACCGAACACTAATCAACCACATCAGCCAATTGTGGACCTTACAAAAGTGTAAGGCTAACAGTTTATCATGGACTGCAGGTTCAGGAAGTCATTCCATGTTTTTGGTTTGGATAAAGATTATCGGCACGAATCAGAATCAACTGAATGGTAGGAAGCACTGTTTTCCAGTGCCAACTGGAAAAAATTTATATTATACATCATGTATTTATTGAATCTCCCTCTCAGTGTTTACACATACAGGCAAACAGGCATGCAAACACAGACATAAACACACAAAAACCACATACACAAACACACCAGTGTTGTGTCAGAAAAAGGCTACTAAAAGCAGGATAAGAGCCAAACTCTGCTCACTTCTAGCCTTGGCTAAAACTTCTCGGCCTCAATAAATGCTGAAGAGGAAAAACAGCATGCGAGCCCCTTCCATTGCCAGCATTCATTCTTCAGAATCTGTGTCCTTCGCATTAGAGCTCTTCAGAACTAAAATCTATTTTCCATTTCTGCAAAGAAAGGACCCAGAGTGTGTGTGACCCATAGACTGTATACAAATGTGACCCTGAGTGTGTGCAAAAGATAAAACATTCTCCCTTCTCCGCTTTACGTACAATCGAGTTTTGAACAAAAAAACAACCTTGCACATGCACTTGATCGAAGGCGAAGCAAAGCCATGCACAGCTCACTGGATTTCATCTACCTAACACCATTTCCAGCGGCAACAACCGGACATTTTCTGCAGCCGAGGCACCTCGTCTTGTGAGGGAAGCTCACCTGGCACGCAGATGTGGCCCTCCTGCAGGAGCACGTACCCCGGGAAGCAGGCGCACTCGTAGGAGCCCCATGTGTTGATGCATCTGTGGTGGCAGAGTTGGCCAGCGTACACCTGACACTCGTCCACATCCTCTGGCTCCTCCACGGAGTTCTCTGCCTCATCGCGGTCGTTAATGGAGAAGGCCTCGTTCTGGAACTTACTGTCTGAAACTAGAAAGCCAAGAAGTCTTTCCTCACATTCCATACTGTACCAGACTACTACTACTACTACTACTATATATATATATATAAATATATATATATATATATAGTGCCCTTCATCTCATGAACTCAGAGCGCTTTATCGTGACAGTGAAATGCTTCTCAACCGCAAACCAGTGTGTAGCACCTACATGGATGATGCACAACATCAGCTGAGGCTAAAACATGACTATAGGGTCCAGTCTGCAGCGGTGGCAAACACCTTTGACGAGCTCCTCAGCGTACAGCTGAGCAGTGCTTTTATGATGTCAGCACATCTGACTCTACAGAGTGAACTGGCCCGACAATGTCCCATTAGCCTAAACTACAACAAATGATAATTTAGGCTCATTTTAGTCAAACCCTAAGCACCATACAATAAACAGTGATATCTCTCACTGCCATTACCCAATTCTCAATGCAAATCAACTGAAGATTAGGTTCCGCATAAATTAAGAGTCATAACGATGAAAAAATAGTCCCATGGAAATAATTACCTCCAATCCATTTTCCGCCCTTAACTGTACGCAAAACATCGGCTGCAGCCACTACACACGTCCCTCTTTTCTGAAGGGCAGACTGTTGCCACAGTTTTCACCAGGTTAATCACACCTCATTTCATCATGGTATCATTGTCCTGCTTCTCATTTCCTTTTCTTTTGCAGTCATAGTAGATGGAACACTTAAAAAAGAAAATGAAACACTTGAAAAGTGCAGGAAAATAAATTCTTTAGAGCGGGAAGTTTTGATTGGGTAGTAATCCAACAGTTATAGGACATTTGATCTATGCGCATGTGAGCAGTTTTAAACCAGCAACTGTATTGTAATGCATATCCCAAGACCAAATTATACTCCTAGCAGTCAGACAGCACAGGTCGCTCTCATACGTGAGCTTTACCTGCCCATGAACTTTCCATTGCCTCGTTTTCGCCAACATCTCTCTCCCTCCCTCCCTCTCTCCCTCTCTCCCTCTCTCCCTCCCTCCCTCCCTCTCTCCCTCTCTCTCCCTCTCTCCCTCCCTCTCTCTCTCTCTCTCTCTCTCTCTCTCCCTCCCTCCCTCCCTCTCCAATCTCTCTCCTCATGCTGAGGGATCACTGGTCCTCTGTGACATGAGGCAGTTCTCGCAGAGAAGGGCAGCGGTCAGTGAGGCTGACGGACATGGACACGGTGACGCGGGACCCCAAAAAGCAGCCGTCACTCAACATGATGGCTGACTCTCCCGCTCCTGTCTTCCACACAATCTGTTGTCGGAGGGAGCTGAAACGTGTCCAGCACATTCTATTTCACTCCAAAATATGAGGCAAAAAGAATAGAGAGAGATACTGCTTGGAACAGATATTCAGAGGGAAAAAACGAAACGGATGCAAACAATCACACATAATTATTATTTTCACCCAAGACATAACCGTTGGTTTGCCTAATCACACATAACAAGGTTTGATTATGGGGTTAATTCTATTCATTTAGAAATTAATCTATTCAAAGAGAAAATGTGATGTAAACACAATCATTTCGCTGACCCACCTCTTTCATTTGGCGGTGTCCCACAAGTTCTAAGCTTATGCACACAGCAGAATATCCTTACAAAGTTTGTACAATGACTCACTGGCATCACACACTTGAGGCAATCAGAGATTTTACTGGCACCAAGGGGATGACAACAGACCGCACTGCCATCTGTCCCTAATTCATTTCAGCTCTCCCGCATTTTTCCACATTATTCTGAATGGTAACGTGACACCTTACGCCTCTGTTTTGTGTGTCTGCCTTAAAGCATATTTATCTATGTCAGCCCATATTCCAGGTCTGTTACTAAAATTGGAAAGGAAAAGTACTGTATAAGGGATGATTCACAAAAGCAACTCAACGGCTGCTAAAATGCGAGATATAATCTGCATTTACAACTCCACCCAAAAAAAGAAGAAGCAAACTTTAGGTTTATGCTGAGAACTTTCAGAAAAATTAATTTAGGTTTTGTTCCTCTAAATGCCCAAGAGCGTCTGGACAACAGCACGGCTGACTGTGTGAAAAGCCTGTCCCCATGCAGGATGCGTGCAGAGAAGAGTTACCTTTTTTTGGGAGGGCCGTGGGTATGGGCCTCTCCTTCTTCCTGATGGTGGGCTGGCTGGAACCCTCGTCTCCCTTGCAGCAGGTCATGAAGATTTTGCTACAGGGGTACCCCAGATACTGATGTGGCTCGCAGCTCTGGCCCTCGGCTTGGAACTGCAGACCCAGAGAGCAGCACTGGCAGCAGTCCTGAGGAAACACAAATAAAACAGCGCACCCAATTACCGCGTTGCCACAAGGGCCCTCTGCAGAACCACACTCACCACCGCCTCGCCCCGCGCATACGCATTTCTTTAGTACTTAGTAAACATGAGAGGCAGGCTCCTAAAGGGTACTGCATCAGTAACCATGGCAATCTATTACCGCGATATTATACAGCCAACACTTACGGGGCGTTTTGGAGCGGACCTCAGGAGCCACAGTGCAGCACAGGCCAATATTTCACTTCTGGAATATACTCCTGACACAGTAGATACAACGGCCCCCTCAATACCGTCCTGAGATTTCTGCCGCTTGGCCATATGGACAGTGTTGAAAATCTGGGCTAATAAAATACGCTTTCTCTTGAGACGGTAATGTTTTCATTCTTACTGACAAACAGAATAAGCTATGCATTCCATTTCCAAATTGAAGGTCCAAGTAATACATTAAAGTCCAAACTATTTTTGCATTTGCCAATTTATGACTGATAAACACAATTTCAGGCTGACATCAATCCAAGAATCACAACACAAGTCAGCTGTGCCTTTATTTAACTTCCATGAGGGTGAGACCATTCCAAATGAAATATATTTTATACAAAAATGACAGTGTTTCCACACTCATAAATTAGAACACAGATTTATCTGAAAGCTAACTTGCCGACAGTATCCTACAGTGAGCACCATAATTCATTGGAAAGTGACACATTCTTTCTTATTTTGGTTCTGTACTCTAGCACTTTGAGTTTGAAAAGATACAATGACAATGAGGTTGAAGTGTCAGCTTTAATTTGAGGGTATTTTCATCCATATCGGATGAACCGTTTAGAAATGATAGAACCTTTTGTACATACCCCCCCTAATTTTCAGGCATCAAAAAATATTGGACAGTTTAACATAATGTAGAATAAAGTAATCATTTTTAATATTTGGTCGCATATCCTTTGCATGCCATGACTTTCTGATGTCTGTGACCCAACACCATCAAAATACTCTTGATATCATATTTTCTGGTACTCTTACAAGTGATGCTATAACATCTCTGCATTTGAATGGATCTCTATGGGAATTGGGGGGTGGGACTAGATTTAGCTGTAAATTATGCTGGAACAGTGTAGAATACATGGTTGGCGAAATGGCTGTAAGTCATCAAGGGTCTGACGTATGAAACAAGCCTTAAACAAGCCATCACTCTGCTACCAGATATGCATGAATGGATAACTTGAAGGGTTTCTTCTCCTGACTTATTTCTCCATAGAGTTTAATAAGAAAATGTGTCAGGAGAAACAACCCTTAAAGTGATCTATCCATATCTACTGCATATCAGGCAGCAGAATTAAAAGGTTCACATTTTCTCCAGTCAGCCTTCCAGCTTTATCAAGATGAATGAAACAAGCCATTGCAACATCAATGACATTTGATGCAATATGCCATCATCACACTTGGTAACACCAGAGACTGATGCCACCAAAATATCAGCAAAATGCTAGTATGGTACCATTGCACTTTGCAAACTTGATTCTAAGCAAATGTAATATCACGTATCAAATTAGAAGACAATTGCAGTAACAAAGGCTCAGCTCCATATTAATGTGTGTGCTCATTTATTAGTTTGTGCTAAACAGGAACAGTTTATATCATTAGTGGAGTGCACAAAAGCCCTTTGCATTATGTTAAGTGAGACTGAGAGACTGACTTGAGTGAAGAGAAAGAAAAGGTGACAGTTCCTGAACAAGCAAATACAAAGAGTGTTTTACAACGAAAATAACACAAATGATTGCTTTCTTGGGCTTTGTGGCTGGCTAAATAGACTTGTATGTCCACATCATTGTACACATCAGTGCACACATCACATGCAAAGCGCTAATATATCTACTCACTGCTCAATCAGCTACTCAAAGCAGGCTAAATAACTACTTCACAGGTAATAGGATAGCCGTCTTCCAAAGGATAACATGGTGCAAGCCGTTTTGCAGGTACACCTCTTACACAATGAATCAAAGGCACCTCTGAAAGCCAAGCAATATCAGCGATAAGGCCAGGACAGTGATAATCTTCAACTGCACCGATTGGGCAGAAATAAAAAAGTAGGGAGCAGCCAGAAGGGACTCTGCAGGAACCCCCTCCAAGCAGCGGTGCATTAGAAGGTATTTTGTAGGTATCCTATTTTGTAGGTAAACATGGGGCAACTGCAATGACTGTAATTTGCAGGAGAGGGAGTGCAGAAAACAATAGATTCCCTGAGGTTGCTATTTTACTGCTGATTCAGTAGGTGTAACAGGCAGGGGCTGGATCAGCTGATAAATTATACTGTCACGCAAACATAAACATGCACTGATAATAACACAACACTTGATATAGTGCAATTTGTTCAGAATTTTATTAAGTCTACATATGACTAAGATTAAGTTGGAATCTTCTACTGTACACTGTCCTTTTCTTATGTGTAGCTACTATATAATTTATTTGCAGTGCATGCTTGGATCAATTCCTCAACACTTATTAGCTCTGTATCCATAAACAGGGGTGCCTCTTAAGCAGAATAGATGACATTGGACGAGAAGAAAAGATTGCATATGTAAATCCAGTTGTAGGACATGGTTAATTTAAAATGAATTCAAAAGATGAATGTGTTTATTAAACATAAATTGTTTCACATTTCTGAATTCTGTTGCAAAGGAAAATATGGCAAATCTTAAAATGGCATGCTAATGAAATTTGCACTAGTCAGTGTTTATAATGTAACTATATTTTGCACATCATATGAATGCAATGTTGGATTTTATTCAAAATATCTACATTATCTAATGCAATATATTACAGCCCTAAGTTACAATAATTACCTTTATATGACATGTTTTACGAATTACACTTGTGTGTGACATCAGCCATGGTTGTCAGCGGTCATTTGTGCTTGG
This sequence comes from Ilyophis sp. 1 JC-2022, assembly GCA_022702515.1. Lineage (NCBI taxonomy): Eukaryota > Metazoa > Chordata > Actinopteri > Anguilliformes > Synaphobranchidae > Ilyophis > Ilyophis sp. 1 JC-2022. The sequence continues at coordinate 52,599,752 of CM040396.1, forward strand.
ATTTTGTAATAACTGCTTGCAGCTGTTTTTATTTTATTTCATGTGATTGGCTTACAATGGGACCCTGTTAAAATAATTGCAACGTAACCCCCTCACAGAGAAACCCAATGGTTTCTGCTGTACTGGGTCACGGGACTTGCCTTGAAAGAGTCCGTTCCGCAGGCATCGCTGTCTCCCGCCTCACACGCGTCTCCCTCTTTGGCCGCCTTCATGCCCGCCAGGCACTTGCTTTCTTTCAGGAAGCCTAAGCAGCACTGCGTCTGCGCAGTCCTAATGTCCCCCAAACACAAGAGAATAGGGGATCTGACAAACGCCCACCTCCACTCATTTTGAAGACGCAGAGTTTATCATTACATTTCTACGGCTGTTTCCCCGTCACAGAATAACAGTGGCTTCATTCTTCTTCATGATATGGTACTATAGTCCAAACACAAGGTCACTAGTTAATTTACTTCAGAAAAATCTGAATCTACAGTAAGATGTGCTGAATGATAACTACACTGCTTATTAAAACAACATGGCATCCTGCTCAGACAAGCTTACCTACATATGGAGTGCCGGTCTTCTTTAGCAGCAGGCATGTCGTTGCAGTGACCACTGCCTGCGGCCCACTTCTGCCCAACGTCACAACAGCTTTCGACCAGATCCTTAGCGGAAACTTGGGGAAAAGTCAATAGATATAGAAAGTAAATACTACATCAGTTATTATTTGACTGATTGAGATTTAAATGAATGCTTTAAAAAGGATACAAGTCATTTTACACTTGACAGAATGAAAACATTGGGTCTGATCCTCCCGAAGGGCCAGAAGCCCAAAGACTAAACCTCTATTATACAAGATTTAAGCCTCCTTCTGAGCCTCTCTCTGCAAGAAATGCTGTATCTGAAAATTGGGCCCGAAGTCGAGTGACTATTTTCCACACTCAAGGCCACACAGTACTGCAGGAGAGTTAGCACCAGCCAGAGACTACAACTGGTATCCTGTGGGCAGTGGGCACCTGGAATTAATTAGGGGAAGTTAAGTGCTAACCTGACATAAACCCACTATTACCCTGTTGGAATGAAACTGATGGGCTATTATTAGTTGTGCAACAGAGCTCTAAAAATAATTAAAGTTAATTCATACTTCTGATAATTCTGTTCAACAATTTGAGTCCTATCATAAAACATTTTTCATTCTCTATCATACACTAATTATTACAAAGACAACACAGAAAAAACAAGCATTCAATTGGTGCTGAGTAAAGGTGTCACATGCTCTGAAACCCCATGGTTACCTTGTTTATAGCCTTAAAGCTGACTATAAATCCAGCACAAACTAATGTATGGCCAACTGTACCAAATTGCTAATTGCTAATTATGTTATGTGCAATAGGAAATGACTGTAGAGGGAACTCAGTGTCTCCATGGAGAAGCCACTGTTCCATGATGAGAACTTGGTATCGATGATACGATTTGTACCACAGAAAGAGTACACAAGTGTACACCTTAAACTCCTGAGGCCACAGAATAAGACAGCCAAAATGAGAATGAGTGGCAGAACAAGGTTTATTCAGTGAGCCTGGCTGTGGATGCCTCACTGAATTGTAAATGAAGCTGACATATTCCAAGTGTGCCTTAAGCAACTTCAACGGAGAACAGCCAGGGAAATTGATTCAGCTATCATGTTCCTGTTCCATCCTTCTGTATTTGTGCACTGATGGAATACTGGGTAACCAAAGCCACCTGAAAATATGCCTGTAATCATTTGTATGTTAAAAAAAATCATCTCAATGTTCAACATGTAATCTGGCATCTAGTGCAGAGGAAAGAGCAGCACAATATGATTTCAGTGTAACAGAAAAATGCTGCAATTTGAGTCCACCTGCAAGAGTATTTCTTGTAGCATATCCTATTAACAGTACCAGTATGGTAGTTGCATTATGTCCCTGGACAAGCATATACAACCATTTATGTAGCCTTCCAATGTCTAAGGTTGAGGGCAGAGTAATCAATATACCTTTTAATGCTGTACAGGCTGCAGCAGCTACTGTTTGTGTTATACCAAACTGGTCTGCCCCTGGTACTTAATTACTTTGGCCTATGTGAAGCTAGCTAGCATCAAGAAACTACCCACAGTACATACAGTTTTGCAAATCACAAATTTAGCTAATGGCCTCTATCCTATTCATGTTTGTCAAGTTTTGCAAACACCAATATAGATAGCTACTGTTTGGTTGCAAGGCAGTGTGCAAACTCTGAAGTTACACCTTTGTAAGAAGATGGGAAAAGTTGGTTTTAATGTTGAAATAAATTATATTAAATACAATTTCCACAAACCAACATTAGCAGCTCAAGTTAAGTCTCATACTATAACTAAATTGCACCATATTGACCATTTGTAGGCTAACGCCAAAGATACAGGAGGAGTTATTTCTGAATTACTTTGTTATAGGAAACTATAACCAAATGTAATTATGACAGAAACCTATATTTGTGGCATGCTTCACAGAGAGACTTCAATAAACATTTGTCCTTAATTTTGACAAATGATTAAAACCAAGAATTCGCAAACAAAAATTTGGCAAGTTCAGCAATCACTAAAACTAACTTGCCAAGATCATGAACAAATGTGTAAAGAGCACATTTACTAAAGCCACTTCAGTCAGTGTTAAGAACAGATGTTGAATGAATACAGGCCATTGAGATCAAATGCATATGTTCTTTTTTTAATCAGTGCTGTGACAAATTGTATACACAATAACCAGTTATGGAAACCTGAGAACCTAAGATTTACATCACATAAACGCATTCACTGATCAACAATTATACCAAGGAGATTTAACATTCTTACTGTGGGAACTGTTCAATGCTCAATATATTCATTCCTAATATAAATTCAAGAGACACTTTTACCAACAATGAGTTCACGCTTAGTTAATACTCCACTGCCATACAGCAGTGCAATTTATGATATCTGGCTAAGCACAAAACCATAAGACAAACACAAATGCATATGCATTCAACAAGGCAGTATCATAAATACTTTAGGATGAAAATTTGAATGCAGTGGGGTAAAACAAAATATATTATATTGTTTATTTATTATTTATTTATTTAAGCAGAAAATACAAGTACACTACAGCATAAAAAAGAAAGAATAGTGCAACCAGGTAATAGTCTGCCCCAAAAGGCAATGAAAGGTAGAACATTATTATCAGTTTATGACTCATACTGCACTTATATTAAGTTGTGTCTACAGTGCAGTGTTGAGTTTGCATGTTTACTGTAGGCATATGGATTTTCACCCACATGTTATATTGTGTGTAGTAATGTACAGGTGCAGCTCAAAAAATTAGAATATCGTGAAAAAGTTCAATATTTTTTGTCACTCATTTCAGAAAGTGAAACTCATAAATTATATAGATTCATTACACATAGAGTGAAATATTTCAAGCCTTTATTTCTTGTAATTTTGATGATAATGGATTACAGCTAATGAAAACCCAAATTCAGTGTCTCAAAAAATTAGAATATTTTGCTTTAACATATTTTTAAAGTATCATATTTAATATTTGGTCGCATATCCTTTGCATGCTGTTACTTCCTGAAGTCTGTGACCAATCAACAACAAAAGACTCTCGATATCTTATTTTCAGGTACTGTTACAAGCGATACTATAACCTCTCTGCATTTGAACTGATCTCTATGAGAATTGAGGGGTGAGACTACATTCAGCTGTAAATTACGCTGGTACAGTATGGAACACATGACTGGTGAAATGGCTGTACGTCATCAAGGGTCTAAGGTATCAAACGAGCCCCAACCCATCACTCTGCGGCCAGATATGGAGTAGATGTGGATGGATCCCTTTAAGGGTTGTTTCTCCTGACTTTTTTCCCCATAGAGTTCTATAGGAAAATGAGTCAGGAGAAATAACCCTTGCAGTGATCCATCCACATCTACTCCATATCTGGCAACAGAGTGATGGTTTGGGGCTCGTTCGATAGCTCAGACCCTTGATGACTTAGCCAGCCATGTGTTCCATACTGTACCAGTGTAATTTACAGCTGAATCTAGTCTCACCCCCAAATTCCCATAGAGATCAGTTCAAATGCAGAGAGGTTATAGTATCGCTTGTAACAGTACCTGAAAATAAGATACAGTAATACCTTGACATACGAGTTTAATTCGTTCCGTGACCGAGCTCGTAACTCGGTTTACTCGTATATCAAATCAATTTTCCCCATTGAAATTAATTGAAATACCATTAATCCGTTCCAGCCCCCCAAAAAACACCCTAATTTCTTTGTTACGTAGTTATAAAAATGAGAAATGTATTTATAAATAATTAATACAAAACATAATACAAAGATAATAAAATAGAATATAAAGAAATAAACTGGTTCTAAACTTAATTGCTACATTATTATTCTTCACTTACACTTAATCTTCATCAGTGACGTTTGCATCTTTTTCATTGATTTTTGGCTTTTTCGTCACGCTTTTCTGACTCTGATCTGCAGGGCGTTTCGATAAAAACCTATCCATGGTGGTTTGTTTCTTCCTTCCCTTCAGAATTTTTCGGAAATGCGTTAGGCAAGTGTCATTACACAACGCCAACGCACGACCAGTTGCCACTTTTTCTGGATGTTTCTTTTCTATAAATTCAGAAACTTTCTCCGCTTGCTCGGCTCGTAACTCGGGTCTAGGCTCGTAAGGCGAAGCAAGAAATTGTCCGAGCAACGGCTCGTAACTCGGAATACTCGTAAGTTAGTGCACTCGTATGTCAAGGTTTTACTGTATTGAGAGTCTTTTGATGTTGATTGGTCACAGACTTCAGGAAGTAACAGCATGCAAAGGATATGCGACCAAATATTAAATATGATACTTTAAAAATATGTTAAAGCAAAATATTCAAATTTTCTGAGATACTGAATTTTGGGTTTCATTAGCTGTAAGCCATAATCATCAAAATTACAAGAAATAAAGACTTGAAATATTTCACTCTATGTGTAATGAATCTATATAATATATGAGTTTCACTTTCTGAAATGAGTGACAAAGAATATTGAACTTTTTCACGATATTCTAATTTTTTGAGCTGCACCTGTATATGCAACTGCATAAAGATTTGCATACTGGAAGACCACATGAGAGAACTCACAATTATTTATCACAATTGCAATAGTTTGTGCATAACAGAAAATCACAGTCAACAGTTGCAATCGTATATACTGCACAAGGTATAAATAACGTCTAAATCATCATTCACTCGCTAACAAGTAAAACCAGTTAAATTAATGCAATGGAAAAATAACTGTAATCGGAATCTTATATTTAATGACTCAATGCTTGTTGGGGCAGTGTGGAGACGATGTCACCCATGGTTAATGTTAGTTACTGCAGTAATAATTAAAATGAATACATGTCATACATTTTAAATACGTTCATCTTAACCTGCAATCCTCTGGAAATAGACTCAAGGTCACAAGATATGAACGGATTCAGATCACTGGTTGGAGTCCTTATAATCTTCAGAAAGATACTTAATTTAAATGTCTTCACTATGGAGTATCCAACCATATAAGTGTACAATATGTTTAAATGTATGCTGTGTAAATCACCCTGGACTATGGGGTCTGCAGAAAAAAAAAATAATAATAAATTATTTTTATAATAAATAATGACTAATTATTTCAAGGGAGAGCCAACAAAGATAATACACATGTCGACTTCATATGTTGATTTCAGTGTAAAAATGATGCAACTGCTAAGAGCTAAACAAACATCGGCATGATGTCAACAGTATGAAAAAGCCAGAGAATTGACACTGTCAAAAATTATTTTCATTTGACTTTCCTTCAATTGTCACTTTTAACAGAAATTTCCTACAGGCAATTGCATGCTTATTTGAATGCTCACTAACTATTAATGTTGAAAGAAGGTAATCTACTGTTATGTTATGTATTTCTGTCTGTCGGTTTTGTATGTTTATTTCATTATTATTCTTGTTATTTATTATTTTCCATACATCAGTGCATCCCTCTGTTCATGGGTTGTCCGAGTCTCATCTGTGTGTTTGTTTACCCAGTCTCGTGCATGCACTATTCGGGTGACTTTGGGATTTTCCGCGGGTTAACAATGTATTTCCGAAGTCTCGTTTTCTGCTACTTCCTGCTTTCGTTCCCATGGATAATTGTATATATTACTAACTCGCGCTAACAATCATTTGGGTGCTTTATTAGTTACGTGCACTTTACTAAACTCATTAACATAAACGTATACTAACAAACTAATTGTCTGTCTTATAGTTAGATAATAACATTTAACCAGCTTCCCCGCTTTATCTTTTCTACCTGCATTTCTAAACTGCTCCTGAGCTACCTGTTAACTTGTTCCACCTGTTTGTCCTTAGAGACCTCACCTCCTCGTATTACTGTGCACACTCCGCTCCTACTCGAGCCCGTTGTTTGTCATGCATGTTTTCCGAGTCCCTTCCATGTATTCGTTCTTTCCTCGTTATTGAATTATAGTTTCCCTATGTTTTAACCTCACGTTGGTTGTTACCCCTCCCCTTCCTCAGTGTATTTAAGGCCCACATTTCCGCTTCCTTGTTGTCAGAATGTTGATGCTAATTATGTTACCAATCTACCAGTGCCTACACCTTTCTAAGCCTGAGTATATCCTGAGATTCCTGAGACGCCCTTTGTTTGACTTCGATTTAGCATAGCCCTTTTGTATCTTAGCCTTTTGATTTCTGGTTTTCGACTTTTCTTTGTGTTCTTATCGACATAGATTTAGCCTAGCGATTTTGTATCTTTGCTTTTCTGATTCCTGGTTTTTAACTTTTGCTTGTTTATTTGGTTTTTAATTTTGGATACCACTCTGCTTACCTGGCTTTGACTACTGGACTGTTAATAAACTACGTTCTTTGCCAGATCCTGGTCTGCTATTGGGTTCTCTTTCATCATCTCGTTTCGAGATCCACCTATGGGAATGACGTCCGGTCATGACCACCACAGAAGCATCCAATTGCACCACGTCTGGCCCTGACAGACAGTAGCGTGTCAAATGCGAAGGAGGCTCTGCCCTCCTTGTACGAGCATATATGACACTGCAACGCTACTACTCTTCAGTTGACATTCGCTTCTCGCGAATTTCGGAGTACCCCACTCACAGCTTCGACCGTGTATCCCATACGAGCCTTGTCACTTAACTGTCCGCAGGAGGATATATCTCCGGATCAGCCTCCGCCGGGCGTGAAAGGTTCGGGAACGTGCGTCAGTGCTGAATAGCTCCACTCGGTGTTAGCCTGCTACCCCGCGCGCTAGCCCTTGTATCGTGCCAGGCTCCCCGCCCAAGACACGATTTTTTCCTGCATCTGCTAATGCGGAACAGGACAGTGCTGTCTCACAACTAGCCACCCACGCTAGTTTGTCTCTTTGCTCTCTAGCCAGCCGCCCACGCTGCCTGTTTCTCTGCTTAGCTGCCTAGCTCCCCGCTAATGGCTCTTTCTAAGCCCGTTCCTCTCGGCCCGTCCGAGGAGCTACGCTCACGTGCCTGCCCGGCCGCATGCGGTGCCCTCATCGCGGCCAGGGACACTCACCCTCTCTGTGTCATGTGCTTGGGCTTAAAACATGCCCAGGAGGCCATTGACTCCCCAGAGAGCTGCAGCCACTGCCTCGCTCTGCCCAAAAAGCTCAGGCGACGGAGGCAGAGAGTTGCTGCTACCCACGGCAACGACCTGTGTCCCGAGGACTCTGACAAAGAGGACGATAGCACTACGGCCTCTCGGCCGCCTCAAGACCTTCCTTCTCTGAGTTGGGCTGACCGCTCCGACCCAGACATGTCGGCGTTCCCTCTCTCGCTCTCCGGTACCCCCATACTGGAAGGAGAGACATCGGATAACGACGACATGGCGGTTGCGTCTGATTATTCGGGTGAGGAGGACGCCATTCCACCGCCCCCTTTAGCACCGGCTATGGGTACAGCTAACGCCCAACCCCATGCCGTGCTTCTGGAGGTATGTGAGCGGGCCGCGGCCCGTCTCAATATCGAATGGCCAGCCCTCCAGAACCCGGCCGACGAGGAGAGGGATGTTTATGATGGGAAATTCCTGGCCCCCCCCCCCAGGCCCCAGAAAACAGCTTTTCCCAGTTCTCCCCGCCTGCGCTAAACACTTGAAACACCACTGGAAGGACCCGCTTGATTTCAAGCACGGTTTCTCCGGTCTGGAGGTTAAGGACATGGCCGCCCACGCCATGGGGGAACCCCCAGCTGTTGAGCCCTCCATAGCTCGACACCTTAACCCCACGCAGGGAGGTCTCCTGGCGCCACCCAGGCCTACCCTCCCTAATAAGATGGAACGCTTCACAGCCTCCATCCACCAGGCTTCCTACAGGGCCTCAGCCCTCGCGGTTAGAGCCCTCAATGTTTCCTCCCTCCTCTCAGCTTACCAAGCTGAGCTCACAGAGGAGATGGGGAAACAATTACAAAAGGGGACCCCTTCCCCTATACTGTGGCAAGAGATTGTCACTGTGAACGACTTGGTTCTGCGCAACTCTCGCCAGTGTGTCCAAGCCTGCGGCCGCTCCATGGCTCTCTCCGTAGCCGGCGAGCGGGCGCTCTGGCTTAACCTCTCTGGTCTGCCCGACAGTGAGAAAAGGCAGGTTCATCTCCTCTCTTCCCCCCCATGAAGAGAAGGAGACTCCCAATTCAGGAGGACAGCCCTCCTCTGTTCGCTGTGGTCAGGGCACCTGTTGGAGTTCACGTGCCCCCCAGCTCCAGTCTCTGTTCCAGTACTCAAGGAGTGTTACCCACATTCAGTGTACAAGCGAACACCAGGCCATTCCTAATAAAGGCTCCCGCCCTGGAAGGCCAAAAAAAAATGTGTTAAGAAAAACCCCTTCTTATCACATAAGGCCTCCCCTGGTTTCACCACTAGGTGGAGCGCCAGCCCCATTCAGCACGGCCGCACTCGGCCGTTCCCCTCTGCGGTCCTCCGCACCAGCAGGGGCGCTCACGAGCCACATATAAGCCTGGCAGGCTACGTTTGGGGTACTACGCACAATAGCCAAGGGCTACAGACTTGCAGGGAAACCCCCATGTTTCAACGGAGTCATTTACTCTCAAACCGAGAGGAGTTCGGCCCATGTTTTAGAGGAGGAAATTTCCTCTCTATTACAAAAGGGGGCGATACGTGTGGTTCCCAGAGATCAAGCCCAACACGGCTTTTATTCTCGCTATTTCCTGGTCCCAAAGAAGGACGGTTCCCTCCGTCCGATCTTGGATCTCAGAGTGTTGAACAAGCATTTGAGGCGGTACAACTTCAAAATGCTAACTTACAATACTCTTTCACGTTCAATACGTCAGAGCGATTGGTTCACATCAATCGATCTGAAAGATGCTTTCTTCCACATAGGCATCTATCCTCCCCGCACGAAATTCCTTCGCTTCGCCCACCGCGGTGTTTGCTACGAATACACAGTTCTACCGTTCGGCCTCTCCCTAAGCCCACGGGTGTTCTGTGTCTGTGTGGAGGCGGGCCTGGCCCCGTTAAGACTAACGGGGGTCAGAATACTGACTTATATGGATGATTGGCTAATCATTGCCAATTCGAGAGTCAGAGTCGTGAAAGACACGCAGTTAGTTCTGGCACAACTAGCTGCGCTCGGGTTCAGGGTAAACCTCCCCAAGAGCAATTTCTCTCCTTCACAGAGTGTAACGTTCTTGGGGCTGGTGCTAAACTCTGTTTCAATGCTAGCCCGCCTGTCAGCGGACCGCATTGTACCCCTGCGGGACTGTCTCTCTCTGTTCAAACCGGGCTTAAGAGTACAGTACCGCACATGCCTCAGACTGCAAGGGCTGATGGCCTCAGCCTCGCAGGTTTTACCGCTGGGGTTACTGAGGATGAGGGGCTTTATGAGGTGGGTTTCATCACTACACCTCAGCCCCGTACGCGATCTCCATCGCCGTCTCACAGTGACGCACGAGTGCGCGGCAGCTCTATGTCATTGGGAGAACACAGACTTTTATACTCAGGGAACCCCTCTCGGGATCGTTCTCATGAGAAAAGTCGTAACGACAGATGCATCCCTCTCTGGGTGGGGGGCCACTCAGGAAGGGCGTGTAGTGAATGGGATGTGGCCAATCCAGCTGCGCTCAGCTCACATCAATTATCTGGAGCTCCTGACTATATGGATAGCTCTCAGATATTTTCTACCCCGCTTAAGGCGACGGCATGTGCTAGTACGCTGCGACAATACGACTGCTGTAGCATACGTCAATCGCCAGGGGGGCATGCGCTCTCTCCATCTCCACAGTCTAGCCCACAGACTGCTGGTATGGGGCAGCCATCACTTTCTGTCGTTACGTGCGACCCATGTTCCAGGCATTCTGAACACGGGCGCAGATCTGCTGTCAAGGGGAAACCCACTGTACAGGGAATGGCGACTGCATCCCCAGACTGTGGAAATGCTATGGCAGAGATTTGGCCACGCAGCCGTCGATCTCTTCGCCTCGCACGAAAACGCCCATTGTTGTATGTTCTTCTCGCTACGGGACAAGAACGCGCCTCTAGGCGTAGACGCACTAGCCCACCCTTGGCCCAATGTGCTTCTATATGCGTTTCCCCCCCTCGCTCTCATCTCTCCCACTCTAGCCAGAGTGAGAGAGCAGAGTTTGACACTGATCCTAATAGCGCCCAGGTGGGCGAAATCGCCGTGGCTGGCGGAGATAATTCCTCTCCTTTATGCACAGCCGTGCGCGCTCCCGTTACGCACGGACCTGCTGTCTCAGGCGAACGGGGAAATATATCACCCCTGCCCAGAGCGAATAGCTCTTTGGGCTTGGCCCGTGAAAGGCACAACCTCGACGCTTTAGGGCTCCCCCCTCGCGTGGTGGCAACCATTCAGAGCGCGAGAGCGTCTTCTACCAGATCACTTTATGACAATAAGTGGCAGGTATTTGAAAAGTGGTGTGCCTCCCGTCAGTCAGTGCCCTATCAGTGCTCTGTTTCTGATGTGCTGAGTTTTTTACAAAACCTGATGGATGAAGGGAAATCCTTTTCTACCATTAAGGTCTACCTGGCAGCTATCACTGCTTGTCATATGGGTTTCAATGACAATACAGTGGGGCAGCATCCCCTCGTGCGCAGGTTCATGAAGGGGGCTCGCCGTTCTCTGCCTGTTGTTAAAAAGCTCATTCCCTCATGGGATTTATCACTGGTGCTGGAGGCTCTGTCCCAACGGCCATTCGAGCCTATACACGGAATAGAGTTAAAATTACTGTCTCTGAAGACAGCACTGCTGCTCGCATTAGCCTCTGCTAAGCGGGTCAGCGATCTCCATGCACTCTCAGTGCATCCCTCGTGCACAATATTCTCCCCTAATATGGATAAGGTTTTCCTCAAACCTAATCCTGCCTTTATGCCTAAAAGCTTCCCAGCTTTCACATGTGAGGTGTTGGAGCTTTCCGCTTTTCACCCACCGCCGTTTTCTTCTGAGGAAGAGCAAAGGCTACATATGCTGTGTCCTGTGCGTGTTCTTCACACGTATATAACAAGGACTAGGGCTTTCAGAAAGAGCAACCAGCTCTTTGTGGCCTGGGCCCCCGCCTGCAAAGGGAAAGCCATCTCTAAGCAGCGGCTGTCCCATTGGCTTGTGGAAGCTATTGTTATGGCATATGGTTCAAAGGGGGTATCGCCTCCCTCGGGTCTGTGGGCTCATTCTACGAGGGGCGTGGCTGCATCATGGGCCCTATTTCGTGGGGTCTCCATGCAGGAAATTTGTTCAGCCGCAGGCTGGGCTTCTCCACATACTTTTGTGAGGTTTTACCGTCTGGATGTTACCAGGACACCGGTAGCCCACTCAGTATTGGGGGTGAGCTCTGTGTGAGCCACACACATCTCACTATGGGTGTAGTACTTCACACTGTTCCCGGACCCCAGTTACTACACTGGACAGTGGATTGTGTTTTGTACTTGCCTACAGGGGATGCGCTAAGCACCACCCTTCCGCTAGGGAGGGAGGCCTCCCTTGCTGGCTTGACAGCGTCTCAGCTGTGAGCATATGGCAATCCGGGAGTTGGCCAAATCTCCCATAGGTGGATCTTGAAACGAGATGATGAAAGAGAACTTTAGGTTACTGTCGTAACCCCGGTTCTCTGAAACATCGAGTGGAGAGATCCACCAACATTGCCCTGCTTGCTGTGCGCGAGAAGCGAATATGTTCACTGAAGAGTAGTAGCGTTGCAGTGTCATATATGTTCGTACAAGGAGGGCGGAGCCTCCTTCGCATTTGACACGCTACTGTCTGTCAGGGCCAGACGTGGTGCAATTGGATGCTTCTGTGGTGGTCATGACCGGACGTCATTCCCATAGGTGGATCTCTCCACTCGATGTTTCAGAGAACCGGGGTTACGACAGTAACCTAAAGTTTTCTGAGTCCAGATGTTTCATCTACAGTGTATAGTACATCATTTATAGGCCTACTCAGTTTAGGCAGTATGCTTAAAATCTAGTTAGAAAGCAAAAGTTACACCAAGTCAGCAGCACCTCTTTAACAAGGGAGCATTAATATGTTTACCAGCATATTTCAAATCTACAGAGAAAAGTAAGGTGAAGAAAGGTAGATTTATATTGTTCATGTTGATTTCTGCTCACAGTATATTTTCCTGACTGAAACTCCTGTAATAACATCCCATGTAATTGTTTCTAACTGGTAAATACAACTGGATATGAATTTTGCAAGTTAATGTAACAAAGTACAACACTGGTAAGGATACTGTTAAGACACTGCATTTTCATTCAAAGAAGAAAGACCTGATCATTTCAAACTCGGTGCCATTTTCCTCGCCTTGCTATTCTTCGTTCCAGCTGGTAGTAATGATAAAGTGTAGCTGAACATTTACAAGTATTTGTGCTGTATAACTGCTGACGCCATTCAAAACAAAACAGCTGAACAAAGGGCGTCTCAAAAACCTAACACAAACCCCAAAAATAGATCCGCTGTGCAGATTGGGCTGGACACTACTTCAGTGGCCTGATTAAAGTGGAAGTGGCCTGTATTCAACATTATTTCATTCAGTAACTATGGATATCCTTCAGTATAAACATAAAATTCAACTGTACAACAAGATGTGCTGCACCATACCAAGACAGCAGGAGCTGAGAACTACAGTAATAAGAACGTCACCCAGAGACCAAACACTCAGTACAGCCAGAAGTTAAGAAGGTCTCCCAAAGACCAAACACTCAGTACAGCCAGAAGTTAAGAAGGTCTCCCAAAGACCAAACACTCGGTACAGCCAGAAGTTAAGAAGGTCTCCCAAAGACCAAACACTCAGTACAGCCAGAAGTTAAGAAGGTCTCCCAAAGACCAAACACTCAGTACAGCCAGAAGTTTTTTTTGTTCTAATCACCTCAGAAACAATACAGAATCAAATTATTAATATTGTAGCCCGAGGACATTTCTGTCAAATGTTTGCTTATTCAAACCAGTAAACTTTCTTTTTGTCTTGCAATGTTCCCTGCTGGGTTGATGACAAGGCTCTTAATCAAGTAACTAAACCAAATATAATCAGTTAGGTTCTCTAATGATCTAGCATGCCTTATGTCCTTGCAGGGGGGTTTCAAGAGTGATTAGAGTGCCTCTTTCTCTCATTGCCTGTTATTAAGCTGCATGACAGACTGAAAACCTGCCTTTGAACACACCAAGACAAACAAAAACACACATGCACAGCTTTACAGCAGAACAAAAATCGCATCCATAAAAGTTTGAACAAATGCAAAGGAATGATCAGGCCTTAAAAAACATTTTCAGAATCTATCTTTCCACTAATGAAGGATCCACGTGCTAATTGAAAAATACTAATTATGTAGGAAGGTATTCCATGGGGAAAGGGAGTGAACCTGACGAGAGTGCATCACAGCGCTGGGTAACAGAAATGTGTACAAAGACAAAACAAAAACTGTCTGCCCGCATGAACCAGAAAAACTTCCTGTCTTTCCTGTTTAACTTTCACAGGCATAAAAGTGATTTATGTTCTTCCAAAAACATGAATTGTTTGAGTTCTGATTTGTTTATTTGTACAAGGGCGCAGTGGAATTCCATGAATCACAAATGAATTCAAAAATGTCTAAGTAGTATGAAAAATGTAAATATTATATATATAAAACTTTAAGAAATGGGGTAATTAATCAAAATTGTTGTAGAATACAAACAGTCTGGCTTTGTAAATATCTTTGCATTGACACATATTCCAACTCCAAAATGAATTATTTTATTGCAGGGAACCTCCAGGCTCCATCCTATATATTTTGCCTGAGCTCTGCCTTTCTTAATAGTCCCCTTTGAAATAGATGATTAACGGCATAAAAGGCTGAGCACCAAAGAAACATGGTGCCAAAGAATGCATGCACCAACATTTCAAGAAAAAAGTTTTACCCAACATGGTAAATGGATAGTGATGTTTGTATTGTGGCACAAGAGACAAGCCATGAGTATTAGATAGAGGGTGGTGGTACGATTAGCATACAACCACATATGTACAGTATAACTACTTCAACTATTCAATTTTTTTCCAGTACACTGTGTCCATTGGACATGCATTATCACTGCACCAATGCCTTGAACGGTAAATGGACCCTGACTATTTTAATCAGCATCAGTGTCTAGAGTCAGGTTGAACCAGCAATGGGGAGAAGGTCATATAATGAAAGAGGAGGTTAACATTAGAAAAGGTTGCTCACCCAGGGGTATGAGTTTCACCACATCATATAAAGTGACCTCGCCGTACGGATAGAATGTCTCATTGAATGGATACGTGGCTGGCCAAGCAGTAAATGCAAGTGCCATTTCAATTTGTTCTTATCCAAGGTTTAGGCCCATGGGAAGTCATCTGTGCAGCAGATGTCTCACATAAAATTAACTACTTGCATAGAAGAACCTCCCTTAACTAACCAGGGAACATATTTCTTTGTATCTTGCTAGTGAGGATAAACATTTTTCATCATGGCCATATGTGAACACAAAATGTTATGGAAGTAATAACAAATAACAGCGTGCGCATATAAAGCGCGGTGATATTTTTGTAAATAATTGAAAAGAAGCAGGTTTGCACGACTATTTCCCTAAAAGGTTTGCTTTCTTCACTTTTCTTTGTTGCAACAAAGTAATATTCTCGGTTTTGTGTTTGGAAAGACGTTCTTCATGCAGGTAACTCATTACAGTGTGCATCCCCTAATGTGAATAAGGCTGTAGAACTCAAAAGAGTAGCTTCAGTTGAGTACTATAAGATCAAGTGCAATTACTCATCAAGTGTGATTAGACCTTTGGATATACTGTATGCGGTGTGCAGTTTTACTATAATTCGACTGAACGTTATCAAGTCCTATCGGAGTGCATATCAGGTTGCGTATAGAAAATGCAAACAGTACTCTGGTTAAAAAAACTGTGAAATAGTCATGTAGAATTCAACGCCATTCTCTCAGTTGAACAAGATGCAGGAGCGAAACATATTTGTTTTAAAAAGGCAAAAATAAGCTGATGCGATGGATCACGATGCCAATATCAGATTGGAATACAGTTTTTCAGATTAGCTAGAGAAAGGTCTTTAAAGCCATTCAAAATCAACAAGCCCGTCAGGCTTCAAATGGCAATGGCTTTGCCACAAGAGTGAAATCAATAGGATTTGGGAAAGTGCTGTTTTCTTTAATAGCACCACATTGGGATTGTTTTAAATGTCTGTTGAGTCTGGGGAAAGCAGGGACTGATCTCTCCAGGGTGCCAGATACAGAGTGCAAGAGCCACAGATGACTGATGCTGTTAAATAAGGCATAGCAGGAAGCCATCCTGTCCCATGCAGATATGAAAGGGGGACAAACCATTCATAAACCATTTCATAAACCAGACACATAAGATCAACAACTCAGTTTTTTATGTTAAAAGCCAGCACAATAATGCAACAAACAAAAGATAGTTGCAATATTTAAAAGTTCTTTCTCAAGCCGTGCAAGCCTCAAGCACAGTCCCCTAAGCTGCAACTAAAAGGTAAGATTTAACCCACAAATCTCTCTGTGAGGTATAAAATATGAGAACTAGGAGAATGTGACAGACTACTTGCCAGTGCATTAAATCAATGGCTAAACTAATATATACACAACACACTTGTCATGGTAAACCTCTGTAACAGCACCCACATTTTACACAGTGAAGTGACAATCTCCAGCATGGCCTTCCATTTAACATTTCGACCACACATTTGTTATCACTTGCTCTTTAGTGTTTGGCATCCATCCTGAACTATTGACATTGATGGCCTACTTGGAATATTAATCTCAATCAGAAATCAAGATGTGCGGTTCCTCTTCTGCTGGACATGAGGTCTTTGCCATAATTTGTTCTTAAACTGATCATTCCTGAAAATTTTTTACTGCAGACGTGGTAAACACTGAACTGCAAATCCATTTGTCCATTTTAAAGCTTTGACCTTTGTGCTTCTTCCAGAGGTCAAGGCAGTGCTGCACTATAACTCCAACCGGAACTCTGAAATGATGCATGTAAGTAAGTCTTAGTTTACCATTATCATCACAATCCCCCTTGTGATAATGATTATAATCATTAGGTGCAGAAATCCAAACTCAACTGTACTCTCCACTCCCGGGCAATAAATCAGTTATAAACAACAACTTGTCATGGAAAGCTAAAGCGCCTTTAGATTTATTATTATTATTATTATTATTATTATTATTATAGAATTACTTTAGAAAGGTTAACTATACATTTTGAATGATTTAATAATGTTAACTAGACCTTTTTTATTTATTAGGGGGTCAAGCAGGGAGTCAAGCAGCAACCCCTATTATTATTATTATTTTTATTATTATGCCTGGAAAGTATATTGATCTCAGAATCCGAGTGGTGACAAACTAAATTCCCAGGGGGCCACAGTGTCTGGATTTTTGTGGTTTCCTTTCAATCAGCTGCCAACTAAGGCCTTGAGAACAAGGTGCGTGGAATCTAGCCAATGAACAACTTAACCACTGAACCACTGGTGCCAAGTACACCCTGAAAAGCAGCAGACAATGTGGCGTTCCAGGACTGGGGTTTGCTCCATGTGCCGTAAGGCATGCTAGCATGCAAATGTTGTCCAAATGTCATCAAAACCCATCCACGTTGACCACATGGTGGCTATCACAAGGCATTTTACCTTTTGCCTTTATCTCTTGAAACATTCTATTTTTTGGCAGATTCCTTGCTTCCTTCCTTTACTGTTTAGGATTTCTGCCATATTGGATTTTTCAAATTTTTGGATTTTTGAAAAACATATTTTGTCAACTCCTTCTACACTGCTTGACTGATTTTTGGGACTCTTTAATGGCAGAAGATTTAAATCTATCAAAATAATTGTTGTACAGCAAAGTGATTCACCGTAGCGTTCTCACAAAATTTGTGGGGAATACACATAAACAGGACGTCGAATATAACTCCTAAACCCTGTATGTGAAAGTGACAAAACTGTCACATGTGTATTTGGCTTATGGTCACGAGAAATTTTGACCAAAATTCCGTACGCTCTATAGTGCCACCTTCAGGTAAGGCATGCTTTATGCATTTTTGACCATAACTCATTCGTTGGCCTAGATAAAAATGTGGCGTCTATACATTCAGTAAATAGGGCTGAATAAGAACTTCAGCCATATGTTGTTTTCCATAATTTAAAATACTGCATTCCACAGCCAACATTAACTCATGAGACTGGTGGTCCAATGTTCATGAAACACAGGATTCTGACCTTTTGGAGTATGCTGATGAAAAGTTATCAAAATATTTGTGTCGCCTCTGAATAACGCATGTGACCTGGATGAAACTTACATTCCCATGTTTGTCAGATGTCCACAGAGCATATTGAGTACAAATAGTGGTCTATAGTGCCACCATCAGAAGAAGCATGTATTTTAGTATTCTTGACCATTTGCCCAGTGTTGCTTGGACCCCGTTAATTGCTGCATGCTGCTATATTTTAGCTTGTCTTTTTATGAATAGACAAGACCCACCAAGCTGATAGTACAGAAACAATTAATGTTATGCACTTTCCATGTGTTTACTTTTAAAGGCCTGATGTTTCAGAGAATCTACAATTAATCTCAAGCTTCAGCAAGCTCCATAGGCGCATGGCATCCTTTAAGAATAAAACTGAAGCTGAAGTTTGTTCCAGAGTGTCTAGTGTCTAGACTTTTCCCATATTTTTCTCCTGCCTGATTGATAAGCCATTGTTATGAACTGCCTACAGCTCATTCTACAAAGCATAAGTCCCTCACATCATTGGCTGATTGTACAGGATCTAGCTCCATGGCAACATCGACTATAATCTGCAAGTAAGACATTTTTCTTTCATATAAACTTACAGGCCATAAAAGCTGAGGCCTTGACGTATGTCAGCATTTGAGAATCAAACACAATACAGTGCCATATGGTGTCAAACAACCATATGGATTTACATGAGACATCTCCTAGAAGTATGTTTTTCCCTTGTTTACTCTGAATAACATACAGTACATGGTTCACAGTCAACTCTGGTGCGGCCTCCCACTTATCTGGCTCATGACACTGGGAGACATATGGCTCTCTCTAAGGGGATGTCATTCACTTCCACAGCCACTTTTTCAGTTAATGTGTCAATGAACAACAGACTACTAATACACTGAGGACATTTCCAGGTTTGCATGACCTCTCATTGGCCAGGTCCTTTACAGTTTATGCATATGCCCAGAACTTATATCTTGCAGATTCATGCACTGATCAAACGCATAGCCTGAATATCGGTGGCTTGATGCAATGCAATGCCCCTGGCAGTGAATCACACTCTCCGCCTGCCAGCAGCTAGGGTAATTAAAATCCTAATGCACCCTAAGAGGCTGATAACTAAGGTAACAACTTAGGCAGATTTATAGGGTTCAGTCCACATGGCAACATCCCAGCTAGTATACAAGAGTCTATTAATCATGGCCATGCAGACATTGGGCCACTAACGGGAGCTAGTGCAGTTCAGTAGCAAACCCTCAACCTTCTATACACATGAAATCAATTTGTAGAGTGAATCTTGCTTCATAACAATATGGCCACCATGAACCCTCTCGCTCGCTCTCCCCCTCTCACTCTCTTTAGCAGGGTTCATTGTGGCCATGTTTGTATGAAGCAATATTCACAGGCAAGATGGAAATCATACGTATGTTCTAAATTCTACACCAAAAGGCTTAGAAAGTTATGTCTTAGAACAAATTTTCCATTTTATATACAACCAAATATTTATGCCTAATTATGTGACCTAGAGAATTTTTGTTTTGGTTATGAAGCAAGTAAGCAACCCAAAATAATACAGGGGGAAGAATGAGTAGACTACATTTTTTCACAATGCTACATAATTAGTCCATGTGTTGTACTGTTGTCCCATTGTAACGTTTACATTTATTTTCGTTTGGCCTTTTTGTGTGCCATTAACACTTCTCTTGCATTGCCTCTCTTTCATGTCTACCCCCTACCAGTCACTTCATGCCATCCATAAAATGTAATCTATCACCACCAGTAACCTAGAGGTTTCTATTCACAGACATCTGAACAGCATGGCCCATTTGTAGTCAGCAGATGTGAAATACCTAGAAATACCGTATATCTAAATCTTAAATGGCCATCCTGTTAACCTCACTGTAACCATACACCCTCCAATCACAAACTTCACAGAGCTGGACTCAATTCTGTCAGGCTGTATATGCATGTCAGTAAGGACAAGGCAACCCCCCATTCAATCTGACCAAAATGGGCACTGGCCTTCACTTTGAGTTCAAGTTGATCAAACATTTTCCCCAAAATAATATTCATATTAAATAATTAATTCCCAATCTGGCTCTCTCAACCTGCCACCTAATCATCCCCCTGATTTAATTGGCTAAAAATTGTTCTCACCCTCTCCACCACAGCTATTGTGTGGTGAATGTTCTGGCTCAAAATGGCTGCAGTGCAATCACCCAGGTGGGTGCTACCAAAGCCCATAGAGAGAGAAAGCCTTGCCAACTCCAATGACTGCAATGTAACAGGAAAAAAGTGCAATGGCACTCTTTTAGCATTAGGGGCAGTGCTGAGGCACTGCTAAACAGAGTAGAATCTGAAAAAATACATGGAGGTGAACAGAGCTAAATGCTATAAAATTATCATCACAGTCGATTTCAAATATTTTCACGGAACTGGATTATTACTGCCAATGTTACACGGCCTAATGCTTATAATTAATACATAATTATAAGTCGACATAGAATCAATGGTTGTGCTATGATCTCACTTTCAAAACATTTCCACTAGCTTTAATGCTACGCAATGTTGATGAGTTCGCCGGCTTCATAAATATTCATTACCAGCGGCTCCTCATTCAACCGTAGCCAACTAGCTAGTAGCTCTCGTTTGCTCAGAAAAAACATATATTCTCTAGAAGCTTCAAGAAGATTCTTGTTAAAACCAGATTGGCTATAAGATATAAGGTCATGGTACTAGCTAGTACTTTGTTAAAAGGTACATTTCTTGCTAATAAAGCTATCAGTGAGGTTGAGCTATGCACAATTGTAAATGATGGGAAACAACCTTTCAACAAGATACTGGTTGAAAATGGCAAACCTATCCTTCAATATCATGAAATACGACAATGAAATACTATTCGATAAACTCATTCACTCTGTTGAACAACACATACAATTTTTTTTAGTTCTGGGATATGAACTAGATGGTTCCAACATTTTTTTTAAAAGTGAGGAGAAAAATCCTTCATGATCCCTGTGATAATACCCCTTCACCCTTGAGTCTTCATCTCAGTGTAGACTGCCACCCTAGCCAATCAGAGCACCAAGGGCCAAGCTGAAGTAAAAACACACATTGTAAATCAATCCTGAAAACTTTCCACTGGGGCCTACTCATACACCTGCATTTCAGGAAATAATTATCCTAAATCACAAACCCCAGACCCATCTGACATTTTCCCTGGCATGTAAATTGATTTACAAAAACCACACAGTATCGCAAACAACATTGAGCCTCATTCACCAATCACTCTACGAACAAATGTGTTCTTAAGACTTTCTTTAAAACATTTTTACAAACATTTCGGGATTAACTGATGTTTGCATTCTGAGCTTCTGTTCTACCCAAAAAAAACATTGGTGAATGCCAGAATGTTCATAAAAATGTTTTAAAGAACGTCTTAAGAAAAACTTTGATTGTAGAATGGTTGGTGAATAAGGCCCATTCTTATTTACAGAAAGAGAATACCTATTATTTGAAGATTCACAAAGCAGGACAAAAATCGAATGATTGTTAGCTCAATTTCAGGTCATTACTCCTTGCCATGGCAATTCCTCTCCTGCAGGTATTCTGCATTATACCCATAATGCACTCATTTGTCTTTTGAAGTAACTTTTTTGCTTGGACTGGAAATTTTATATTTAATTACAAGAACCCAAGTAATATTATTTGCTATTAACATACCAGCACTATTAGAACAATGATTTCACACAAGAATATTGGACAGCAGTTGCACATGGCTCCACATAACTCACATTTTACATTCACTAAGGATACTTTATTGCTTCATACTGACGGCTATAAACCCACACTCAAAAAACTATTGTTACAAATGTAACAATTTGCAACAATATAAAATGCAACCATTCTCATGCTTTCAATATTTGAGAGATTTCCATCTTGACTGCACTGAAAAGCACACTGTGCCTGCGCAATCAATTTCCCCATACAGGAAGAACATCGCATTTCTGTACAGCACAATGACTTGTAATTTAGCCACTGAGAGCAGAGAGGTTTTTGGGGCCTAGCATGTCTCTTGCCTTCCTCCATAAACACAATAGTTCAGAATTAGCCACTCGGTCATCAGTGGCAACCCCCATTTCCTCACGCTTCAGCAACTTTGACTCTGAAAACCTGTGGTATCACTGTGACTAGAGGTAAATATATACCAACTTCCGTTCCTCTTAGTATCCGAACAAAGGGCGGAAGTGATAACAAGTGCATAGTTATCATAGCTGCACAGTGAGATAAGGCTACAGTCTCCACCAGATCATGTCCAGTATGGATCTCTCTCTCTCTCTCTCTCTCTCTCTCTCTCTCTCTCTCTCTCTCTCTCTCTCTCTCTCTCTCTCTCTTATAAAATGCAGTTATCAGTCCATCAGTGTGCATAATGGATCAATCATGCTTACATTACAAGCCTGTCATAAAATGCTGTATGAAAGAACAGAAAAATGTATATGCAGCATCAGCACTTTGTTTATGGTTTTGAGTTGTATCCTCCAGTGAGAGAAATAAAGACCCATTCTAATCTATTTTACCTGTAATAATAGAAGCAAATACACACGAGTTGGACCTTAAAGAGTCTGGCTCAGAGAGCTTTTTCATACAAAGAGCTCTTTCTTTGCAATAATGAAGGAGTCGCTGCTGTTTTCCTACTTAGGCCGTTGGTTTAGAACAGAGTATTATTGTATTACACATAATTCAGAGAGGGAGAGTGGCACAGAGAGTGTGAGAGCAAGAGAGAGGGAGAAGGAGAGAGAAACAAGAGCAAATAAAATCAAGACCCTCTGCTTCTCCCCTCTTTCCCCTTGACAGTGTAAGAAATGAATGAGTCTTGGAGCTTCAATATTTTCCTTGGCTCATGCACAAATACTACAGTGCGGGCTGCAATGTGGCATCGTGGGCAGAGTGAGCGAGCCACTGTCTTAGTTCGTCATTGTCCCCCACATGTACCCCGATGCTAGATCCTCAGGCCTTCGTATTTTGGGGAGATCTAAGACATTAGCTGACCGGGGAGCTGGTAGTTTGGCCTGCAGTCTGCCTCAGTAATTATACTGCCGATTTAGGGGCTATGGCCCCACCCCATGGGAGCGGAGAAATTACTCACGCTCACAGGGGCAGCACCTAGCCGCCCCCAAGCTTAAAGGCAATAACAGGGAACACTCATCCATCACAGGTAATGGCGCTTTCAGACAAAGACTTCAAATGAAACCCCCAAGCCCTGAAAATCCCACATCATATCAGAAAGTCAGACCTCCTGGACAGAGTTAATGACAGCAGGATCATTAATCTTGCTCCTGTTTCGGCTGAGAAGGTACCCATTGACATATAAGCCAGTAAATAACATGGATCTAGTTCATACATTTCCTGCTCCACTGCCGATGATACTTTCTTCACATCCAACATGGACTTAACGACAAACATTACTCAACCTTTACCATCTGTACGTGTTCCACGTTCTGGGACGATGACATCATTCTGAGGCATTTTTCTTAACCCAGTGACCTTTACGAAGGCCAGTCCACCCGAGAGCCAGGGCTGAAGCCATGCCACCTTTTATACTGACAGACGTAGACAGAAAATTTGTGGTTCTGACACACACTATTAACAACCAAGTTTAAAAATGACTTAAAGGTTGAGAAGGAGAGGTTATGCTAAGAACTCAGAAATTTCCCAATTGCAATTCTCAGAACGCAGAAAAAAACAACAAAGAAGGATGAAGTGAATTACAGTTACTTCACAGTTAAGCACTGGCACATTGTTTACTTAAGTTGTACGTAAAAATTTATTTATTTATACTGTATACAAGAGTACATTTACAAGATACTTCCTGGTTTTGTGCTTTAAAAAAATGTAATCTGAAAATGCTTTTTACAGAGGTGTACAATGTGAACAATGCACTTTTACCTTGAACAATGAATATTTCAATGACCTTGTGACTGGAAAATGAAGACGCACCTAAGGTACATGTTGAGCTGTATTGAATAAAATGATTAGTTAGTTCATCTAATACAATAAGGTTATTGTCAAAGGAAGCCTGCACCAGCAGGACATTGGGGATGGTGAGCTGAGGTTCAGCTGAAGTCACTGCCTTCTGGTTATCTGTTGTTATCACTGAGAAATGCTCATATACACTGATCACCACCTGGGGTTTGTCACACAGAAAATACTCCATAACACACTGGCATTTCCATTCACAGCATGGATAATGGTCCTAGTGAAACTGGCTCATAGGAACCACACACCATTAAATAACATAAACGGAGAGCGACAGACAGGTGCCAAAGTAAAAAAAAACTAAAGTGAGGGCTCTCTGTTATGCTGTGGGGGGCATTTTCCTGGCGTGGCTTCGGTCCGCTTGTCCCCTTAGAGGGAAGGGTCACTGCAAATCAATACAAAGTTATTCACCTTATATCACCTCATATCCTATGATGAAACATTTCTATCCTGATGAGAGTGGTCACTCCCAGGATGACACAGGGTATGAGGGGTCACTGAATGGTTTGATGAGTATGAAAATTATGTGAATCATATGCTATGGCCTTCGCAGTCACCAGATCTCAACCAAATTGAACACCTTTTTTACCAACGTGTTTGACAGCGCTCTCCACCACCATCATCAAAACACCAACTGAGGGAATATCTTTTGGAAGAATGGTGTTCCATCCATCCAGTAGAGTTCCAGAGACTAGAATCTATGCTAGACTAGAGGTATAATCTATGCCAAGGTGCACTGAAGCTGTTGGAAGCAGCTCGTGGTGGCCCAACACCTTAATAAGACACTTTATGTTGGTTTTTTCTTTAATGTGTCACCCGTCTGTATCTGAGCAATGTCAAATTAAAGTACAGACATAAAAGGGGAGTCAAAGTACACCTGATAAATATCACATCTGCCGTTAGTTAGTTTTTCCCTGGGATGATTTAACAGTAAGTTTGTGCAGTTGCAACCCTCCACATGCACAATTTCGTTTTTCATCAGAGTTTGGCCTCAAGAAAACCCACTTCCCCACCCTCTTTGCTGGGAGGGGTCACAGTGGTTCTACACATCCTCCCCCTGCCAAAATCAACAGCTCACAGCAGGACAGGAGAGCCGTTCCAGGATCGCTCACTCAGCTGAAAAAATAGCCCATCATTCATGTGTGGCATTAAAGACGTATACTTCATGAAATATGTCGAATTGTTGCCATATTGAACAAAGACACTGTTGGCTCTGATTCATTTGATGCTTGAGTTGCAGATGCAGATTAGGGAAAGCTGAGCTCTGCAAACAATTACAGCCACGTTGTGATTACAAGGGACACATCTTTGCCTATGAAGTCATCCCACAGCACGTGTGGAAATGTCAGCTGTATTTATGGTATGTACGCTGATATTTAGTTTCATTGCACCTTCTATTTCTCTAAGCAATCTGAAAGTGCTTTAGAGTGTTAGTGGGAGACAATGTGCAGCTTGCACCAGGGTGAAGTACAGCAGCCATTTTGTGCCAGAATAACTAGACATCACCTGAAGTGGAGAGGCAAGAATTTATTTAACCAATTAAACTGGCAGATGATTAGACTGCGCAAGCAGATCAGGAACTTGGCCAAAACACTAGGGAACTCCCAATCTCTTCACAGTAACCAGAGTGCATCCACGCCTAAGGAGCACATCTCCGAAAGAGTGTCACTGCCCCGTGGCATGGAATTTCTGTTAGGTGCAGAGGGAAGACTGCTCTTACTGGAGTATGTCTCTCCTGACTCCACTTCCAACAGCCTTTTTCCACTTCCCATCAAAGTATTAACAGCGTCCATCCCCTGTTTCATTTCGCCTGAGATTGGCACACTCTCTGTGCAGTGCGGGCTGGTAGAGCTGCTATTGACTAAGTGTTTGAATCCCGTCTTCACTACCACTTTCTTAATACTGGAAGGAGGACAGACAACATGGCAAGATGTCATCACCACCTCATATGAGCTCTTAATGAAATGCCCTGTCTGACTTCAGGGTGCCAGGTGCTGAACTGAGCCACATCAACTCAAGCAGGTGACAGCACTCAGTGTGTGAAAGGATGGGCCATGCTGAGCTGGCAAAGAGCCACGGTCTGTATCACTTCATGCATTAAGGGCAATTATGTGAGGGAACTGAAACTATTTTGAACACATCTGCAAATTATATCATTCTAAAGAGCACTCACTCTGTTTCCAAAAAAAAAAAAATTCTGTGAGCTTGGCATATGTTGAAATAAGGCATATAAAAATGGGCAGCTTATATGCAGCCAAAAAAAACTTCAAAAGCATGTAAAAACTTCCAACTACAGTCCCCTCCAAAAGTATTGGAACAGCAAGGCAAATTCCTTTGTTTTTGCAATACACTGAATACATTTGGGGTTCTGATCAAAAGATGAATATGAGACAAGAGTTCAGAATTTCAGCTTTTATTTACTGGTATTTACACCTAGATGTGTTAAACTACTTAGAACATAGCACCTTTGGTATCAGGCCACCCAATTTTTAGGTGAGCAAAAGTATTGGAACAGGGAGTATTTAAGTAAATGAAAGTAAATGACACTTAATATTTGGTCGCATATCCTTTGCATGCCATGACTTCCTGATGTCTGTGACCCAATAATATCAAAACTCTTGATATCTTATTTTCTGGTACTGGAATAGTATGGAACACATGGTTGGCTAAATGGCTCTAAGTCATCAAGGGTCTGACGTATCAAACGAACCTTAAACCATCACTCTGCTGCCAGATATGCAGAATATATGCATGGATAACTTGAAGGGTTGTTTCAACTCGGTACGGGTCGGGTCGTATACACCGGCTATGGAAAAGCAGCATTAGAGCCATTTAGCCAACCATGTGTCCTATACTGTTCCAGTGTAATTTACAGCTAAATCTAGTCCCACCCCCAATTCCCATTAAGATCCATTCAAATGCAGAGAAGTTATAGTATCGCTTGTAAGAGTACCAGAAAATAAGATAACAAGAGTCTTTTGATATTGTTGGGTCTACGATCAAGATTGCAGGCTATATTTTTTAAATGCGAAACTGTACCAAAAAACAGTTGACGGGCTATATTATTTTACTAATACCCCCGCCATTTGTTGCTAACTAATTTATTAGGCTATTGAGTAGCCCGTAGCCTATGCAGAGAGTAACGGATTCGGTTGACAATTATGTAGGCTACTGCGGTGCGGTAGTCAGCAGTTCATATAGGCGAGTCAGTTCAGTAGGACTCACTGTCGCCTTTCCATTTCAAGAGAGATTATGTTAATGCTGCTAGCGGCTAGCGCAGCAATGGTTTCGCTTGCAACTGATGAGACGGAGCGCAATTTCTTTTCTGTTGAAGTAGCCTATAAACGCCTTCATATTCTATTTTTGTTACGCTGCAATAATGCCTGTTTCTCAAATGTTACAATAAATCTTTGATTGAGGAATATAACATGCATTTTATATTCTGTATATCATAAGCTATATTTAGTATATTATGTTATCAATTAATCGACTATTGTTTGTTAAGGTTAACAACTATCGATTAAGGAAATTCCTTAAAATTTGCATCCCTAGTTGGGTCACATACATCAGAAAGTCATGGCACGCAAAAGATATGTGACCAAATATTAAAAACTATTACTTTATTCTACATTATGTTAAACTGTCCAATATTTTTTGATGCCCTAAAATGGTGGGACTATATACAAAATGTTCTATAATTTCTAGTGATTCATCCGATATGGATGAAAATACCCTCAAATTAAATGACAGTCTGCACTTCAACCTCATTGTCATTGTATCCTTTCAAACTCAAAGTGCTAGAGTACAGAACCAAAATAACAAAAAATGTGACACTGTCCAATGTATTATGGTGCTCACTGTATATACCTGAATGCACGGTTTGTATCACAGTGGTACCCAAAACCAAACTCTCCCTCTTGGAGGAAAAGCATCAAAAGATCTCTAAAATTTCCAGCCACTGAAAAATGCATAGACACCCTCCACATTGGTTTCATGCAAATCCTATTACCAATTATTTTTTAAATACAGCGTGACAATGTTCCCTAGTTTAAATAAATCACTTAAATAAAATTTTAATGAATGACCAATGAAGGCATCGGTGTCCCTGGAACCACTCAAAGTGGAGCTCTCATGCGCTATCTGTGAGCTGCTGATTTTCAAAGAGACTGAATAGAATATCTAAGCTGCACTTCCATTAGAAACCTCCAGACTCATGGTGTATCTTTATATTGTGGCTATTTATGAGGTGCACATACTGTACAATCTCCAAGTCCAGCTCTAACCCAATGGTCATTTAAAATGTGACAAATCTATCACTGTGAAGCCATATTGATATGTCATTGTTTCCGTATTATGAAGACCCACCATGGCATCGTCTGTTTAGGAAGTGGAGTGTGTGGAAGTGTATGTGTTCTACATGTGTCTCTGTGTATGTATAAACATTCATGAAAGGTTTCTGAAGAAGTAATGAATACGCTTTCAGAGGATGGAAGTGTCTAACCTAATGGGCAAGCTGTCTTCTCATCACATAATCTAATAACTAAGAACGTATGAAGCATAATGCAGCCTTTACCAGGTCAGACCCTGAAAATAAAATAAACACCAATGAGGACAAGTGGATATATAGTGCATATATTAATTCACATGTCCAGATGTTCATGTTTTTAAACCCCCACTACCTAAAGAGATCTTTACTCATGTTAAAACTGAAAGCCAAGCACAGCCACGAAGGCATAAATCACCATGTGAAAATAAATATAATTATGGCCATGATACACTCAACACTGGCAAATGCAGCCTGCATACTTTAACAGAAAAGCATAATAATGGCTGAGGCCATTATCTCCATCAACATTGGCATGTGGTTTATGATTCTTGGGTCCAGAGACCATGATGCACCATGATCTATGTGTTGGTATTACATCCTGAGGAAGGGGAAATGATAAATAATCGCAGATGGCTTCCTGGTTTGCATAGAGAACGAATAGAAATGCAAGTCTGACATGCCCCTCACACACATTACACCAGTGCGCAAGCACACACATACTGTACATAATGTTGACACTGGAAATCACTGGAAATGTTTACACTGGAAAGGGATGTACTTACAAAAGTGACGAATGCAACATATTTGTTTCTATAAAACTCAAGGGCAGTGGTAGAAGGAGGGGAGGTAACTGCACAAAATTGGTTTGTAGGTGCACAGCAGACAAGCGAGGAGCATGCTAGCGAATAACTAAACAAAGGACTGGGATTTGTCCCCTGTAAAAAAGAAAATGGATTCGGCAGACAGGAATGCAACCTGACACAGTCACAAACTGTAAAAAAACTAGTCCTATATCATGCATAAGCACTATGAAAGCAGCTAAATCTATGATTAATTGGATTACCTAAAACAACACAATACAGCTGGCACTGCAGAGGGATCAGACAGGATTCATTAAACAATCAACCAATCACTCCCGTGTCCATCTCTTCCAGCATGTACCAGACTGAATTAACATAGGCAAACACGGTGAATCAGTGCTTGCATATTTTTTTACACACGTGGCCAGCTGTGGCATATTTACTTTAAATTTGTCCTGGCAACATGACTCAGATTGGTGGACAGACAACTGGAGAAGCTCTAACGCAGCCCTGGATCTGGATTGCACATTGACCTGAAAAACGGCCCCTGGAGGGACCTCTCTTTCCCATTGAGGTTTGACTGCAATTACTAGATTTACAAACACACACAAGACCACTGTGTTATAATTTGTGCAGTATGCCAGTCAAACATTTGACCACATGAAATAAACAGTGAAGAATTCAGGTTTTAAAGCTGTCAGTTGTAATAGAGCATACTACACATGCCAATAAAGCAGGTCAGGGATTCCCCCTTTTGAGTAGGAAAATCGCTATGTCACCATTATTGTCCTCACAGTCATTATAGCAAGGATACATCAAAGAAAAGATTGTACCTGCTGTCAGTTTTACTGCACTGTGCAAGACCTCAAGATGTTTCATCTTGCCATCATGTGTTATTCATGTAGTAACCTTCAGTGATCAGAAATACGACTGAGGCAGTGGGGAAACAGACACGAAAGCCTTATGTATCATGCAGGTGAAGCAGGATCATGTCTTCAAATGTCACGTGATACTCACGAGAGACTTGCTTTGGCTTTGAAGTCCCAGATAAGCCTCCTGAGTATTTTGTTCTACTTGTGCTTATAAAATTGCAACAGCAATTTAAAGTGTTCAGCTCAACAACAAGGACATAAAATGTGTGACATAAAACAGTCTTATTACCCATTTGAAATATTATGATATTGAGCTGAGAACCATGTACAGAATAACTGTGATAAAACAGATATCAGACACAAATTTCAAAATTTTCAGTTCCTACTGAAATACATAGAGCACCGCTGTTCACTAGATAAAGGCCCTGAAGGACACACTCAGAGGTAAATCACATGCAAATTTGGCAGAATTAACTACACTGCGTAATAAATATGTCATAGCCATTTTGGCTGCAGTTTTACTCTACGGAGCAGGTTTATACTGTAAGTGAGCAGCAGGGCGTCAGAAGCTACTGAACCCAGTGACTGGCATCTCCGGAGTTCACCCATTGTAATACTCCACTGCTAGCATGTGTGAAGCTGGCTAGTTATACTCACTTACATGTCTGCTGTTGCAGCCTACACTCTAATTTACCAGCATGCGTGACACTTTTGACCATCTTCTACATTGTCCATTGTACCATTGCCCCCTTATCCATTTTGGGAGGTGTGGTAGCATGATGTTGTCCTAATTGAAGATGCCCCTGCCCTATCAATCAAAGTTACAAAAACTCAAAAATGGGTCATTACACCATCAGGTGTTACCGGCAGAAAGTTGTGTTCAATAAAAACAAGAGGAGCAATCTTGAGAACTCCAGAAGGTCCAAGAACAGGAGATGCTAACTGTCAAGAAACATAAGTGTTTCAGCTGGGTAGAGGAGTTTATCTTGGACTAGTCTGGAACACAGTGAGATATGTCATTCTTGTGCTTATCTCAGGATATGTAGGACACATAGGGAAAAGGGAGGGTGTCATTTTAGGCAGAGCCACAGAAACTTCAGGAGTGAATAATCCAAGAGATCCAATGACTACAACCTGATTATGTGTAAAAGAGCAGGCAAGCTGTGTGGCGACTAAGCACTCTCCTATTTATAAACGTGGCACATTCTGGGCAGGCTAATTCAGATCCCATTCCTTTATCATGTCAAATGGGGAAACAAAGAAACTGAAATGTTATGCAGTCAGTACATGTTACAGTACATGGATGAGATGCAGTCCCACAGAGGTTAAGTATATCCTACAAACTGTCTCCAAGACTAGCATCATTTACAAGCATAGAGCATATGGACTTCGGAGAGCTTTATTTTCCACAGGGTACTCCAGCAATTGTGAGTTAGGAATTTTCCAACAGCCCTGAGAAGAACTGAATTACACAGCAGCATTATCCAAAGGTCCTATAAAAGTCCTAACCAATTCCAATACAAGTCACAATGAATCACGTCCATTTGAGCTATAAATACCTCAAGTTCAAAGTTACAACACTATTTCCTCAAATGGGACATTTAATACCTGCCTTCATTATGACTTTAAACACCACAGAAAACACA
Source organism: Ilyophis sp. 1 JC-2022 (assembly GCA_022702515.1). NCBI lineage: Eukaryota > Metazoa > Chordata > Actinopteri > Anguilliformes > Synaphobranchidae > Ilyophis > Ilyophis sp. 1 JC-2022. The sequence goes on from CM040396.1 coordinate 52,631,219, forward strand.
GATACTTTCAAGAACAAGCTAGTGTGGGCTGTTCATCAAGCAGGTATGGGACAGTAGATAGAAGGATGTGCACAGCAGGGAAAACATTTGGCTTCATGTCCCTGACAGACATATGTGTCATATATTTGGATTTCTATAGAGACTAGCTGTAATCTTCACCCTTCACGACAGAAATTAATTACAGCTACACTTTAGAGCCGTAGCTACAGAAATTCTTAATCTCTCTCAAGTGTGTAAAATGCCAAGTAAACTGTGACTGTAGACAGTACACACTGGGCAGTAGAGAACAGCTTCACAAGGTTTCTTTCTGTACTGACCATTAAATGCTAGGCTTGCATTGTGATCTTATGGCCTGTTATATTCAGGATTTTCATTTAATTTCAGAAATGTTAAATGGTGGATAGAAAATACCTTTTGAATTGTCTGACTGTACACATTACACAGAAGCACAACTACATACAAATTATGCATATGTATGTACAGAATAACACATTGAAACAATTTTTTAAAGAACAATACTGAGAAAGAATCAGCCAGGGTTTGGAGAAAGCTGTGAATGTGGATTGCTTCAAAATGCATTTTCACTCTCATAGCGGCCTTGTTTACTTACCCTCATGATGTTCTGGAAAAGATTCAAGAGAATTGTTTCTCTCCTCCTCCTCCTCTTCCTCCTCAGTTTGGTAGTTGAACAGGGTCTGTGGCTCCCTCTTCGGAGAGTGTTCATCCTCAGCTTTCATCTTCACAAGCGGCTGGCTAGTGGGGCTGTACTTCACCGGGGGGAATGTGTTGCGTTCGTGGGGTTTCCTGTGTGACTGGTTGTGTGTTCCAGAGTGCCTTCCCTGTCTTCCCAAGTCATTGCCATTCTCATTCCTGGGAGTGCTATGTGGTTTTTCATGTTTGCTGTCAGCAGTGATTGACAGGCCTATCCCAGCAGAGGTGGTGTCAGTGACAGCCTTTGACGTGGCCACTTGTTCATTCTCCTGCTGTTTTCCTTCTTTTAAGGAACCTGTTCCCTGCAGATGGATCTGGCTCTCTGGAGATCTCCCTAACATTGCTGTGGTCTCCTCCTTCTGGAGAGTTGGGGTTGTCTCCACCGTCTGTGGAGTGTCTGTGGACACCTCTTCTGTGTCTGACTCTTCTTCGTGAGTTCCGAATCGTTCTCTGAGTTCTTGCTTTTCAGCTTGGTCAAAGTCCTGTAGAACAGTGGTTTCAGGATGGGAAACCAAAATAACAGCGGGCTCTGTTGGAAGACTCCGGTCAGGCAGAGAATCTCTGACAGAGTCCGTGGGTGGATAGTCGTAATCTTCTTCTTGATCAACGCGAGGCGGGTCCGGTTTGAAAAGTGGCATGGTGTCACTATGGGATAGTAGGTGCGGTTTGGAAGGGTGGTCCATGGAGTCATCCTGGTCAAAGATGTACTGGTTGTTGTCATGCCTGTCAGGACTGTTCTCCTCCGTGGTAGTCGCCAACATAGGTTTCTCAATGTTGCTCGGGTCACAGTCAGGGACCTCATAGCACATCAGAGTTCCGCCATCATTTGGACAGTGGCAGACCTGACACGGGTCCAGGTGGAAGGAGTGACCAGCGTCATACTTCTGCTCATCGTGGACACACCCGACTCGCATGCATTCCATACAGGCATCAGCAGGTTCCCAGATGTCAATACAGTTGGCAGGAATTTCAGGGCATGGGATGAAGTGGCAGCTTATCCTTCCACCCCCTTGTGGGCATGAACATTCCGTACTTCCAAAATCCACAAAGTAGGACTCGGCTTCTGGAACCTTCCCGTTCCTGAACCCTGCGTCGACGCAGTCATAATACTGGTAACCTTCGCACGTGCACCCTGTTTGCAAGCAAGAGGCACAGCACGCCCCCTTCTCCAACACCTCCTCGATGCAGTTGTCCAAGACTGGACAATCCACACCAGTACAGTCCTTCTGGCAATGATAGCCACCAAGACAAAGGATAAAAACCATAAGCGTGTGAAAAGCCATATTTGAAAAAAGTTTTGAGGTGCAAAATCCTAAATCAAAAAGAGTTCAGAGATCCCAGCAACCCGTTATGGTCCTCCACGTACTAGACTGCAGCTCCTGTCAAATGCCTCCACTCTGCAAAACCTAGGAGAAAAAAAAGGCAGTGAGAGACCGAATGAGGTAGATTTCCTGTCAAGCTCTTGAATTGAACCCCACATCTGGAGACTTGAGTCTGGCCTCTTGACTCTGCCCCACTTTCATAACTGCCTACATGTCCAAAATACTGAAGTTATGAGCATGCATTCCACATGATCATGACTTGGAGTGTGCAATTTAATAAATCGTAGCAACAAGATTACAGCCAATACACAGAGAAGGGATTTCTAGCAACCTGAGGGGGGTTTTGTTCAGTACACAGCAGGAAGATATTTCTTCAAATTTTAGAAATGTTCTTTTTGATATAATAGATTTTTCAGTTTTGTTGGCAACAGCTTACAAGAGTGAGATTCTCCATGGAGCAGAACAGTTACCCTGAGGAATGGAATATTTATGGCTCCTAGATTAAAGCAACTCCAACATTGGAGCCAACAAAGACATAATTCTTCCTGGATTGCTTGCATTGGGATGCCATTTGAGCAGAAAAATAAGTGTTTAGTGGGTAATGCTGGGTAAAATCATTTTCAAACTTCCTTTATTTCGGAAATGATTTTGCAGGCAAACATAGTCTGAGTCTCATTCACATTAAGTGTGGATACTTATTACAGTAAAAAGGTCATTGAAAATCTGGCCCAAGTACATCATTAATGCGTTAAAGTGGTGTATTCTGTTAATAAATATTTGTTTTTTAAAAATATAAAAGCACAATTTGCGTGTTATTTTACATGAGTGCTCAAATAAATATGAACCTGGCATTCAAAAAGTTAAAAGCTTTTTTCCATTTGTGTTGCACTTGTTACCTTTTTTAATTCAATTTAATTGTTACCCTTTCTCTTCAAAAGTCTACATTTATCCTAAATCCTAAAAATCTCTTATTTTACGATAAATGATTGCCATGGCCAAGGTTGATTCCAAGGAACACAATTAGGTTTTCATTTGCTCAGCCCGCAAAAAAAGAAAACATTGTATCAAAGGAATAGTTTGATCTTTTAGAAGTTCAGATTAAGGCACTGTCCCTTTGCCATATTGGAGTTTGTACAGTATTTGTGTAAACTACATCACTTATGATCATAAGTACACAGTTCAGTTTAATATATAAATAATTCACAGCAAGTGGAATATGGAATGCCCCCACGCAGGAAGGAAGTTTAAGAAGCATACAGACAAATTAATCTATATCGAAATATAGACATTAGTATTCAAAAGTCAAAAAATGGAAAAGAACACTTACTGTACTGTTTCAAAATATTGAACTTATCTAATGACAATTTGTTACCTAAATGCCTGCAGAAAATACAATTTAATTTAAATGAAGTAGAATTCTATCAATTTTTTTTTTAACACTTTTAGTATAGTTTCTGGGTTTATTTCAATTTTGATTCAAAGAAAGTCAGTGCAGGTGCAAATGAACAATGTGATTGCAGTAATAAGAAATATGTAGGCATTACATATAAAACCAAGTTCAATATTTCAGAAGGGGGTGGTCTCGATGAACATGTCTCTATGTTCATAGAAAAAACTTGACTGGTCATCTATTTTTCAACTGGCTGATAAAATGCAAGGCATCATACTGTCATGATCAGAGCCTGGCATTTTGCAAAAAGTGAAAGGGTGGTTGTCGCGCCACTAATTACTCCTTTTTGTGGCCAAATCTGAGCTCTGCCTGGTCTTCAAAAAACAACTATTGTGCAGAAACACAGGAGGTAAACACAGCACAGGAAAAAGCCATGGGAAAATAAACCTAAAGAAAATCTACCCTCTGTGCTTTTAACATCACAATATATAAACAACAAGAATTACTCATTATGTATACCCTAGCCAATTTCATATTAGATTCCATTCTTGGCAGAAACTAAAAAAAACAACTAATCTCCCAGCTATTATCTAAATAAAGGTTTTTATATATGTGCAAGCAATCAGTTGTAATTATTATGTTCTTTGAAGTGTGCGAGACCATTGTCTGTAAATGTGCAAGACACATACAACACATGGTTATTGCTTGTGACAGGAAAACACTGTAGAGCCAACTAGAAGTAAAATTGTCCAACATGAAAGAAAATAAAACATAATTTTAAAGAAAATTTAAAAGATGTTATTTTCTGAGGGAAACCGGTGTCCAGCTACTCATGCCCAAGTACTAATGTGCTTCTTGGATGGAACAAAATTATTGCTATGGAGCAACAATTACTTTCTAAATACTATTTACAGGGGCTGATTTGAAAATGACCAGGGAACCTTAAAAACACATGGCACCAAAAACTGATGATGACATTCTGCATTTTTTCCTAAACTTAAACACATGAATGCTTCCCAAACTTTATGCATGATGTTAGCTTATACCATTTTGATGACATGGATATAGCCCACAGTACCATTTATGGAGTGTACACATTTGTTTTGTGGCTTTGGCTTTGTTTTTTCTTTTTTATGACACCTCTGGCATACCTTTAAATAAACTCAACAGCTGCAATGAAAGGACTATATTCCCAAGCAGCTTGTAAAGTCTTAATGAGAGAAGTTGAATGAGTGGCTGCAGATGAGGGCTGTTCCTTTAATGGTTTTACTTCACATTGCCGGGATTGTATTGAAAAACCAACGAGGAAGTCCGAATCCAATCAATTCAAACACTGGCATACAAAACAAAAAAGGGAGTAAAATGTGTGTTCTGTATATGATATTACCCTAACCCTGTCCAAAACAAATCACAGACCAACATCATAACCCTGTCCAAAACAAATCACAGACCAACATCATAACCCTGTCCAAAACAAAGCACAGACCAACATCCTAACCCTGTCCAAAACAAATCACAGACCAACATCATAACCCTGTCCAAAACAAATCACAGACCAACATCATAACCCTGTCCAAAACAAATCACAGACCAACATCATAACCCTGTCCAAAACAAATCACAGACCAACATCATAACCCTGTCCAAAACAAATCACAGACCAACATCCTAACCCTGTCCAAAACAAATCACAGACCAACATCCTAACCCTGTCCAAAACAAATCACAGACCAACATCATAACCCTGTCCAAAACAAATCACAGACCAACATCCTAACCCTGTCCAAAACAAATCACAGACCAACATCATAACCCTGTCCAAAACAAATCACAGACCAACATCATAACCCTGTCCAAAACAAATCACAGACCAACATCCTAACCCTGTCCAAAACAAATCACAGACCAACATCCTAACCCTGTCCAAAACAAATCACAGACCAACATCATAACCCTGTCCAAAACAAATCACAGACCAACATCCTAACCCTGTCAAAAACAAATCACAGACCAACATCCTAACCCTGTCCAAAACAAAGCACAGACCAACATCCTAACCCTGTCCAAAACAAATCACAGACCAACATCATAACTCTGTCCAAAACAAAGCGCAGACCAACATCATAACCCTGTCCAAAACAAAGCGCAGACCAACATCATAACCCTGTCCAAAACAAAGCGCAGACCAACATCATACACATATCAACACACCTCTCTGAAATATACCATTCTTCTCACCAGCGTTTATCTTGTACAAAGACTCAGTGATGTGTGACATCTGGTCCAAGACTCTTGTTGAACTCTACAAGTGTGAACATTTTGAGTGAAATGGAAAACTGATGCACAGAAATGAAAGATTGAGCTACAAAAATCACCCTTTTAGGCTCCTCTTACTATTTCCTGAGACACTTTTATGGCTATGAATATACATGGCAGTAATGTTGTCTCCAATCACACACGTCTGCCAAAAATAATACTAGTGAGTGACACCCGACTGAGCCCTCAGTCATGTCAGCTTGTTTCCATAGCAGTAAAAGGTACCACAGCACTGCCAGATGGCCCACATTGCAGCTATTACAGCCAGCCTCTTCACACTGCCATTCACACAGCTCACAGCACAAATCATCCTTCATCAGCCTTCAAACAGCATGCTCATGCAAATGACACTTGCATCACAATGCATAATTACGTGACAAAAACATGGAAAAATGGGTGACTCATCATATGACACAATTCCTTGATGCTGTATGCACTGTAAGTGGTTACCAGAAGATTATTCGTATTTATAGTAACTATAACCCCATGGCTTTCAGAGTGTACTGTAGCAAAGGACGGCAATAACATTATAATAGAATCCTACCTGTCCTGCGCTGATACTTCTATTACAATAATACTTCTATTTTTTTGAAGAACATCTTAGTCACAACAAACAAAAACAAATCTCACTAAGTTAACCTTTGAATTATTCTCAGCGTCCAGTCTATCAAAAAAAGTAAACACCTCCTCCAAACAGTAATGTCTGTCAAACTGTCATCTGTTAACCCGGGAATGTCACCATCCCACCTGCGCATCCCCCAGCTTCCAGAAACGAACAGCTGCCTTCATGCGTGCTCCTGTGGCTTTTGACAAGTCTGTCCGCAGAGCAGCACACATTTGTTTTTTTGAAATGACAAAACAATTCTGAGATAATTGCTAATGTTCACCTGCAGTGTCATCATTGTCCAAATTATTTAAGACTTTGAAATGTGTATCCACCGTCTCACACACATTTGCATATGAGCGGTGCTCAGGCAGAAGAAAAAGGAGATGAAAGGACATAGCACTGAAATCCCTTTGGATTCACCAAAGAACAGTGTGAAGCTGGCTGTAACTATGAATCAGTGTTCATAGAGGTAATTTATTGACCACTGTTGCCATATGAATTTGGCTTTGTGAATGCAGGATTCAATTGGCTAAGTGAGTGTTCATTTACGCACTCATAAAGAGAAGCACATTCTTGACACACACAAGAATGCACTTTCTATGCCACACGAGTGTCAGGTTTATTCTCTCTTCCTCAGTGACCTCAGTGAAATTTCAACATATGGGAGACTAACTGGACAGCAAAGGTTTTTCCATGTTGACATGTTATATTAACATCTGTAGCTACATGCTTGCATCTTGCGGAAATATTTTGTGAATTGTCACAACCAGTGGAACATGCCTGTTTTGAGTGATGACCCTTTGTGGCTCTTTTAAAAAGAAATCACAGCATAGGCTAATTATTTATGTGAACAAGTTAAAAATGATACGTTATAAACAGGCTGTAAATGGAGGCTACGCCACACACATAGCTCCATGGTTACACTCATAGATGCTTTACTTCAAACACAAGTTCCTCTAGCACAGCAGCTCCAGTAAGTGCTATCTTTGGCATATCCAGAGATGGACAGGGTCCACGTCTATGGTCTTTGCTCGATTGTTACTCTTTATTTTGCATCGTAAACATAATGTATGACTTACAGATTAATAATTACCTAGCTATGTATTACTCTTCTTTAAAAATAATTCTAAAACATTAGCATTGAGTAAGTAGGTATACAATACATATCTGCCCAAAGATGATGAGGGCAAGAGGAATGCAAATACCATCTTATCCAGTAAGTTAAATTCAGCATGGATATTGTATATAAGGCTCCAGGCTCTACTTAAAAAAGAAGCCAAAAGAGTGCATCAAAAGAGACACATATAAGTCTTGATTATCAGGTTGTTAAACTGACAGCAAACATTGCTTCTGAATGAATCCTCTCACAAAAGCAATCATGGATAAAAGAGGGGGCCTATATCACAGAGGTTCAAAATCACTCGCAGCTCCATTTTACTTTTCACAGATGAAACCAGGCTGTCTCACTTCATATAGTCATAGTTAATTGAGCCGCTCCCTTACTGTTTCTAATCGATTTACAGTCATGAACCGTCTTGCATGGAACCTTGGGCGTCATGTCTCCCATTTGTCATTCAAATATCTGATTGTTTGATGTAATTCTTTGCCATTTACTGGAAAGAAAATCATTTTCCAAAAATAGTTAATTTAATCGTTTAAAATATAAAGAAAACGACTCATTGAATAAAGTATTGGTGGCACTCAGAATATTTCAAATATGAAGGGCTTACGTGCTGGAGGCAGACCAAAAGCTGTAATTTCCGGATCTCAACTTTTTGTACTGTACCTGTCTGCGCAGTCTACATCAGACATAGAATGAATATTGTAGTATCTTTTTCAAATATTCTAATAGCCATTAATATGTTAGAAAAAATATTAGGGAAATTACGGCTTCCATTTGTTCATTTTTTCCTGAATAAAGGGCAGTTTTTATAACCCTCTTGTAAAACAGGCAAGATTTTAATAATTCCAAGTGCATTTTACTTTCCATAAATGCCACCTCATAGTTAATTGTCGCGCTAACCAGTACGCTATCGTTCGTTTTAGCCGCGCGGCAGCTTTTTGTTTTATTCTTTCCCACAGCAGTATTTGTTCATACAGGGATTAGTTTAAACATGGCCATGTTTCATAAACAGTAATAATATGAAACAATATAATTACAGATATCGACACTGTCGTCCGGTTATTTCTTAACCTGCTATATTAAAAAAACATAAATAAAACAATCAACGTTGTATTGGACGTTTTCATTTAGCTGGCTTATTATACACATTGTAGCCTATTGACTGTTTACCATCTTAATTTACTCCATTGCTGCAACTGTCAATCTAACAATCCTAATACAAACCATTTTCTGCTATTAGCCTAGTTTTGCGCGTGCATTCATTGACTTGTCTTGGTTTTAGTATTTAACATACTAAAATAGTAACACACGTGTTGCACGAGGCTATAACAGTTCAAATAAAGCAACCCTGAAAACGTCGGTCTCTGCTTACCCGATGTTTTATGCTCGGCCATGTAGTTGAGAAATCCAAAAACAAAGAGTTATACTCGTTTGACTCTAACTTACTCGTGCACGGTTCTCAGTCCACTGTATCGAGGGGATCCAGTTCCAAGTTATTTTTTCTTTTATTTTTTCTTGGAGAGGGAGGGACAAAAGTTTCTAGGTCCTCGCTGCCCAACTAATCGCGTTAAACTGGAGTCAATGCGTTGAACTGCACGAGTCGACAGTTACCGCCGAAACTTTTTTTTTTTAAACAAATGCTGCATCCCCTACCATACATCAGGGATCATACATCTTTGATCTTCTTTTCACTTCTTTTCTTTTGAGGTTCTCTTTAAGTGTTTTAGTCCTAAATTGCAAATTACAAACTTCTACAAAGGCAGTAGAACCACTCAAAATTATATTGCACGGTTAACTTTTAATTATCATGTTATTTGATCTTCACAGTTGGATTTTGTATTCATCAAAGTTAGTCTATATGATGTTTTGAATCGCCTCAGGAAAACAAGCAGTGCGCATGTTGATACGTTGCATTGTAACGGTGCAATGCAATGCTCCTGCAATGTTAAAGGCCCATTAAAATTGATTATCACCTTTTTTTAATGAGTTCTCAGTTACGCAGTTCTTTCAATTAGAGTGCCATTTATGTGATAAGGTTATTGCTATTCACATCATAAGATTACATGAAGGGTTATTGATTTTTATTTTTTTAAAAGAAGAAAAACATTTAATTCTGAGACTTTTCCTTGCGATGAGAATTATGATCAAGACTGGAGTTTATGTTAACATTTATTGCTATTGAATGTATGGGCTTCTTTGTCTTTTTAAAGATTCTAGCGTTGATAGTGAATCACGATAACCATATAAACCTTGACACCTGCAAATCCGCATCTTCTTACAGATGCCTGTTAGAATTTAGATCTGCAGTGCTACACTTGCTGACCACCATTCCTGAGAAATTACATTGATCTTTCCAACCTGATTTGGCAAGTGGCATGTGACATGCGTAGCTATGGGTTGCCAAACAAGTGAGATTTTGCAATGATGCCAAAGCAGGCCATTAAAAATGAAGATATAGTACATGTATACTGGATGACTTTTCACCTATACCCCTCAAACACCCTACAAGAGGTATAAAAACCCAGCTTGGGATAAAAGCAAGAATAAAGTTAAATATGTGACACAGAACAAGGGAATGAGTGAAAAGGGGACAGACAAAATAAAGATTATTTTGCAAATACAAATGCATGCTATTATGCGCGGCAGTTCACTTAATTATATTCTGTCAATTTTATCTATAGGGTGTCAGTTCAAAATTTTCCTTTTCACATTGCACTATTGCATTATGAGATAGTATACATAGAAAAATATGGTATGCAAAATAATTCCACAAGTTAATGTTGCGCATGCTATCTGCTACCCTGGAGGTATTTACAAAAAGACAATCTCATGTGACACCAGAGAGAGCAACAATTCATTTCAACTGGGCATTTAACAAGAGCGCTGTTAAGGGTGGGGAGGGCTACACTCAACAGTGCTGCCGTTTTTCTTGCCATTACTTATTGTCAGTTGTCCCTTAATTTATATCAGTACATCAGTATAGTTCAACCACTGCAATGCAAACTGGGACTGTTGCTGGCTGAATAAGTGCAAATCACGTTATTCTTATTACTGTTGATCGATGCACTCCAGATCTGTTCTAGATTCTTGCGCAGGAGCTCAAGTCAGTGCATTGAATATCATTGAGCTCGTGGTTCATAGAGCATGACTGACTGGCTACCTTTTTTTTCTAGGCCTGCCAATTCTACCACACTGCAACAATACCTTACAGACTGTCAGTTAAAAAACAGCATTTACAGCCAATGTCTTCAACACGGTTGCCATTGGATGGAATAGCCTTGCAATCAAGACAAACCTACCCTGGCAGTCCAAAAGGGCTCTTCACTTCTACTGCAAAAGTTTACATTTTATCGTCAGCTTTTACCATGACTTCAATTCTATAGATTTGGCAATAGCAAAGTGAGAGATGTATTATGAACAGGAGCATGTAAAGTTAGAATTTAAAATGAACCACCAAAAAATGTACCTTATTCACAGCTTGCAAGATGCTGCATTATAACACAGCCTGAAAAAATTGCATTATCTGGTATTGTGTCTTATAAAAATGCATAAATGCATTATGGTATTCACAAAATTGCACTTTGTAGCTACTTCATACTTTGGCCATCAAAGAAAGAGCACAAAAAAATGTGTAACACAGTCTCTACATTTCCACGTCTTCCAAGTCTTCACACCTGAGAACCTTTAGCGCATGAATAGAGTATCACTCTTTCGAAATAAACCTAAAACTAAAATGAGTGTTCACAAACTGTCGGAAATCTTCAGAATGTTTTATTTTACACATTCTTTGGGTCTGGAAAAGGAGTATTTCTTTCAGTTTCCACCCACCCACCCACCCACACACACAGTCACACAACAAGCTCTTAAATCGAGTTTTCTCTTGAGAGGAAACTTTCTCCTTTTATTTGATGGGTTGTACGTGCATCTGGGCCTGGGACTGTGTGATATACCTTTTATGTTTTTAAGTTCAAAGCACAGTAGAAACATGAAGGTTTATGATGTGATATGATGCCCACCAGGGCTTAAAATGGGATCACTCAACTCACCTGATAAGTGACCTGATCAACATTCCAACATTCCCTCCACCCCCCACACACACACACACAAATGAGGCCCCAAATGACCATGTCTCAAATGCCTAGGGTGGTGGGGGGAGGGGTAAATTCTGCAATGTAGGATAGACACTTTGATACCTGTAAATTACAATGCAGAGCCATGCAGGGTAAAACTTAGCATTTTGAAGTAGAGGGAAAAAAACAGCAGAGCGCAAGGGAAATGACATTTTCCCAATGCATTTAGATGCCCTGTTTTGTTTTGCTTGGTCAGACTGCGGAAGTGTGCTATCGCGGGTTTTATGGTGCAGAATCTGTGTGGGAACTTTGCGCTGCAGCTTAATGAGACAGCTATCTCTAATGAAGATCAAAGTGTGTGGTGGGTTCCAGCTGCAATGTATGATGACACCTGCGAGGCACTGACAGCCAAGGAAGTGACATGGGTAAACAAGGCAGCAAAGAGCTCGTAATGCCTCAAACACTTTTGAGCTCGGGAGTTCTGCGTGTGCAAAGTGTGATTGGCCCTGCCCATGCTTGCGCTTTCCCTGATATAAGCGCTCTCCGGCGCTCTGGTGAGATTTGTGGAATCCCAGTGTGATCTCCGGGGGCAGTTATCTGACACAGGCAAGCCTTTCAAAGGCCCCAGGGAGACGGTTTTATCAGAGGGGTCACTGGGGAGCCACTACCAGAGGCCTAGCACATGCCCTACTTATTCTCCCAGAGCGCAAAATTTGGGCAGTACATGGAGAACATGAGTGGGAAGGGGGCAACTCTGGCCCACGTGAAAAATCCACAGTGGGTTTTCTTTACTGTACATCAAGTGGGCCCACAACTAGGACATCATGCAATGTGCGGTCCGCTCTCTACCAGTGCCTTGGAGCAGGATCCTGTCAAACACAGGCCGAGACTTTGTGCAGAACAGCAACAGCTTCCAGTGCTCTTGGGTTTCATTACTTTCCGGTCGTATTGCATCATCGAGCTGAGCTCTATGAGCACACCCTTTCTAATCCCCCAGAGCTCTGTGAGCACACCCTTACTATCCCCCTGAGCTCTGTGAGCACACCCTTACTATCCCACTGAGCTCTGTGACCACACCCTTACTATCCCCCTGAGCTCTGTGAGCACACCCTTATTATCCCCCTGAGCTCTGTGAGCACACCCTTATTATCCCCCTGAGCTCTGTGAGCACACCCTTATTATCTTTCTTAGTATGGCTCTTGAAAGTATGCATTATAAAATACTGATGATTTTATTTGTTGGTTCTTTTAAATGCACATTCTTCCTCATAATGAGCACACTGCTCAATATAATAAAATGATAGGAAGACACAAGCTGCTTTATTACACTATGATTTCCAACTGAAACTCCCATAATGGGTGTGGTGGTCTGTTCACGTGCAAATTAGTCAATTGCAGTGCAACTGTTACCTGCTATATGTTGTTGCTAAAATTGTGCCTTTTTAGACAAACCAGAAACTATGAAAAGAGTTCCTTTGAAAACCTGTGACTAATGTACATGACAACTTATGTAATAAGACAACATCACATAATTAGATCTTGATTTGGTAGCAGGGCCTTGAAACATGGTTTTCAACTGCTGTTTGAATCAAACACTACAGATGCAATACCTACTGCTCCTCTATGCTCTCTGAAATACTTGAAACTCAGAATACGTAGCAAGGAAGAGAATCTGCCTCATAATGATGAATTAGATTTGGTTGGTTGTTTTCTTTCTTTATTGCATCATTTGGTGTTTAAAACCAAACATTATTACCTATTCTTACATTAGTAATTGGGTTAGTGGTGGTTTTATGTGACCAGAATATAATATTCTCCTCTAAATTTCAAATACAACGTTCACAGAACTTAATTTAACTTTCAAAATAAAATAAAAATATTATTTTCATCATTTTTTAGAAATTAACTGGCTATGCTTCATAAAACGTAAATACATTAAATATATTTGGAATCATTACCTTCATAGTATTTTACATAATAGATACAGATATAAGGGGGAAAACACATTTATGTACAAAAATCTGTGTTCTGCCAGAACACTTCTCACCATCACACGTTCAGACACTAATCTAACATAATGAATGATATAAATCACCACCGCTGTGCTGCATGTAATCCACTTACAAAGGTAGAATGCAACATTTTATCTAGGATTGGGACACGTTCAAGACTGTTAATCATCTGAGGATACAGTAACACAAAATAAGAGACAAACTTATTCTAACCTGTCTTGTGTTTAAAAGGTGTTACATTACAGTACAGTATGTATAGACCTTTTGTCTGGATGGATTTGATGTATGAGGCGTGTTGAAACCCTCTGCACTGAAGGCAGAACAGGAAAATATAACAGAGACAAGACAGCCTTGATGTCACCCAAATAGAGAGGAGCTCCACCAATCATGGAGTATGTTGGTATGTTAACAACCAAAAGAACATGCTGACAGTGATGGGTCAATGCTTACTAGCTAAAACTATTTCTACAGGGATCCCTGAAATATCCAGGAGGTATCCACTAATAACCACTGGAATTGTTATGTTAGTTGTTACCAAAGTACTCTGTGATTGGTGGAGCTCCCCTCTGTTTCTTCTATGAGCAATGTGACATCATGGCCATTTTATTCTTATTATATGACCCCTAAGGACTAATGGTTTCAGTAGCGGTGAATCAGTTGCGACGGGAAGGGGAATCAGAACAAGTCACTCACAAATGGGAGGACCACTAAGGGAGCTTAAACCGCTAATGGTAAGAAGAAAAAAAAGGAAAAAATCCTAGTAGCTAAACAGCCAAATAATAATCAACACAGGAAAATCGGGCGAACTCAAACACATGAGTGAGAGCACAAAACAAAGTCTTCCGAGTTCAATACTAGAGCTAAAATGGGGAAATGAAAAGAAAAGAAACACCTACGGCACGTAACACTAAAACGGCTGCTAGAAGGTGAAAAAAAATAAAACAACCAAGAAGACTGTCTCAGAGAGAACAGCACGGAGTAAATAGTATAGCTTCAACAAGGAAAACTCCTCTATGTAACCCCTAATACTAAGAAACAAGTCCCTCGTGAACATAAAACAAAGTTTAATGTCACAAGGTCGCTTGTACCTAGCTATACCTGGCTCAATGTAAGTCGGAATGACAAAGAAGTACCGGGAAGCGGAAGTGAGGAGCTTAAATACCTCGCAGGCAGTAGCACAGGTGAAACAAATAATCAGCGAGGTGAAGCAAAACCCCGGAACGGAACATGGAAAAAAATACTGTAAGGACGAAAACCGTAGTGAAAAAGGAAAAATAAACCACGGACCATGACAAGGACCCATAGAAACAGTACATCAGGCTGAGGTAAATGGTTAGACACATGTTCCTAGGATAAGGCTGATACTTGTGTTCACCTGCTGTTCTCAAGTCTCTGGTACAATATATTTCCATAAAAATATTTCCAAGTTAACACTGTTCTTAAAACCATGAGGTAACCCCATGCTGAGATTATCTATAGATCATTTGAATCTGCTCATACAACAACCACTTCATGATAGGAATCAGGTTCTGTGGATCTAGCTCTACAGAAAGATGTTCAACAACATTGTTCACTTGGAATCAGATTATCTGTACAGGTTACTAGTGCAGAAATGTAGCAAAAGGCAAAAACCAAAGATTACTGCTTAAATGTAAAAGAAGTGTTTGACAGGCAATATTTTACACCATCAACTGAGAGGCAGAGAACATTTCTCAAGGCAAATGAAAATATTTTCCAATCTTGGCATTGCACAGCCAAAACATCACAATCAAAATTATAACGCTTACACTTCAGGTTTTACCTTGCCAAATCCTTAAGAATGTGGTGACATTCTCTTGTGGAAATTAGGAACTTGAGAGGGAAACGCGTGTGGTCAAACTAATTATTATAATCTTTTGTGAAGAGCAAGTGCTCCAAGGTTCTGAATGATAGAAAACACCTTGCTCCCTGTTGGATGCAGTTATCAGTGAGATACTGAATTCATGTGAAAGTGGTCTATGGAAAAAGGAAGTGGGTGTAGCTCTATTCTGGAATCTGAATTTTAACTGAGCTGGAAGTGATGAGAGGACCCTGCCCAGTGCGGAATGTTGCTCTTAACACTACAACAAGTAGCCAAGGGTTTGTCAAAAGCAACAGGAAATTCCTTTGGGACTTGACAAAGCCTTGAAAACATGCCTAAACTTCTTAGCATCATTTCCATATGGTAATTACCTACACTTTTAGCCATTGTAACTCCATGCTACTTTCTCCAAAACTATCACAACTAAATCTCCTTTCCAAGAAACATTTTAAAACATTAAAAAAAAAAAACATTATATATACATATATATATATATATATACGGTCAAGCCAGAAAGTCTGCACACCCCTTTCACCCCTTTTCACCCCGACAATAGATTGAGATTTTTTGTCTCAAAATTCTACACAAAATAGCCCATAATGACAAAGTGAAAACAGGTTTTTAGACATTTGTGCTAATTTATTACAAATCTAAATGTAAAATATCATATGAACACAAGTGTGCACACCCTTTGATATGACACCCAAAAGTGAACTGAGGTGCATTTTGTTTCTACTGATACTGCTTGAGATGGTTCTACAACTTAATTGGAGTCCACCTGTGATAAATTCAATTGATTGGACATAATTGGGGATTTCCAACACCTGCCTATATAAGGTCCCACAGTTGACAGGTCCCTCAGAAACAGGATTGTCTCAAGGCATAGATCTGGAGAAGGGTATGGAAAAATCTCTGCAGCTTTACAGGTCCCAAAGAGCACAGTGGCCATCATCATTTGTAAATGGAAGAAGTTTGGAACCACCAAAAATCTTCCTAGACCTGGCCGCCTGGCCAAACTGAGCAATCGAGGAAGACAGGCCTTAGCCAGGGAGGTGAGCAGGAACCCGAGGGTCACTCTGACAGAGCTCCAGCGTATCCTTGTGGAGATGGGAGAACCTTTCAGAAGATCAACCCTCCAGGCAGCACTCCACCAATCAGGCCTTTATGGTAGAGTGGCCAGACGGAAGCCCCTCCTTAGTAAAAGGCACATCACAGCCCACTTGGAGTTTGCCAAAAGGCACCTAGAGGACTCTCAAACCATGAGAATCAAGATTCTCTGGTCTGATGAAAGCAAAATTGAACTTTTTGGCCTGAATACCAAGCGTCATGTCTGGAAGAAACCAGGCAAAAAATGAACTCAATCTATTGTAGTATAAGTCTGTAATGCAATAAAATGTGGAGAAGGTGAAAAGGGTGTGCAGACTTTCCGGCTTGACTGTGTGTGTGTGTGTATATATATATATATATTATACACATAATTTGTGAATAAATATTCATCAAATAAAGAAAATGTGGAGATGGAAAAAATGGCGACAATAAAAAAAATAAAAAAAGTTTTCATTAAAAAAAAAAAAAAATCTAATATTGCATAGTGTCCTGTCCTAAAGTGACTTTTGATATTATATTAAGATTGCAACCAACTGGATTCAATGCTCAAGTAAAAAAAAAATCTAAATCTGTGCTTTAACCTTTGCTACTTATATTGTCTTAAAATATTTGCTTTCAATATAGGAATTGCTTTATTCAATGAATGTGAATGTTCATATTAAGAATTTGGTGCACATCATGTTGTACATGACTCTGTGAACTAGCTCACTTTGTGAAATTTAACACTTGTATCTACTCCAGATCTGGCCAATAAAATTACTTTCTCTGAGTGTGAATGGTAAATAAATTTGCACAAGCCACATCGACAAACCCTCCCAACCCAATGAGAATTATGGACACGTCTTATAAGATACGATGAATGACGTGGCACACAAAAGTGTCCAGACAATTGGAATGTTTCCTTTAAAAGAAGTGGCTGACATATTTACACAAACATCCACACAATGCAGAAAACTGGTGCTGGTTTCCAACGAGGTACTCTACGGTTCGCTGGCTTTCACACAGGCAAAAGAATGTCCTCTGAGAAAGGGCTGCCATGGACTGTTGAGAGACTGTGGCCAAGCGCTGATTTTTCCCTTGCAGGAGACAAGCATCACACAAGGCAACACCAGAGAGAGTCCACTAGGGCTCAGAGACTTGGTGGCTATTGTTAAGGGTGCCATCGCGGACCCCCTACAGTACCTTCAGTTGAAAACCCAGACTTTTGACTGATGGAGTTTTTTGCCAGCATGGACCCCGCTGACTCAACGACCATGTTCCATGCCCTTCAAGGCGCCCTGGTTCAGCAACACTCTTTCTGGTCCAACCCTCACGCACCTGTCTCATTGCCCTCCTCAATCATTGCTGATAAATACATAAAAACCAATTGTTTTAACTGTTTCAGTGTTTAATAGTTTGCTAATAGTTTTAACAGGTAAATGTAATCAAACAGGTAATCAAACTCATTAAAATTAAACCATGAGAATATATATTTTTATCACTGGTAAATATTAATGTAGACTAAATCAAGTCTCAAATTCAATTAAATTTAATTTGCATATCCTGTCACAAAGACGCTTTACAGTGGAAAAAGAGGGCCAACTATTTTCAGAGTGGGAGAAAAAAAATATGTCCAAGATTTAAATTGCCCCATTATAATCCTATCTGTATGTAAGAGTGTCTCAGTGCCCAATTAGAAGATATAATGGTGTGCTTTCACACTGTGGGAAACCCTTTTGCCGCTGAAAACTCTAACTTAAGATATTGTGACTGATCTGGTTTAATGAGCAGAAAAGAATTAAGCATCAATGAAGTAATACATATTTCATATTTCATAAGGCGAGCAAAGGCTCCCTCTTTTACTCATTTGTGGTAAACTGCATCATCTTTAAACTGTGGTAGATTAATTATTTAAATGAACAGTTCATTACGTTTGCAATTAACAATAAACCTGGTTGTGGGAAGCTATGGTACTGTATATGGCTCAGAGCAACAAAACACACACACACACACACACACACACACACACACACTAAGCTAAGCTTGAAGTGGTTAATTAATGTCACTTCATGTGAACATACCACATAATCAGTACTCTTTCCATTTTTGTCACACATTAAAGTATAATTTCGAACCTTCAGCTTATGTTAGCAAGCACAGTCCATATTCAAAGTCAGAATTTGTTAGTGATGATTAGCAAATATTTCTGTCGATAAAAACATCTGAGTTGTATTAGAATTATGACATTGATACATTAAAATTATGTTTATAACGAATGGCTTAATTATTACATGGGAAAAACCTGAAGTTCAATAGGTCAATATGAATTATATTATATGATTATGCTATTAGGGTAAAATAATAAAACTATCTAAAAAACAATTAACATTTTTGAAAAATAATTCTAGCAGGCCAGCATTCAAAGAATATAAAAAGCTTGTGCGTACGATTTGCTGTACTGTTTAAATGTCAATGCAGTCATATATTTTGTCCCTCATTATCCATTGAAGGTGTTCTCAATTGAGAATAACAAACAGCAGTCACTACCAACTTAATAAAATGTTAGTAAAAGCCATTGTTAATTTCATCAGAACCAAGTGCACTGTTGCACAAGCATCCTTTTAAAGCTGGAGGAGCAAATTTCTCAACGGTCGCTGTAGCCTATGTTGTGAAAACATTGAGAAAGTCAAAACACCCGTTGGCCCTGCCCACAGAGAAATAGACACAACCACACCGTTGCGGCAGACCATTTGGTCACCAAGTTCATAACTTGTGATTCTCTTGCTAGCTAATAAACATCATGTGATGGTTTGCGATACCAAACGTTAACAAAATATAAAATATGTAAATTGTTAAACAAGGCTACCCTCTATCCCAGACTTAACGTTACAGTTACCCGATACAGCCTAATGCAATTTACAATAACCATTTTACTGGTTTTCATAACTGATAATAAATATGAAAATAAATAAGTGAGATAGTGAGATAGTTTTACTCAAACACACAAGTGATGGCTAGCTGAATTATATAGCTTGTCAATTATATAAATATGCCAGATATATAAACTTATTCCGGGCTCTACCAGCGATGCAGACAGTAGCGGGTGAAAGTCTTTCTCAATACCAGCCGTACTGTTACGTGAACGCAAGTCAAATTCAGTGTTGATTGGTTCATGACGGGAACCAGCCTATCTATTTTATTGGTTCACATTCATGAGCCACTTTGTTTTGAAAACAATAAATCGGGCTGAATCATTGGTTTTAGAATGCAGAATTAGAGGGTATAAACCATAGGTATAAACACTGTATGGTTTTGGATTTCTCTCACAGCAGCTCTTTCTATGATTGCCACCAAGTATGACCTTTCCCCGATATCTTTCTAAAAATAAGTTGCCTACTCCAGCTTTAAGTTACAGTATTTAACTACATGAACAAATGAACCCATTTGTTACTATGTCTAATGTCAACATCAAGCTGAACTGTGGAAAAATTTGTCATTTTGGGCAAGTACCCTATACATTAATTAAAAGTGGGCACCACTTTGCAAAAACACACAGCTGGAGAGAGATTTGTCCTAAAACATTGTTGAATGTTTATAGATTACGCATATATTTCATTATTTTGTCATTGTTACTGACGTCACTGTGTTGTGAAACCTAAAAAAACTGTGTTTCAGTTAAACTTCATCAATATGCAAATATGACAGATCATTTCACACAAATGATGTTGAGTACTTATGTGAGAAGGAACCAATAATTGCGAATAAGGGGTGAAGTACTAATGAACTTTAGCCCCCATTGCTAGCGTCTTCATCCATGTTGACATTATTAAAGTGCCTTAGAGTGCCTTCATTAAATCTAACAGTTATCCACTTTAATTGTGTTACGATTTTGAGAGTTATTTCACTAATCAGTTAATTACTGTACTTGAGTTCTGTGGTCTCTTGTGGAGAAGACTATAATAGTGAATAGCATCTAGATTGAATAGCAACCGGGATAAGGCTGGCTGCCCTCTGGGGAGACTACCCCTCGGTACATTCCTTTCTAACGGTTAATTTCATCACTGAAAGTATCTGTGAGGATGATGTTATTGCCAAGCTTAAACCTGCAACTTCCCACTTCCTCGGCTCCCCCAATGTCATTAGAACCTTTATTGCCTCACTTTGGCTAAGAGAAACAGGATCTTGCTGTTTTAAAACGATGTTTGTTTAAAGTGGCTGATAGCGGGGGGTTTTTTTCTCTTTTTGAATAACTGTTTCTTGAATACATCCATTTGGCCCCATTCAGCTAATCAGCTCCTGATTTCATGAAATATTCATGTGCTACCTGCGGGCTCTCAGCTTGGGTCTTTGTTTTTCAGGGAACAAGAAAGCAAGACGCAGGGGGAAAAAAGCGTCCACATTTATGCCAGGGGATCTAATTGGCATCCCGTGTATGTTACAGCGTAGACTGTGGGTCCGAGACAGGCTGTGGGTCTGACACACTGGCGTTCCTACAGATGAAATGCATCCTGCGACGTCCGTGGAAGCGTGACTGGACTGGTCTCTCTCTCTCTGTCTGTCTAAGAGCTCCAATGCTGCAACACAAAGTGTTTCCTGTTAATGCATTGCAAGAACGACAAAGAGGAAAGGAAGTAATTAATGCAAGAATATAAATGCACAAAGCTGCAGGGGGTTAAAGGGAGGAAATCGAGATGGAAATGCGCAAGTATTTAACATTTTTCTCCCCCCACTGCAACAGCTCTTTAAAGCTGACCAGAGCACGCCCGCATCTGTGGATCGCAAAGGGAGAACATGTTTACGTTTCGGTCAAGGTTGCCCTATGAAGCTTTGCGCTTGTCGGCTGTGGAGAGCTGGGGCTATCAGGAGGCCTAAATATCAAACAAACAAACAAACCCCTGATTTCAAAGACCCCGCTCAACTCCCTAAAACACCCGATAACCCCCCCCCCCCCCCCAACGGCGGTAGAACGTACCTAATACTACAGAATAGGTACAGCTGTGAAACAGGAGCTGGTGTGCCCACTGATCCCTGTCCGCCGGGCACGCAGCACATCCCTGTCATCAGATCATGTGTGTAATGCCTCCCCAGAGCCACGGAACACATGAGCCCGGATAAGCTCCGCCACAAACTGAGAGGGCAGGGGAGGGACACACCCACTGCTGGCAGGGTCCCTGCCTTTCCTCTCCTCTCTCAACACCATGATGCTTAACACAATACCCAGGCTTTTACCAGCACTCCTCAACTGAAGCCACACATTATTACAATACAGGACCGCTTTGCAATTCTACAACACAATCTCACTCGATATTAGAACACACGGCAGGACATTACTGGGACTGTAATTAAGTACACTCTTGACCCTCACAAGATTGCGAGGAAATTCATAGGACTCTTCACACTGTTAGTGGACCAAACCCAATTCTGTTGTGTTCACCTGAATCAAATGCATTATAAACACAAACCCAATCGAACTCAATTTTATACACGGCAGCTTTTAAAGGGTAACCGAAAAACAACATTAACCTCATTTAACAGATCAAGGCACAACTAATTAAGTCTCTCTTTGTGGCTGGCCAAAATAATTTCTGGGCTGAGATATTGGCAGATACAAATAAAATTTTGGGAGAGGTGTATGTCAAATTCTTTGTTTTTGAAAGACTAGAATGGCGTCAAGTGGGAGTGTAAATTACATAGACACTTAAGCGAGCCAGCGAGGGAGGAAACAATGCCACGTCTGTCACTGTTCTGAGTGGGGACACATCGTAGATCAAGCTATTTATCATTGCTATTTTATTGTAATGTCAGAAAATTACATTGACACGTTGTTTCGTAAAGACTAACGTAAACCAAGACTCGAGTGCTGTCCTTATGCGGTTCCAGAGTGGACAAATAATCCAACTCAGCAGCTTCCGGTATCATTCCTTTACATCTTCCTCTGCCTCTGGACAATGTACAAGTACATTATGATCTATGTCCATGAAAAGTAGACTAACATTAGCGAGCTGACCATAATTGAACGGTTTTACTTTGAACATTCGATTACATAAGCAATGTAAACAATGTGATTTTCTAGTGCTGTTAGCTGTTAGTTACCCACGGGTTTCCTGGCAAATCCGAGTTTTTAAATTTGTTTGCCATGGAGTAGCTAAGCCACACATAAGCCTTTTGGCATTTAGAAAATTGTAATGTTTTTAATATATTACAAAATTTTGTTGTAGGTGGAAGGCTTCTGTTTTGAGGCCGAATACATGGCCGGATCCGCAATGCTTCGGCATGAAACTGTGCCCGGTACCATTTCAGTTGGCATTGCGGTAGTTACCACATGTAGGCTACACCAATGGTTTACTCAGGTTAAACGTTAAAGGTTAACGTTAGAGACCGGGATAAGAAATGATCATGTTGTAGACGTCTGGCTAGGCTAGCTATGTTTTCACGATACCAAAAGTAGATTCATGAAGGGCTGTGTTATCCTAAATTAATGGCCGTATTTCCCAGGTTTTTCTAGAGACTCCGGCTAATGGTGGTGATATTTTTGTCAGTAGAACTGTTACATTAGTGGCTAACTTGCCAGCAAGTAACGTGGTCTGCCGCCTTTCTCGAAGAAACGCTGCAGGACCACCAAACTATGTGCAGGACTAGCAGTAAAATGCCCAGCCCCTCCGCTCTAGTTGTTAACATTATTCAGCGTGACTGGCATTGTCCGATACCACCCATAAACTGTAAGCGCTCTTGGCCATTGTAGTTCACAGTAAAGCAGGTACCTGGTACATGCGCAGTAGTTTGGGGCTATAGCTCTCATGACAGGTAGAAAGTTGGCTGAGAGCTCATTTTAATCAGGAGGAGAGCTACCTTTCTACAAATCAAACATCATTTTTCAGTGGAATTCCTCTTGAAGTGTGTAAAACATCTTCACTTCTAGGCAATTGTAAAATGGAGAAGATTAAACTGTTTTCACACCTTTCCCAAAATGACAGCAGTACTCCAACTAAATGAGGTGAGAGCGGTACTACAAAAAAACTTTAAAGCAAGTGGACCTTTAAATGTCAGACCAATATACTGTATGTTCTAGGAGTTCTGTTAAAAGGAGTTTTCTTTTTCCAAACAAAAGCTAAAAGCTTGCTTGTTGTGACTGCTATGACAACGGGATAATCCACTGAGATTTGGCCACCAAAGAGTGACATCACCACTATTTTGCTATATCACTGTTTTCAACAGCCGTGTGTGGGGCACTTGAAAAGAAATGCCTCAAATTTAAAATGTCAGCACCAAAACCAAGTTTCTGGAGTCTGGAAGGGCAGAGCATGCTCTGTGGCAGAATAAATCTCTCCCTCCTACTATACTAAATGTGTGTTTCTATTCAGCCCTTACCCTCATCAGGGCAGCACGCCCCTTAATCAAATCATCATGGCATACAGGACATTACTAACCACATACATTTAAGAAAATGTGTTAAACACATCCTAATCATCTGTCTGGGTCATTTATACATCCACCATTACAAAGTCTTTCTGTTTTTGTTTTTTTTGCCACAAGAAACAATATTTCCTTTCAAGTAAATCAACAAAAATCGGCCCTTTGCCTATCTGACATATTTTGTTTGCTCATTGAACTCCGAGTTATATTCAAAAGCCCTGAAAGCAAATGAGAAACTGTTTAATTTGCATAATCTTTTATGTTTACACTACTAAAATGGAGCAGGAGAGAAAACCCATAAATTTGGAGCCTGAAATGAGAGAAAGTCCGGCCATATGGACAGCAGACATGCATGTCTCCTCAGGCTATATTTCTGTCTGACAAAGAAAGGAAGCTAACAGTTTTAACTGCTCTGCAAAGATAAATGGCAAGGGAGTTTCATTCATGAACTTTTGTTCTGCATTAATTTAAAAGACATTTAGCAGTCAAAAAAATTATAGTTTTAACATGTTTAAAATATATGACTTATTGCTCGAAGAAAAAAACCAGAAACATAAAATTCCAATATTATGGAAATCCCTTTTTCCCAATGCATCTCTCTAAATCTCTAAGTACCAATCACAGATGACAAATTCATAATGATACAGTGACCCTTCATGTATTCTAGCACATTAATAGTAATATTTATAGTTTTGTGGCATTCCTTTGAAGAATAATAGTTTTTAATCACATCACAGCGTAAATACAAATTCAGATGAAAATGCATGAAAATATCTATGATTTAAATGTATTCAGTGTGTGACAGGGAAAGGAAAGTTGTTTTTAAATTAATGCATAGGTAGATGCCAGTCGCATGCAATCACATCTATAGGGTGAGTGGTGACACCAAATAATGGCAAAAACAGATTTGGAATTAATTTGCTTATTTCATACTTGATAGACTGGACAGACACATATCCTGGGCAGAAAACACGAGTAAGGATTCAGAGCCGGTCAACAATAAAACATCGCTAAATTGAGGAAGGAGCTTGGCAGGTACTGATACTAATGGTGTCTGGGTCTGGAGAGGTTTTAGACGGCTGGTTTTTGGAAAGAATAAGACAACAGAGGTCTCTAAAAGGTATTAGGCTATGGGGATAGATGAGTGAACCCATTCCAGCATAAAACCGCCAAATGTCAGTGGACAGTTCATTCTGGCCCTATGCGTCAGGAAAGAACTGGAAAGGGGACAGTCGAGGGCAATGCTGTACAGGATGAAATGGGGATAACAAACGCACCTATGTCATCGCTGACTTATATTGCCCCAAAGAGTATTGGAATTTTGGGTCAGCTTGCTTAGGGAAAAGATTATATGAAAGTCTTTCCAGACATAAAAGGACACACAAAGGTGGTATTTCGTGAGACAGCAGGTTTTCTTAAGAAATTAAATAAAAACTGCAGGTGTCATTGGAGATTGAAGTAGCACAAAACAAATACTGCTGAACATGCATGTGAGAGTGTTGAGAGAAAAACACATTGTTGGGATAGACTGTTGTAATCTTCAAAATCCCATGAAGCCTAAGAGAAAATTTTATAAAATAAGCTTATTGGACAAGACTCCCTTCAATAAGAAAACAACTCAGACCTCTTAGAATGTACTACCAAATATTAAGCTCTAGGATTAATTATTATAATAAATAATGAATCAAAAATTGGAACTGGCCCCAATCTGGTATGTGGAAATGTAACAGAATAACAACCTTAAGTCATTTACTAAATACAATGACAGCAGCTGCTGATATCAGATACAACAGGAGAAAAAACAAATCACATTTCTGTGGATTAAATAGTTTTGATGCAGATAGAATAGCAATTGGATCCCTACAGATGAACCTGCAGGTGAGAGCGCCCCAGAGTGCTAACTGCCGCCTTCACTCAGAGTGATGTCAGTTTAGCATGTTAGTGTTATCAGGGGAGCTGTTCCCAGGTGCAGCCAAGGTCAGCAGGAGGTTAATGAATCTCCTGAAATTTACAAATCCTTGCAGCCATTGTTTCAAAGGGCTGGAGTGAGCCAAATCATCTTCGCACAAACAAACTAGGCCTGGACTCAATCAACATTTGTCCATGACATTGACATGAAAAAATTGCATTCAGAAAGTGTTGGTATTTTTTCTTTATAAACACAATTTGGTGTATTCAGAAATATTTATAATTTAGTCGCCAAACTGTCTTGTGAAGAAGAAGGAAAAAAAAGGAATGCTTGCATTTATTTGTAAATCAAGTTAAGGATGGATGTTGACTGAGTTCAGGCCACAATATTTTAAGAATATTAATTAAGCCAAACCTCTCAATCCTATTCCATGAGAAAATTCAAAAATATTTTCTCAAATGTTCCATATTCAAGGTTGGACTCCATATTTGAGCATGGACTGACAATAATGAATGGAATCGGGGGCTTGTATCATGAAAGAAGCTCAACTTAGTTCAGCCAAGTCAATCAAGGATTTCCCACCCATGCTATCTGCGTGTTCACATAAAAGGGACAGTTTTTGTAACAACGAGCCAATCACACAGAATCATGGACAGAGCAAGAGCCACGTTTTGTCTTACATAAGCGATATTTTGTTTTAGGATGAGTGGAAGGTCCGTTATTAATTAATTAGCATGTGTTGAGGGATGGGAGGGGAAATTAAGAGTTGAGAATAGAACTCAGATCCTTTAGCCATCAAGTTTTTATGCTTTTCAGTGAGGTTTTCTCACAAGAAATACTCAAGGTACCGCAAAGACCAGTGATGGCATTGTAATAAGACAGACGGGTGTGTTTTTATTACTTTGTGTTGAATCATTCATGACCCAGAACCCTTCCAAATCTAGAACATGGACTGCAGTAAAAAGAGCTGTTCCGGGTTTTCAAAGTGCTAAATCCTGCTTTGTGATACAGGCCATTGGGCCCCGTTCCTCATACGTGGAAAACTCAGTTAGCTGGCTTACTGTTCTGAGGGTCCTGGGTTTACTCAGTGTTGTTATTCAGCTAACTCAGTAATCCTGCCTCATGATACAGGCCCCTGGAGAGTATACTATGAAGGAAGCTTAATGTTCCCAGGGTTTCTTTGCGTTCGCTGGCTTGACAAAACCTAACCACCGCAATCTGGCTTAACAGGACAAGTGGTAATCAACTGTCTAACTAAACATGGGCGTTGTTAATCAAATGTCCCCTTGAAAGGGGAGGAGTCTGCAACAATGAGCCTATAGCAATACAGCATGGGCAGTACTTGAGCAGCCTATTTCTCTCCTGAGGAAAAAAGACTGACACGGACAGATATAATGGAAGAATAGGAAGAACATAAAACAATCATAATAGCAAAAAGCAACACCGTTGTCTCCAACAAAGCCAGAAAGGAGCAAAAAATAGCTCATTGTGTAAATGTGTTAGTTAATACCTTATTTACCTTTCGCACTCGTAATGAAAATAAAGTATACTCTCACTAATGGTCCTATGTTTATTCCTAATGTGACAACTGCACAGTCTAGAGCTCTAAACTTTAAACTTGATACAGCATGTTTAAAATCTTGATGAAGCAATCACACCAAAGTTTAACTTTATGGAACTCAGGCCTATCACTGCCCCGAAATTAAAGGATAAGTGGATATAGACATTGACGGCTCAAACCGCTTAGATATGTTGCTCTATTCCCTCTGTTGAGAATCTATATTTTTCGTATAGCGTATCCTCAGGGAAAGACAGCAGATTCTGCGGGTCTCTAAAGCCCCTTTTCCACCAGAGGAACCTTTTCTGGAACTCAACAATCTCACCCTGTAAAGAGACCCCCTCACTATCCGCACATATCTCTACGGGATCCTAGAGGAATGGAGACGCTTTTTCCAAAGCCAAGGAGTTCATTGGTCAAAGTGTGGCGCTTTCATATGCTTCAATCCGTATGCCCCGGAGCAGGTTAGCCATGCAGAGTAAGTTAGCATGGTAATATACACCAATTAAAATTGATACAGAAAACACAAGGTCAAAGCTGAAGTTGAACCCCGTAATATTATTTCAGAGTACATCCCCCGAGTTGCCTTGGTACGACAACAACAACAACAGCAACACAACAAAAGATTAACTTACCAGACTAAAAATGTGAAAGAATAAAAGAATAAAGTGTGAAATCTATGAAGAAATGATAGACTGCAGTGATTACTTAGTTGATAAAACAGTACTGGTCTAGGCACCGACAGTTTAAACCACGCACAATGTAATCACTTTGCACTTGTCACAAAGAGTGATTATAGGGTACAATTCAATTTCATGAAAACATTCTTTTCACTCATCTCATTTATCGGTTTTAACTATCTTACTATTATGATAAAGATGTAAAAGACCCATACATTTCACAGCTTGATAATATATTTACAAAACTGTAGGTGGTTGTGTTAGTTCTTGCTTTTTTTCTGTGAAAGCCACACGAATAGATTTGTGTGTGTTTCAGAGTTTTTGTGAACTACGTTCGCTCTGATTGGATCTCCTCAGGGTGGCCAGCTGAAAGAAACACAACCTTGGTGATGTCCCCTGTCTCCTCCTAGGCTGATGTAAGCGTTTGGAGAGAGACCTAAGGCCTGGTGCTTTGGCACTGCAGACTACTTCTCACTGACTCAGAAATGGGCTGTGGTTGGTTCAAGCCAGTTCAAGGCTGGCTGCCAAACAAATGAGCAAAAATAGCAAACATTTCATAGCTTTTACATAGCATTTACACGGCAACTTTGCCTCCCATCTCTTTGCTAATTCCAAAGATTTACAACATGACTGAATTGTCTGAAATGACAAACACACAGAAAGTGCATATACCACACGTATAGAATACTGTGTGGCCTGCAGAACCCATTAAGCATGTTCAAAGAATTGAGCAAAGCGAACAAAAAGCTAATTTGTTTTGATCTCATAAGAGTCAATGTGCCCTGGAGCATGTTGCAGAAACCCAAGAGATCCCCACAGAAGACTGACATTTGTCCTGTTAATTTGCAAATGCTGGAAAGTTATGCAACATCCACTGATGCCGTGAAAACAGACCAAGCTGCCGTGGGTTCGAGGGTGGGAGATTCACCAGTTTACGCCATTTCCTCTCTCCTTGAAGCTAGGATTAAAGGCATTATCGCAGTCCCATCTCCCAGGCCTCTCCTGGAGGCACTTCAGAGACAGGTCTCTGACACTGCAGACATGTCAGTCTCAGGGTGTGTTAGCGGGTTCCCTTGGCTAATCAGCAGCCAGACTGCCCCCGTACACTTAGACAGGCAGTCATATGCACGCACACTGATGTGTCGGAGCCATCTCAAATTCATCACGTAAGCTTGTACATGTCGATTAGGCATGCATGGCTATTCTTTGTTTTGTTGTAAAGTATGTTGCGGGACTTAGAGGGACTTTTTTCATAGCCGGACATAAGCTAGTGCTTTTCAAGCGTATGGCCACATTTAATGCGCCATCTTATTTGCATTTTGACATTATTTGGGTTCATTTAAACTGTGAACTGTTCGCAAGGTGCAAATTAAGTTTAGTGCAATATCTTTAATACTTTGCTGTCCTTGAAGATCCTGAGGGTGCGGCAATTGTTCCAAAGGATTTCAAGAAACAAAAAAATAAAACCATTTCGGGATTGAATGAATGCTTTAAAAAGACCTTACAGGGGACTTTTTACAATTTTATTCTTTTTTCATATACATTCAATTACCTTCGCACTTTTTCAATGCCGTTATGATACACATTTTTCTTAATGAAAAAAATACATTTTGTGTAACATTTGTTCCATGACCAAGCATTAAACATCTATATTGCTGTTGAAAGGCGACAGCCTGAACCCCATAGAGAATTTTGCATTTCCTGTGCAGTATCTGTGTGTGTGTGTGTGTGTGTGTGTGTGTGTGTGTTGCCATCGGTGTGTTAAAACTGTCATTCTTAAATTAAGCATTAAGACAAATAGACACTGACACACACAGGATAGAAAATCTGATTTACTAGCAGGGAGAGGAACGGGTGAGTGCATGTCGGCTTAGTAAAAAAATACTAAATCATTCACTGCTTGTTTCATTTCTTTAGAGTTTCAGGCCAAAGAAAATTTGTTTTACCACCTCTGAAATGCAATGATGAGTGACACTCCAAACAGGACCGGCAAAAATGACAGAGAACAGGAGTTATCTAAATACTGTAATGGTGGCTGGTCTCTACCAACAATCTCGATTAAATAAAAAAATCGAATAATAAGGCTGGATATATACACACACACACACACACACACACACGCACGCACGCACACACACTAATGTCATAGAGTTAGGGGAAAAAACAAGAAAAGGGCAATACTGGAGTGTTTATATAAGATAATTCTGCAATTGCCCATTTGGAGAGAGCGCATGAGGCTGCCAACCCAGGATGAAGCTGCTCTCGTCCTTTACCTCTGCTCCTTTACCTCTGCTCCTTTAGCTCTGCTCCTTTACCTCTGCTCCTTTAGCTCTGCTCCTTTACCTCTGCTCCTTTAGCTCTGCTCCTTTACCTCTGCTCCTTTACCTCTGCTCCTTTACCAGGGAAATGCTTATTAATCCGAACAGTCCACAACTCTGACCCTTTGATAATATTCCTGCTCGGAAGAATCATTTTTTTCAGACCTTTTATTCTTTCCATTCACAGGCTTTTTCTTCCTCAGCCCCAGCCTTTCAAAACTGCAGCAGAGCAGTGGAGGCAATAATTCAGTTGTAATATACAGGCCTAATTGGTATGCATTGAATGACAACGTGCTTCCTATGGGTTATTTAAATATGTATCACTGTTTAAGATATGGCAGAGGATAGAAAGACAAACTTGACCTCCTTCAAATAGAAACTGTTTTTACCTCTGCTCCTTTAGCTCTGCTCCTTTATCTGTTCTCCTTCTGTCTCCTTTAGCTCTGCTCCTTTACAACAGGATTTAAAAAAGCAGAAAAGTGCAGGTGTTAAGAGTGCATGCCAAGCATCAAAATTATTCTATAAAGTGGAAGTCAAACGCAACATGAGCAATTATTCATACGTCCTTCTTTCAAGATGCTAGTTCTTATGTCTTTGGAGCTCAATTTGGGGATCTTTACCTGAGAAAAAAAGCCTAGTCAAATCCATACCCACATATGGACAGCAGATGGTCACTGTGCATATTTATTTTAAAATCGTGGGGAACATTAAACACAATTCTAATCCTATATGCACAGGGTGCCTCTAGAATTGAATTATAATGATTGACACGCCTCTAATGCATCAAAATTGAGTTTGAGGTTTCTCTTTTGTCTTGCCAAGACTTTTTCCGAGCTCTTGGAGATCAGACAGTGGGGGCACCTCGGCAGCTCTTGGTCAGCTGTGACTCCTGAATTTGGTTGTGCTTGCTCTGTCACTGATCTTCTACCATCACCATGCGAAGGAGCAGATGGACACCAAGCATCTCCTATCAGGCTTCTTTACATGGAATCCAGAAAAATAGTACAAACAAATAAAAAGCTGAATTGGCAGTAACTGTATTGAATTAATAAAACCACAAATGCTGCATGTTCTTGCTCAGAATGTGACAAACACTAATACGGATTAGAATGCTGTACCTGGTCTGGTTTCAGGTGTTGCATGTATTTCGCCAAATAAAATATGTTTCATAGCATACAATATCCCTTTAGTTTGAGACTTTGAGACGTTTTGCTCGTGCGGGTAACATGGAGCTGGTGGGGGGGGACACTTCCTGTTTCTGTTTTATTTTCCTCTGTTCCATGACAAGTGAATATTTCTTTTGCTGTTGAGACTCTGAAAGGAAAAAAGAGCTTAATTGAAGACAGAGGCAGAGAATGAATATGGGCGATGTCTGGGCTGTGTTTTAGTTTGACTGCACAGGAAGCAGAATGACACTGTCTGTATTGGCAATGTCTAAGTTTGCCATTATCTGTGACGAAGCTAGCTACTTTGCTAAAGTTTGCGCATTATTCAGCAGGACTGACACCTGAGCGGTTACAGGCACAGAGATAGGGAGGATAGCACAGACCCCACAGCCCATACTGGAATAAACACAGGAGCACAGGAGCAGGCTGCTTCTACTCCTCTGAAGAGCGGAGAGCTGGATGCAGTACAATGCAGAATGTAAGGCACTGCTCCAAAAATCAACGTTGCTCCACTTCCTGACACTCTGCGTACTCGCCTGCCTCTCACTCGGCAGTTCATTAATCTGTACTACTAATTAAACACTGGGCACAAGGAATGGGGAGACCTGCATGTTTAATTAATGTGACAGGAATGTATGTTTATTTTGCTCTGAGATTTTCAAATTGTGTCAAGAGTTCTCAGAATTAATCAATCACAGCCCTTCACATGTCAGGCTAATTTGTTGTCAAGATTAGACTATGCATTTTACCATTTTACTCTGATTTAGCACTCAAACCAGTGCTTGTGTGACATTCTGAGAACACGTAAAATTCCCTCAAGTATCAATTTAGTGCTGTCTTGAATAAATATCCCACATTTTATATCCAAAACGTCTGCTCATCTCGCATCACTTGAGTGGAATCTACAGCATCCTCTACAGTTTCATAAACAACAATCCTTGATAATGTAAAAAAACACAACAAGGAAGATCCTACTTGTCCTCAAAGCAAATTCTGCTCATAACATGTGCTTTCAGACATGTTATGCCCTGTCCTATAACTGATGTTAGTCTCATTACTGACGATGCATTGAACAGTAACAGTTCCATTTTCACTACGTAGAAACATGCTGTTGTTGTGCACATCACAAGTGGCTGAAACTTAAGACTAATCCTGTCATCTTTCTTCCTGTATTTAACTTCCTATTTGATTTTGCCCAGCTCGGAACATCCCGCGTAGTGCGCCGAAGGCCTGGCAAATTTCACAGGGAAACGGGCTCGCTCGCAAGGGGAGGATAGCGGGCTCCTTTTGTGCCTCGTGGCAGAGTTCCGCGGTGCTGTATATTGCGCCCCTGTCATGCCGCTTCACTCTAAAGCACGTGTTTGGTACCCTCGCGGAGGGCCTGAGCCGGCTCACGGAGGAAGCCTAGAACAGGGGCGGGATTGTGTCGTGCGGCAGGCAGCGCAGACATCCCGGCATCTACGCTGACCTTTAGCCCAGTGCCCTAGGCACAACAGTTGTTCCATGACCAAGCATTAAACATCTATATTGCTGTTGAAAGACGGCAGCCTGAAGCCCATAGAGAATTCTGCATTTCCTGTACAGTATGTGTGTGTGTGTGTGTGTGTGTTGCCATCGGTGCGTTAAGACTGTCTGTTGGCTTCCATGCCTGTCTGTCGCTCTTCACCCATAGCCGAGGGTACTGCGTTTGCCCCTGTGTGTCTGCGTGTGTTTCTGTTTCCCTGCACAAAGTGAGGGCTACCAAACATAGTTGGCAGTAGCACAGGCAGGATTCAATTCCTAACCATGGGGCACATCACTGTACCAAAAACAGACCTATTGCTTAAGTTGGACACACCACCCAGGAGTGCAAATCTTGCACGGTGACAGCAAAGCCTTTCCCTAAAAACCACAATTCGCTACCTTCATCTGAAAAGTAAGCTTGCATACAATGCGGAAAAACAAATAACTCCCATAGATATTAATATTTTATGGCCATAAATCTTTCTGCATACATAGAGGTGTATTTTATTACAGAAGACATATTGTTTTTCTGGTGCAGTCATGGGGCTGAAACTCGTTTTGTCGGCTGGAACGTGACTCATGGGTGCTAAACTGAAACATGGCAGGTCCAGGGAAGACAATTTGCCAACAAGGCTGTCTGGTGTAAATCTTTGGCTAGTGGTCCCACGTCTACAGCAGGACAGAAGCGTGATCTACTTGTTGTCTAGACATCATGGGCCTCTCTCTTCCTCCAAGAAACAACTGCCAGGTCAGGAAACCGTCCTTCAAAATGCAGTCAGACATTCCTGTTTCCTTACCTTACTATCAAACACACCATACAACTATTTCATGAACCTCTTCCCCCATTCAGTGGCTATATCCTGGGTGTTTTAGCCATTAAGAGAAATCTGCACACCTGGTAGAAGTTATTACAGGTGTGTGGGACAGAAAAAGTGTAGGCAAAAAAACTGTCACATACTTGCTCCTGTTCTGGGAGAAAAATATTTTTACATGTGGGGGTGAGTGGCAAAAGAATTTGTAAGATCAAAAACATGTAGTGTGTTCCAACTTCAACTCAAACTCCTCAAATGTTCTTAGACAGCATTAAATCTTTCTTTCTGCAAAGAAAATATATAATATTTCCAATTGTGCTTCTTGGCTTCTTGGTTCGTACATTGATTATTATTTAGTTGCAGTCCAGGGGTAGATTGTGTTTCCATGTCTAATGGAGGTTTAATGATGAAAGTTCTGTCTACTGGATGGTGTTACTGTAGATATAATGTCTCCCACTGTTGTTCTTCAAATGTAAAACATACCTTTATTTCATAGGATATAATTTTTCATTGCTACAGTCAGAAAATAAACTTTTTTTTTTAACTTTTCAATAAACTGACAAAACATTTCACAAATTCACCAAAAACCCGTAAAAAGTCGTTGAGCCATCGCTCATACTATAATGAATAGTAATAGCTTCAGGAATGAATCGATTCAAATTTCACTTTTATCAGCATAACTTTCAGACTTGGATAGCTGTTCTTGTGCTAGGAGCCAATGATCACAATTAGAATGGGAAGAATGTTTGGATATCTCTCCAGAATGTTATAAGGCGATCACATGGGGCGTATTCCCAGTTGGGAAGTCCAATGGTCCAGCTGCAGACCAGATTAATTTGTCTGAGCGGGGCAGGGCCTGAAAACTGACTGACCAATCACAGCAGCTAAAGGGAAATGAGGTCCTAGGTCGCACAGAAACAAGGGTGCATGAATAGGAAGGCTTCAGACAAACACACAAGACACGAGTGTCACTCTTTGATGTGTATAGACAGCACTGCTTGTGAGACTACCATGATAGCACACCAATCAAATCTGAAGTGCAACCATTTCCTAGTTTGTGTGACAGCCCTCAGGAAACCGTTTATCAATAAGCTGTCAAAAACGGACCCCCCTGGATGCACTGTTAATCATGCATTCCCTGTTGACCAAACTAAGTCGCGATAAAATTTACAACTGCTCAAAATGTACATCAAATTAATCAAGAGGTTAGCAATCCCTTGTTAATTCTATAAGCTTTCACAGTAAAAATGCTAAATGTGCAGTGTAGGCTTGTTGTCTACATATTAACCCTCCTACTACAGCCCCCTGCTGGCCAGTAGCATGTATTACAACCAGCTTGAATAATTCATGACCATCTGTGAACAACAGGGCAATACCATACCACAGGACTAAGTGGAACAGATATTGGAAACCCAAGCTCCTCCGAGTCCTGGGTTTCACAGCATCCCAAACCACATCAGGGCTGAATCTGATGCCTCCCTTCTAAAGTGGCTCATGTGCTTTTCCTTTGCGGTATCGCGTCTTAGATCTACAACAATGGGCCCACACCGTTCCCGTTTTGATCCAGGGCAGATAAAACAAGGGTCATTTCATTTTTTTCAAAAGAAGAACATGTGTGTGATAGCAATTGAAGATCTGCCACCACTGGAAATGTTCATTACATGCAGCTGTTGGTTTGCGGTGTGAATACAGCTCCTATATTGGGATTATAAAAGAAAACATTTGTAAAGATATAGGGGTTAAATAAATAGTTAATCACTCGCAGAAGCTAAACGGATCCTTACATGGCAGCAAATCACCCTGAGCTCAGATGCTAATCTATAAAGGGCATGCAGATTTTTCACATGTAATCCAATGAATTAAACTCGGTAGGTGGGGTGCTGTGAGCAGAGTCTTGAAAGTTGGCCGTTCCTCTTTGCTGGGCCTGGGTAGCGTTGTGATCTCACTGTTCTCTGACTAATGAGATAGGTCACTGCTGGAACTGCCTTCAATCACATAAAGCACATCGTCCCCGCCTTTAATCAAGAGCCGTGTCTGTCTGTCTGTCTGTCTCTGGGGCCATGAGCCCTCTGCAGGGTTGAGTGGATTTGTGTCTGAAACAAGATATTTCAGCACGGGTGCCATTGTTTAAACATCCAGGGTAATACAAAAAAAGGGGAGTGTGTGGACCACAGCCAAACACTAAACTGTTGGCCCCCAGAGATTTTATAAGAGTCCTCATCATCAGAAGTGAGATAATGCATTTTGTAAGCGGTTAGGGACAGAGAGCCTCAAGCTTTTTATTATTTATTTATTTTTTGAATTTAAGTGAGCAGACCAATGTTCCTCTACATGTTCCCTTTCCATGTCTAGCACCACCTTAACGCGAACCAGAGGTCACAACACACGCTGACAAGTCTGCCATGTTTAGATCCATATGGAGTTTTCAACCCCCCTGCCCCACACACACACAGATTGAGCGAGTGAATTTTGCTGGATTTGCAGCATGCTAGATGGCAAATTTAGTTGCAAAAGTAGGGAAAGGTGTTTCTGAACACCCCCCCGCTCTGGTCCACAGTTTATCTCACCCCCCACTGACAAATTCACAAATTCTCATAACTTTTCTCACAATTTTCTTGGAGGTGAACAGCCTTTGCAGTGAAACCCTGGATCTGCTCATGAAACCGATGCCTGATGCTTAATACCACTCCCCCCGAGGGACCACATAAGAATCATAAAGCACCCTCTCAAGCAAAATGGGATTACATCTAAACAATAGCTCCAAATCTCCATTAGCCACCTCTGTCTCTCCCCAGGAGATAACAGTAGGGGGAATGCACACACAGAACACCAGTCTTCCATCACCACTTTTTTCCTTTTCAAAAACAGGAATGCAAATGCAACTGCACCAAGACACCAGATATCATTGATGGATTGGAGTGAGCGTGTGCTCCAGGCCTATGATGCTGCTTTGATTACTGAGTGAATTAGCAGCTGCAGAAGTGTCCTTGAGAGCCGAGGGAGAAAAGTCCTCAGAGCTACGGTCTCCCCAGACCTTATCAGACAATCACAAGTACAGTGTCTGATCCCTGTTCCCCTGCTACCAAGAAAGGTCAGGCCAGACTGCTGTCAAGATACAACCAGAATATCTATTGTAAAAAGGTTTTCACTTCCAAAGGATGTTAGAGTTTCCATAGAGTACATTATAAAAGAGACATAATTTGCTCACCTAGGAATATAAAGAACATTAAGTATTTCTAAAATCTACATTTAAGAAAATCAAATATTCAACTTAATTTTAAAGGTCAAAGGTTCAGAGCAGGTTGCATAAATTCTGAGTGACGACAGCCTAGCCTCTTCGCGCATATGCCAAATTTGGTTCATTCTCACCTGTTTAGGGGGTGTTCTATTTAAGGCTTCATAACTCCAGGTGTGAGCATCAAAAAAACTAAGAAAATAGCTTAAATGAAGCAAGACAGTCATACAATTTACAATACTAACTTAGATTAATCTATTTTCATAATTTATGTCAAAATAAAGTGCCACAAATGAAAAAAAAGGGTTTAAATGCAAAACAAAGTTATATAGTTTGCAATGAAATACTGAAATACTACTGTAAAACAAGTAAACCTATACCTATTTCCTGCATCATACACTCCTTGCTCAGAAGTGCAAAATGTGAAGGTGATATGCAGAATTACTACACTTTCTATAATCCAAAATGTAAGCAGTGTACCCTGTTGTCCCTTAGTGTCTCCAAATCTATCCAAAATAGCTAAATTGTGCATGGCTATAAATCCTAAAATAATGATACATTTAATGACAAATCAACTGTTCTGACTCATGAAAATCATGTTTGCATAACTTTCAAATGGGAAATATGTGGATAGATATCTATGGGTCCAAAAACCTATGCAAAACCTGTCATAAATGAATAAAATACTTTTTGTCCATTATAAAACATATACATTTGCCACCTATGATGGTTTAAGATGAAAACATTGATATCACACTGGTACACACAACTCAAATATGTAGCATAATCATTCACTCTTGTACTTCAACAAAACATCACTTTTGTCTGTACTCTACAGTATGTAATCTTTTGCTGCATGCCCTGGGATGCCATTTCTCCGTAGTTAAAAACAAATTGACATTCATAATCACTCCAAGGAAAATCTTACATTCATCTAGCACATATGAGTGCACGATAAATTGGAATGAGTATTTTCCATGCCCTAAGTGACCAGTATAGCCCAGAGAGATACTAATACACCATAGTCTGTATAATGTACAATACGATTACAATTAAATAATATTCTACTATCAGGAAAATGCTGGCAAATGTTCTAGCTTCACAGCAAATCAAACACAAAACATGACTGAGTCACCTATGTATGCTTACACTACAGTATGTGAAATTCAAAATATAACAATAACAAAAGTATGGGATAAGGCAGTGGAGTGGAAAAACTACCATACATATTTGAAATATTACAAATAGTAATACTTACATATCAAGGAGGAAAATCTCTCATGTTCGTAGGAATATGCTCCGATAGAATCAATACTATGGTATCTTCTTCTGACCCACTCCCAAAATCCATGCAAGCAAGGCAGGTTTTAGACGTGGGGTTTTCAGAAGGTGTACTAGCTTTATGAGTGTGTTTTTCTCAAACGGATTGCGCAAGACAATAATTGACGACTGAATCTGGAAAGGGACATCTCTATGTGTAAAACCAATGGTAGGATTGCATATATATTTCATATTTAGTAGCAGACATTGATAGGAGAATTATGTGGTATAACTACACAAGAATTTTACTTCTTTATTTTGCTATTGAGGGGTCACGGCTTTTCACAACTGTATTGGCATACATTCGGGCTATTATTGGCTTTATCTTGTTGCTATGATGGAATACAAATTTTTGGTGGTGAAAATGATTTTTTATGAACTCACAGATAGAAGCTATTGTTCACTGTGTCACACATGGGTAGGTATAGCTGCAGGTGAGACAGGGTGGGGGGTTGCTTGTTAAATGGACTAGCTACATGACAATAGTGGCACTTAGAAACTCCATATTTGTTATATATAAAAAATAATGTAAAAATAAAGCTAGAATGCAGTTTGTTGTTTCCACTGATAGTTTGGTTGCAGGGGCAGTAATGTCTCAGTTGAGCAATCTGACGGCGCCAGCGACACGGCCTCTAGGGCCTCTGCACGAAGGAGTTAGCATGTCATTACATTTGTTTCATTGAATGTTTCAGTGGGATATTTCAGCATATTACCACAAACACAGGCAAAAGAATTGTCATTAATATCAACTAAATATTTTTCTCTACCAACAATCATCATTTAGGTTCTTCATTAACAGAATGAATCCATAAAGTAAATGCACCACAGAGGATACTGGTTCTACAATACACAATACATCTATTTAATGAAAAGCATGCTTGACGAAAGGCAGATTTTCTCATTTTGACATTCCAATGGCTGTTTTCTTTAGTTTTTTTTGTCTTAAAATGCTTGTCGGTATACATTTTTAATGATATCTGTAAGTATTATTGATGCAGGCTTGTGTTCACCACTCAACGAAGTATGTGTTTTGCTAGCCTCACTTATAAGGCCCATAGTCTTACGGTACCATGAGCCTGACAAGTTTATTACTCTGATGCGAGATAAATCTGCATAACTTCAGATGTGCTTTGCTAGTAAAGCAATGGTCCGTTACTTCTTGTGTAAGAGGTGGCGATTCAAGCCAGCTCAGCCACTGACTTATAACACAGCACATGCTAACAATTGTTATAACCAATCAAATTTCAGGCAATCGTACAAATTTTACTTCCACTTTAGCGATAGAACATCTGAGAACTTCTGATGTCGACATGAGTATTTTACCTATATGGATACATGAAAGCCTATCAGCAGAAATCACAGTACCACAGAGATAATTGCCAAGAAGAGCGGGCCCATAGCTATCGCTACAGACCATAATTTCAGCTATAGCTTTGCCGCATCTGTGTCACACGACTACATCTGTGTCAGTGGCTACATGGTCACCCCTTCATAAGAGTATGAAAGGCTTCACCCACAATTACTATGTAATAACAGATATCTGTACTGCATGTTTAAACAAAGTATTTCTGGAGGACGTGGAGGTACAGTACATTTGTGGTATTGCCCTGTAGCAAAAACATGCAATATCTTGTGCTGGACAATGCCACAGATACTTACTCCTGCAGCTGCCACTTTGGCAAATCCAGTCGGCATTTGAGGGAATTGCACTGTGTTCCAATAAAATGTCAGGCCTTTCTCATTCCCCACCAAATTATTTTTGACAGGGTTTTAATAGCAGCAGTCAGATTCCGGTCCCCCTCATCTCTGTGCCACTTATCAGCTACAATCATCCAACTGGTGAGATGTGATATTTCTGGTTCAGGCCCTCGCCCGGGATGGCCATCTTCCCTATAGCTACTGAGTCCAGAAAATCAAGTCAAAATAACAGGCCCAAGTTTATCTTGTATGAGATAATAAATATAACTGGGTTATATTTCTGCAGAATGCGATGTCCTGGAATAAGAAGGCTACTAAGATGTGCTTGCATAATTAGGCTACTCCTTGTTAATGATGCTTACCCTATGCATGGTGGCCCCCTAGTGGTAGTTGTTGACGTCCAAATTATAGTAGCCTATTCATATTTATCTGAAATTATAAATTAATTTACAACAAATTTGTTGGTTTATTTCGTTGCAAATAGGCTACATTCACCATTGACATCTATGTTAGCTAGCATCGTTGTCATTTCCTGTTTGGTGTCGAAGTAAATTCTGTTGGAAAACTGAACGATTTTCAACTTATCCGTAGCCTCGGTCGGACAGAAAATCTCCGCAGCGCAGTCCACCGGAGCTCCTCGCATCCGATACATGACTGGCCATAGAAAATTAATCACTTCCGTTAAGTTCTTGTACGTACGTCGTATTCAGTGGAAAGGCGGCTTAAGACTTATCTCGTTCATACGAGATTAACTTTTTAAACAAAATTCTTTTTTTCACTTTGCCTTTCAGGGCTTCCATAATAAACACATAATTCAGCCTATACAAAATGTGTTTTCAGTTGAGTAATCTTATTGGGGAACATCGTCTTCACTTCGATTGCGCCGCAGTCACAATGAGTAGTTATGATGATCAACGCACCATAATGGCAAATCTCAATCTCAGAGCAGCCACGGCTCGGGAAAAAGAAGTGGAAATTAACCGAGGGAGAAATGACTGACAGCAGTTCAATGCATTGGCCATCCTCGCACAGATACAGGCTTGATATGCATTATTCAACTTTAAATATTTATTTGAAATATATTTACCAGTGAGGAGGGATTGAATGCTGACCATAAATTATGCAGCTGCCACCTACCCACTCCAAATCCAGGAATAACATTTGTGATGAGTGCCACAGAACCTTCTAGATTAGGTTTATCACCAATGGGAGGTCTAATACCTCCATCTAATCTAATTTCCATCTATATTGCACTGGTTGAACAATGCACAGGGTCTTCAATGCCGATCCAGCTACTTCAGCAAAAAAACCCATAGGGCCCGATGCCCTTCATGGTCTTCATTTTTAATGATGTCACCATTTCTGTGTGGACAGCGCATAGGCTCATTGATTACCTTTAAGTTCCACTGATGTGCTGTATGCAGTCAGCAGCTGAATTGTAATGGAGATTACTTCAACCTGGGCATACATGGCAGAGCCTAAAATAATCAAGAGTCCTTTTTTTCTCTCTCTGGAAAAAATAAAGATGGGCCAATGAGCCTGCTGGGAAGGAAGGACACTTACCTTTAAATGTCACCTCCTTAG
Source organism: Ilyophis sp. 1 JC-2022 (assembly GCA_022702515.1). Lineage (NCBI taxonomy): Eukaryota > Metazoa > Chordata > Actinopteri > Anguilliformes > Synaphobranchidae > Ilyophis > Ilyophis sp. 1 JC-2022. The sequence continues at coordinate 52,672,891 of CM040396.1, forward strand.
AGAAGTCTTTCAGAAAGAAAGTTCTGCATACACCTACACACAAAAATCCTTCTCAAAAGGAAGGCTATTCTGCACAATGTGGAGGCCATGAAAATTTTCAGGAGATTCCTGAAATGGCGTCATGTTGTTTGGTAGTTCTCTTTTCTTTCTTTCTATGTAATAAAGCACACAAAACTTTAAGGAAAAGTGATCGAAATTCACAATCTGCAAAGAATGTAAGTAAATCGTGTAAGTTTTGAGGATTCAATCCACCATAAAAAGTTGAGTACAACCGATTTCTTCATGGAGAACCAGAGAACTGCCAAATCATGACAATCTGATGCTTTGGGGCAAACGTGTGCGAGTGTGCACGAGCGTGTGTGTGTGTGCGTGCGTGCGTGCGTGACGGGGGTGGGGGGGTCCAGGGGTTTGGGGAGACGACTGTAAAACAGTCATTATGTCAGTTTCTATGAAAAGCAAACCAGCTTGGCACACACAACTCTGTCCGCTGCCAGATGGGCTGCACGCATGTTGGCAGGTGTTAAGTTGATCGCTTGTAGTAGTGGAATCATGATGTAATCTCCTAACAGGAAGCAGTGATACCACAAGAGGTTGGGACTGAGCAACAGGTGGACACAGCGTAGGTTAGCTAGAGACTTGAGCCAGGAAAGCTGCTAAGCCACCAGGTTCTACAGTAAAAGTCTGCAATTGGTAACAGCCCAGATGTGTACGAGAATAGCTTGTTTCAACCATAAAACTAGAATCTCCATGTCTGACAAAATCCAAGTGCTTTTCTGCACCCCTCAGCAAACCCCCTGCTGTGTTTATTAATCACCTTTAACTTTGTGAAGCAGTGTACGTAAAAATAGGTGAATAACATAAATTACGACGGCCTGTTAATAAATTTGTATATTCATGCAATGCAAAAGGCAGGTTCATTTATTTTATTAATCACATTATTTATACATGGAAGTTCTGTTAAATATAAAGTACACAAATCACAACTGAGAATCCTGAATCATACAGTTGACATTATGTATGGCACTTTTGTACACACTGTTATCAGTATTAACTATTACAGAGGCCAACTATGTTACAACTGAGGAGTACAGAGCGATCCTTTGTCAATTTGAATCTCACTAATACACTCCGCACAATCACTCTCAGCCCCAGCTGCTATTACTGGAAGTGTTTGTTAATCCAGCCATCGCGCTTCAAACGGAGCGCTTAGCATCAAAGATCTCATTAATTAGCATTGACACTGTGGAGATGCCTTTTTCAGAATTTAATTATAAATCAATCAAAATGGTGCTTGGGATATGAAGCCATACTATTTGTGCTGTTCAGAAGTTGTTTTATCATTAAATATGCCCCATGGGGCAACTTTTTCTAAATTCTAACTTTAGTCCCCACCTCTCCAGGGGTACAATACATGGGCCATTCCCTTAGGGAAAATAAAAAAACCTCTTCGCTAGATTGACGATAAGTCCCCACAAGCAAAAGAGAGACAATTGCAATGTAAATTGTTGAAGGCTATAAACTTCTAAATATCCATTTTCCAAATAAATAACAGAAAAAAAGAACCCCAGATGTCAACAGCACCTTATTACTTTCAAAGTCACAAGATTACTTTTCTTACCCTGTTAGCATCCTACAGTTTCTATCTTCTGAGACTCAGTTAATTTCCCTTTAGTCTCCAGCTCACTGTGTGTTTGTGGTTTGCCGGTCCACGTACAGAACTTTCTCCATTTATGTTCTTCCTCTCAAAGCAGATACGTCTGAAGCAGATTCCAAGAAAAGCTTGACTGGGAAAAGTATAAATGTGACCTGAAAGGAATGCACACCTGTCATTTATTTCTCCCCTGTAAACGACCTGAAATTATATTTCAAAGGGAGAGGGAGAGAGGGAGAGAGAAAGAGAGAGGGAGAGGGGGAGAGAGAGAGAGAGAGTGTGTGTGCGTGTGGATGTGTGTGCCTCTGTGTGTGCACCTATGTGTTGAAGCACATCTTATAAAAGCTGAAAAGTAATGTTCATAAAAGTTAACAAAAAGGAGGCACATGGTAAGTTCTACTTCTGTACGGTAAACTACTACTTCCCACACCACTGGAGCTTATAGCAAATTCTTTTCAAAGTCTTTACAGACAGCAGCTAATGGTAGTTAACACCAATTTAAAACAGGCAATGTCCTACCTACAGAAAAGCAAACTGCAGATATCCACATTTAATAGTGTCCATTTTGCCATGTACAAAAGTAGGTGGAGTTATTAGAAATGAAAACACCGTACTCTAATTCCATAGTGAAAATGGCTTGAGAGCACATGAAAACTTGTGTCTAATTCTACTCTAAGGGCCTCACTACCAACTACTGTACCATCATCAAAGAGAGAAAAAAGGTTTTGTTTTCCTCTTCCATCTGCTTCACATGACAGATCAAAAGCAAAACCTGATTAACTTACTGCATGAGACAGAATCAAAGTGTGTTTGAAAAATCTGCCACCACTAATTAAGAAGATAAGCTAATGGCTGTTGTTAAATCTGTTTGCCGTATTATTCAAAATACTGCCTTTGTCCACGAACATTCCAACCAGCAGTACGAACAACATAGCTCAGTTCCAAACTCAAGACTTTGGCTTCAAGAATGTCACTGCAAATTACAACGTGCTTCTAAAACAGGTTTAGACAGCAGACGTGCACCAAGCAGCGCTCTCTTATTAAGTTTGATTAACAGTATCACGTAAGAAACTGTGAAAGAGAAATGTGTTTACTTGAAAAGGTGCCGTTTTAAAAAAGTGAACTGCAGTAGTATTACAACAGAGAAACAAAAAGAGAAACAAAGAAACATGGATAAACATTAGTAACCAGGGTGTTCAATGAAATAATCTGCCTGGGCAACATTAGCTCAGAAATCTTCATTTAACTTTCCATTGCTCAAGCTGATTTCAGGTTTAAAGTTCATTTCCACACCATGAAAAATGGTCAGTGTTTCAGTGTAAAGCTATTGAAAATTAAGAATTTTAACTGTGACAGACCTACATTATTTCACTCACATGTTTATATTCAGAAGATAGTACAAATGTAATTTTGCCAAACTGAGCTAAGGCCTAATTATTTCAAAACAATTTGAGTAAATTAATTTAACCCTTAGAGAATTATTAATGCTAATCCATAATATATCAAGAACAATATAAGTTGCCATTTATCAACATCTGAAAGACCTCAGTGGCCCAGATTATGTAGTGTATAATACAGTGCATTGCCAAAGAATTAAGAATACCCCTGCTATCCTCCACACTGACATTGTTCATTATCTTAAATCCCAAACTATTACAGTAAGTGTGCAAACAAGCTGTTCTTTTTATGGAACATAGAAAACAGCAAGATTAAACAAGAATAGTATTAAATCCACTGCTATGGTTCCTTTATGTTAAAAATGCAAAGTGTTGTGGTGCTCACTTTCTAATGCTGCTTCCCATGGCCACAGTTTCCACAGAGAATGAATAAGCCCGTGCACCACTGATTTACAGTACTACAGAAAGCATGGGTCGGAGGTGTGTACCGTATGCTGTACATATATACCTGAAAACCTCAGAAAATCCCTCTGTACCTGCACAGTGAACTGCTCTTCCCCCTGCACACCAAAAACACACCCAAAGAGGGTGGTTGCTCTTCTTTCAAATAAGAAACAAGAGCAACCGCAGGCGTAGAGCCACTCTTCTCCGTGCACTGAATAAACCCCGATAAGGCCCCGATCAGAGTGCAGACAGGGGTTCCCGTGTCGACAGCGACTCATTCATCATCAGGGGCACGAGTGACGGCCCTGCTTCCTCGGCGGCCCCTCCCCCTACCAGACCCTGCCGGTGAAGGTTAAGGATGGAGTCGGCGATGATGCGCGCCGTCTTCTTCTGGTAGCCCCCGGACGTCACCATGAGAATGGGAATGCCATGCCGCCGGGCCGCCCTGAAGACGATCTCGTCCCTCTTAACGATGCCCTGGCGGTAGGAGAGAAGGCGCACACCCGTATTTCCATCATTCCTCCGTTACGTCACACTGGCTAGATGGCCTAATGTTTATGCCTGGCGGGCCTTTTCCCCCTCTCAGAGCACTGATCGTTAATTGTGCCCGATGTTTCATGCACCTGGAAACAGAGGGCCTTTCACGCGATGAAATGAATGGGGAGGGGCCAGGGAGGAAGCACACATCCCGCGGGGGAAAATGGGGCGGGGTCCACATCTGTCACATAAGGAAGTTATGAAGAACTTTTTCCCGTTAACAACCCACAAATCATGCCTATGCACGTATTTTACCGCTCTCCATATAAATCCACTCTGAGTGGCTGAAAGTATGACCTTGGCGCGTGACAGAAGACATACGCAGTGGTTCTGCGTTTGTTTTTAGGGGATGACAGTGATTTCTCGGAGGCACTAGGAATAACACGCCAGGAGTTCTGCTGCACTTCAAGTCTCCCAAACCTTCATGTGTTTCTGTACACAGAAGTAACAGTTGAGAGCACTACAGTGCAATTTCACAGACTCTGCACCACTGAATGCACCAGTGAATGGTAGGAGGCATAAAACAGCTCTGGTCTGGTGTGGCAGGACATCAGGTTTGAGTGTCTATTTCCACATATTTAAATGGCAGTTTTTGGATGAGATATTAAACAGGGGCCCTAATTCATCGGCCATTAAAAGACCCATTGCAATCTGGAAATCCAATGATCCACACAAGTTTAATTTGATTAATTTAAATCCCTTCCCACCTGAGCTGATGAGTAATGAATATTCTTGTGTAAAATGACCGCCAGGCATCACCGATACATGTGGTGTTTGAGATGAGTTTTCGAGTTGAGTTTGAGAATTTTTTTTTTTTATAAAGTGCTTTGAGATCCGGAGATAAAAGGCACTATATAAATGCAATTCATTACCTTTCATCACCATAATAATTTTCATCACCATGGCCATCACCATATTAATTATCATGATCATTGTAAGGCAGGGGGTTCCCAAACCGGTCCTGGGGCCCCCCTGTGTATGCTGGTTTTCACGTTGCAACCACAGTTGCAATCCCAGAATTTGAACAAGCTGTTAATTTTTCTTAACTAGGTGCTTTTCGTGTTTAGATCAATTATTCACCCTCTTAAGCCACATTATGTCAGAAATAGCTATGCATGCCATGGAGAATAAACTCCCCATGCTATATTGCAACAATTACATAAAAAGAGGTTAAAATTATGTATTTTAACTGATCAAATTAAAAAGTGAAGTGAATCAATAGGCTACTAGGTTATTAGGTTGTTGAACACATGTGTTTAACTCATAATATTTTCTTTAAGCATATTAACACAATGCAGGTTTGACTCATTATCATTTGCTTTGTGTTTGAATTCTTTATCTACCAAATGGTTAGTTTTAGTGGCCACGTGTTCACACTTTCACCAATTAGGAGCCTATTGATTCAAATCAGTCTTTAAAGAGATCCGTTCAATATTTTTCTTATCTATTTTAAATAATATAGCACGTAAACATTGGGTGTTTATTCTACATGGCATCATAGCTATTTCTGATATAATGTGGCTTAATCAAAAACCAGTGGTTGCAACAAAAACCAGCATACACAGGGGGGCCCCAAGACCGGTTTGGGAACCCCTGTTGAAAGGAATTGCATTCATATCATAACCTGATTTGCCTTAGTGCACTTGGACGTTGCCTTCAACTGGGGAGATGTGGATTGATTAAGTACAAAGGGGTGTGGTCGATAGTCCATCAGAAGATGACAGGGTGGCAGACACGCATTCAATGGTGACTGTGATCATTTGTTAGCTAGATAGAAACCAGTATTCAACACTGCCTGGCCAAAAAAAAAGTTGCCGTTGCACCCGTCATGCATAGTGCCCACTGTACAAGCCTCTGGAGGCAGTGTTATGATCTGGGGTTGCTTCAATTGGTCAGGTCTAGGCTCAGCAACATTATCCAGCAATAAAATTATGTCAGCTGAGTACCTGAATGTACTGAATGACCAGGTTATCCCATCAATGGACATATTCCAGGACGACAATGCCCAGATTCATCGGGCTCATTCATTGTGAAAGAGTGGTTCAGGGAGCATGATGAATCATTTTCACACATGAATTGGCCACCAGAGTCCTGACCTTAACCCCATTGAAAGTCTTTGGGATGTGCTGGAGAAGAATCTACGGAGTGGTTTGACTCTCCCTTCATCAATACAAGATCTCGGCCAAAAATGAATGCAACTCTGGACGGAAATAAATGTTGTGACGTTGCATAAGGTTCTCGAAAAAATACCGCGACGAATGCGCGCCGTAATCAAAGCTAAAGGCGGTCCAACTAAATATTAGTGTGTGCAACTTTTTTTTGACCTGGCAGTGTATTTTAGGGATGGGGTATAAAGCTGGTGCCTAAACAAACCTATAAGGGATTTGCCCTGCCTTGCTTTGCGTGGTGTATTTGTGCATTGGGATCATCTTTTACTCAATACATGACATTTGATTGGAGCCTCTGAATGTGGTCAATTGTCCCAAGTTAAAATTCCTACATCATTGTCATCACATCACAACCTACATAATCGTCATCACTTTCCCACAGCCGGAGGGATGGGCGGAGCCCGTGCTGGGACTCAGGGGGTGACGGACGGGCGTACCTGTGGGGAGATGGCCAGCCCCCCCAGAGGGTCCCCGTCCAGGATGTCAGTCCCTGCGTTGTAAATGATGATGTCAGGACGGGTCTCGTTCAGCGCCCCCTCTGTGTGAAGCTCCACCTTCTGCAGGTACTCCTGGTCCTCCGTCCCCCAGTCTAACTCCACCTTCCTCTTTATGGCTCCTGAAACACACCCTCCAGCATCAGCACGGGCTCCACATGAAACACACCCTCCAGCATCAGCACGGGTTCCACATGAAACACACCCTCCAGCATCAGCACGGGTTCCACATGAAACACACCCTCCAGCATCAGCACGGGCTCCACATGAAACACACCCTCCAGCATCAGCACGGGCTCCACATGAAACACACCCTCCAGCATCAGCACGGGTTCCACATGAAACACACCCTCCAGCATCAGCACGGGCTCCACATGAAACACACCCTCCAGCATCAGCACGGGTTCCACATGAAACACACCCTCCAGCATCAGCACGGGCTCCACATGAAACACACCCTCCAGCATCAGCACGGGTTCCACATGAAACACACCCTCCAGCATCAGCACGGGCTCCACATGAAACACACCCTCCAGCATCAGCACGGGTTCCACATGAAACACACCCTCCAGCATCAGCACGGGCTCCACATGAAACACACCCTCCAGCATCAGCACGGGTTCCACATGAAACACACCCTCCAGCATCAGCACGGGCTCCACATGAAACACACCCTCCAGCATCAGCACGGGTTCCACATGACACACACCCTCCAGCATCAGCACGGGCTCCACATGAAACACACCCTCCAGCATCAGCACGGGTTCCACATGAAACACACCCTCCAGCATCAGCACGGGCTCCACATGAAACACACCCTCCAGCATCAGCACGGGTTCCACATGAAACACACCCTCCAGCATCAGCACGGGCTCCACATGAAACACACCCTCCAGCATCAGCACGGGTTCCACATGAAACATCAGCACAATCTCAAAGAAATCCTGAAGGTCCTGCAGCAAGCGCAACTCTTTTTTCTTCACCACGTAAAAATATCATTGACATTTTCCAGGATGAGTGTACACTGAATACACCTGCCTCATGATTACAGTTCAAATCTCTAATCACAAGATTAAAATAAACACAAAGCACATATGCCAGGCTATTCCTGTGTATACGCAGTACCCATGAAGCACAGTTTGTGATAACCATGAAAGGAAAACATTATGGAAAAATATATAGTGTTATAAAAGGCTTTACAATAACAGATGAACATCACAGCATATAAAACCCATATCTTTCACAAAACAAGTCATTTTAAGTTTAAACTGAAGAGAGCTGCAGGCACCAAATATTATGTACTGTATAAAACCATGTGATGATAGTGTCTAGCACCACAGTCACCACAGTCCTTTAACCCCTTCTCTAGCACCACCATTTTTGAATACAAGCCCAAAAATAAAATGGTTACTGTTCTCAAACCCCTTTGACTACAGGCATAATCCTGGTCTCTCTTGTAAGGTAACCCTTGGGAGTTTGTTTTCAAAGAGTCGGTATTACTGTAAGTATTACTGAAACAAAGTAACAGAAGCTCGAACACAGTGGAAAAATGATTTTTTAGTTTATTTTTTGCCGGGATAAAGATACCGACTTTTCCATTATTCGTGTTGTCTGGGGATTTCTGTGGAGAACACAGAGAACGTACAGAGTCGTCGTTTTGATCTAACCTGTTTTGTGTCATGTTACAAAATAAGGGACCATTGTCGCTACAACATTGGGACTGCAAAATTGTTTATATAGATATAGAATCGTGAGCTTTCACACTTTCAAACTGTATATTGTGTGACTAGATTATTTAAACATTTCACCGTAAAAAAATCCAATGAATGCGAATAAACTAAAGCACTTCCAGGCCCGCATACGGCCTAGTGCTACTTATGGGGTTTTAATGTGTATCCTGGTCCAGGCCCGAATATGGGCGTGTGTGACTTATGGGGTTTTAATGTGTATTCTGGTCCAGGCCCGCATACGGCCTAGTGCTACTTATGGGGTTTTAATGTGTATTCTGGTCCAGGCCCGCATACGGCCTAGTGCTACTTATGGGGTTTTAATGTGTATCCTGGTCCAGGCCCGAATATGGCCTAGTGCTACTTATGGGGTTTTAATGTGTATCCTGGTCCAGGCCCGAATATGGCCTAGTGCTACTTATGGGGTTTTAATGTGTATCCTGGTCCAGGCCCGAATATGGCCTAGTGCTACTTATGGGGTTTTAATGTGTATCCTGGTCCAGGGCCGAATATGGGCTAGTGCTACTTATGGGGTTTTAATGTGTATCCTGGTCCAGGCCCGAATATGGGCTAGTGTGACTTATGGGGTTTTAATGTGTATTCTGGTCCAGGCCTGAATACGGGCTAGTGTGACTTATGGGGTTTTAATGTGTATTCTGGTCCAGGCCTGAATACGGGCTAGTGCTACTTATGGGGTTTTAATGTGTATCCTGGTCCAGGCTCTTATAAAACTGTGATCCAAGAGAGAAAGGCTTGGGTTGGGTTTACTGTCACATTTATTATTATTATTTTTTATTCAGAACTTTACTGGTTTATTCTAAGCCGAAGTTGAAAACCTGTATAAATCAAAAAATTTGAGTCCAAAGTGTAGTACTACATAATTTGCATCATAACTTTTTCTTACATTTGTTCAGACACTTTTCTATTACATTTAATGGCTTATCTCCTGTGTTTTGAAACCTAAAAGCCAATGATTTATCTTGGGTATACTTAAAAAACAGCATGTCAAAGGTTCACAGTAATTACTATGTTTTTGTCTGATTTACTTTTCACATCTTGCAGGTATGCCATTACTGATAGTTTGTGAATTTGATCATGGTTCATCATTTCTCATTTAAATGAGAAAAGACCAGACATATTTTATCATTAAGCTCCAGAATTCAGTCATAGAGCTACAAGTTCGAAACGTATTCTTTCATTAGTTTTAGCCCAGTGCAAAAACAGGTTTTACATTTAGGGGCTATTAGTGAATCCTGTGATACGTGTTCTAATTAAGTCTTTTATGCCTTTCAACCACTGATGAAGACAAAATGAGAGTCCAGTAAAGAGAGCATTTTGTCTTTGTAGATATGCAATGCCAATAAAACAGACATATTTGGGTTCGGAGGTTGAAAGAAAACAATGAAAAAAAGAAAATACTAAAAGAAGAATGGGGCCCAATAAACCTTGAAGTAGAAGAAAAACATACATTTTAATTGAAATTGTATAATTGGCAGGTGCGCACTTACTGTATAGCATACAGTATGTCACCAAATTACCAAAAACAAAAGGGTGGAAAAAATTTGTTTAATATGGAGAAATTATTCCCAATAAAATGAGACTTTTCTCAAAATGAATTTGTCAGCTCTAAAGTCCATCTTTTGAAAAAGTGAATGTGTGCGTTCTGCCTCAGTGCTGTGGAGAGGCAGCATATATGGAGAAACTGCAGCTTCTTAACTGACAGGTAAACAGCCAATTCCCTGTGCAGCTAAAAGACAGCTGCCAGCTGTCACATAGGAAGACTAAAATGAGCGCATAATTAAACAGCGGTCACTAACACTTGGAGCTTGTAACTGCTTTTTACTGCATATTTCAGCTTTCTCCACAGCTCCATGAGTAAATCTCCCATGACTTGTTCTGTCATGTTTAATATGGCAGATTAAATACATTGCTGGCAGTGTAATAAACTAAAAAAAAATGAAGTTTGCATACTTGCATATTAAATCTCCCAACCAAAAATATGTAAATGTTGTAAATGTGACTTCAAAATTCTCAGAAATGTCATAATAAATAACGTCGCCCCCTGCAGGACAGCCAAAGAATTAAAAGTACTTGCTCTAGTCAGCCTCATAAGGCCACGGGGCAATACAGTCCATATTCTCTCACCCTGGTGTTCCCATAGTGATGTGAATAAAATTCAACCAAATCAATAAAATAAACATGACCTTTGGTAAAGCTGCATACCAATGAACTGCGAACCAACGACCTTTCTGTATGCACTTACTGTACGTCGCTTTGGATAAAAGCGTCTGCTAAATGAATGTAATGTAATGTAATGTAACTGCTTTCATTGAAGCGTTATGCGACCAGACATGAGCTGGATCTTAAGACTGACTATGAAACCAACATCAGCCCTCAACTTAAACTTAGGGCACAGTGAGCACCTTTTTTCCCCATATAAATACTTGTTCTGCAATTGTTTCTTAATTTGTGATGTAACTCCTGGCCAGGTAACAAACGATATCTGAAATACAACAACACTTACGTTTGGCATACCCGTCCCCAGGATATATGTAGCGGTTGTACACATCCATTATATAGACTCTTCTGTCTTCCAGAAAGTCTCGTTCGTGTCCATTTCCCTAAAACGCAACAAAACCAAAAGTGAAGAACAAACTATGACTGTTATTGTACTTGTCGTTATTGGGTCCAGATGGCGTTCAAATGACCAATGAAACTACAACAGTGACGTGTCAAGATTGCATGAGTTTCCTGCTCTGCCTGCTCTAGAGGGGACCGCTGCAGATACACACACCACACACACGGCTGTTCTTTCACAGCAGCCTTGTACATCTCCAGAGACATAGTTATGTAATTAAAGCTGAGGACAGGTCAAATCTCTTCAGCGCTTCCGTTTACCCGATATTATCTTTCATTCCCATTGCGTGCGTGCACGCATGTACCAATCAATAGAAACCGTTTAATCTTTTATGGCTATACAGTATACTTCAGATGGGGGGAAATGAAAATGCATAGAAATTTTAGATATTAATTTAATGTTCTTCTTTGGCATCAATCTGATGTATTATTCATGAATGGGGATCATGACACACCATTGTGACTTAGGCACTGTGTCACCTCATCTGTCAAGAGGGGTGAGTGGGCACAGGTAATCCGGTGATGTCATCTCCTGAATATCAAGCCTTTAGGAAATCAGGAAAGAATCACAGTGATTCAGAGAAGACCCAATAGGAGCTGCACAGCAAGAGAATAATGGCTTTATTTCATGGTCATGTTGGGAACTGGACTTATTCAGCACACCGGTGCTCATTCTTTTGGGGTGATCGCTAACTGGCAAGAGCAATCGTCCAATAACAAACCTCAAACTGGAATACCACGAGTCATCAAGCAAGATGGAGGCCTCATCGCGCTCCATTTTGAGAGCGCTTTTATTGCCAATAACACTACGAAGAACAGGTTGTAGCAGCACCTGCATCAGCAGATCAGCTGTGGGGAGGTTGGCTATGCGGTCTTTGTTTTCAGGGTCTCATGACTACACAGGGGACCAGAGCTCACCAGTGTTCAATGATGCATCAGAATGAGATGAAGTCAGCAACATCTAAGATAATTTGTCAGCAAAGGAGCCAATCGGGAAAAGAAATCCCCAAGAGGGCGCATGGGGATGACTTGATCTTGGCGAGGTGTCGTGACTTGTTGCCTCCCAGATTGCAGCCCATCATTGGCATATTGTGTTTGGCTGGTAGGTCCTGCCAGATAGAAAATGTTCTGGCTGTAAACACCCCAGCTGGTGAGTGACAGAATGCTAACAGCCTAGCACCTAACACATCCATGGTAGGAAGGCCTTGTTATTCTCTTGTTGCTGCTGCTATCGTTTTGAGTGAGACATGTTTGTGAAGGTGTTGATTTCAGATTCCACAATTGTTCTCTAGTTACTGTTGTTCTCTTAATTTTGTTACTTTTTGGCTTTTTCTTCTGTGGTGTTGTATATGTGACATCACTGCTTCACCTGTACCCAATGAAGCACCTATACAAAACATTTAAACAAAAATATTTTTAAGGAATTTTACGTGGTCACTGTTCCTAGAGATAAAAAGCCATGTGCACACTAAACAGAAAAACACCTCATTCATTACATCCAGACCATTGGAACCATACCTGCCCTGGGTCCACCGAAATCACAGTGTTATTCTATTGCACCTCCACATAATTTCACTCTCAACATCCAGATACTGGGTAATAGCACATTGTGCTCCATTCCATTGAGCTCTGTCTAATGGATTTTAAAAAAACATGATGAATACAGGTTTTTTCTAAAGGAGGCCTCAATGTGTATTTTTAATCATAATTTTGTTTCATGTTTTTAAGAATCAATTTTATGGTTATTTTAATCAATTCCTCACAGAAACGCTGACCCCACTTACATGAGTTACCAAAGCAAGGCTGTGCCCTGGTCGATGGAGCATTTACTGGTGAATGCTACAGAAGAGCCAACCCCATTTGCACCGCTGTTTGTTGAATTACTAAATAATGACGACTGAACTGTCACTCCCCATTCAAATCCCTCCAGACTGCAAGTGCCCCTGACCAGCTGTAAAGCCAGCCATTCTGGTAATCCCTGGGGTGAACACAGCACCAGGGCCAAGGGCGACAGTTTGGCCTGAGATTACAGATTGCCTTGCTCACTCCTGTCACAGACATTGCATTTTCATTACGTGGACACATTAGGAACAGGCGGGTCAATACAGCACACTGGACACGCAAATGCTCAGGAAGGTTGAGCTCATATATTAAGAGGGTGGGGGAGGTGGGACACACTTTGGGATCAAACATCACCTGTACTGTGCTCTGGGTGCCTATACATGTAAAGGTCCCGTCAGCAAATAGATTAAATTCTACTTTAAACGCATACCAACAACTTCCAAATGAGCCTTCTCACTCTTCTGACTGGGGGATAAAGCAAACTCCCCACCCCGGAGGAGGTATTTTTCCAGTAGCCATGCAGTCATATTTTTATAATGAAGATGAACGACAGAAACTTCCTTCAGGCTAATAGACATGCCCACAGTCAACAGAGGCTGGCTCCAATTGACAGACAGCAGGATTATACCAAGGTTTTAGCAGCACACTCTCCATACTGAGAAAACATAATCCTCATTCTTTATTGGGAAAAGATTGCTCAACCAATACGTCTTCTTATGTCAACTAAAGCACAAAAAGCAAACAAAAAACAAAAAGAAGCATTTTCATCCACAAGGGAGTCCTTTGCCTTGTGGATCAAACGCATTCTACTTCAGAGATGCACACAATTATTTTTAATCAGGCTTTAGCTTACCCTGCAACAGAAGTGAAACACGCAGGACCTAAGCACAACGCACGCACGTAGCCTAGCTTCTCAGACACAAACCGTACGGCCTGTACGCACAGCAGAACGCTGCCATTGTTTAACTGCAGCTACACCGATCACATCCCTCACTTTACTGTTATTATCTCCCACTTGTCATCATCCAAGTCTCGGCTGACAACTTGTCGTCACATCGCTTAGTTAATGCGGTTTATTAGAACACGCTCATAGATTCATAAATGCAGGGGACGGGTTCCAGGGAAAGCACTCTCAGGGATGACACACCATAATTCTACTCGCCTTAATTGGAGTGTAAGTTTAACTTTTCCACCCCATAATAATTTTTCCCTGCTCCAGCCATGCTGGCGTAGCAGTTTCCATCCATTTTTATGCACTCATGCAGATCTGGTCTTTTGTTCTCTGTGCTGCGTTCATGAATTATTTACTGAGCATGAGTATCGATCTAGTCTTCTTGTCCCGTCCTGTCAATAGGTAAGGACCTTTATTATAATCAAGCTGCATTACAAAATGAATATGACAGTTTGGGGCTGCAGCCAGTTGGATCTCAGTTCATGGTCAATGCTAACTCAATTAAAAAGCGGCACTAATTGGAAGTGGATGAGTCTCATTATGGAAAACAATGCAAGTTGTTCATGGAATAACTAAACAAATGCCTACATGGATTCAGTGATGACTAATCAAACACCTATTTGGAATGCTGTGAAAAATAGAGAGAAAAGCAGTAACCCATGAAAATTCATGATCTCTGCTGAGACCATGAGGGGGATAATTTTTCATTTTCAAAATTGTTTATATTCATCTTGCTTTGTATTTAATAGATTCTCTATCCATTAACATTCATTTAATTTCCTTTTCTTGAACACTTACCCCACCTAAGTGGAGTGCCTCGCTTACAGATGTCTCATGAACAGGGGAAAAAAAAAAGAAAAAAAAAGGCTGAACCACTAAAATTTATACTCCAAAATACATTTTACAGTGATGTCAAATCCAAATGAACATGCTGATTTATACCATGCCCAAAACTACACTGAAAGCACTGCTTACGGAAACATAAAAGGCCATCTTTGCGAAAGGTTAGTTACGGATCATTCCAGAGCACTGATGTCACCCAAATGAAAAACAGCTGACCACCGAAGGGGTGATTAATGCTCATTGGGTGACATCAGAACACGGAGGGGAGAAATCCGTTAGCAGTTAGCAGTTTGCATTCTGTCGCTGATAGATATGACTGAATTCCCCAGCTGGAGCTCGAACGGCCTCACGGCAGATAAGCAGTGCTGACGCGCATGCTAAGGAAGGTATTCATGGTTAATCGCTTTGGAAAAGTTTCCCCCCCCCCCCTGCGTGGCACTCGTAACAGGCTCCTCGCTACGACTGTAGGCTTCCTCCTGCCTGTTTAGGATCTTAGTGTTCATCCTCAAAGGTGCGGAGTGACTCTAGCTGGGAGGTGAAATTCTGCGGTGGAACAGGCCTCATTTGATCCTGCTCAGCCACTACAGGCTCGCTCTACTGCCTCTGATGCACGGCCAACCTTCAGCCAGATATGACCATTTTGTACTAACCTTCAAAAAGAGACACACTGAAGCATACCAGCAGAAAACCCCAGATGCTGCACCTTGAAAATCTTCAGCTAAGCGACTAAGCTAGGCCGTTATAGTACCCATCTCACTGAATTCAGTTATCTTTTCATACCAGGTAACTAGCCAAATCTTGAAGTAAGAAAAACCAGTTTGGAAATCCTCCATGACTCAGTCCCACAGCAGAGGTGAAATTTTGTGTGGCGATGCTGAGTGGAGACAGTGGTCATAATAGATATTAATACATAAAAAAAAAAAAAAAACAAAACAGCTGTATAAAAAAGAACATTGCCTCAAGATTTTTACTGTTTATGTAAAAAAATAAGCTATGGCAAGCTCAGATTAATTTTTGTTAATTGATCACACATTGTTAGGAAGTTGAACATGACCACTACAAGTTGTAACAAGTGTAATGTTATATAAATAATTTTATTTATATTATTTTATGAAAATCAAAACTGTAACTGTTGGATATGATGAAATTTATCAGAAAATTAATGGATTTCCAGTTTAAAAACACAAAAAAACAAAAACAAAAAAAAAAAAAAAAAAAATGAGAATCAATCAGGACAGAAACGTCAAATTTCATCTGCTAAATTTACACATCAAATGTATGTACTTTATACTTCAGGAAGTGACATTGCCGTTCAAGGGTATGGTCTATTGCATCATTTTAAAACAACCGGTTAAGCAGCTACTTTCATTCCTAAACTGGGTGGCTCCTCCATGCCCTGCCAGTGCTCAGTTTCTTCCTACACACACATGTGAAGATAGGAATGTCATTAGGAAACATTTGTTTTCGATGAATAGCATGCAATGTGTGAAGATGAATCGATGCACAGTTCAGCTGAGCACATGCATGGTTGATCAATGAGGCTCCAGGTAACACAGACATTCATGAATACACAAATAGGGACCCGTGTGAGGTATTGTAGCAACTGTTGAAACTGCTGAACAACTGTATCCCACAAAATGTGACTGACAGCTTTATCCAGGTGGGATGTACCAACTCAGAAAATGTACATCATTTGTCACCCCTGAGTACTTGTCCACCCCCCACGCCTCACGCCTCACTTAGACTGTAGAACATAGTGATCCAAACTTTGTATTTGCGCATTCACAAAAAGGTAAACCCCAAACTCTCACAATGAAAGCCCATTTTGAAATAAAAATTCATAGTATGTCTGAAAATGTTTTCACAGTTGTATGAATAAAGAAATCTGACACAATGAAATGAAACCGTCAGGGATATTATTTTAAAGGGTAACTGCACTCTAGATCAATCTTTTTTTTGCTGTAAACATGTTTGTAGGCCTACCTTATAATGAAACTTATTCATGCATTCCGTTATTTCAACAATTCTGAAATAATATTGTATATCATAAGAAACTGGTAGAAAAGCGTCTTTGTGCTGCCCCCAATGGTTGAAATTTCCTTTCTGCTCCCCACACTGCCCCCGTCCCAATCATGATGTCAGAGTACCTCTTTGGCGGTACCTCTACGTTATATGGATAATTGTTGTCGCCCACAACAAAAACAGCCGGCACCTGATTAGTTAGACCCGCTACGTTACTTTAGGTTCGCCTCCATGTTTATAAACCGGAACAACGTGGAGTCCTGTTCAACTCTCTTATTACACCTAAATAGTCCACTAAAATATGTTTCTGAAAATATTTGAGGTGAGAAAAAAGCCATGCAGTTGCTGAATCTTGATTCATATTTGATGTGCAATGTATAGTTTGACAGTTTGATCCGAGTTATACGAAATCATTTGTACAATGTACGTTAATTTATGCAAATGACGATGGACACAGCTCCTCCGCCCCCAGCTCTCTCCCTCACTCTCTCCACAAAGTATTTTTTAAAATAATGAAGTAGGTGGAGACAGGCTGAGACAGTGGGTGTAGTTTCACTTTTAGTTATTTTCAGTTAGGAAGAATAAATGTAAGCCCTAACTATAATATTATTTGTTGTAAGAAAATGTCAGCAACACAAGTAGAAGCCTAATTGGCCTTACCACAGCTCTGACCATAACCATGCAGATTTTAATACGCCATTGGCTATGCAGAATTATTCCACTCATTTTTAATTATACCAGAACAAACAGACAAATAGTTTCTCAGAAGATGACCTCTGGTGCAACCCAATCCAAAGTCAAGTCTATGTGTCTGGGCGCAGGAGGTCAAACTCAAGAAATTTAAGACTGCTGTTTAAGCGAAATTGAACTAGACTGTGATTCGAATGGGAATGCTCAGTTCATTGGAAACACAGGACATTTGGGAGTTTTAATCTACTTGACTTATTTGCAAGTGATAGGCAAGGCCTGGTAGTTATTTGAATCAATATTTAATTAAAGTAACTCACAAACCATTCATTGCTGTGTAAAACCCTAATGCTGAACTTGTATCTGGTCATTGAACTCCTTGTTATGCAGTCCTTTTGGAAAACAAACACTTCAACAATGCTGGACAGAAAGCTGAAAATAGTGATTTGAATATTGAAAAAAATATATATATATTTTTGCATCATAAAATTTTACTTATCATTTCAAAAGTTACAAATATCATTTTTAAAATCTGTAGTTGCTTAGTTTACAATACATTATAAGTAGGAAAGGCTTCCTCTTCATGCAGAGAACTGGGAAGACAGCATACTTTTCTATGGCTTTGAAGCTTTGACTCTCTACTGTATTTCCATTTTTTTTCTTTTTAAGCAAACACAAACAGATTTACTCAAAATACTGCTGCTATGGATTAGATAATATTTCTTGACAACGGGCTTTTATACACAACCTTTACAGCAGAAGTGGCTTTGGGTCTTAAAGTACCTTTTGCCTTGGGCTTGAATCAGAGAGATGCGGCATTGACTACAGTGGGCAGGATAGTGTTAATTCTTCTGCAGCATTGTGTATTGCCCATTAGGGAGGAAAATGACTGTGGCTCACCTGATGAGCGTCCAGGTCGATGATGGTTGCCTTGGATACTCCCTCCACCCTCTCAAACAGAAACTGAGGAGTGCAGATAAAGAGCGATTGTGGTCATCTGCTTGCACAGTAAAAACGGCAAACTTACAAGAGAGCCCAAGGATAGGTCAGCGACAAATTAACTCCCAGAGAAAGAGTCTGATCAGACATGACAGGTAGAGTTTGACTTAAACTTTACAACTAGAGTTTGACTTAAAGATGTACAAGGTGGCACAACTGGCCTGTGCTGACATGCTGTAGGCAATGCGAACCGCCACTCGCTCTTACCTTGATGGCGAGTGTGATGTCAGCGTAGGCACAGAAGCCCCCTCCTTTGTCACTGGAGCAGTGGTGGAAGCCGCCTCCTGGGGCAGAATGACAGATGCAGCATGTCAGCCTGTCTCTGCGGACCAAGGCTGGCCATTCAAAGCTGCCCCATTATTCCAGAGAAACATAATAGGTCCTATTGAAAGCTATTGAGTGTATTGGTGTTGGTAAAGAATGGAGTCTATCCTCCCGTGAAATAACTAGGTGTGTGATGATACCAAAAACGGACGTTTGGCCGACGGCTGCTGGGATATTAGAGGAGCTCAATCGAACCAAAGCTCGGGTCATTGGGTGGGCACGTTTTAATTGGCCATACATCAATGTATTTGGGTTCAGCCCTTATTTCCCCATCTCCTTCCGCCCCGCCCCCTCCTCATTTATCGGGCATGTAAGCATGCATTTTAACACAGGAGCCAGAAAGGGGAGGTTGGGCGTCGAAAGCAGTTACATTTTATTGCTAAGCCGCCTGGTCCTCCATCGACATACCTTTCAATTAAAGTCCACCCCTTGCGATAAAATGGAAATCTATGTGGATGACAGAGGTTCTGAATGAACGGCTTTCTTTTGCCTATTAAAGTAATGTTTATCACTGCGAAACAACAGGGCCCCGTTTCCTGAATCATGCACGAGGACTGGGAAAGAGCTGAGCCAGCAGGAGCCGATCGGAAAAGACTGATGCTGCTCTTTGCCCTCTCGCTCGGCAAACATCAGACACGGATAAGCGCAGACCAAAGCAAACAACAATAACGCACAAACAGCAGCGCTGCACAAGGAAGAAGCGACGGCAAGTAAACGGACAGTTCTTTTTACATAATCTAATATCCCATGGCCATGCGTAAACATCATGTAATATAATACAATACAAATAGCAGTTTTGTTCTACCAGTTTATACTCCTGTTATTTAACAATACATGACAACATTTTTGTCAACCTACAATGACCAAAGAGCAGTAGAAAAAACTGTTGACATCAGGCATATGCAATTAATCTTCCTGCATCCTAAGGCTGTTCCACAGAATTAATCCCGAGATTGGAACTGTCTGTACATAACTATTTCACTATCTGTGTTCAGATACTCATTTCATTTAATTATGCCCAATAACCACAATCACCTATTTGCTACATACTTTTGTGTCCACCATCCACAACCATTTCACCATCTATGTTCACACACTGACCAATCACATCTCTGTTACTCCAGTCTGTGTCCACCATCCACAACCATTTCACCATCGATGTTTACACACTGACCAATCACATCTCTGTTACTCCAGTCTGTGTCCACCATCCACAACCATTTCACCATCTATGTTCACACACTGACCAATCACATCTCTGGCACTCCAGTCTGTGTCTACAATCCACAATCCCCTCTCTAGTACTCTCGTCTGCGCTCATTGACCAGAATAACTTAAACGTCTGTATCCACTGACAACATATTCTTGCACAATATTTGCCTGTGCTCATTGACCGAAACGTTTTCTTAACGTCTGTGTTCTCTGGCTACAATCCCTTCGCTGCTAACACCTGACCACACACTGGTGAACAGAGATAACATCAACAAAATGATACAGCATACTATTTCACAACTGCCTTTACAAATGCAAAGGTTTGTACAGTAATTAGCGAAACATTTATTTGTCACCAGATGAATGGCATGACTCCACTGTGCACCAGATGGATCTGTACAAGTGTATTTTCATCCCTACTTTGCATTAAAAACATAATTGTTCCAGGCTCAAAAACACTGAGAGGAAACAAACTGACAAGAAAATTAATCCATAACATCATCAAAGTAAAATGCATTCATTATAATGTTAAGAACTTAAATAATTCATTTTTAAAAATTCATCTCCCATCTGGACTACTGCAACTCCCTCCTTGCTGGGCTCCCTGCCTCCACCATCAGACCACTGCAGCTCATCTGATCTACAACCTCCCCAGACTCAGCCATGTCACTCCCCTTATCATCTCCCTCTACTGGCTTCCTATATCAGCTCGCGTCAAACTCGAAACCTTGGTCCTATCAGGCAGCTAAAGGGGCGCGTAAAGCCGGCAGATTGTCCGAAACTCAGAAATATCTAAAATACCCTTCGATGCATACAAAAAAACTCTCAAGCCTCAGCAAATCGTAAATACACAATAAAAGTTAAATATCAACAAGAACTTATTCAGAAGAAACACAGTGAGCGTAATGGTAAGTTCACCTTCACACACTTTGCGGATAGTACTCTGCCATTGACCATTTTGGCATACTATATTTTAGTTATTAAAAGTATCTTCTCTCAAATCATAAATTAAATTATTTAGGGGATATATATCTATATATATATCAAAGCTACATTACAATTGTATTTGCTATCTGTTTGGTTAAAGTTTATATTATATTTTAGTAAAAGGGTGGCAGTAAAGTACAATGGCTACAGAACTCGACTTCTAACTCAGAGGTTGAAGTTTGGAGCCACTTGTACCCTTGAGCAAGGTAATTAGCATAAACTTACTTCAGTACTTCTCCAGCTGTACATATGGATTTCATGTCAAATGTAAGCTGTGTACATCACTCTGCATAAGAGCATCTGCTTTAATGTAAAAATGTTAATATTAAGTCTTATTAACCCTCATTCTAGCAGGGCTGATTTAAGTGATAAATCATCAAATCCATGTGAAAAGAACAGTTACAATTACAAAATGATTAGACCTCTAAGGTTTATAAATATTTCTCAAAGTTTTTAGTCTACAACACTAGAGACATTCACTCAAAGCATTCCTTGGAATTTGGCAAGTAAAATCAGACTATGAATGTATGTATTAAAGATATCCCATCAAAACAAAGGCTTCATATTTAAGATTGTATTGAAAGTACACCCGTATATCAGGTTTTCATTGTGTGTGTTGGTAGAGTGGTTTGAAAAGAAAGCACAAATGATAACCCTGTACACACCAGCAGTATAGCTGCAGATTAATTTATGATAATCCCAATCTTTGGAAGTGTGCAGGTCATACAACAGAATCACACTGTAAACTTCCAATATGGAAAAAAACGCTCTAGAGTTCTCGAAGGAAAAAAAAATGACAGTGCATTAGCTATAAGCTGTGATGCATTAAATTTAATCACATACTGCAGTCAATTAATGAGGAGAAATCCATTCCATATCTATTTCTCTGCACATTACAGTCCCCCTCAATCCCCACCCCCAGGCGTGGAGAATGATTGTTTTATATGCCTCAAATAGTCGCAGGAAGCATGTGGTGTATTTCAGCTCACCCACGTTAATGGCCCATCCTCGATCTATGGCCAGCTTGCCAGCCTGTAAAGAACAAAAAGGCACCGGTTAACTTACAGTGTGACAGGAATACACTCCAATGCCGATGACAATTTGCTCATTTGTATGCTAACTGGAGTGATGAATAATTATGAGGCGATAATTGCACCTGTTTAACATTGGGGTCAACAGCCATGGCATGGCACTGAAAAATAATTCACTTGTTTATTACACAGTCCATGTTTACATACGCGTTAATGAGGAACCATTAGCACTGTCATTTTGCACATACAGACACATACACACATGAGGTATGAAAGGTGCTTCGCATAATCATGGTTGCAGCAGGCTAAGGGTTCACAAAGTTCTTAATCTCAAGGCCACCATCACCCTGTAGCTAATTTTGCACAAAATTATTCACAGTTTGGAAGCCTTCCCATTAGATCATGCTGTCGCATAAATCCTCTCACCCCGTTTTATATTACAATGCAGCTCTTCAAAACCCGGTGCGCAAACCAGAACATGCAATGTGTGCTGTACATCTACTTTAGTTGACACTAATGGCTCAGGTGTTGCTATAACCATTTTTCAGGGGTGTTGCAAGAGCCACTGGACTGCACTATGAATTTAATTCGTTTTCACATCACCTCACACAGAACAGGCATTCTGCTGACATGCACCGACTGACGCGCTTCTCTGCTGAGCAGTGGAAAAGCAGCCGTGATCTGTCACTAAGCCCGAATTGAAACAGACGTCCCTCTCTCACAAGGGGCTCTCAGGCAAGGGGAGGACAGTCTTCTTTCATGAATTCAAACCAAGCAAGAAAAGAAAAAAAAAAGCCATAAAGCCTACTCTGCACGGGCAGGAGTGGGTACAGATGAACTAATAAAACAACTTGAAAACGGTATCGATTCAGTAGGGTTCAGATATATGTGAGGACAGGGAAGCATGGCACAGAAAAAATGTTATCAACACCAATGTTTGTGCTTTGTATTTCAAGTGTAAAAAATTCAATAAGAATTGATCCCAAAAAGACCTTCCATGCATTCTAAAATGCTGCAGTTAAGAAATGTGTGGCGCAGTCACGGTTTGATTTTCGAGTTTCGCTGTGGGGAACAGGAGATGACTAGCATTAGATGAAGTCCCTCTGTAACGGCTATTATTGAGATCACAAATGTGTCCCATGCGGCAAAAGGATTCGTAACACTGGGGTTCTTTGTGCCTGGCGTTGCTCACCTGCCACTTTGTTGCCGTTTGCTGGGAAGATGGCCCAAAATGCCACCTAGACCCTGTAATTGAGTCATTATAGAGTTCATTACAGATCATTACTGCTTAAGATTTTTGCCGTTGCAGTTCATATGTCTAGCCAGAGTGGGGCGGTGTGCGAGTCTATCTGTGCTTGAGTGGAGTAACAGGCCTTTAGTATTTTTGTACATGTAAAGCCTATGAAGAAATGAAACATAAATGCACAACATCATAAAATCAATCTACTGCAGTTTAGACCAAATATTGGGCCTGCAAAAAAAAAAAACCTCAGATGGGCTATTATGCGAAAGGAGGATACAAATATTTGACAGCTGTGTTCATGGCAAATGCCAGATTGCTGATGGCACATTAAAAGTTATTATTATTTTTTAAATGTGTTCATGTCATGGGATAATTGGCAAACTATAATATTCTGATGATATATTAGAAATTGTAAGGCGTACACTATAGTTTTCAATTAAGTAACATGAGAAAGCAAGCTAATATATCTGGATCTGTTTTCATTAACATGGCAGCACAAAATAAATATTTAACATTTAATTTCTTACATTCCAGAATATTATTCCAAAATCTTCCTCAGGAAGATAATCTGCCTGTGATTCACAACTAATTTTGCTAAATGCACTTGGCCGAGTTCGATAATGAAAATTAACTTGCCAACAGAGTTCCTGTGGTACCGTTTGGCCGGCTACATACGTTTGAACTATTTTTCAGTCTGCTATTTTTTGCCTTTAATTTCTCAGTGGACATATTCGAACTGTTGTACAGGGCAAATCTTCAGATCCATAAGTACAAGTAGCTTTCCCATAGGTAGGAGGGACATAGCGCACATACAAACCCAAGAATGAGGTCAGATACACTGCATCGATGAAGAACCCCGAGAGGTATGGCTGGATGGGTTTGTCACACTCACACTCAGCATCGCTGAGCTTAATACTCTGGTGGTGAACAGCATCAGGGCATGGCTATGCATAAATATGGGGCTATTAAATCATGGCTGAGGTGCTCGCCTCATCTGAAGCGCTCCTCTCGTGTCAAAGCCTTTCCTCAGATGCTTCCGTCAGATCGAATACGCAGTCACACTGGTTTCACAGGAAAGAGAGCAGCTTTTCTCAGCAGAGGCTCTGACTGTACGGGACCTCAAAAAACCTCACTCTACCATCGCAACTCAAAACCTTTTTCTTTTTGGGTGGAACTGCCTCTCGCTGTCAGACCGTGACCAAGAATGATTTTCAAAAAAGGGCGTCCGTGCTTTTGCCGTGCAGCGGATATTCAGAAGTACAAATATTCGCTGACGCAGATAGAGCTGACTTTCAGGAAAATTCCATTTCCGTCTGTTTTATGGCTTTGTGTGCCTTCGATCCAGAGACCTTAAAAGCCCCTCGGCGTGGGGTAACCGACTTCCTGATGATAACTTAACATAATCTGCCTGACTGAAATGGCCTTCACTTCTGCTGAACACAGAGAAAGCATATCTGAGAGGAAGAGGCCCATTAAAGGCTGCTGGAGGACAGGGGGAAAGAACACTGGAAAACAAACACATCCACTTTTTCCATTGACAGCATATCAGCGAAAAAGCCTGACCGTGAGCGAGCACCGCGTGAAAGTAGATGATTGAGTGGAACATAATCAATGTTGTAATCACACTTTCACAAGCAAAGATGGCAGGAGTGAGCCTGGGGGGGGGCATTTACTGTAGGAATGGTTATGTGACACAACCATCCAGCAACACGTGACGCAGTGGTGGTGTCACATGCAAATGGCACCTGCGCGTTTGTGAGGGGCGATGCAGCACAGCGCAGCACAGCGTAGCACATGAGCAAAGCAAAAGGGCAGGGACTGAAGCAGCAGCGCAGTAAGACCGTCACAAGGACAGAGGCCCAGGAGGGCGATGAACAGCGCAGTCATGGGACGAGACGCTGCTGCGAAAATGCAACTCTGACACATTTTACCAAGGCATAAGGCAACAGGATCCTGGGGGGGGGGGGGGGGGGAACTGCTTCTAAGTTGTCGCTCACAGTTTAGTCAGGATTCAAATGGTGTGAACAAATCCATCAGGAGGGTAGAGAACACTCCATTTCATTTCTCAGTATTTAATCACTCTGACTTCTCAATGTTATACAGCTCCTCTCCAGTGAATAAGAAGTTAAAGGATACTTAATTTCAGACTCCCTGCAAAAATTCTGAATTTATGTGATAAATCCGACACAATCCCATGTAATAATGTTCTGGTGGCTGTCCATGGATCAATTAAGCTATTTTTATCTTATGGGATTATTATTTTGTATCATTTTACTATTTCAGCTGACAGATATAGTGACCCCTTTAACTTACAGTACCCAGCATGGACACCTTTCAATACTATCTCAATCCAGAGAGAGATGAAGCTTAGGCAGTGCATTCAGGGGTTTGTATGAGAGATTGCTGTTGAGTTTAATTTGAGCTTATTGTAACCTTATTAAACATTAAGGGCTCTTCGCTATGGGCTCTGGATTCATAATGGTGATGAACGTTTCACACATTTATAAAATTATGGTTAGCATTAGACTCTCAGGCTCTTGGAACCAATGTGAACAAACAATCTGGATGACATTTTTCAGCAATTGATGATCCATCAGTGTTGACAAGATTGGCGCAAAAGGGCTGATTCATAATTGGCTTCAAGGTAAAACCATTAATGAGTCATCTGTTTGTTGCTGAACTAATTTAAAACAGCAGGTTTTCTGTCATGTACCTCTGGTAGCAGTACCTGCATAAACCATTACACCTCCTCCACCCCGGACCCAGCCTCTCAAGCAGATTGCTTTCCCCAGGATATTTTACTTCCTGCAATAGCCCAGAACTTGTGTTGCATAACACATTTGCTGCTGTAATGCCTTTTTTAAATAAAACATGAAATAATACTCTGTGGAACCCAAAACAAAACACACCAAAGAAGTCACATTCAAACCTGGAGATTGATTACTCATTCAAAGCGAGTGCTATTTGTTAACACTGAGAAACCAGACTGTGCACCTTGAGACCAAGGGAGGAGGAGGATAAATGGAGATCTTAAGCGCGTTATGTATGGTGTCTGGGGACACATAAACACAGGCAATGAACGTTCCCATAACAAGAGCTTTTAATGTGTAAAATAAAGCAAAAGACATGGTGTGAAACAGCCCCTCCAATCTTAAACCCATCAATCAGAAGCTCCCAGCTGATAAGGGGATTTTCTCTAAGGAGAATGTTGTGCAGGCAGAATATCTCTGCTATATGCATACATATACACATACACAATGGGGTCCAAAAGTGTAAAGACACGACCAAGATCTGTTTGTCTTCATCATTCATCAAAACCTAACACAAAACATTTGCTCATTTCATATGATATAATTTCAAGCAGTATTACATAATGTTTATGTATTTTGCTAATATGAACAGAAAGTCAACATTTATCAATATTTTGTATGTCTACCATTTGCCACCATTTACAGCTTGTATTCTGTCTGTCATTGATTCTACAAGTCTGTGCAGAATCCACATTATTCCAGCACTCTCTGACAGAATTCCAGAAGTTGTCCCGTGATGTTACAGTATGTCTCGCCTTTTCCCTTTTCAAATGTTCCCAAAGATGTTCAATGTGGTTAAGGTCTGGTGGTGGGAAAGCCATACACACCTTGCTCTTCCTTGGACTTCAAATAGTCCTGGCAAAGCTTTGATATGCGTTTCAGATCATTTTCCTGCTGGAAAATGAATTATCTTCCACACTTTAAGCCAGAAGGAAAGACATGCCCCTGTAGAGTGCTACTTCTCCGTGCAAGTCACCGACTCCGGAACAGCCCCAAACCTGAATGTTGCCACCACCAAAAGTGATTTGGAAACTGTTACTCTTCCATTCAGGCCACATTTTGTTAGTCGTCTTTTGACCGTAGCTTTAGTAACTGGGGTAGGGCTTAACATATTGGTCGTAGGTCTTCAGATGGCTTTAGGTCTGACTGCTCTTGCTTTTTTTCCTGAAAATATCTGTAATGTGCATTGTACTGCCCCATTAGAAACTTTCAATTTATCTGCAATTTGGTGCTAGGATAGTCCTTCATCACCTTCATCATGCCAGGACTAAGTCTAAGAAAGAGCAAGGAGTGTTGTATGGCTTTCCCCCCACAGTTTCCAGAGTGGTGGACATACCAAAGATTGAGAAACGTTCGCAAAATGTTGTGACGTGTTAGTAAAAAAAAAATTCATCTTGCTTCAGATATATGAACTGAGTAAAATATTTTTGTTGGTACTGTCATCAGACTTTAGGGCCCCAGTGTATATACCTTTCAGTACAGTACAGTGAGCCATCCCCCATTCCTTTCCAGGGGCCACAGGGGTGCAGTAATGCAGGACTGTCTGTGTGTGGCACCAGCTGACACAGCAGAACATACATGACAGATCCAAGTACATAAGGGTAAAAGCAAAATAAAAAGACTGACAGCGTTACCGGTGACTTACCATGATGGTCCCACCAGTCTGTGTACGTAGGGGCCTCAGCACCTTCCTCTGAACCAGGAAGTTGGGCAGGAACAGAAGCGGAGGGATTTCAGTGATGGTGGCCACCACCAGAGACCACTGAAAGGATAAGGAAACACAAAGCGCACCGCGTAAATGCAGCTCTAAACATGCAAACGTCTCACTGGCATAAACGTCTTTCTACTGTAAAAACCACAACATGTAGTTAGTTAAACATAAAAAAACAAGTACACATGTAACAAGTCACACAAAAAGTTAAATAACAAAGTACAAATGTGTTCTTGAAGAATGCACAAAACACTATGGGAGAAAGAATAATATTTTAGGGTAAAAGCCCATCTAGGGTTTGGAAGGAAAATCTGACACAGGAGGCAACTGAATGGCATTTTTTACAGCAGCAAAATGTTAAAGGATAAAAAAACTGTCTTATCAACTCTGATGCCCAAAAAAGTGAATATTTTCAATCACAGCAGAATACAGGGATACCTCTCTTGAGCCCTCCAAGATATGGTTCTGCATGCAGTAAAAGAGAGAAAATAAATATATTGATGTATTTTAGTGTGAAAATGAAGTAATTTAACATGAGGTTTTGATGTTCCTACTGTACAAAGAACAAAACGGTAACTTTGCATAAAGGTTCATCTGGAAATTAAGAGTAAGGATATGAAACGATGACTGCTTGAGGTTCATACAAAACGGAAATCACAGAAACCATCATGCATATAAACACTTCTTCAATTTCTTTCACATTTTTATTCGCCTTATATTATATTTCCCTTTTTATGAAGTCATGAACAGATGCCTCATGCATACAAAAGGGGCTTGGCAGGAAGCTAACTGTAGAAAATATTCTGACCTGATTGATTAGAATGTGCATCGGCGCTCTCTAGGGATAATCCAGGTAATTTTAATTTGTTCTACTCTACAGTGCCTCTCCTGTGGGGCTATGCATTACAATAATACCAAAAGGAAAATAATACCATCTGCACTGCACTGTGAAGATTTAACCAGTCAGTAGTCTACTGCATTCCTTTCAGTTGATTTTCCTTCCTGAAACCTGCTTCCAGTGGATAACTTTTAAAAGTTCTAATTATTTAAAGCCAAAATAAGCCATGTGCACAACTAGTGAACTGTACATGACTGTAGTTCTCCACAGTGAAATGTAAGTTATGCCCAGAATAAAACCTTAGAAAATGACAAGCAAAATCTGTCTGCATTCACTCATTTTAATTATAAATCCCTATCCCTGTTCCTTTCATATTCTGTGCTAACGTTTTCCAACAGTACACAGAAGTTGGAACATGGTAGGGGGGGAAGGGTGAATGGTTAGGTCAGCATAATGGCATGTTCAGCCATTCAGCACACAGAAGAGCACTGAAGCTCTAATGTACCTTCAGCCATTCAGCACACAGAAGAGCACTGAAACTCTAATGTACCTTCAGTTTGTTCAGGTAGCGCTTTGTGTGAACGACAAGCAGGTCTTCTTCAGTTGCCTCCCGGGCCTCCACAATGTTTCCATCCGTGACAAACTGCTCCTCTGAAACATAGCAGACATGTCATCCAAAACCTTGCTCAACAGTGCAAAAATAACCATGAACCATGCATCAAACCTGTGAACTCTACCTTCACCTGCTCACTTAATACAAATGACATATTTTTACACATTGTGAACAGATCCTACAGGCTTCTGAAGCTGGCCTTGGAAGCTGCTTGAGAGAACACAATGTGATTGCAAGACAGATGGATTCACTCGTAAGCTAAATGTGATATAACAGTAAATATTCACATCTCACCTCTCGTATATAAATAATGGAATTTAGGAAAATGTACACATCCAATACAATATTCTCTTATATATTTCTAACTTATTGTTTTTATTTCTTTATAATTAATTATGTTAATTAATGCACTTTACATACTGTCCATAGCAGTCACTATGTACGTCGCTCTGGATAAGAGCATCTGCTAAATGTCTATAATGTAATGTAGCAGAAACCCTCACTTCAGACCATGATGTCATTTATAGACAACTTTGGTGCGTGAAACAAAAACCCTTTTTTTATTGCAGGTTTATCTGAAGTCCCGCCAGAGTCGTGCTCTAACCCTGACCTTCAGTTCAAAGCCAGAACAGCCTACCTGCAGCAGGTCCTGGGGGTGTTCAGCTCTTCTAATTATTTCTGCTCCACTACACCGCGTCTCCCTTCCATGTGCCAAAAACTTTCACCCCTCAAATGATTACTTTCAGAGGTGACTGTGCGCTTTTCCTCCTCCCACATTATCCATACATTACTTTATACGATAGCCAAGGAGACCTTTCCTGTTTGTTTCAGTCAACGTACCTTTCAAAAAGTGAATGACCTTCCCCCACTTCCCAGCATCAAACGGATGCAGCTTCTCAAGGCCCATAAATGTGATGTTATACTCCGGGGAGTAGACAATTGGTAGGCATGTTGGTGGAACCTCAATATAAAGCTCGGTCCTGTGGGAGCTATAAAGTGTTAAAGAAATAAGAAGAAAAAAACAGTTTACGGCCCTGAGTTAATTTGCACAATATGTTGCTGCCCCTAACAGTAAAATGTAACATCAAACTTCTCGCTTAGCACTTATATCAGAGAATGTGCAGAATTAACTAAACTCACCCGAGGGAGACCTGACAAAGCAATCAAAAAAGATTGATACTCTTGATGAACTAGCCTGACCACTTTGTAAATGTAAAAATGATTATTATTACCATTATACCACCAAAAAGGAATCGTATTTTGCTCATTATACTAAATGTGATATTTGTATTCCTTTTCAAACCGCCTTGTTTTGGTCATCATCCCAAAGATGACAAAAACAATCTTGTGAAATACATTAGCATCATTCTACACATACATGCAAAATATGTAATTTATCAAATGATAACTTTTACTGTATCACTCCCGAACACTGACAGAAATAAAAGAATTTACCAGATATAAAGCAACATATTATTTATTTTCTAGTGGGCTTCGCCTTGCCATAAGTACAATTTAAAAAACAGGAAGTTTGCATGAGCAAACTGTGCTACTATTGCAGAAATATGTAATTTTATTAATATAAGTATAAATTAAATTAAATGCACAGCTATTTCAAGTCAGGATTCATAAGAAGCAAATTCAGTATTACAAATGTCGTACAAACCTTTAACAAGTAATATTTCCCATCAGCTATTCTAATGTCAGTCAATGCTATAAATCATTCAAAAAGTAGAAATATACATTGTCACACATGGGAGATCAAGGTAAACTGCTGTTCACATCCATATAATATGGGCACTTGCAAGGTGTCCAAAAAATGTATTTCCACCTTGGCATTTATGGTATATTTATTCACAGCATCTTTTTAAGATAATCTAGATCACTGAAGTCTACAATCGGTGCCAGAATTCTGTGCACAGAGAATATTTATGTGCAAGCTTTGACTATTGTTTTGCAGGGAATCCCTCTTTTTCAATTTCTAAAAACAACTTATTCAGTTGCTGTGTTGTTTCAAAAGTCAGATAATACCGGTTTTCCATATATTCATGTTCTAATGGAGAACATTTTGCACATACACACCATTTTTTGTCTTGTGTTGCTTCTTTTTCAGACATTTTTACATGTTTATTTCCTTCTGCAATCAAGATAAATACAAAAAACAATATAACATAGAAAACAAAAAACAAGGCCATAGAAGAAAACATTCAGTTTAACTCACAAATCATTCCAGTTTCAATGCTTGTTAACACGTCTTATAAATATTGGGGAGTTGTTGTTTCCCTGCAGATTGTGTGTGTGTGTGTGTGTGTGTGTGTGCATTTCATTTGCGAAGAACACTTCACAGAACTATAGCCGTATAGCTCACGCTGCTATGATTCAAAAATAAGCATCTAAATTAGTTGCTTTTCATTTTCTATTTATTTTTATGGTAAAAATTCTGCGATAAAACATACAAAACTAGTCTCATATGTTAGTACCAGTCTTTAGTGTTATATGCTCTGATTCATTGGCAGTGCTTATTCGTGACAACTACAGTGCAGCAGTTCACTGAAACAAAAGAGCACGGCACTCACTGTGCTGTAGAATAGCCTACTTTATCCAAAGGGCTTTGCAAAAAAAAATAATAATAATAAAAGAAAAATCCGAAAATAAGCATGCGCACGAGAAATGCAAGACACGCAGTGCTATTCCTAATGTTAGTATGCGGTTTTGTTCATGTCTTAGCATTTACTAAAGGTAATTGTTAATGTTCAGTTTAAACGAATATCCAGGCATTCTGTCGTTGTTTACAGGAACCGATTTACGGAAACGGAACCTTGAATACAGTGGCGGCCTTTCTCCACCTGCACCATGTTTAAGCTATCCATCTATGTGAAAACAGCACGACTCACCTGCTGGCTTTATTCATTTTTGTTACATTTTAGGTATGACGTTATGTCAGTTTTGCATGAGTGCGTAGCCTATTCTGTTTTATAGAGAACAAAATATACCTATGACTTGTCCGTGTGAATTATTCTGTATACTCGCATTGCGTGCTTACAAATGACAAGCCGTCTACTCTGCTACCCAACTAATTCCTTGTTCCTTATTTCCGTGAGCTAGCACGCACAACGCGTAGGCTACGTCACTATTGATGGAAGCTTGGAGAACCCAGGCATCAGTAGACGAGACACGATAGGATTTGAGCAGTGGGGTACAAAGTCGTATTTTTTTTTTTACTTTGTTTGCACAGTTAGCAATTATTTTCGTTGTTAACTTTTTTTTAAAAAACGACTGTAGCTACATGGACACTCGCAACCGTATTGCTCTAGAAATTCGGCGAAACCGTACTGGATGGGTTACAGCAACACTGACGAAGAGCAGAAATATTGGCAGGGATGTGAGGCACAGTGTTGTTTGAGGGCGTCTTTCTACGTAAGGTTCGGTTCCGCTGATCTGTCTATCATGTGGATGGCTTTCCCTATTCGATTGTGCCATACAACGTATATAGGAACTGGAGAGGGTGGGAGGGGCCAGGCAGTGAAGCTTCTGGAAGTGTTCATGCTGAGTGCAAAAGAGCTTTCTGCCCATTGAATTTAATAAACAAAGCCAAGCTTATTTGACAACAAAAAAAACCTCATCGGTCAAATTTTTTCATCATAAATTGAATGTGTTGTGTTTGCACAATAGCCGTGTGTTCTGTGCAGTGGGGTTATTTCGTGAACGCGGATGGGAAATAGCCCCGCGTTGGGCACCAAATCATACAAAAAGTTTGTGGAAACAATGATTGTTTTGGTCCAGAAGTTTTGTGGGAATAAGCATTAAAATTACGTTTGCCTAAAAATTAAACATAATTTTTACAATTTGCTTTTCACATAAAACAGCCTATAATGTTCGTTCATTGAGTTATCGGGTAGTTTAATGTTGCTTTAAAATGTATGATATTCCCCATTCATTTTAATTGGAGCTCAATGTTTTGCACTCAACATGCACGTGATGCCTCAATCGAATGAGCCACCCAGCAGTCCCTGTCTAGTTACAGGGGAATTCCACCCAAAAACAACATTAACCTTATTTAACAGATCAAGGCGCAAGTTAAAGTCTTTTTTTGTGGCTGGCCAAAACAAATCTGTACTGAGTTATGTGAATATAAAGTGGAAAATTCGGTAGAGGTATACATCAAAATGGTGTGTACCTCCACTACTTGCTCTTTTTGAAAGACTAGTGTTTTCAAGTGGGCGTGTAAATTACATAGCAAGTAGGCGGAACCAGCGAGGGAAGAATCTAATAGGGACGGTTCTGTGGTAGGGATACATCGTAGATCAAGCTAGCGATCATTGCAATTTTATTTTAATGTCAGAAAATTACATTGATAGGCTATATTATTTTCTAAAGATGTTTTGGCAAACTAAACCAAACAGGAGTGCTGTCGGTTACAGGGTGGAGCTCCTCCGGTATTCCCTGATTCCCTGTAGCGTACATCTTCCTCTGCCTTATTGAATCACCCAGTAAGGAACCATGTCAACTAATGTTACATTATTGTCCCTGACCATTAAGTAGACTAACATTAGCTAGCTGACCATAATTTAATGTTTTTTCTCTGAGCATTCGATTACAGAAGCAATGCATTTTTTCTGGGCTAGTGTGCTAGCTGTTGTTAGCAACGGGGTTCTTGGCATGGAACAAATTGGTTTTAAAATGTTTGCCATGGAGAAGGCTATAGTAACTAACCTTGCATTCGTTAATGGAAGGAGGTCGGGTGAAAAATGTGTTAGTTTCCATGTTTTTACATTACATTACAGGCATTTAGTAGACGCTCTTATCCAGAGCGACTTACACAACTTTTTATAATTTTTTACATATTATCCATTTATACAGCTGGATATACACTGAAGCAATTCAGGTTAAGTACCTTGCTCAAGGGTACAACGACAGTGTCCTACCTGGGAATTGAACCTGCAAGCTTTCAATTACAAGCCCACTTCCATAACCATTATACTACACTGCCGCCCAACATCAGTTTTACCGACATCAGTGCGTTTGAGTTGCACTGGGAAAGTTTGGGCTTTGACGTTTTAACTTTTAATTGTATATGTTTAATTTTCTGTATCGGTATGTTGGTCGATACAAAAACATTTCATACTGAAAACAGGAGGTAGGGGTTGATTTTCTGACATGGAACCAGGGTGCATAGCCTAGCTAAGTGTTACAGACTTCTGGCTGGCTTGTTAATGTTTTCACGATGCCAAACGCAGATAAATGAAGGGCCGTATCTCCCCCGTTTTTCTGGAGACTGAGCTAATGATGGTGGTATTTTCTCAGTAAAACTGTTACATTAGTGGCTACCTTGCCAGCGAATGTGGCCTCTCTCATTTCTTAGAAACTTAGAAACGCTGCAGTGCAGACAGGCACTACATGAGCAGTAAAATGCCCAGCCCCTTGGCCTCTGCTTCTGTAACGTTATTCAGTGTGACTGGCATTGTCTGACTCTGCCCATAAACTGTATCCTATCCTGTAAACTGGTCGCTGAGTCGGTCAATTCTACGAGGCTGGGGGCGGGGCAAGAGCTTCCTGTTGTGTCATCCAAGTCAGTTCGTGCAGCTACAATTATTTGATAAAGAGAAACAACGGCAATAGCCTACGTATAACAAAGACATATTTGCGATGCATCCTATTCTTTATAGTTATGTCATGACACTGATAATGATGTGTTCTTGCTAGCTAGCGATAGGCTAGCCTATATCTATCTTCATCGCGAGCTACCGATCTTTATCTACTATCTACGCTAGATACATAGATAGATGTATGTATAAAACTCAACATGTATTTTTTGGCTCAATGTGATATTGGTAGAACAGCTACACATATCCTTTAAGGTTATGTTATACATTGAACAGGACGTGGTAGGCTTGGACCATTATTATTAGCTGCTACTCCATTGCTGCAATTTGAGTGAAATCGGGCGGAACAATTATTCACAAAATGGTTTCGGTCGGTTGGGGAAATATGAAGTGTGGAACTCTGATTGGCTGTTACGGCCGATGGTCGCTCAAAAGTTAAGTTGCGGGCAACATTTATCGGCCGATTTTGGTCGCTTAGTTTCCTAGTCGCTCAGATCGCTGACCGTCGCTCAGCTTCATAGAGAATGAATGGACTTCCGGCGACTGGGCGACTGAAGTTGCTGGATGTGTGAACGCAGGGTAAGAGCTCTTGACCATTGTAGTTCACGGTAAAGCTGGTACAGTGCAGTAGTTTGGGTGGTATCTCTGCTTTCACTACCGGTAGAAAGTTGGCTGAGAGCTCATTTTAATCAGGAGGAGAGCTACTTTTCTACAAACCAAACATCATTTTTGGGTGGAATTTCTCGTATGCATGTCTATGGTTTGTGCCTATGATGTCAGTCGAATTGTATTGTAAATCTCAGCAAATCTGCACAGAATTCTGCGCAGCATGGTGCTTTCTAATACCATACATTTGAACAATTTAATTCTGAAAATCTGGATCTCAGTAAAATGTAACACTTTATATTCCGATTCATTTGACTCAGCATAGATGGTCAAACATTTTATCATAGTCTGCCCACATAGGCCTATACTATTTTTAAGACAAGATTAAAGCATACAATAGATTTTCCAGCTATCATTAAAAATGAATCCAGAGAGCGGACTCCATTCAAACATTTAAAAAATTACAGTGTAAACCTTTTTGAAATATCACACCCTATCCACTGTGCATGTAAAATCGGACTTGTTGATCTTGTAAAAGCACCTGTCTGTTTTGGAAAATGCCTGCAGTTAGCCTACTTACAAGTAATTAAGTGAATAGTTCAAGACACTTTGATTCAAATAAATAATGCAATGGTTTAGGCCTAACACATGAATGATGGTGTCAGTTTTTAACCAATAACAGAAAAATCAATGTAGCAGTGGTGTTATAATTATAGTTATCACTCTGATTAATTACTCTTGAATGTGTTGCTTAAATGCATTGTTGATGGTATTGAAGTCAGTGTAGACCAACAAAATTCAAAGCATTGGTTTTGTTACCTTTGTTAATGGGATAACTGGATGAATGTGATTGGTGTAGTGATTAGCACTGGTGCCTTGGGTTCCGGGTTTTCCCGGTCCGGGTCCTCTCTGTGTGGAGTTTGCACATTCTCCCCGTGTT
Source organism: Ilyophis sp. 1 JC-2022 (assembly GCA_022702515.1). Taxonomy (NCBI): domain Eukaryota; kingdom Metazoa; phylum Chordata; class Actinopteri; order Anguilliformes; family Synaphobranchidae; genus Ilyophis; species Ilyophis sp. 1 JC-2022. Next base: position 52,709,209 of record CM040396.1, read on the forward strand.
TACATGGGTTTCCTCCCACACCACAGACATGTATGACAAAAGTCATGTAACTCCACAGATTTACACTTTTTAGCGATGTTATATACAATATAATTTAATTATAAACATTAGTTTGGTGGGTATTTTGTTTTGGTGAGACATGGAGGCATATTAGAAAAAGATGATTTTGTTGTTCAGATGCAGCTTGTTAGGTTATGTAGTGGACTATTCCTTAACAAGTATGACAAACAGCATTTATTTGGAATTAGCCGTCACGAGCTGGTGGCGGCTAAGTTTGTCTGGCATGAGCTCAGAAGGATGTTTGCGACTGGGCTAATGCCTGTGTGGTTTGTCAGTGCTCAAAGGTACATAGTCACAGCAAGGCCCCGTTGGCACCTTTATTGGTGCCCAAAAAGTGTTTTGATCATGTTAATGTGGACCTGGTGTGGCCTCTGCCACCATTCCACGGGTTCACCCACCTTCACACGAGGGGTGGAAGCCATTTCGTTATCCTCAACAACGTCCGCTGATGTGGCTTAGGCATTTGTTGGCACTTGGGTTGCCTGATTCAGCATCCCGTCAGTTGTCTCCTTTAACCCCAATTCAAGTCAGAGCTCTGGAACGTAGTTGCCGAAGGCCCCGTACTACTGCATATCCTCCACAGACTAATGGACTGTGTGACCGGTTTCATTGTTCTATGAAGGCCACGTCCCGGGCCTTGGGGATGACAGTTGGATCGACAGACTTCGGTGGGTCATGCTGGGGCTGAGGACCGCCCCCAAGAAGGACCACCAGACTTTATCATAGGCTGAGCTGGTTTATTGGCAGCCGCTGCGCTTTCCGGGAGAGTTTCCTCCCAATGCCATGGGCTCCTGGTCCGCAGCCCACCACTGGTCCACCCTCTTGGACAACACAATTATTAGCAACACTCTAAGTAGTTCCAAACAAAATCTAATTGAAGTATATTCCCATTCATATTTTACTTTTTTAAGCACAGCGTCTTAAGGAACGGTTATGTGGTCATTCTCAACTTCCTGTTTCACTGAGGTATAAATATGAGGTGACACTCAGGCTAAAACCCCTTGTTTTTTTTTTCTCAGTGAAGGTTCCCCTTGCCATGATTTGCAATCTGGGACTAGTTGGTTTCAGGCCAAGTACATCAGGCTGAATTTAAATGTGGCACATTTGTGGATTTCTAACCAGCAAATAATTTTATATGTAGAATATAGAACCTGTTATTTGTGTGTGGGAAATATGTATTTTTCTGTTACATTTACAGTAAAATTGTGTATTACTGTGTCTTCATACTAACGCCACAGTCAAATAAAGTGGCTTTTAAACTAGCCTTTACTTAGGAATCTTATGTACTGTACATTTACATAAATTGTGATCTGTGAATGAAAATTATGAAAATGAATATATTTTGACAATGTTATTTAATCCGTTATCTTGGGTTCACATTGTCGAATGACCTTTCCCATTTGTTTTTTTATTGCTTGTATATGTTTATCATCCAAAGACCTGTCAATTAATTTTTGTCCCTATGAGTCTCTGGACTTAATCTCAAGAACCATGTCTTCTACTATAAACCTACACCACAAAGAGACATTCAGTAAAAATAGAATAAATATTTGAAAAAATTTTTTCACTGCAACGTGTTTCATCCAAGACACTTGCATGTTGTGAAAAATGTAAATACTTCAAACCTTTTTTCTGCCAGGTCTCAGGAGGTTATACCTCTTGCAGGTCCACTAGGGCAGGAGTTGCCATCGCCGGAGGCAGTGCAAGGTGATAAATGATAGTGCTTCTCCAGGGCACCACAGGCACATTCCACCCTTGCATCCAGCCTCACCAATATGCTTCCTAAGAACATCTCTGAGAATCACAGCCGATGCACAATGATCCTCCTTGAGGACTTGATCCATACCCCTGAGTGTTGTCCGCTCAGCCCAGAAGCTTAGCTGTAAAGCTTACATGAAGTATCCATTGCAAAACATATACAAGCAGGGTTTCTTACTGCCACTGTTAAGACTTGATAATGCTCTCACTATTTGAAAGAGATTCTTGTGGTACTTTCTGCATTTGAATGATGGGCAGCATGGTTTAGCGCCTTCTGTTGGATTAGTCTTTTGAAAGGATTTAGACATATTTCATCCACTATAGCCAGAATGAGGTTGAGGATTTTCGTTAGCATTAGCTTCAGTTCATGGTGATTCAACTGGAGACTCATGCAGACTCAAAGCAGTCATGCACACCAGTGAAGAGACATCTGGCACTGGACTCAATTGACAAATTAGTTATATTCCTCTTCTTGATTCAGGTAAATTCTAAACCCGTCATGTTTGAACAAAATTTTGGTGTCAATTTCATACGTACATTCTCCATATGAATCTACAAACCTATATTTCAATCACAAATACACAACCAAAAAAAACGGGAAGCTGAATTTCTGGAATCATTTACAAGGTTTCATACCTCTGGAATTTTAGTAAATGTTTGTTCACAGCTCTATGTAAATCAAAACATATTATTAGGTGTTGCTTTCATTCCAAATGATCAGGGATAATAGTTTCCATGAGGCCATGGCTTAGCGACATTGTTATAATCATTAGATGAAACATGAGCTTTGTGTGTGATTTAATGAAAATATCCTAATTATTATTTGTCAAGATTAAAAAATTCATAATGCTCCAGTGCACAGGTACAACTTGCTGACCACAGCATTATGAAGGTAAAATGAATGAGGTGTGGAGCAATATGACTCTTAATTCAGCAAGAATTGCTTTCCTGTTTAATCCCACCTCCTGGCAGCTGTCTCCAGAGGCAGAGGTGCTATAAATAGAAGCATCTGAATCACTTGCGCAATGATGATGTCGCTTTGTTCGCCTCAGAGATGATGTCAAGCGGGAACTGTGCACTCATTGGCTGCTCAATGCAGATTACTGAGAGGCCTCGACTCCCATGACATCATCAGTCTGTCATTAGGATTATTCACACAGCAGGTGCTATTTGTTTAAATTTTTCAGTGGCATTCAAATTATGATTTGTTCGTGTTACTACCACCCATCAGCTACATTTATACATATATTCAATGTCTGGTGTATCCTATGGAAAATATCTGAAATAGCATTCAAGCAAAGGTTTCACTGATTTGTCTTTTACAATTGAAGTAGGCTGTGCTATGCTATTGCTCTTCAGTGAATATTTGGCAAAAATGTTTGTTTCAAATATTTTTGGATATTAAAGTGATACCGCAGTCAAAAACCGACTTTTTGCGTTGAAACCCTATGTTTTGGGACTATGATCATACACAACAGTTTTTATCCGAAAATCTCATATTGCGTCGAAGTGGGTGTCGTCAGAGTTTCTGTGTCGGCTTACCAAGCTGCGTCCAAATCAGAGCCCTATCTACTGCGCCCTGTCTCCTGCACAAGTGGGCTGTTTAATGTGCACTGTTCAGCAGTCCGCGAAAAATATCCGTCATAGGCCTACTGTTTTCCAACCACACTGTAAGCAAGTCAGAAGACGTCCCACCAGTGCTGCCATGTCCGCGGTTTTACAGCTAAATTGGGATACTTTCAAAGTGCTATCACGGGTAAAAATGAAAAGTCCCATGTCACGTGTTGTTTTTGTTGTATTTGAAGAAAAACGTCAGCGAAACTTTGCCTCATTTTTTAAAAACTAAGCTTCACGTCATATTTATGTGACCAAAATGTTTGTGTAAAGTGAGCAGAGAGCAGGAAGGGGGCTGAGTCAGTTCACCAAGACACACCCTTTCACTCATTGACCGTATGAATATTCATAATATGATCCTATGGCATCATTTTCATATAACCACACCTGCCCACGGCTCCAAGTTCAAATTGAAGCTGTAAAAAAGGGCTTAGAAAAGCGATTGCAGTATCACTTTAAAAATAATGATCTGATACTCTTTAAAATTGAGCCACTGATGACTAAGTCACTCATCACTAAGGTTATCGCTGTTATGGCATGGTTACCTGTATAGGATGTGTCTGGCACAGAGGTACAGATATACCGGGGAAATGCACCCATGGTCATTACACTACAGCATGGATGCAAAAACACTCTGCTCAGTAGCAACACAGTCTGGCTCTACATAATCATCTCCTGGGAGATTATGCCTTGCTTCACATGTGAAACTAGTGTGAGAGGTCTGGATCATACTTCCTGTGTCCTGTAGAGCATGCAACTACACTGCCTGGCCAAAAAAGAAATTGCACACTCTAATATTTTATTGGACCGCCTTTAGCTTTGTTTACGGTGTGCATTTCGTCGTGGCATTGTTTCGACAACCTTATGCAACGTCACAACATTTATTTCTGTCCAGAGTTGCATTCATTTTTGGCCGAGATCTTGTATTGATGACGGGAGAGTCAAACCACTCTGTAAAGTCTTCTCCAGCACATCCCAAAGACTTTCAGTGGGGTTAAGGTCAAGACTCTGGTGGCCAATTCATGTGTGAAAATGATTCCTCATGCTTCCTGAACCACTCAAACAAATTTGAGCCCGATGAATCTTGGCATTGTCGTTCTGGAATATGCCCATTGATGGATAACCTGGTCATTCAGTACATTAAGGTACTTCGCTGACTAACGCTGCATAATGTTGCTTAGCCTAGACCTGACCAATTGAAGTAACCCCAGATCACAACACTGGGTCCAGAGGCTTGTACAGTGGACACTATGCATGATGGGTGCAACAGCGACTTTGTTTTTGGCCAGGCAGTGTATAATAATGCTGGAGAGAGAATAATCCCATACATCCTCACCTGCTCCCTGCACATCTTTTTTACAATTTACTTTAATTTTAATCAGATAAATGTTTATTGGTTTATTTATTTTATTTAAAATCAATTGTATTGCATGTGGACGCTATCACATTGGCAGTTGATTTGTTGATTTGACTTAGCAATATGGCAGTATTTGGCAGGTTAATAATAAACGTCAAACCCCAAATAATAATGAAATGATTTCAAAAGTGTCCACACCCTCATAATGTATGATCAGATGAGCTTTATGAACACATGATTCAGTAATCAATATGGATAAATTCTTGCTTGAAGCAAGTTTGATGTTTTGACAAATATACAGTTGTTTAATAAATAATTTGCCATGGCATCTGACACTTGAATTAAATTAACCTTTCCACTACCCAAAAGCATGCTTTATGTAGTCATTTGTAACCTACGAATTTATCCTTTTTATTTTGTGAAAAAACTTTTGCAGTATGTGTTTCTCTTCATTCACGTTACTTCCCTTTGTTAAATTTTACAGCTTAATGAATGTTTGCCATTAAACATGACAAGAACAATGTCCTGTTTTATCACAAAATGTAAATCACCAGCCCAAATCACCAAATCAAATTGAACCTATTATTTAGATTCCATAATAAACAGCTAAATTTATATGATGATGCTTTGAAAACTTACTTTCAAGTTTTTGAAAATCCAAATAAATGTTTTCATATTTTCCCAATTGTAGTGCAAAGTGATTTAAGATCTGTATTATGGATGGGTTTTTTAAATACTTGCAAAACTCTCAGAAGAATATCTAATATGCCACTTTATACAATTAGGCTGGATTATGAATCTCTAAAGCACATGGAGGGTTCCATCTGACCTTTAAAAATGCTTCATGAATTATTTTAAATATTTTTATATAAAATATAAATTATATAAAAAGTACTCTTAAATAACTTGAAGAACAGGTGCTTAAAATGCAGATTTTTAATGCAGATTATATTATTACCTTCTCCTAGGGGTTTAGTTAGTGATATATTATTACCTTCTCCTTGGGGTTTAGTTAGTGATATATTATTACCTTCTCCTAGGGGTTTAGTTAGTGATATATTATTACCTTCTCCTAGGGGTTTAGTTAGTGATATATTATTACCTTCTCCTAGGGGTTTAGTTAGTGATATATTATTACCTTCTCTTAGGGGTTTGGTTAGTGATATATTATTACCTTCTCCTAGGGGTTTGGTTAGTGATATATTATTACCTTCTCTTAGGGGTTTAGTTAGTGATATATTATTACCTTCTCTTAGGGGTTTAGTTAGTGATATATTATTACCTTCTCCTAGGGGTTTGGTTAGTGATATATTATTACCTTCTCTTAGGGGTTTGGTTAGTGATATATTATTACCTTCTCTTAGGGGTTTAGTTAGTGATATATTATTACCTTCTCATCAGGGTTTAGTTAGTGATATATTATTACCTTTTCCTAGGGGTTTAGTTAGTGATATATTATTACCTTCTCCTAGGGGTTTAGTTAGTGATATATTATTACCTTCTCTTAGGGGTTTGGTTAGTGATATATTATTACCTTCTCCTAGGGGTTTGGTTAGTGATATATTATTACCTTCTCTTAGGGGTTTAGTTCGTGATATATTATTACCTTCTCCTAGGGGTTTAGTTAGTGATATATTATTACCTTCTCCTAGGGGTTTAGTTAGTGATATATTATTACCTTCTCTTAGGGGTTTAGTTAGTGATATATTATTACCTTCTCATCGGGGTTTAGTTAGTGATATATTATTACCTTTTCCTAGGGGTTTAGTTCGTGATATATTATTACCTTTTCCTAGGGGTTTAGTTAGTGATATATTATTACCTTCTCCTAGGGGTTTAGTTAGTGATATATTATTACCTTCTCCTAGGGGTTTAGTTAGTGATATGGGAATGAAGTATTGTCACCAAAAATAGGCAGAAAAACAATCACCAGCCATCAACCACTGTCATATTTTAACCAATCAAAAGTTGTTGTTATTCACAACAAAACACTATGCGTGGTTTACATAACTGGTAGCATATACTGGCTCCATCCATATTAGTTTTTGTTGGAATGGGACAAGCATAGCCAATGGAGGTGGTAGTGAGGCACAGGATGCCAATACGTCTGGTGTAGACAGGTGTTCATTTATAGCAGGTAGAATGGAATTGATGGTGATATACATTTCGAGTGAATAAATTTTTTTTTCCAAATGAAGATGATTAGAGGAATAATTTAAAAGATTCACGTTTTTTTTTTTAAACCAAAAAAGATTTTTTCACAACAAAAGATGAATGCCTCTCTTATACAACTAAAATTGGACTCTTTCTCACTGCAGCAATCACAATCCACTTTATAATCAATTTTATGTACGCTAAGGCCCTCCCCTGGGTGTACCAACCCCCATTTACAACAAGGTGTATGGAACTTCTAAAACTCACAGACATGTAATAGCAGGCGATTAGAGACAAAATATGTAAACTAAAAAAAGAACATACAGACCAGAACAATTTGGGTCATTAAGACACCAAAACACAAAATGGATAAATAAATGGTTATTCTGAATAGGTATGACTATCTTTCCCCCATACACACCTATGGATGAACGAAGTGCTATAGAAGCAATGCTCAGATAGGTACACACTCTCACGTAAACAGCATTACAGTAAAATCTCTCTGACTTCAGCACTCTGTGGTTTGAATGTCTTAGAGTGTATATAAATATGTTAATTTACGAACGACAATAACCTCTTCAGCCATTTTTGTTAGATTAGATTCATCAGAAGCTCTGATAAACCGTCTGTTCAGGCAGAGTGTCCAGGGCGTGCTTTGAGCGTTCCCAGGGCATAGTGCTCTGAATTTCCAAATGACCAGAAAGCTCTTGGTGTGCGCTCTGAGAGCTAATAAATTAATGCACCCATAATCTTTGAATTTGGCATGCCCGGTGCCAGAACCAAATTGTAATTGTCATTAGAATATCATGGACATTTATGACTATCAAAAGCCACTTTAATTCATGAAAAGTGCTAAATGCTAAAATACATTATAATTAAGTGCACAGGCATAATATGACGCCGAGGCTTGACTGAGCAAGGACATTTTATTCACCTAATGCATGGAGCCTCAATTCCTCCGTCTTCGTATCTGATTCTTGCATTCTTTCCTTGCATCCTCCATTGGGCAGAGCTAAGGATCGAGGAAAGGACAAGAGGAAAGGATGCAAGGAGTGAAAATAACCGATTGGAATGAACCCCTAGTGTCGGATTAAACACCTAACAATTAGCTGCTTGATTTATCTCACTCAGTAGAATTGAATGTCATGTGTCTCAGGCAACTGCAGCAAAATGCGTACATCCGAAAGGCAGCACCGCTAGCTAACCAAGCAATTTGATAGCCAAAAATATATATATTGTATGAAACGTATCATTACCATTGGCTTGCTAGTTAGCTACAGTTTGGTTTAGTTTCAACATATATAGTGCAAAAGGTTTGTGTAATATACTGTAGCTATCACCCCTCCCTCAATAAGAAAATAGGAAGTAGGCTATATGTTGCATTAATATGAACTTTTTTCCATTTTCTTTTTATTCAGATAAGTAATTCTGGAACTTCAAAAATTTGTTTTCAGCATTTTACCACTCATCAATTCATGTACAGATGCAGCTCAAAAAATTTGAATATCATGAAAAAGTTCAATATTTTTTGTCACTCATTTCAGAAAGTGAAACTCATATATTATATAGATTCATTACACATAGAGTGAACTATTTCAAGCCTTTATTTCATTTAATTTTGATGATTATGGCTTACAGCTAACTAAATCTAGGCTTACAGCTGAATCTAGTCTTACCCCCCAATTCTCATAGAGATCAGTTCAAATGCAGAGAGGTTATAGTATCGCTTGTAACAGTACCTTTTGATGTTGATTGGTCACAGACTTCAGGAAGTAACAGCATGTAAAGGATATGCGACCAAATATTAAATATGATACTTTAAAAATATGTTAAAGCAAAATATTCAAATTTTCTGAGACACTGAATTTTGGGTTTCATTAGCTGTAAGCCATAATCATCAAAATTACAAGAAATAAAGGCTTGAAATAGTTCACTCTATGTGTAATGAATCTATATAATATATGAGTTTCACTTTCTGAAATGAGTGACAAAAAATATTGAACTTTTTCACGATATTCTAATTTTTTTAGCTGCACCTGTATATGCATCTCGCAAAACAGCACCAAGTGTATTTACTTTTATAATTGTAGATTGTACTTTCAATGTGGTTATGTTCAGGGTCACTTGACCACCATATTCACCTGTATAATACTGACTTGACTTCATCCATGATCCTTTAGGGAGAACTAAACTGTACAGCTGTCATTCCTATTCCTTCATAATGTTTGTGAAAAGGCAAAACAGCCCACTCACAAGTCAGAAGAGTGTATTTAATTTTAAATTCTGAGCATTTTTTCACCAAAAGAAGTTGGAGAAATTGGTCAATTTAATGCCTTTACTTATGAGTTCTATTTTAGTATGGAGCAGTCAATGCACGTCACACTCTAGCATACAATCAACGGGATGTGTAAATCAACAATCCAGCGGTTCGCACTTCCACGATTCTTAGATTCCCATGGCAACCCAAAATAAAAGCATGCCAGTGCACAATAAAGCTATTCATCGCATTCTGATTTTAGTTTCATGAAAGCCATCTGAGCCACTTCGACTCATTGATGTAATTCTTTTGGCTCGATCCCAGTACACATAACTAATGACAACTTCAAGAAGGAAGCATCATCATGCTGTTGCACTATATTCTACTTCTGTAAGTGCTGAGAGCTTCCCTTCACATCTGAATATTTTGAGACCAAATTCACAAACAGTACAGGAAGTTCTAGCTGCATAGGCTTCAGTCTGAAGATGAATCACTGCAGATTGCACATTCACACACAAATATTAAGATATTGGCACCTTCGATCTTGGAGTGACTTTTTTGAGCTATAATCTGTTCCTTTTGAAGACAAGCTCTCTTGACTTTGTATACATCCACATATACGTATGCAAGAGGAAGCACCCAACCGCAGTAGTTTATTTGCCCTAGAGCACAAGAGACCATATTAAATAATTTTCAATATGGTTGTATTTATATCCTTCAGAAAACTTTATACATGCCTCACCAATGATTCAACAGACTCAGATGATTGAAACCAAGAAATATGTGCATGCTTGACCTTGTGATTGCTTGATAAAAGAGGGCCAACAAGGCAAGTTTTCACAAAAATACATTTACTTTTATTGCCAAGTAACATTTATTTACAAAAATACTTACCAATGTCTTTGTGTGATGAACTAATTGCGTCATACATCTGCGCATGCCTGATGTTCATCTCTTAGTGATCTTTGTCTTTCGTTGTGTGTGTCACAGGCAGATGGGGGGAGCTGAAACTTAGTCCTTGGTAAGCATTTGTTCCCATGGTGACTGTCAAAGGACTGATGACAACAGTCAGCACTATCTCTGTCCATGTGGCATGAGTATGCGATGCTTGGAACTGCACTCTGGAGAGCTGGGAAGCTGAGAACCCTGCTGGGTGCAATATTGTGTACACTTGACTGGCGGACCATATCTCACAAAAGCAATACACAGTACCTTTTCTACAAGGGTAATACCACTGTTTCATTCTTAATACTTCATCCTGAAAATTTATATTAAAATGACCCCTTTAGTAAGTAAGTTACATGTGCAGTTCAGAATTTTGTTTTACAATAATATGTTGGTTTTGTATCATGTTACAGTTAATTTATATTTATGCTAGCGTGAGCGTCCATCTAATTTACTTGCAAGCACCATGTTGTAATGCAAGCATCTGCAAAATAAATACAAGCGAATGTACAAACTGCTTTATTTTTCTAGCCAAATGCTAAGCGTAATTTATCACTCTGCGGTGCAGCATCAGTGGAGAAAAGTGCTTTCCACTTAAAAAGACAATGAGCTTTGTCTTTTAGTCGCCAAGGGTAATGTTTTTAAATCTAGCGACGGAGCATTTGTTGGAATAATGTGGGTCTTTGCTAGGGCGGCTACCCTGCCACAGCACCATACGGACACAATGACTGCTCTCGGCTGTTTTGCAGGAAAACAGCTTTCGATTGTTGCAAGCAAGTTTTCCTTTGCTGCCAGTATTCTGAATATGTTGTGGTTCTTCTTTTCATTTTGAGCCAGGAGGAGCAATTATCTCATGCAAATGTGAAGAGAAATATTTTCTTTAAACTGATTCACAAGATAACTATTGTATATACTTAAATCAGACCTCATCCTTTAAATGGAAAGATGGCTCTAGTATGTTTGCATGTGTGTACTGTAGCTGGCTTCCTATGCACTGGTAGTGTAAGTAATCTTTTAAAGAAAGGGAAGCCAATAAGTTTAGCTGAAATCCAAATGATTTCCTTTTTTATCATGTGAAATCAAGAGAAAATGCTTCACCAACAGTCATGTGAACTCCTCTCTGTCACAGTTTATGGTTAGCACACTTGTGCGCTGATGCACAGATAGTGGGCAAAAGTCCAAAGAAAGGGAAACTCATTATAGTGTTGGGGATGAGTGCCTGGGGAATTTCCACAGCAACACTGCCTCCTTCACAGCTTTAGACCATCTTCATCACGGTAAACACACCATTCTACGTTTAATATGAGCCTACTAGTGTAGAACGTGATTTTTTTCCAGGGTCACAGGTCATAATTCTCTTTGGGGTTTAATCCCTGCGCGCAGATGGCAAATTTGGTCAATTCTCACCTATTTAGGGGGTGCTCTGTTTAAGGCTTGAAATGCTCAATACCTTAAATAAAACAAGACAGGTGTACCATTTATAATACAAACTTAGATTTGTTTATTTTCTTAATTTAAGTCTAAACAAAGTGCCAGAAATACAAAGAAACTTTGGAAAAAGTTTGCAACAATGTACTGAGAGCTACATAAGTGAAACAGGTAAATCTATACATTTCCTGAATCATAAAGTGTGCAAAATCTGCGGATGCAGAACTACTAAATATCTATGATGCAAAATATAGGCAGTGTACCCTGTTGTCCATTAGCAGTGCCAAATCGATCCAAATGGCTAAATTGTGCACTTCTCTAAATAAAATGTAAAAATATATATTTAACTACAAATCAACAGTTCTGGCTCATAAAACTCACTTTTGCATCATTTTAAAGTGGGAATTACTATATTCTCATCAGTATAGGGAGGTAGATATCTATGGGTCCAAATCCCAATTCAGAACATATCATAAAATGAATAAAACATTTTTTTTGTTTTGTTATAAAGCATATACATTTGCCCCTTATGATGGTTTAAAATAAAAACATTGATAACACAGTGTTACATACACCTAAATATGTAGCCTAATCATTCACTCTTGTACCTCAATAAAACATCACTTTTTGCTGTACTCTTTAATGTTCCCATTCATTATGACTCCAAGAAAAATTGGTAATGAGCATTTTCCATGCCCTAAGTGACAAGTATATATGCCATAGCATATATTATGTACGATAACACAAAAATAAAAGTATTCCACCATCTGCAAAATGCTGCCAAATGTTCCATCTTCAATGAAAATCGGTAGCCTACATCAAACATAAAATGAACGATTGCACTACATATGTGAAATGCACAGAAAATGCAAAAATAACAACAGGCCTATCAATCATATTGGACAAGACAGTGCTCACGTGGAAAAACTAACCTGTGAGACCAACCGCATATTAGAAGCAGTATTACTTATAAACGAGAAAGGAAAACTCCCATTGGGGAATGCGTTTTCTGTAGCTGGCGTAATACTAGACAGGCGTAAAACATCTGCAGCATTGCGTTAGCTGGCTGCACGTGTGTGTGCGCGCTTGTGTGTGTGTAGGAATAAGTAATAAGAAATAAGTAAGATTCTATAATAATTTGATTTAATTGGGCATTGATAAAATTGTCCTCCATAAGGAAGGGGGGGGGGGGGGTATGGTTAAAATATAAATGAAAATGATGAGCCAGTTACAGTAACATAGTTTCACATGTAAATAGAAAATAGCACAAAGAGACTGAAATGATGAAGGAATATAGCTCATCTTTAATATACCTGTTTTCATATAAGATTAGATAATGATGTGGTATTACTGGGCATAAAAAATAAAGTTGTCCTCCTATAAAATGAGGGGGGTGGAGGTGGGTTTAAAATGTAACAAAATTGTCTTATCCACTAATATACTGATTAGCCTATACTTTAGCTTTATATGAAAGCATCTCAAATCTCATCTAGGGCTTTGAAAAAACAAATCTTCAAAATGTCCATAAATTAAACATTTTATTTAAAAAAATGCCTTGTTTGAGGTTGTGTAGAAATGCAGGAAATTAGTTTTAAAAGGCTCAAACTTTAGGCCCCCCAGACCCCCGCTACTTCATCCACCCCTTGTGCCCCACCAACATCTCTTCATGCCCCACCAATAAAAGCAGTCTAGAAGTGGCCCTGGTGGGGGGTTGCTTGTTAAATGGACTTGCTACGGGAAAATAGTGACACTTAGAAACTCCGTAGTTTGCAGAGTTGTCACAAATTGTGTACTAATATAGATAAAACATGGAGTTTGAAGTTTCCTAGTTTGGCTGCAGGAGCAACGAATGTCTCAGTTGAGCAAAATCTTGGCGTCCTGGTCACTAGGCAACTGTGCAAAGGAGTTATACGTTTTGACTACAACACAAGGCTGAGCCCCTTTCTACACAACCCTGGACCCAAAAACCAAAGATGCATAAGATATATTTAGCACACATTCTGTTTGAAATAACAGATAATGTTAGTGTTGTTTTGTCTTCAGTTGCACTGCAAGCAGTTTCCCAGGAGCCTCAACTGTTCCACCAGGTGTTTGAGCTCAGGACAGATCACATGACCTAGCAGGTGGAGGCAAAAATATGAAAGGTTCTGAAGCTGCTGGACAGGCTGCTTTATTTCCATGTAAGACAGAAGCATTCTTATGCATATTAACAAAAATATGAATTAATTAATATTTGGGCACACCTCCTAATGAATATTCACAATCTGTAATTTTATACCGTAATTTCTTACCAAGCAGAACCTGCCATATTAGAAATAGAGAGGATGGAAGGAAGACCACTCCTGACTATCTGGTTTCTGCAGAAAATCTGTGGCGACACTGTGGCTTCTCCCTTCTTCGAGCTCTGGGTGCTGGAACACACCGAGCAAAGCTGGGAACGCTTTCATTTCTCAGCTGCGTAATGGCTCGTTTACTTTAAATAATTTTTCATATTGGTCCAGAAGGCTATAGACCATATAAAGAAATGAAAGATACTGCATATATAATTTCCTTCCACTGCAGTATTTAATAGAAACCATAGTCTGCAAGGAGAGCCATATACACAAGAGCATTTTTGTCTTTAATTTGCAATAGACCATGCAGGTGAAGTCACTGTAATATGTTAAGCATTCCTCTTAATGAAAGCAGAATAACTTATTCATCCATTCTGTTATTTCAACAATTCTGAAATAATGTTGTATATCATAAAAAACTGGTAAAAAAACTGTGTGCTGCCCTCTAACGGTTGAACACTCCCCCCACCGCAATTGTGACGTCAGAGTACCTCTTTGGAGGTACTTCTACGTCACATGGATAATTGCTGTTGCCCACAATGTAGCAACCACCTGAGTGGTTAGACGCACTACAGTCTTTTGGTTTTGGCTCCACATTTATAAACCGGAACAACGTGGCGTCCTGTTCATAAACTCTCTTATTCCACCTAAACAGTCCACTAAAATATGTTTCTGAAAATATTTGAGGTGAGAAATAGGCATTGCAGTTGCTGAATCTTGATTCATATTTGATCTGCAACGTCTAGTTTGATTCGAGTTATACAAAATTATTTGTACATTGCACGTTAATTTATGCAAATGACGATGGACCCACCTCTCTCCCTCACTCACCCCACAAATTATTTTTTTAAATTGTGTAGTAGGCAGAGACAGGCTGAGACAGTGGGCGCACTTACTCTTTAAATGTGACTGAATTCTGCTGGAGTGTATCTCATAATGATTGATGATATGACCGTAATACTGAATCGTAATACTTACGAAATTGACCAGAGTGCATCCAGAAGGACTTGTCTGGGCCAATATGGCAGTTATCTTAATGGCTGATGCCCAGAGAAACACCAAGCTGTTGAATTGTGTCCAGAGATCTGTGTTTCTGAACACATCTCAGTGTGAGCTGATTTTTGGCTCACTCTTATCTTTTTTTTCTTTTTTAGGGGCTGTGAATATTTGCTAATATTTATGGGGATGTGAATCTCACTTCATCTTCCCTCTTTGAGACATCAGTCCGACTTTGAAACTGCCGACTTGCTGCAATTTATATAATGCTGAGCTTTTGAACATGAGTAATATTTTCCCACTCTTAATACGTTTTGGTTGTTGGCATTTTCTCTGTCTCCCTCTCTTTATCTTCCTCTCTCTCTCTCTCTATTCCCCCCCTCTGAACCCCCTCCCCCCTTGGTTTTCAGCCACTTACAAGAGTCCTGCGAGTTGTTTTCAGTGCCTATTTAAAGAGGTTTTGAATGGCTAAAAGAGACAGTGCCCACCTAGACTACCATGCCTGTTACTAAATAATCATATTCATCAATGCTCAGTGCTGGATATCTACAGGAAGTAGCCTTTATGTCACATCAACAGTGTTTTCAGCACAAATTCTATATTCTATTATTTTCTTTCAGACTCAGATTGAAATGAATGTTCCTTTCTTATGCCATACTTTAATGTCATTGCTTACCCAAAGCTATGAGTTTATGATGGCTCATATTAATAAAAAATTCAATGAAGATTTTTGGGACTGTACCAAAGGATGTATACAATTTGAAGACATTTGGCAGTTTTGCATTTTGAACAATAGCAATAGCAAGCTCACTTTAGCATTCATATTTCCAATTCTCACTGGTTGTCCACAAACCTGGCATTGTTTTTATTTTTCGGTCAAACAGAATTCTGAAAGTAGTCCAGGTCCACATGTTGTATTGTTTTAGCCCACAGTTACATTTCAACTGAATGATCTGAAACCGAGGATCAATTACTTCTTGTACACCACAAAAATATCAGGAAAGATGCACAAGGACATCAAGACAAAAGTGTCTAAAATGGATGCCCATTTATCTCTACGTATCCCCTCATTTTTTGTGATGTTAGTTTTCATCATTGTAATCATGTTGTCAAGTATTCCCTTATGTTACTGATCTTAACAATGTACTGGACTAGTTCACAAGCAAAACTCTGGTTATGGTTTCTATGGGCAATGTACAAGTATGAGATGTAATATGAAATATGTTAAGTTAATTATAACAGAAACAAAATATTTTCACTATTAATGTGTACATTCACACATTCATCCATTTTTCACGGACAAGTTTAACTTTTTCATATTTTGTGAAAGTAATAGAAAAGGGTCTGTGTTACATTAACCATGGCTCAAGGCAAATGACTTATTTTGAAATGTGAATGGAACCTCTGCTTGCTTTGGGATGTTGTAAATGTAGCATCATTGCCTTTATTCTGAAAGCCAGAATTTGCTAATACATCTAATATGGTTTTGTGATGCCTGCTGAAAACAACACCCAAACATTGTCAATTGCAGCTTTGCTACCATTTTGCCTTCCAAGCACATCAGTCCAATAATCCAGGCGCATGCCTGTGTCCGTCTCCTTAATAATAGTTCATTAGTGACATCTGTAGAGGAATAATACGCAGAAATGAATGAAACTACTGTATGCCACTTCATGAGACATCACATACACAGCTTGATCTGTTTCCAACTGAACTGCAAAAAGTCTCAGAGAACCAAAATCACAAAACCTTCAATTCCGAATACCACTGCTTTCTAATAGTCTCAGTTCAATTGCTGGTATTCATGTCAACACAGTTTCACATATAGCTTATTCAATAATGTACTCAACCCCTGCACTCAAAGTCTTTGCATTTAACCATACAAATAGACTCAAAAACCATAGACACACATTGCATAATCTCTTCATTGATTGATTTATCAGCATAGGTGAACAGATATATTGGCATTTAAGACAATCGTCATTGTTCACACATAGCTTAAAATGAACTGAACTTCAGTTACATTCAAATAATCAAACAAAGTTGGTTGTGTAGCAGTGTCTCCACTAAACCATTGGAACTCCTATAAGAATGATAGTATCAGGAACACTTCATAATATGAATATTTCTCAATTCATTGAATGGCTGCTGCCCTGAGTGTAATCTATATTGATACTGTCATTACTGTCAAATTGATTCAAATCCACAATTTGGAAGGCAAAGGTTATTTTTTTCAATTTCTGTCTATTTATCAAATTTGTACATGACATTTTCTGCCATTATTCTGGCAAAATTCAATAAAATAATTTTACACCAGAACCTGAATCCATTTGTAATCATTTGCATCTATTGGGTGTGATTTTGTGACTGTCAGCTTTCAAACCCATTTCAGTCATCTACAACACTATGGGGGATCACCAGAATAGTATGCACATAGAAGAAAAAAGGCATGTGTCCATGTCTAAGATAACATAAAATAATACCTATCCACCACACTTGTACTGACAACATATACAATGGAGTATCACAGGCAGCAGATAATATCACCAGAGGCATTTTTTTGTATTCTCCTGCCAAGTCTTGCATGTGTACACACCGAATTTCACAATCCTCCTTCTTGCCATCATCCCTAAATTGTGTTATTTGCGGTGCGTGTCCGCACATGATATGTGACCTAGACACTTCTATATGTGTCATCTCCTGCCCACATCAATGACGGTAGAGGTCCCCAGGTTAGGTCTTTGAACTGGGCTGTTCAGCATGGTTCTTAATGATAAATTGCTAAATGTGTACAACCTGAATTGCTTCAGGAAACATCCACCTGTATTGATGAATTAGAGTATGTGTCAATTTTAAGGAGTGTAAGCTGTGCTGGACAATCTATGCATACAAAACATTTGTCCCCCAAGGGCCACATTCAGAGTTGAGATAAGCACACGCAAATGGGACTTAGGGCCAGATTCAGAGTTGAGATAAACACGCGCAAATGGAACTTACTCCCGAAATTCCACGTAGCTTAAGCTATTTGTGATTCAGACATTTGACTTATCCGATGTTTTAAACGTCTCTGAGGATATAAGCGGCATTACGCGTGTGGGATGGAGACTTGATGAAAATCAGGCATGTCTGCAAGTCGTGCAAGAAAGATACGCATATTCAGAGTTTTCCCTTTATAATTTTTTTTCCACGCAACTTTGTTCAGCGCCGCCAATAGATGATTATGAAAAATACAGCATCTTTTGCAAAAATTGATATTAGAATGAGTCCATGTTTTTTGAAAATAATATTATTTTCCTTTGCCTAGCATACTTACAATTATCAAAGAGCTGTCATAAAAATATATATATATATGTGTAAAAGTAGGGTATGATTGACCGTTATATTAGATGGATTACATTTTGGCCAGCTACAAAGAGAAACTTAATTAGTTGCACCTTGATCTGTTAAATAAGGTTAATTTGTAAAATGTTTGTGGAATTACCCTTAAAAATGTTTTTACAAACATTTCAGGATTAACTGATGTTTGCATTCTGAGCTTCTGTTCTACCGAAGAAAGAATCCCAAGTAAAAAAAACATTGGTGAATGTCAGAATGTCCATTCAAACATTTAAAGAAAGTCTTAAGAACAAATGTGTTCATAGAATGGTTGGTGAATAAGGCCCATTGTCCTGCTGCAACGAGAAGCAATGTCCAATTAGTTCTGAGGCATTTACTGGATCTGAGTAGATAAGTTGTGTCTGTATACTTCAGAATTCATCCTGCTGCTGCCATCAGCTGTCACATCATCAATAAAGACAAGTGAGCCAGTTCCAGTGGTAGCCATACATGCCCAAGCCATAACACCACCTCCACCATGTTTGACAGATGGAAGCCAACACAGAGCTGACCAAGAAACACCTGAGCAGCCAATTGTTCAATTATTTTTTGTTCCCCCAAACGGGAGGACTATGTATAAAAAGGGCTGCAATTCCTACTTGGTTCACCTGATAGGATGTAAATACCTGCAAATTAGAGCTGACAGTCTGCACTTTAATCTCATATTCATTGTTGTCTATTGTCTTGCACTGACAGAGAGCTTGGGTATTTCTTTGTAAGTGCATTAGAGAAAATGTTCAGCACTGTTAGTACATGAGGAAATTCAATAAATAGGGGGAACACACAACTCCTTGTCTCTGAAGTACATTTGTACATGCTGTTGCCTGTGGTGTGTTGCCTCTGGCTGTTCTCTAGTTGATTTTACAGAATTTTAATCCAAGCAATTAAATAGCCCTTCTTTCTTCTGGAAGGTGAGTGAGGTTTTACGTTGAAGAGATTTCTGGATATCTCCAAATTTTTAGGGTTGGATAGTAGATAGGAAAAATAAATCACAGGAGGTTGCCATTTAAAATCATGTGACTTATTGTTATAATTTGTATTGTAATAATATTGCATGTTACATATATAACAATTATACATTATTCAATAATAATAGTAGTAGTGATAATAATAATAATAATAATAATAATAAGAAGAAGAAGAAGAAGAAGAAGAAGAAGAATCATCATCATCATCATCATCAACATCATGATCATAGAGTAGTTTTAGTATTGTATTACTATTATTAATGCTGTTGAATCTGTGCTATAACACTGATGTCTATTTCAGGTGTTGAATGTTCAGCCAAGCATGTCACAGGTGATGGTTTACAGCCTGAGTCTGGAGTTCCCAGGCTCTTCTATGGCAGCCATCCATATCTCCAGTCTATCTGAAGTATAAGTAAGCGGGGTTGACAAGGTCAGAAACGGGATTTAGCTCTATACGTGTTGCACTGGGTTATTTATGATGGTTCCTGTTCTCTATCGAGTTACTATTATAAAGATCGACAGCCTAAAAAAAGGCTGATATGGCATGAAGCCAAGAGTGATCAAATATCATTCTAGGAATATGAGGATCACAGAGCAGGAGAAAACAGAATTATGGGCCGTAGAAGTAAATGATTTAAAGCAGTCATTAAATTTTCCGCTTGTGTTGCAATGAAGCCAGAAATAGAACTGATATAAAATGCTGGTAAAGTACTAACAGATGCAAGTAACCCAAGGCCAGTTTATTCATGTCAAGTAATAGTCATTTTCTGCACAAAATGTTCTATATTTTTAACAGTATTTTTCTGATGCATAGTTCAGGTGCAATTCTATGTCCCTTTAGGACAGATATCATCCAGTCTTCAGAATAAACAGAATTATGTAAATAAAATTAAATAATATATTAAACTGCAGGTGTTTTATATTATTAGTTTTAAAAAGTTGATTAATACAAGAGGGAATTATAGAAACCCCTAAAACCTGGAAGGCATTTCTAGGCAGTCCCTTCTTCCATTGAGAGGTGATTCAGGACCAACAATGACATGGCTAATAGATTTTATTATATATTTTGCACGCACAATAACATGTCTTTCGCTCTTCAGCTAGACAAATGACATATTACACTTCATTTAGCATTCTTTCTTCAAACATTTATTTACCACCTTGTCTTGCATTGATTTAGTTGTTGAATACTGATTAGTTTAGGATCTATTTTTGAAACAGGGCCATAAATTATGAAAACTTTAATTATGTGTGGCACATCGTCTGATTTCAAAGCCTTACTCTGCGTTTGCTTCTGTTCATTTTACTAATGTTCACGCAGAGCAAATCACAGCATGCCTTTTTCATCATTCAAGCCTGTATATCAAGTCATAGGCTGTGATTGATTTTGTTTACTTTGTGTCATGTTGTCATGCAGAGAGTGATGGACGGATGGCTTTCCCCACCTGCTAGATCTTATCTGTTTTCCTCGCTCCCATTATTTGAAGAACAAGGCAATAGAACGTACAACAGAAAGTCAAGTTCAGGGCGTCAAGTCAGCGAGGGTAACGACTTGGGTTTGTCGCTCTAGACTGTTAAGGCTGAGACTGGTAAGCTTTTTGTCATGTCTCAGATAGTTATAAGCTTCATTAAAGCAGGGGTATAACCTCTCTATCTGGTCATATAGGTTTATATAACACAATCAATTAGCCATGTTACGGGGAACCCGGAATTATTTGTGTTCATCTCTCATTTTTGCTGCATTTATTAAGGCACAATATTTCCAGCTGTTGGAAAAAAAAACAGACCACTATTA
This sequence comes from Ilyophis sp. 1 JC-2022, assembly GCA_022702515.1. NCBI lineage: Eukaryota > Metazoa > Chordata > Actinopteri > Anguilliformes > Synaphobranchidae > Ilyophis > Ilyophis sp. 1 JC-2022. The sequence goes on from CM040396.1 coordinate 52,730,249, forward strand.
CTGTAATTGTAGGGTCTCTTTCTATCATCCTGCGCATTTGTGTGTGTGTGTGTGTGTGTGTGTGTGTGTGTGTGTGTGTGTGTGCAAAGACTGAGCTCTTTGAATGTATTTATTGTAATGTTTAATACACCCAGACCAACCTGATAACAGATTATTCACACCCATGATTGCTTTATCTCTCCAAATTCCTCTGTTGGTGAAATAATTACGAATTACATCAAGCCTTATTTTGCATTTAGAAAGGGTTCCAACCCATCAATTAGAAATATCAGTGACTGCTTAAGTGATTGATTACATGGTAGTTAATTAATGTGCATACAATTTCAAGGAGTAGCATCGGGAAGACTCTTTTTCCGCAGCATCAGAAACTCACAATTAACTTATTTCTCTCTAGTTCTATTTTTTATGGCAGTGTTTGTTTTACTATTTTAGTGTCAAAACATGTCCGTGTTATAACTTGCATAGTGTAACCAGTGTTGGGGAGTAGTGAACTACATAGTTTAACTAACTAGTAGTTTAACTAAATTTTGTAGTAGCTTACTGGTAATTCAACTACATTCACATTTGCATAGTGATTCAAGTAGTTAAATAACTTTTTTGCCATTTTTTGTGTAGTTAACTACTTAAACTACAACTTACAAATTTGTCCTTGTGAAAAACCCAGATGGGATTGTTTTGTTTAGGACAGGTTTAGGTCTCAGGGGTATTCCAGGAAGCTCACCTGTGAAAAATATTTGGCTATAGTTTTTAATGTTTTGAATCTGAATTTGTAAAACTAAACTTGAATATATTAGGTGTCAATTAGTCATAAGTATTGATTATTGCTATTTATTAAGGTGTCTGACTGATGGACATTGTATACAAAACCAAAGCTGACATTCCTTGCACTTTCTCATGAATAGTGGGATATTTTATTTTTTTGGTTTATGTATGACCTGTGAACAAGTGGGAACTTTTTTGCAATAAACTCAATTGAGTGGCATTTTTTGCTGGCATGTGACTTTTTTGTATTATATTTTGTTATAATTTAGTATCACATGTACATGGTCAATTTGATCAGTAGCTTGAACTAATTTTTCTAAGTAACTTTAGTTAACCAAACTAGATTTCTCCCTAGGGTAGCTTTGCTGTAGTTCAACTTCTTCCAGTGTGAAGTCATTGGTAGCTTGCAAAGCTATGCTTTCAAATAGCTTCCCCAACACTGAGTCTAACCAACTAATATGATGTACCTGTTGCCAGCATGCAGCCATATTCTCCTTACGCAAACATCATGGGGAAGAAAAGCGTTGAACTTGTGGTCTGGAATAATACTAATTTTGGTTGGATCAAATCAACAGCTAGTTTTTTTAGGCTATTTTACACTAGCACAGCTAATGGCGAGCAGAAGCTACTCTTGAAGAAACGGTGAATTATATTAATTCCTTCCCGTCCTTTTTTCCACATTCCGCCTTGGCTTTGTGACTCAAGGTTTTTCTGGGTTTTTTTTCAGTGCAGTTGTGGATGGCAGCAGAGCGCTCAATTCATTCAATTGTCAAATGCTGAAGCTGAAGCTCATTCTCCTCTCCAGAGCTGCTCAAGCACTTCCTCAAATTCACAGATTTTCTTTTCTTTAACGGAAACCAAGGTCAGAGCACTGTTTAACTGCAGTTTTGTCCCAACGGATAGGAATGCCTGTTGCAAATCATAGCAGTGCAAAACCTAGACACCACCTCACAGCTTTCATTATCTTCATGAGAATGAACACTGAGGGTATTTTTTTGTGCATATGAAGGCCACACAGACAAAATACTTGCGTTGTATTTCTTCAAACGGCCCAGCTCTCTAAAACCAAGGGAGCTGGAGTTTTTATTTAAATGGTTTTGTTAATTTATTGAATGTCTATCTCAGCACTTCAAGGACAGCAATTTCTAGATTGTTACTTGACACATTCTATAGAGATACTGAAAAAGACAACTCTAAACCCAACCATGAAATAGGTTTGTCTCATACAATGATTACTGTTGAAGATTTTTGACCTTCTGTATCCCATTGATTGTATCCTCCTTGTCAGGCTGATAACTGATGGCACTGAATTGAATGCCACAAGAATTAATGTAGGTCAAGACATCCTTGGCCATGTGCTCTAATAGCTTATTGAGATTTATTTGCACAAGACAGTATTCCAGGTGACTCACATTGCTTGCATTTTACATAGTATCCATTTACAATGCTGGATATTGACTGAAGTGATTCTGGCTAATAAGCTGTGTCAAGAGTACAACAACAGTGCCCCATCTGCAAACCAAGCCTATGAGATGCTGTTTCCATGCCGACTCTCCTAAACCACTGTGCCCCACCACTGTGTCCTACAGCTGGCCTTCATGGGAAATTAAAGGTTTAACAGTCACCATAAAAGTTCAAAGGTTGCACAAACAATCAAATCAGGCCATGTTCCATCATTGTGCCATGTTCCATCATTGTGCCATTTTAATTACACCTGACCATTTCTTAATTACTTCCAAAATGTCTGATCTGTAGCAAGCTTTATGAGCACTGCTCCTGCTGATCAGACAGGTGCACAGTGCAATCTGTTCCATTTCCACCTGCATTTAATGGAAATAGAAAGGCATTATTTTTGGATGTCTCAAAATCAAGATACCTGCAATTTAAAGGAACTATCTCAGAATGCCAGGTCCATTGTCAGTTAATAACCAACTGACAGAACACATACAGGCAGGAACAGAAGTGTGGGTGAAATAAAGATTTTCAGATTTTTCTTTTCATAATTTTCTGCAGGGAAAATTTGTTTGTCTCTTTGCATCTCCTACACCACAATAACAAACTTCCTCCAACAGTAATTGACATTAAATCATTGCCATATTGGGTGGTGCTTTTCCACACATTATCTCAGCAGCAACAATCATGACCCCCTGTTTTCCAATGCATTAATTATTTGAATTTTGTTCACACCGACACAACATGCTAAAACTTCCATCAAAACTTTTCTAAACAAAGATTTTCAACTCTACTTGTCTGCAGAGTGAGATAACATGCCTTTACATGGTGGGATCTAAGACCCTATTAAACAGAACAAGTATTCTGCTCTGCTCAACTGAACAACAAATTTGGTGAATTTATACAGCTATTTTTATGACATTGGGATTACATTTTAGTGGCCAATTTAAATGTAAACTCATTCACAAAGTTGTTTATTATTGTGTGGGCTGTAAATAATTAGGCAGGCAGATTTGTTTTTGTTTTTGGTAAGCTGATGGAAATGACAGCTAATTGTATGGGGCAATAACTCATTTTTGTTGTTTACAATATTTGAATGAGAGGATTAATGTACAAGGGTTCTGGGGAGGAAGAACTGCTGGTTTCTTCCTGGAAGGAACTTTTTGAATTTCCTGTATGGATTTGTGAAACCTTTCTTACTAGTTGATTCACAATGTAGATTTAAATGTGTTTAAATGTGTTTTCTAGATAGCTTCTTACGCTGTATTTTTCACAACCTCAATCCAGAAGTAGAGTCAAAAGAGACAACTGCATCCTGGATTCTCTGCAACAACTTCACACCATTGGGGGAAATAGGAAAATCACAGTCGGAAAACGACTGTGAGATGCCAATACTTTGTTCAAAATGCCTGCAATAAATCCAGAACCAGGTCCTTCAGGAACCATTTTCTTATCCCTCAGGGGTTTGTGGTTGATGATCTGATCAGGTAACATGCAGTCATCCGTGAATTCTTTCCTTCGAGTAAAAGTAAGTTTTTTTGTTGTTGTTGTACGAAGTGCAGTGATTCGTGATTGTCTCCACAAGGACACTTTAGTCATAATGGGCTAGGTGGGTGACATGTTCTCTCATGGATCCCTGATCACAGAGAGCGGATTTACAAAAAACCCTTTGGTGCCTGTCGAACCATTCCTCTTGTTGTACAACTGAGACTCATTGCTCCTGAGATAGAAACAGCCTCAATACCTCTTTCTTTGATAATGCTGTCTCAGCTTCTGATTAGCCTAGATTTGAAAGAATGAGCCGGCTATTTCCCATCAATTTCAGTGTATACTGAATCGCAATAATCAGTGTGTCCACACAATTTCTCAAATAAATTTCAATGTTTGTCAGTGACGATCAACGTCAAGTTAAAGAGAGCGCTCCTCTTGCTCTGAATTTGTGTTGAAAAAAAGAATTATGGAGAGACAAGCTCTGGTATCCTAGATGTATTTCACAAGTAGCTCTTGTTTTCTAGCAGTCTGATACATTACTCTGCTGAACTGGTTGGCTTTTTTCTGTCCACTCCCACAGTCCTGTATGTAACAAAAACACATATATTGAAATTGCCATACATTGAAAATACTGCATATTGTAAAGTGTTGAGTAATAAATTGAATGTATGAAGTTTCCAATACATGCTGGAATATTGTCATTTTTGTTTAATAATGCATTATGTTGGTTATACTTATCCCACTTAGACTAAAGTGGTAAGATTGGTATGTTTTGAAATATACATCAATATACTATTTAATTTCTCAATACAAATTACAATATGTTGTAACACTTTTTTATTTCAAAAATAACTGTTTTGTCTTGATATTGTCAGAACATTCCAAGCCTTCCATTATTACATCATTTGTTGAGTAAGGGATATGCACCTCCATATCCGTAATTCTGTCCCCAACTTTGCCACCATAACACTAAAATAAGCTATGATTTCTGTATACTGTTTCCTGCGCTGTGCAGTGGAACCTACTGTTAGACTGTGACAGAATGGATATACAAACCAGATATATTCCAGATATTCATTTTGAAGTTAAATTCTTTGGATTAGAAGTAGCTGTGAAAGAATAAACAAGGTATGCTTATTTCTGTAGGAGTAGATGTAGGCCTTTCTTGAAATAGTTCATATGATGTTTTAGAGCTGGCAGATAATCAAGTTTATAAGGTTCGTAACAGTAATTTACAAGGCTGTTCTTTCCCCTTGATTTAAAACGGGGATTTGTTTCCACCTGAGTGAGCTAAATTAATGGGAGAGAATGAACCAGAGGAAACGTGGCTCAGATTGAGTCATTTGAGAACATACTAAATTGATTCTATCATTTTGTACTCAAGTAGCTTACAGTCCATTTGCAGGATAATGCACACACAGAGAGGTACAGGCAGTCAGCTGGAGACCTGTTTTTTGTGAGGGATCACTACAGGAGAACCCACAGGTCAGCAAACGGCACGTGGATAACAAACATGGTTATATTGTAGATTTACTTCATTTCAGCATTAAGGGATTATAAGGCAACATCCAGCAGTGGATTTATTTTTTCTTAATAACCTTATGATGTTATGTGAGTGCTGAAAGCCTATTCTGTTATCCTGGTATTTTCTTTTATTCAAATATGAAAACTTACTCTGACTGTATGCCAGTGCCAGGGCATTTAAAGGTCAGATTATGAAAATGTCTTGTGAAATTGAACAGTGTGGATAATGGGTAAGATTTTATAACTGGAAAGTTATATATTGTTTACAGCCTGATTGTTTTACATAATATTACCCACATCCATACTTGTAGCATATGATGCTATAACAATGCCACAAAAAGCTGAAAAAAAGAAATGATGATAGCTACTAAAATAAATAACACATTGACATCAATTTTAAAAAATGCAAACATCTTTATTGATTTTAAACCTCTGCTTAATGAACACAATACATGCAATAGCTAGCTATAGTTTCATGCTGAAAAATGAAAGTTGAAGTGAGTTGAAAGGGTGTTTCTTACATTTAGTTGGATATCGGGATTCTTAGTTGGAAATGAATAAACGAATGCAGCATTAGCATCAACCACAAATACACTTTGCTGTCAAGTCTCATTTTGTTTATTTTCCGACGTCACCCTCGTCGTAGAACTTTGAACATAACCAATTTAACCAAGAAAAAATAAGTTCACTTACCAGGTAACATACACATATACGAGCGTATAGGCAGAAGCGACCGCAGAAACAGTCAATGAATAATTCTAACGGTTTTTTATTTGAAAATGAAAGTGCACCTGAATCTGATTCATCTGATCAAAAACCAATGTTATTCATCAGTATGATGACTTTGGTTGTTATTGTTACATTGATACAATGTTTCAATTTCAACCTAATACATCGGTGACCATTAACTTCCACTGTACTTAGTTTTTTTTTAGTGCAATTGGTTTGCATGCTTTTTTTAAGTAAGGTTAACTAATTGCAATTTACAGTGTAGGAAATCAAAAATGGCATTCGTTAGCTGTGCCCATGACTGTAACTCTCTTCGGCTGTGCCCATGATTGCATCTTTGTGCCTGATGTGGGCAACCAGCAACAGCTCAGTTGTATTATCAGGCAGCTTCAGGTGTTCCTGCCTGTATGTGATGTTTGTGACTGGCCATCGCCCTGCAGGCTATATGAGGTAATAGTGACGGAGCAGCCCTTTCTCCTTGCTTCTCCCACACCACCCTTTGCAGCATGTCAAATCTTCATAAGGGAATTAATCATAATTGTCCCCACGAACTGCTGGATTGATTCTTCCCAGTATCAGGGTTGAAGGAAATATAGACAGAACACTCCCTTCATTCCTGTTTCATGTGCTTTTTGTGTAGTACAGGAATGACCTGGTGCTGGTGCTGGTGCAGAGGGCCAGAGTAACAACACCATGATTGTGTGCATGGTGAACATTGGACTGGTCATGATGGTGTGCATGGTGAACATTGGACTGGTCATGATGGTGTGCATGGTGAACATTGGACTGGTCATGATGGTGTGCATGGTGAACATTGGACTGGTCATGATGGTGTGCATGGTGAACATTGGACTGGTCATGATGGTGTGCATGGTGAACATTGGACTGGTCATGATGGTGTGCATGGTGAACATTGGACTGGTCATGACGTTGGGCATGGTGAACATTGGACTGGTTGCATGAGATGATAGATGACAGTGGCATAGCCTAATACTCTGCATTGTTGGGGCAGCAGATCATACACTAACAGTACATTCCGAACCTCGTAGTCACTGATGTCATTCGCACCCAAAAAACAAATTTTGAAGTGTGCTTCTTGGACTGGGTTATCTCAGTCTATTTGACTCTATTTTGATTTAGTCAGTTCACGGTAGGCATGCTGTGACCCCATTAAAAAAGGGCGGACAATTTGTAAATGTAAGAAGCAGCTTTTCCCAGAATAAGCCACTTTAATAATGAATTAAAATAGATGTGTATTTATCTCTTATCTCTATTTGGGGAAGCAATAGCAAATTAGATTAAATTCTTTGGGCATGTTGTGCCTCCCTGGGTAACATTTTCCAAGGTTCCTACCTTTATTAAATCACAGGTACTTATATTAATGCCTCTTAATGAAAAGCTCTGAGGTTCCTAATTATTTAAGCTGTGCTCTGCATCTTCTGTGCCATTTGTGTTAATGTCAGCTCGAATGCACCCAACAGTCATACTGAGATGAGGTGGATGGGAGGCTTTGGCCTTGGATTCCTTCTCCTGGATTCCAAAGAACATGCAGCTCATTGGCAGTTTGTGTCAAAAAGACAGAAATTGATGGGTGTGGCTGCAGCAAGAGATGCAAGCCTACTCCCTGCTTACTACAAAATACCTGAGAGCGAATTAACTTTCTTTCGTCCCCTGTGATGCCTCATTTCCTTTGGTTTCCCAGGTGATTCAGGCCTGTAGCTATTTTATGAACACATGTACCAAGTCTATTGTTTTACATCTCTGTACAAAGACGGCATGAATTGTTAATATAAAAATATTCAGATATTTACACTGCTTGGGGAATAATGAAGAATCTGGATGAATGTGTCTGTGGTACCATGTGTCTGTGGTAGCTTCGGGGCAAGAATAGCTTTCTGTGATACCGAAGATGTGTTAAAGTCTTATAAGGCAATGTGATATATTCTAGCAGTCAGAAGAACTGAAATCTCTTTCTCTCTTTCAGCACTTTATGCCTCTCCAATACTTGGTCACCTTTGTGTTGTTTTGTTAGTTTATATCCCTTTCCATCTTTTTTTCTGTAATTTATTCAGACTCAGCTCAAATCTTACCACTGAGCAGATAAGTTGGGAACCAGTGAAGGGAAAGGGCATAAAGATGATTGTATTCCCAAAGCAAGTGAGACACTGTGCCACAGTGAAAGGAAAGGGTGTAAAGAGGATTGTATTCCCAAAGCGAGTGAGACACTATGCCAAACTGGAAAAAGAAAACGGTGTTGCTCTAGAAAGCTCCATCTCACTCACTGTAGCATGAACCACCCTCTTGGCATGCAATACAAAGCCCTGGAATAAGCAGGACTTTGCCCAGTCATGGAAATATCTGGGCTATCCTCAGGTATCTGAATATTGACTGTAGTGGGCTATGGAGAGTTTTGCCTGAACAAGCATTGTGCCATTCCTGCTCCATCAGCAGGAGAGCGCAGCTAAAGTAGAGTATGTGCATCCTAAAGAGGCACGTTCCATCCTGTCACATGACTTCTCCTATCGACAGCTTATCTCTCCGAGATTCACTGCTGCCTGACGATGTTCTGCGCTGGAATGCAACGACCTGACAATAGGATTAATTAGCTTTGCTTTCAGGACATAAATTGATCTTTCTAGGAACGTGGGTTGGTATGGATCCAGTTTTCTGCAAATTCCTTCAGGCTGTTGAGTCAAACAGCATCTACATGTATTGAGACATAAACGTCTCCAGTGTCGACTGGGTAGATGTATGTACTCCACGTTGATTAAGGCATTAGCACTGAAGAGATTATATAGTGTTTTTGTTGCAGCTTTTCACATTTGATATGATTAGCATAAGGCTGTCAGCTAATTGAGAATTCAGCATTGTTCAGATCATTCAGATTGTTTTACCTCAGGATACTAATATGTTACCAAATACTGGTACAATAATTATTTGGCCCAATAATTTACATCTTAGGTAATGTGTGAAAGTGCATCAAAAACTGCAACATGAACACTCTCTCCAGCCAAGATTATGCTTATTCTTTAAGATAAAGATTATTTATTGATAGAAGATACCCTAATGTTGGGCAAATTATGTGGTGTTGTTTATATAGCTGGATAATTTGTAAAAAAAATAAAATAAAATAAAAAATTACCATATTCCAGTTCACCAGTCCTTGCAATTTACCAGTAGACCATGCTGATGCTTGGGGTCTTTATAAAAAATCTGTTAACCTATACAAATGCCAAATCCAAACTGTGTTGCATTGAAACAGCAGCAGGTTCATGATTCAAACCCAAACTGTGTTGCATTGAAACAGCAGCAGGTTCATGATTCAAACCCAAACTGCGTTGCATTGAAACAGCAGCAGGTTCATGATTCAACGGAGAACCTTCAGTTTTCTTCTTCAGTTTCTTTCAACTTTCTACTTTTCTCACACAGAACGATTGACACTCCACCGAAACTGCGCCCCCCTATATTAGTAAGGCCCTCCATTCTGGTCAACTGACCTCCCTTTACTCAGTTCTGATTCTCCTTGTCATCTCTGTTGTATTTTACATTTTTGACCACTGCTTTCTCCTGTCTTTTCTGTCTGCAATGGAAATCTGTGGCATGGCCCTTGTCTGGATTGCATCCAAACTCACTGGAAATTCCTACCAGGTCACTTGTGGTGGCACACTTTTAACGCCCCATAGTCTCTCTACAAGCCTTCCCAGGGTTTTGCCTTCGTCCTCCCCTTTTGTCTGTCAATACCAAGTCTCTGATTATGTGTGTCTTGTTTTCTTTCAGAACCTGCAGTACTGTGCTGTTGTTCATTTAATACAGTGTTATGGTAACGTGAGTACATGTGAGTACAACGTGAGTGTTTCGTTTAACTCAGTTTCATGTTCAATGTGGTAGTCGAAAACTATCCTAAAGTCTAAACTGTCAACAGTGTCTGCACCTGCAGCCCTCGCTCTCTGTCTGGAGCTAACAAAATTACTGCACTTCCATTCATGATCTTTGCACTTGCGTTTGCATTGTAAGTCACTCTGGAGTGTCTGATAAATGCACGTAACATAAAGTAAAAGTAAAGTGTTGACTGCCTTTTCTATTTGCTTCTGTCAACAAACATTTGACTCAAATAGACAGATTTTTCAATGCTACACAGGGGGGAAATGTGTTTTTGGATCAAAAATGCTGCTTGCCATAATCCTCTTTGGAGCAATTGTGGAGATAATTGTAATTGTGTGTATTGGGGCTATGTGCTTCATTGGTTTATCACACTGAAAATTCACTGGAGGGCCCTAACCAGTCAACTAAGCTTAATTCGAATCGCAAGCACCTGAAATGAGGCAAATCTTGGCTAACAGCAGGGGCAGGTTCCTTGGCGGGTGTTGTTAAAACTGAGGCACTAGTTCTCATTTTCCAGCCAGGAGATAATGCACTGTATGGCATTTTTATATGTGATCACCAGGATATGAATCCTGAGCTGTGTTTACATAGGCTGGCTGAACCACTTTCATGTTTAGCTGATGCAATGAATGCAATGATGGTGCATACTCCCACCCTTCATTCACCATATCCAGCTTCCAGGATTATGTACAGTATTCCTCAATGACTCTGCAGCATGAAGTGCTGAGGATGCTGATAGCAAATTGCTGAGAGCAGCTTTGGGCTGCTACTCATGTGCTGACCTTCTTTGTATGGGTCTGCCAGGTCCTGTACAGTCTGGATCCTCTGAAATATCTCCGGTCATTGTGCTTCAGGGGCAGGGTGCTTCACAGGGTTGCGGCAGCTTTTGTTGGTCCCCGCTGAGCTTCCCTGGCTCACGTCAGATACCTTCAGGGTAGATATAGACCGTCCATCACCTCCGAAACAAACTCCTCTGCTGATCAGTCCTTCTGGTTGCCTGCCACAGCAAGTCACATTTCTGATCCAAGCACTGCCATGCAAGACAGTGTGTTCACAGCTTGAAGGAACAGCTTGCACATGTCAGTGGGCGTTAGTTAGGGATGTAAGTGTTTTTGGGCCATTTACAGTAATCCTGTATTATAGTGGTTCAAATGAAGTGAGAAATGTTGAGAATCTTTACCATTTCCAGATGTTTCTAGAAGCATACATGTGCTAAAGTATACCCTTACAAAAATATAGGCTTTCTGGCAACTTTTTGCCAAACCATTGGCATTGTTGCTGCAGGTTTGCGGCAAGCTCATATTTTCACATCCAAATTAGCTTTGTGGGAACTGCCATTCACTTCTGGCAAAGTTTTTAGTTCACCACTACTGGCAAACTCTGGCGACATTTTGTGGTAAACTATTTTGTTTGTGGCAAATGGGCTACATATTAGGTGTAAGTTTGCAGCAAACTATCCAGTTCTGTAAGGGTATGAGCACAATATATTTTATGTATTTCACCATTTTTAAGAAACAATTTACGACCAATAACATAAACCTATTCAGATATGTAAATGTTACCAAGTTATGAGCATGATATTCCCTCAGTCTCTGCTTGTCATACTGCATTTTCTGAAATTATGATAATTTTAAGCATTGTACTTTTTGTGCAATGACAAAAATATAATAAGGAAATTAATTAATCTATAATGATATCAATAGTGGTTACAGTGTCATGTTTAGTCTTGGATAATCCAGGCGTTTCTATCAGTTTTACAAAGCCAATTGTGATTGCCGTGGGGGCCACCATTTTTTTAACCCTTCGTTTGGCATCCCTCCGGATAGATGGCACCCTAGGCAATAATTTATATTGCCTAAAACGGGCTCTTATTATTATTATTATTATTATTATTATTATTATTATTAGTAGTAGTAGTAGTAGTAGTGTTATTATTATTATACAATTAAATGTATATTGTTTTAGCATTCTGGTCCATGTCTCTCATCGCATATCAGTGACCCCTTCTGGTCAGTCGAGCACCTATAGTCAGCCTGTACAATGTACACATTCATATCCCTTTCTGGTCAGTCGAGCACTAATAGTCAGCCTGTACAATGTGCACATTCATATCCCCTTCTGGTCAGTCGAGCACCGATAGTCAGCCTGTACAATATACACATTTATATCTTCTTCTGGTCAGTCGAGCACAAATAGCCTGTAATATGTACACATTCATATCCCCTTCTGGTCAGTTGTGCACCGATAGTCAGCTTGTACAATGTATACATTCATATCCCCTTCTGGTCAGTCGAGCACCGATATTCAGCCTGTACAATGTACACATTCATATCCCCTTCTGGTCAGTCGAGCACCGATATTCAGCCTGTACAATGTATACATTCATATCCCCTTCTGGTCAGTCGAGCACCGATATTCAGCCTGTACAATGTATACATTCATATCCCCTTCTGGTCAGTCGAGCACCGATATTCAGCCTGTACAATGTATACATTCATATCCTCTTCTGGTCAGTCTAGCACTGATAGTCAGCCTGTACAATGCACACATTCATATTCCCTTCTGATTCCATATCTAAACGGGTGGCTTAAAGGGCTAGTTCACTTTTTGTAGTTTTGGAAACACAACATCACAGTACAAGCTGCAAAAAAATCAAAAGCTTATTGGTTAAGTTGGTGCCGTCAATAACTGGAGGACTGTGTAGTGAAGAGAAGCACTGGCTTTATATAATGTGTGGAGAAAATAGGAATAAAAAAGGAAAACAAATCAATCTTCTGGCACAATGGTTTTCTCTGGTTGGTGGGTTGGAGTAAAACGAAACAGTGGCTGGCTGCACATGGACACTGTGCTCTACTGAATTTACAGGAGAGGTTGCGGATAGGGATGGATAAACTATTTTGACTGGCTTTTCAAACCTGGAGAAAAGTAAAAAGATATGTCCATGGAAAAACTTCTGTGTGAATTTCTGTTTGATGCCTGATCACTTTGTATTAATGTATTAATCAAACAATATATTGGTTAAACAATCAAATAGATAAACATAATGTTAAATTATTTGTGCATGTTCTATACAAAATACTTTTCTGTGATTCAATATTCAATCGGAAGAAAGCCTTTCATTGTCATAATATTGCTGTGGTTTTATTGGTGAAATAAAGATCCATTGGGGATTATTGGCATGGTCGATAAGCCATGCAGCAAGTTGTGGTTAATGGTTCATACCTCATATTTAAACAGCATAGAGTTTGGCATTATATTTAGTCTTTTAATATTGCACACTAACAGCATGGTCCCTTAGAAAAATGCAATGGGAAAAACATTAAAAAACAGTCCTATTTATGTAATGATTATATGAATCAATAAATGAATAGTAGTGCATGTGCATTTTTTGTCAAGGAGTTGCTGTACTCAAAATTGAAATTGACGTGTATATCACTTGTATTATATTATTCTTGGCAGAACAATGCTCTGCTTCAGTGACTGCATCAATATGTTTCATCCTCAATGGTATTTTCATAAATAACAGCTGGAAAGGGTGTCTAGCACCGGCCACTTGACCATAGGAAGGTGTCTGCTGGGGTGGGAGGTTAATAAGGGCAGGGCCGGAGCCCCTGGCTTTGAGGTTCCCTATGAATCATCCAGAGTCCAGGGCCCGAGACAGACCCACCAACCCTGCAGAATGGTAATTGCATTCTTTCAGTCCCAGGCTCAGTCACACGCCGCCACACGGTGCTTGTCTTGACAAATGACAGAAGCTAACGGGCAGAGCGGCAAGAGCTGGTGGAGATGCTCTATGGGAGGGCGCTCAGTGCAGGCGTGTCGCCTTGCTGCGTAAACAGATTTAACCCCCCCCCCCCCCACACCCCCTCCCTCCCCCGTATTCCTTATCAAAACATTCCTCCTTTGTACTGCTATCAGATGCCTGAAGTGGGAATGGTGTGCAGGGGTGCTATTCTCCCTGTCAGGAATAAAGCAATTGCCCTTCGGGGCAGCTCTCTGTGACTGCAGTCAAACAAAGGTCTAAGGGGGACTGCGGGGATGAATGCAGTCCCTCATTACCGACGACATTTGTTGATTTTAAAAAAATGACACACTTGATAAATTGGTACATTTTGTACTTTGAAGATCATCTTTCATGATGTTTATGGGTGGAAAAATAGTTGCTGCTACGTTGATAGGGAAACTTTAAGTGGTACAGAGGAGGAAACTAAACTGAATTTAATTGACTTTCCCCTGAAAGAGAAAAAGCCATTAGCTTAATGAAGGCTGCAGGAGAGCGAACAATAGAAACTGTGTTGTCTTCACAGAGAGATTCACAACAGCAGCGAGTGACTGACTGTGGTGGTAATGGTTTGGATTTTCATTGTTTCCAGGGAACTGCTTGTGAGCAGATAACATAGCAAATATACTTGTGTACATGGTGACTCAACTGTCTTTATACCTGGTTTAAACTGGAAAAACAGGACGGGTTCTTTCTCGTCAAATCATTGTAAATTGAAATAACAGCCTGCATTCAATGCTGCCATCAGGTGCTTCATGTGTTTGGTTATGCGATGTACAGTATAAACAGGTGCAGTAAATCCACATAAGAATAACTCCTGGAAGTACCATTAAGCATGGAGTGGAGGGAGACTAAGCTTGCTTTCACAGCAGACAGCTTGGACTGTATCTCATCAGACATTGCTTTGATTACTTTGAGCCAAACTGTATCTGCAAATGATTTCAATGCATTTCAGCAGCCATTGAAGAGAACTTCCACTGGAAAAGCTCAAAATGCAGAGACTGGGAAAATAAAAAATATATCTCTCAGTTTCTGTTTGAAAATTTCAAACCCTTTTTCGATTCACTTTTAAAAATGTTGTGGTCTTTGTTAATAAACACAACAGAGGTGTTGACTGTTCTTGGTACCAAATGAGAAATATTATTAATTTACCATCCTCAAAAATATTTAGTTAATGTTATTTTCCAGTATAGGCTCCTTTTACAGCATCAGCTAAATTTTCTGCAGGCGAAAGTGATTGGTTGGATTAGGACCCTTACACCTACCTCCTTTCCTTGTTAAAGCTTGTGATTGGACAATTTGGAGTGCCCCTACACTCATTTTAAGGTTCTGAGCAGAGCAATAAGGTTTATGCAGCCTCTCACCTGACACATTACATTCAGTACGACAAGGTGCCAAGCTCATTTTAATTTGAAAGAGGAAATGGTGGCAGAGTTGAGCCTGGCTCTCATTTTCCCCTATAGCTGCCTGGCCCCCTGATCCCCAACACTGCCGTCACACATGCCTACATACAGCCTAGCTAGTTATTTATGTTGCTGGGGGTTCATTTTGTTATGTGTATGTGGCTCTCTTCAACAGGATGTCAACTCCAGGGACATAGCAGGGCTGTGTGTTTCCTGTACTTTGAGGGAGAGTGGACACCCCACCCCTAACAATGTAGAAATGCCCAGCAAGGCGGCAGCAACCCCCTCCAACACTGCCGGAAGTTCCGTGCTGAGCTCTAAGGATCACACTTTTACACTAAGTGCATGAATCACATTCAATCGTGCTATACATCAACGCTTACGGTATACAAATAAGACAGTTACGTGAGGCAGTGCTTTGTGGGGGCTTTGCTATTTCACTTGATTGGATTCAGGAATAAGGAAGGTGGGAAGCAAGCAGACAGGGGCTTTTAAGAGAGGCCCAGGGCATTTTCATTTAGACACAGAATCAATCTCCTTGTAATGAAAATATTGCACACGCAGCAGCCTGCAGTGAATCATCTCTTAAGGGGTAGCTGTGGTATTCCTCACTGTAAAAGGGTGAGGAGTTAGTGAGGGGCAATGTTGTCTGCACTCCACAGTGCTACATTAAGCTGTGTGAATTCTCTTGACTGTTCACGCTGCCCCCAAGGGCAAGGTTAAAACAGAAATTAAAAAGATCCGGTGCCACACAGGGAACCCCTGACCCTGTAGTGTCAGAGATGCCTCTGGGTTCTGTTCAGTTCAAATCCCTGACTTGCTGAACATTATTGGATCAATTACTACGCTAAATGAACGGTGGTGGCAATACCTTTATACCATCATACCTTTCTGAGGTTAAAAAAATCCAGGTTCAGAAAGTAAAAGTCTCCCCCTTCCCAGTATTTTGTGCCAATCACCTGGATTTGCTAATCAGCACAATTATTCAGCCAGGAGGTAGAAGAAGTAATTAGTGAAATCAGTTGGCTGAGATCATGGGTGGAAGAAACACAAGGCAGGACCTTTACTTTCTGACCACCTCTGATACCTTTCAATGAGGCAAAAGTAAGTAAATGTGTGTAACTATTGGCTAAGCAGCATTGGTATCTCTGAGACTATCTTTTATCTTGGTGAACTAAACTTGGAAGTCTCATTTTTGTAGCAGAAGCTCACTTCTTAAACAATCCAAAATTGATCAGACCTTTATGAGGTCTATTTTCTTTATGTTTTTTTTCTCTCTGAGGAACTTTCCAATGATTTTCTGTTTTAGTTGAAAGAGTTACATCCCCATGGTCCATGGAACAAAAAAATGTGTCTCACTTTGAGTCGATTGACTGTTGTTTCAGTTATACTGCTGTATTTATGTAATCCTTATGAGTTATCAGTTTGATTATTTTTTTGCCTTTCTCCGTAACTCTGTTTGTTTTGGATCAATGAAACTCCCCTGAGGTACTGACATGGCCCATAAGCTGTCTAACTCTTGCTCTGTATTCCTGGCATACAGGCATCTTTAATGCTTATGTGGAGAAATCTGCCACTCAGTCCTGCATCTCTTCCCTATACAAAACCACAGTGCATCCCCACAGCCACGGTCAACACCCAAACATACTCATCCCCATTTCCAGCTTCATGCCACCTTTACTGCATTAACTGCCAGATTATTATTGACCTGTTCCACTCTGGTTTGCTGAATGGATTATTATTGAACTCGCATATCTTTTCCACTGCTGTCCTCAAACAAATTGGCCTCAAAGCGTACTGTGAAAATCCAATCACCGGAAAACATTTCACGGCAGCTCCTTGTAATGTTACCGTAATGACATCAGTTTGTAATGCCAGGGCTAACTGAGGAGGACGAGGCTCAGCAGTATCCCAGTGTGTTTGTATGTCAGGTATGCAAAATGCCATTTGCATGGTCCCTGTTTTAATGGTTTGTAACAGACCTGTCAAAGTCAGCAGTTTACAGGAGCCATATGGCTGTACTTATGTCATCATGTTTCTCTTTTTTCCATTGGCATGCGGTAGGTAAACACTGAAGCTTTATTGCCTGGAATTGAAGATCTGAAGTGACCTCTGTATGAGATGGTTTGGTATTTCTTCAGCAGTGACTGAAACATAATGTGAACCATCTTCTGTGTACCTAGTTCACAGAGACACTAGTGTAGATCCAAAATGGCAGTGGGTGCAGCAAAAATTGTACTGCACAGCCTGCTCAGTTGGCATGTAATGGATATTTAAAGAAAAACATAAGTACTGTAACTGGTTGAGAGGCATTTGGAGGTGTTTAAGTAAATCATAAATGACCCTTTCATTTCTGCACTCTCTCTGGTGGATAGTATTGTTATTTACGTATTTTGTATCCCAAGGCATTGGAAGATCATTTTGAGTATACAGCATCAGAAAGTCATTGATGCGTAAGTTCTTTGTATGTATGTCATGCAAGGAAACAAAATGTGCAAATGTTAGGTTTAATTGTGAAAACTTTATTCCAATGATTATTTCTTGAAATCCACTTGTACAATTTGCATATTAATAAAGTGTTTTTTGAAGCTACCATTTTTAGAAATCAATTTCAACTGATATAATTTACTTTGTTTTATACTGAAACACTTCCTGGAACTATGCACACAAATATATACTACACAGCAGCGTAGTACTCAACATATCAGTTTACTCATCCATATTAAAGGAGGCACTATGAATAATTTCATGAAGCAAATTTCCGTCTTTCTTGGAAATGACCACTGTTGCGTAATCAAATATTTATTTGTTTACTTATTTATTTTACATAAATGATTCCTGTGTCATTTGCTTTGTATCTTCAGTTTGGTATTAAATATTGTACTGTACTGCATCTCAGTGGGGGCCCTGTTAAAGACACAGCCACAGGTCCCTGTGACACTGGTGCTGGAGAGCAGCCAGGCTATAATAAGGCAGACTCCAGCATGAAAGGCAATGGCAGTGTGTGCTTCTCCTTCTCCTTTATAGCTCCCGCATCCCAGCAGGGGCAGAGACATAAACTTCCGTCCCTACAGCTGACACATTTTCATTTTCATTCCTGGCATTTGAGCGCTCGTGAGCTCTTTTTTTTGGAGGCTCTATCTTTTTGTCTGCTGCTGTTGGGTGCTAACCAATCAGTCCAGACCCCCAGCATCCTGTCCATTATTCCAACAGGGCCAGTGATTGGAAATCTGTATGTGTTGTGCAACAGCTGGCATAGACCATGTTTAGCCAAGGTGCAGTGGAACAGCTTTGGGGATTACTGGCCAGGGCTCTTCCCCATTGAGAAGAGTGACTGATAAAGATCAGCTCCACAGAGACGGGTGTGTGTTTGTGCGTCCATATCTATGTGAAGTGTGAGGGATATGAAAAATTAAAAAGATAGGAAACTGGTACCACAGGCACCGGCATGTGGTGAAGCAGGGATTACTGTCTATTTATTGTTATACTGCACAGGGCATGACATAGAATGAGTAAGTAACACTCCAAACAGACTGACAATCAGCAAACAGTGGCTGTAGCTACTGGCTCTAAGCATGCAGCTACCAATAAGCATGGACTGTTTGATGGTTCCCTTGATGAAGCACAAGTCTGTGTCAAGTCTTGTGCCATATTATAAAACACAAAAAGTTATTTACCTGTGTTCTAATTCTCATTATGAAAACAACTCTAAGAGTTTATAGGACTCCAGTAGTGAAACATACTTAATTAGTTTATAGTAAATATAGTCTAGCAAAGTTTGTTTTCACTTAATGTGTATGCTTTGTGCTATTATTTGTATAATTATTATTTGTCAAACAGGCTACACCTTCACCGGTTTGATTGTGCGTTCTGCTTTATAACAGGTAATTACATTACATTACATTACAGTTATTTGGCAGACGCTTTTATACAAAGCGACGTACAATTAGTGCATATTGAAGGTCTTAGACACAATCTACAAAAAAAAAAAAAAAAAAAACAACTTTTCTCACAACAACATAGGATCGCTAGTAGTCAACAGAACAACATAATATACAGTCGGCTATACATTATTATATAAATAAAAAAAAAAAAAAAAAAAAAAAAAAAAGAAAAATACTATATATATATTATATATATATAGGTATAATCAAGGTGTGGTCTGAAAAAAGTGTGTTTCAGACCACGAACGAAAACAGACAAGCGTTTCAGCAGAGCAGCAACGGAGTGGGGGTTCATTTCACCACTGGGGAGCTAGAGTGGAGAAGTGGAGAAGCTCCGGGGTCGAGAGAGCCGTTGACACAGGAGGGGAGGAAGTGCAAGTCGCCTGCACCACAGAGAGCGAGTGTCGAGCAGCAGTGGTAGGTGTGATGTGTAGTGTAGTAGGGGGGGGGCCTAGGAGGGGCCTGCTGCAGTAGTGTAGGCAGAAGGAACAACTGAACCTGGACTGGAACTGATGACTGGGGGAGTGTGGACAGCAGGGGGGGGGGGTGTGTGAACTTGTGAACTTCGGTGAGGTTGAAACGCCGAGCGCGCGTTGGAGAAGGCTGGGGGGCGCAGGCTGCAGGCGGGCGGCGCAGGGGCAGCTTGCGCAGGGGGTGAGGGGGGTGTGGGAGCGTGAGGTGACCAGGGGCAGGTAGGGTAGGTGGTGGGTGGGTAATGTCATTTAATGCAGGTTTAACTACTTTTTCACCTGTTTTTTTTATTTTTATTTGCTGCCAAACCCGGAGCTGTCTATATGCAATTCCCACCCCAATACGGAATGTCCAACTGCTTGCAAATGCAGCCGCGTTCAGTGCGTGAACCACCCTGGCAATTAGAGAGAACTGGAACATCCACGGTTCTCCACCGAAACGTGCCATCCAACAGCTGCTTCTTTTCACATCGCAGACCGCAGCTAAGCAGGCATGTAAACCAGGATGGGGGTCATCGTGACGTCACCGTGTGTCCGTTCTTTTGATCACCTGGGCCTGTGGCGTCATTCAGTACAAATGTTGTATTAATGCTGAACAACCAGCATTGGGTAGAAAACCTTCCTGGGTACAGAAACATTCCAATAGAATCTGGCCAAATGCAAATTAGTGCAATGTTGTGTTTAGTGGCCATGCAAATATCAATCTGGTCTGGCACAACAGTTGGCAGAGTGCGCAAATGTGCCTGCCATAAGGAGAGAGAGTACCATTCAAATTGCCTTGCACTGGTGGATTGGGTCAGACGTGGAGGTGAGAAGGTATTGACATCACAATTGATATGTCATCAGATGGCATGTGTTCTGATACTGGGTTTGACACCTTATGCATGTGATGTTACTCTATCGGGGACACGTGACAGGATTGGGCAGGGGAGGAGTAGGTACAAACATATCGAACATTTACTGATGAAATTCAGTCCATCTGATTAAAGCATCATGGTGGAACCAGAACAGTTGGCACAGATTGTATCCAGCATGGGTATCAATAGATGTAGGCCATCATTTTGATTGTGACAACTTTCAGAATCTGGCAAGTATAACATATGGTGGACATGCTGATGGCTAACAGTACATTTGCCCATACAGGGCAGGCAGGATTTCAGTGGTTATCAATGGGTTTTAAGAAGAACACTTCACCTTTGTCGCTATGTGCTTTTTGTTCATTTGATTACAATAATCCCATCCAAACTGGAGTACACCGATAGCCTTTCTGTCTCACTTGAAGCCATTTGAAATCAAAAGAAGTATCAGGTTCACTGACAGGGACTGTATCACTGGTACTCTGTCGCTAGCTGTGAAATGTACTATGTAAAGGGTTTCCAGGCTATAAATGTTTGAGCTTGCACTACTGCAGGATCTGGAATACTCATCTGACTGCAACGTTTTGGTGATGAACAGTTAGCAGATTCTCTCCCCCAAACGCCTGGGGCTTTTTTTGACACATCTTAATCTTCGACTGACAGACCCGGCTCTGGGGCCATATGGTTAAGATTGCAGCACTAATGCTTTAGGATTTCATTCTCAGCCTTCTCAACTCTGACCAGCAAGGCAATGAAAAGATATGGACACTGGCAGCCCTGGACTGAGCACGTTCTCCTTTGTCACAGGCCGTCCATTTCACTGTGAAAGGTGACACCGCAGCAAACAGGACACAACTGACAGATTCACGGGCTTCCTGGCAGGGATACAGGGCTGTCTGAAAATGCGTTGTCAGCCAAACAAAAGAACAGACAATGCATTTTTTTCCTCTCGTAAGATCACAGCAATATGCACTGCTTCTTCGCCTTATTTGCCACTTGCATGTTCACTTTGCCTTGACTAAAAGGAGATATGGAGTTAGGAAAATAAAATTCCATGAACATATCAATGTTTATTTATATTTTTTCTGACTTATTAATTTTGCTTCATTACAAAAAGTCCAATAATTAACACTGAGGGAAAATATGTGTGCAGTGGGCAGAATAAACTAATAAAGTCCTGCAAAATAAACTAAACAGCTGAATGGGTTAGAACACAGGTGTCAGACTCCAGTCCTGGAGTGCCACAGTGGCTTTCGGCTTCCGGGGTGTTCTCAGCACTGGTGGTTCTTTCAAGTCATTGATTGGCTAAAGAATCCACACACCTTGTTCTCCAGGCAGCTGATCAAAAATAAACCATAAAAACCCACAGACACATCGGCCCCAGGAGAATTCAGTTTGACACCACTGGGTTAGAATCTAGTTATATGAATATTATAGAGGCATCCCCAAATCATTTTTATGATGCAGGGATTCACACTCCTTGAGCTAAACTGGCCTTTCCCTAAAGAGTTGATCTGAACTACCCCAGCTCTTTAGCACCATGCAATCAAGAATGATATCATGGTCCAGAGGCTGTCCAATGGCAAAGCTATACCGATTGGCCTCAGTTGTACTAGTTTTAAATTAGTTGATCACAATCATGTTTCCTTCATACACAGGTCATAATTTTTCATGCTTTCTTGACCAAATCACTCATTACAATGGTAGATACGGCTATATACTCTATATACAGTAATGCCTTTAGCTGATTTAGGCTAGAAAAAGAATGTATAGACATGAGTTTGTCTACAATGTTATAAATTTGAACCTATTACTTTGTATTTAACCTACTTGTACATATTGACTGTGAGCAATAATATTGAAGGTGGGAGAGGTGAGCACAGCAGGTAGAAACTCAGGGACAGAAGGAAGGTTTCTGGACTGGCGTTCCTCTGGGCTGCGGCCCGCTCAGTCAGGCAGGAAGGGTTCTGTAGTGACAGAATGTAGACGTCTCGGATAATGAGGTGACAACAAAACACCTCCTGCATGTTGAGTTAGTAAATTAAGCCATGCAGGTAGTGAGGCTGGTGCCCCTACGCTCAAGAAGCAACAAAGAAAAGGAAGCAGCGATGCAGGGATACAACACAGAAATGCTGTAAAATGGAGAACGGCACAGAAGTGTTTAAATTACTCGACACTGAGCTTCCTCAGTCCTATAAAATGCACTATAAAATAAAAGATGTGGCCAGAATTAATGGAGGATAGTGCAGCAATTGAACAGGCCTACACTGGCATTCCAAATTGAAAGGGTTAAAATATCCTATAAAATATAAAATATAATTAATATACAGTATACGTATATAGTTATCAAAAACAAAACAAAAAACATCAAATCAGCTATCTAACATGGAAGGGACTTTCTTTTATGTATAGAAATAATAAACAATAATAAACAACTTTGTTATAGCTGTCTATTTAATATCTAATATCTAATATTTCACATCCGCTCATGCCAATACATGTTATTATTTGTATTTTTTCACAAGTACTGTTTTATTTGCTAAAATAACACGTACACCACATGAAGATTCTGCTAGATTTTTTTTTTTTTGCAGTAGTTGTTTTTCTTTTTCTGGACCTTTTTTTCCAACAACAACAAAAAAAACTTCAAATCTTGCTTCTTGAGGGAGACAAATGTGTTGTGGAGCCAAGCTAAAAGCACCTTCTGAAACTGTTTGCTCCATGGAAAATTTACAGGCGCTTTACCCCATAAATCTCTGTAATGCTGGCGAGCAATGAAACCAGCTCTTCTGATGAGCATCCATCTCAGTGAGTGGGTAGCGTAAAAAGTGGTGCCATTCAGCTCCATCGCAGGGCACCAAAGGTCCCTGCTCTGGCCTGTGCCAGGCTCAGCTGTGGTATCGGGGTGGCTGCCACCTGGAGACACACCACTCTTGTTAAAGCATGCTGCGGGGCTCTGCCCCCTTCCCCCCAAATACCACCTGAAAGGCCTGCAAGACCGCAATGCCTAACGGCTTTCCATGTGTTTATGCACCAGTGATTCATTTAAGTCATTCGCTGGCTAAAGAATCCACACACCTTGTTCTCAAGGTGTTAATTACCTGCAGAGTGAAAGGAAACCACAATACACTGCTGCCCTCCAGGAATTCATTTTGACCCCCAAACGGCCCCCCACCCCCACCCCCACCCCCCAACAAGTCTCTGAGAAACTTTCACCCAGGGTTCTACTCCCATTGTGCCAGTTTGTCACCCAAATGTGTTTATTTTCACTGTCATTAGCACCATGAGCAGGAGATCTCAAAGCACACAAATATTAAAGGTGGAACATACTGTACTTCGCATAATATATAATCTGACAGCAAAAAAATAAAATGTCGCACTTGAAGGCAGTTTTGAGAAGGTTTTGACAGTCTGAATGATGATTTTCTTCAACAGCTACCTCCTGTTGGATCCTGCTGTCATTTAATCTGATTTGCAGTACTGTCTAAACACAAACATAAAGCATGCACATTTTCTCCAATAGCTGTTGTGATAAAGTATGATGCACCATATTGCAAAATGGTAATAGCCTTTGGACAATATTCACATATACGTTTATGTGTACTGATACCAAAGCTAGATGATCATTAGCACTGTAACAAATGATACCTCCATACCACTTTACATTCGCCATTACATTTAACAACCTGTACTGTCACAGACATTTTAAGCTGGATGCAGTTCACATATTTAGCATTATATTATATTACGGTTTGGTCAGTTCAGTCTACATAAATCTTATTTAGCTCCACATTAAGAAATGAACTCCTTCCCAGAAACAGGTTTAAATTACGGTTTAAAATTCATGACTGTCTATCAGAGAGTGACAACATTTTCAGAAATAGAGTATCTCCAGTATGTACCCTTATTAATCACAGTACTTTCCTTTTACATCCAACTGTACAGAATGCACCCTTTACACCTGACTAGAAAGAACACGCTGTTCACATCCAACTATAGGGTGTGTACCCTTTATATCACGTAGATCCAGAGTGATCCATGTTCTGTTCATGGGGTATTTACCCTTTACATGTAAACTTCCCATATTTAGACATTCACAGTATGTACCTTTTACATACAGTTATAGAGCATGTGCCCTATACATCCAGTTAAAGTATTTATCTTTTACATCATTATCTCGTTGGCATCGCAGTCTCGGAAGACCATACATTTCTTGTGCCTGGGAGGTTTTAGCGCAGCGTCTGTTGTGGCTGTGGAGTCCAATCTGTGAGAGGCAGATGTTACATGTGTATGCCGGCCCCGATGATGTTGATAGTGTGGTGGCGTCCTGTTGTTGTTGCTTCCTTTTTGTTCTCTTTGCTTCACTGTGTTGAGCCAAGATGGTTTCATATGTCAGTAGTCCACTGCGGAGTGTCTACTGCCACTGAAGATGGTCCTGAGCGTCATCTTCCCAAGTGGTTGATAGTTGATGTTGAAAGACTTGAAATCTTGCTTGCAGACATCCTTATAGCATAGCTGTGGGTGAGCAGTTAGCCTCTTGCCAGATGATAATTCCGCGTAAAGAATGTCCTTCGGGATTCGTCCGTCGTCCATCTGCGTCCATAGCCCAGGCAGCGGAGATGTCGCTGCCTCAGAAGAGAGTACATACTGGGAAGCTGTGCTCTCTCCAGGACTGCAGTGTGTGTGATCCTGTCCCTCCAGGTGATGCCCAGGATGTACCTCAAGCAGTGTAGGTGGAAGCTGTTTATCCTCCGCTCTTGATGTGAATATGTGGTCCAAGCTGCCATACAGGAGTATGCTGATGACACAGGCTCTGTACAGCTGTACCTTTGTGTGGGCTGTGAGTTTGCCATTGTCCCATACTCTGGCTTTGAGCTTCCCAAAAGTAGAGGCTGCTTTTCCAATGTGGCTACTGAGTTCAGCATCGAGTGACAGGTTGTTGGTGATGGTGGACCCAAGGTAAGTGAAACTGTTGACAGCTTCCAGTATGCAGTTGTTGATAGTGATGGAGAGGGAGTTGTCAGTGCCCTGTCCCATCGACTTAGTTTTGTTCAGGCTGATGGTCAGGCTGAAGTCCTGGCATGCTTGGGTGAACCGGTCCATGAGGGTTTGCAGGTGCTCCTGGGAGTGTGCTGCTACTGCTGCGTCATAATGAACAGCATGTCCCGGATGATGAGTGGTCTGACCTTTGATTTAGCTTTCATTCAAGCGAGGTTGAATAGTTTACCATCTGTCCTTGTGTGCAGGTAGACTCCCTCATTTGATGTTCCGAAGGCTTGCCGCAGGAGGAGTGAAAAAGATATCCCATACAAAGTGGGCACCAACACACATCTCTGCTTGACACCACAACAAATTTTGAAGGGGTCTGAAGTGGACCCATCAAACTGGATGGTGCCTTGCATGTCGGTATGGAAGAACTGGAGGATGTGGAGGAGTTTGGGCGGCAACCTATCCGTTCAACCATCTGAAAGAGGCCGCTCCTGCTCACAAGGTCAAAGACTTTTGTAAGATCAATGAAGGCCATGTAGAGTGGTTCTCTGTTTTCTGTACTTCTCCTGCAGCTGTCTGAGAGAGACGATCATATCCGTAGTAGATCTTCCTGTCTGAGAGAGACGATCATGTCCGTAGTAGATCTTCCTGTCTGAGAGAGAAGATCATGTCCGTAGTAGATCTTCCTGCTCTGAACCCTGCCTGTGACTCTGGGTAAAGCTTCCCTGGAGCCTATTCAGTGCAACTCTAGCAAAGAGTTTACCAGTAACGCTGAGTAGTAGTTACAGTCACTCCTGTCACTCTGTTCTTGTACAGAGTGACGATGTTGGCATCTCTCATGTCCTGTGGGACAGCACCTTCCCTCCAGCACAGGCAGAGGAGCTTGTGGAGTTTGTGAAGAAGAGCAGGCTTCCCACACTTTAGAACTTCAGTTGTGATCCCATTGCTGCCTGGTGCTTTTCCACAGGTTAGGTTGTTGATTGCTTTGCTTAGCTCCTCAGTTGTTGGTTCCATGTAAAGCTCTTCCATTGCGGTTTGATGCTCTAAATGGCAGAGTGCTGCATCAGAGACAGTGTTGTCACTGGCATAGAGCTCAGAGTAGTGTTCTTCCCAGTGGTCTAGTTGTTTGGGGTGGTCAGCGATGGTTTCTCCCAAGGCTGATTTCAGCGGAGCAGTGGTGTTAGGTGATGGTCCAAGTGTCTTTTTGATGCCGTCATACACGCCTTTGACTTTGGCTTGCTGGAGTTTCTTCCTTGATGTTCTAAGAACATGTAGGGTCTTGGCGTTTGGAGTGCATTTGTAGTTAGTGCGGGCAATACATTTTTTTTCCAGGATCGGTGCCAATTTCATTGAATTGGCTTTGAACCAGTCGTTGGACCTTCTCAGCTTTTTGCCAAAGGCTGTCAAGGCCATGCTGTAGATGGTGTCACGTAAGCTGTCCCAATACTGCTGGGCAGAGCAAGATTTGGGTAAGTGGGGAAGGGATTCTTTTAGGGCACAGAGGAAGGCCTCAGCTTTGGTTGGATTAATTGCTTTACTGCTGTCAATGCAAGAGTCTCCTATTAGTTTGGCTCTGTGAATATTTTTTGTCTGTAGCTTGACTCCACAGCACACGAGGGAGTGGTCTGTATCGCAGTCTGCGCTGTGGAAACTGCATGTTTAGAGGATGCCTCTGAGATCAGCACATCGTGTTAGAATCAGGTCCAGCTGAGCAGATCGTGGGTGTCTCCAGGAGACTTTGTGACAGGGTTTAGTCTGAACGTATGAGTTGATAATGCATAGACTGCGGTATGTGCAGAACTCAAGGAGATGCTGCCCATTCTCATTCATTTTACCAATGCCATGGTGTCCCAAGCAAGACGGCCAGGAGTCACTGTCTGCGCCAACTCTTGAATTGAAGTCACTAAGCAAGTAAAGCTGTTCTTGTTTGGGGATGGTTTTTACAGACACCTCAAGCTCATCATAAAACTTGTCCTTTATTTCTTGAAGTGTTAGGGTGTACACACTCACCAGGTGGACATGTCCCATGGTTGTATTCAGGCAGAGGACTAAGATTCTCTCTGAGCCACCTGTGGGTGGCACTATTGCTCCCAGCAGAGTGTTCCTAACAGCAAAACTCACTCCATATTCCTTGGTTTCCTCAGGGGGCTTCCCCTGCCAGAAAAAGGTGTAATCCTTTTCTCTTAGTGAATCTGATGAGTGGAGACGGGTTCCTGAACAGTTGAGATGTCAATTTGCCGCTTCTGGAGTGAGTTGTTTATGACTGCAGTCTTGCAGACATCACTCATTTCTTGTAGGTTGTTTGTTAGTCCAGGTGTCATCGTCCTGACGTTCCAGCATCCCAGACGTGATGCTGGAGTCTTTACTTTCTTTGTTTTGTTTGGTGCGCATGTTTACAGCTCACTTGTTAGGATAAATCCCTAAGCTTCATGCACTAAATGAAGCAGGTAGGCTGTTGCAGGACAGCACCTAATTAGCACACACCCTGTGTTTTTCAACACCAACACACTACATATACGTATACTCTATCATTATAGAGTATAGGTATATCCTCTATATGTAACTATAGATTATGTCCCCTTTACACCCAGCTATAGAATACGTTCACTTTATATCCGGATTCAGATTATGTACCCTTTACAATGAGCTATGGGGATTGTACTCCTCCATATACATGTGCCTTTTAGATCCAACAATACATTATGTACCATTTGTATTCAACTACACTGTAGATCCAACTGGATCTAGATACAGCTGGATATATACTGAAGCAATTCAGATGAAGTACCTTGCTCAAAGATACAACGGCAGTGTCCTACCTGAGAATCAAACCTGCAACCTTTCAGTCACAAGCCCAGTTCCTTAACAATCATACTACACTGGTGCCCCTACACTACCATGTTAACTAGAAGTAACACATGAATACAAATAAAAATATATAAGTAATGTCAAGATTGAGGAAAATGAACATGAAACAGAAATCAGTTTTCAAATTTTAACGCAGACTCCATCTCTGCCATCTTCCCTGAGCTTTCATGATGCTGACAGCCGTATGATCACAGAGTCTGAAGTGTGAATTATGCACATTATCTCGTCTCTCCCTCGTTAGCGATACAGTAGGGTTCACATGCAGGAGAGAGGCGGACACAGTGTGCTGTCAGTCAGAGGGATAGATGCAGGGTACTGTCCCACCACCCTGTATGCCTACTGTCAGTCTTTTTACTCAAATGTCCTTCTCATTTTTTCCCCTTGTCTACTCACTGTAACAATAAAGCTACTGATTGGAATTAGTAACCATTCAATAGATTTATTCAATCATTTTTTTATTTGTGTTTTTAATTTGTGAAATTTAATAATTATGTAACTCTCTGAGTAGAAATATATTATGCATTGTTTATAGTTACTTAACATAAATGTGAAGCAAAGAGTTACACAGTTGACAAGTGATGATATTATAAGGAGACCACATTCATATTTTGCATCACTTCCTATGTGCATTCCAGAAAGGGATGTTTCCTTGTTTTGGCAAAGGGAATTATGAAGGCCATATACACACGGGTACACAACAGCGCATATGGGGAGTTGCAAGTTGACCCCAGGCTTCAAAATGTAACAATCCCTGCTGTCATTTTGGCCATCTCCATGTATGCTCAACGACATTGCCCAAAACTGTTGTTGACTGTTGTCAACCACCAGAGGGCAATCTTTCAAAGTGCAGTATAGCCACGTACACTGCAAATCCGTATCTCCTGTATCCTTTACAATTTGTTTTTGATAAATTTAAGGCCCATAATTGAGCCGAATAGCTCAGTTCTTATGCCATTAAAGAAAGAGATCATTAAATTGTTGTCGCAAGGAGCGCTTTATCGCATCCGAGAACATTGCATTCTTCTAAGGCTTCATTAGTGCTGTGCAGCATTTGGTGTTCATGTATTCAGCTCTAGGAATAGAATTATATCAAATAAATCCAACACCCTGGCAATAAATACACTAGAAATACACTAATCGGTATTACCATGTTACAGTAAATAAGTACTGCAGTCAATCCCAAAATATGCAGTGATATGCTTATAACTTCAACTAATGCCTGTCGATCAAAAATATATACTGTACAGAAAATGCATTATGGTCACATCAAGTACTTTTGAATAAGAAAGACAAGAGAAACGTCCCAAAATCTTTCTTTTTTTATTTTTAAAGCTGAGAATATTATTCATTTTAATTGATTTAGTTTTGCCTCAAGTGTGACTATTGAGTAATTAAGATTTGAACACAGACTTTAAAATCCATCAATATTTTAGAGCCGCACTTTGTACTTGCTGCCCTGGTTGCAGCCATGATTATTAAGAAAATATATCTGTGAATAGATTTATATAACCGACTTTAAAGCTATCTTCTGACGCACTGAAATAGCTAATAGATTTGTAGAGACGTGCTAATGGATGTGCGTTGCTGACAAGCTGAAGCGAATACAAATAACCCCAGCCTGAGGAGATATTCTGTCAGACTTCTGACATCAGACATCGTCCATGCTGCAGGGAAAATGTTTTATATAGTTTTTAATAAAGATGTGCTACACTCCCCATCAAAAAACGTGCAAGTTTGCGAACAAACATGGCATAATGCCACCCTTTGCTTCCTGTCTCAGCATTTCCTTTGCTTACGGACGGTCACTCTCGTAATCTTTTGTTCAGGGGAGACTGTATTACCGCTGTTTTACATTCTGAAATGCTACAAAGGTGACACACTTATTTATTCCATGCCTGCTCTGCCACTGATTGATTGTCGCATCCCCACATTATCATTTGATGAATTGACCAGGACTTTGATATTGAAAACACCCATTGTGGAAATAAAAGAGAGATCGAGGAGGAATGAAGAAAAAGTGGTGAGTGGTTATGGAATTTCTGGTGGACCGAGGGTACTAAGTGCAGCACAGCACAGACTCGGCTGCTACAAACGACCAAGGGTGAGGGTGAAGCACAAAAATGGAATAATAATGATAATAATAAAAATAGTAATATTCATAACATAGTAATGCATTTATTTAATAATAATAATGTTCTTCTATGCGCCTTTCAAGAAACTCAAGGACACATTACAGAGTAGGAACAGGGGAGAAAGAAGCAAAGTATGAGTAAAAGAAGCGCAAAGATAGCGTTTTCATGAATTATCAGAGAAAGTCACATGGGATCCAGACTTTTCAGGACGGGAGTAGAATTAAAATATAGGCTATATTTATTATGGCCCCATATTAGGCCTACACACTTTAAATATTTTGAACAAGGAACATATCACAAACCCTCAGAACTTTCATATGCAGGTTATAGCCACGCCATGTTAGAGAGCAATAGTGCATGTCAATGATACACATTTTATGTGATGTTATCTGAAAACAAGAAAAAGCCGTTTTAAGTAGTAAATATATCCTCATGTGCAAGCTAAACATATTGAATACTCAATTTCTTTAAACGCATAGCCTACAGAAGTAACGCACACCAACTTGTCAAAAAACCTCATTTATATCTCGTTTGCAAACTAGAGCGGTAGGCTACACCGTTGATGATAGAGATGGAGATAACGATACCTGTTGAAAGAATAAGCTTGGGGCAGATTATTATAGACTGCCTATACATTGACGCAATAGCCTATGCTATTGATTAATTTGCATGTAACATTTGCTTTTCTTACTCGCAAATGTAAACAAACCAAAACATAAAGACAAAGTAAAATTGCTGTCGAGCGTCTGCGGTTCAAAACTGTTTCGGCACGACGTTAAACGCCAGTATAGGCTACAACCAGAAGTACAGCGGAGTGGACGTCCAGCAAGGGGTTAAACGGGTTTCCTATCCACGGAGTGGTTTACAGAGGTTAGTTATTGTGGTGCAGAGCCTCTGGACGGCGCGCTGCTGCGGACAAACGCCCGACCAACTTCTTTACTCACCCAATCACCACCAAACATAAACAATGGCGGAGCGAAGAAAACGCACCGAGTTGGAATTTGACGGCGCCCGGCTATAGAGCAAGTAGTAAAGCTGATAGCATTTCCGATGGACGGGCAACGGAGGTACCACGAAATGGAAAACCCGACCGAAAACCCAAGCAAGGCTGCGGAATATCTAAAGGAGCTCAATAAAATAATCGAGACACAACAGGAGCTGCTGGAGAAGCAAAAGAACCGGATTGAAGAGCTGGAGCAGCAAGTGGCCGATCTATGCAAGGAAAACGCCTGTCTGAAAGACCAACACCAGCGGCACCTGGCTACTTGCAGACTGCAACAAGGCAATAGCCATCTCACATTAGGAGCCATCAAAGAAAATGTGCTTCAAGAAAAGTAAGTCAGTTTCCTTAAGAGGCATGTCACTGCAAATGTGATGGAGTTTTTAAAAACCACAATCTAGCCTACAGAGAATAGGCTGCATTGGAGGGTGTTCAACTCCAGAACGCAAATCTATTAATTAAAAGCTAGTTATCTGTTGGGCATATCTAACGGTTCATACAGTAAGCAAAGCGATGAGTTGAGTTGGACGCACAACGTTACATTGTTGCCTACTCACAACCTTAAAGAGAGCATGACTAATGCCCCAGGTGTTTTTTAAGTAGCCTAGACTATAATTCAGATATGCTACTTACTATCTTAGTAGCCTACCACAACATTGAGTTCTGTGTGCACTGATTACCCGCTCCAAGTTGTAAACCTTTACAACACCAGCTATTGACAGTTAAATAGAATGTATCAAAGTAGGAAAGAAAAACTTGATCGAAAAGCATTACAGTTCCTTTTTAGTTGGATAAGAGAGCAGAGGGTCCTCCTGAGTGCACCCTCCGGAATTCCCAGTAGCCTAGGCTACACCACAGCGAATGATAGATATGTTTTTAAAATGACAAAACATGCACTCACTTATAATGTTTGCATTAGTAGGCTAATGTGTCCTCGTCTTTATGCACAATTCGTTTCTATTTCGTTCAGATAAGATATCACTGTCTAAAAACGTCGATCTTGATCCGTAAGGTAGCCTGTAGTGAGTGAGTACAATTCCTTGCGTAGCCTAAAGCAGAAACGCGTAGTTTATTTGAAAAAGGAAAACTCATGTGCGAAAGTGTCGATATGTTTGAAAAGAGAATAGGAGTAAATATTTGATATATATATATACCACGTTATGTTTGTTTTGCAGGCTATAACATAGCCTAATAATGTTAGGCGTTGTATTTATTTCTTTAGCCCTGTTGTCAAACGCAGTTGTGAGTCGTTTTTTAGACGGGTTGTGGCGATTTCACTACCAGGAAAAAAAATTGGTAGCCTATTTGCGGAAGAGACGGAATCAAGCCAAACCTCACATTTGCTCGCTGGTGGTAGGCTACATAATCTTGTTTTTCCTGGTGGTGCAGTTGTGTGCTAGCTGCGGATAATCAAGCAGAGCTGACAGATTAAACATCTTCTTACTTTACATTTGTATGGAAAACAAGACTGACACCTTTCACCAGTCATGCCTTTCCATGTTTCATACTGCCTTCTCGTTTGAGCTGTGTTTTGTAAATACAGAATATTTGTTGTCAGAAGTTAGTCTTACAAAAGGCTATAACATCACCCTTCACGGTGCATAGCCTATAGGCTACTGGCCGTAAATTGTATCTCTAGAACAGAAAAGTAGGTACAGTGGATTCAGTTTTGGGTGTTTTGACAGTGCATGCAAGCACCGCGATAGCCGTAATCTATGCTAGCTATATGTAACGGTATTGATTTATGATGTTTCGTTAACCCGTGTGGAAATGGCAAACAACCATTGATAAAAACCCAGTCGACCCGTTGTGTGTGTTGATTGGTCTTTGAAACCTTGAACATTACACCGTCAATTTTTTTGAAGTTCTACAATTCTAGTATCGTCGGGTTTAACGATTAGGCTACCGACGACAAACATTTGAGTGTTTTATTTATCGGTAATCTCTCATTTGGAGAAACTAATTCAAAAGTAGGCTATCTGATTTAAAAATAAGATTCGCTTAATGCCTGGAACCGGAAAAATCATCATATTAAACGCGCCTAATCAACATTTATTTTATTATATTGTGTTAGTCATGCACAAAGCACAATACGCCGGGCACGAATGACTTGTTTGTTATCCTCGGCCTGCTTACTTCTTTCGCAGGCTACTAGCGTTTTAGTGTTAAGTGGATTTATTGCACAGATAAGTATTAATCCAGGATATTTGTGGAATGCAATAAGCTTTTGGAAGGAAAGCAGAGCACATACATTGCACTGTTAACCGTTGTGGTACTTTGAATTACTTTTATTTTATTATTCCCCCCCCAAAAAAAAAATTCATTAAGAGTGCACCCGTTCATGAATTGCGGTTGTTTTTTCAGCCATCATGTTGCACATGTTCGGGTTTGCTCAGTCAGACGTTTAATCCATAATTATTCTTCTCATAGCCTACTTATGCACGTCTAAAAAAATCGATACTGGTAGTCTGAGTATTGCAGGCCTTGATTATTAGAATTTTTCTTTTTTGCAGCATGTGCTGTTTAGGTCTGTTGAATAACCTTGAGCATTTAGCTAGTTTGATTTCATGTAAGGCTAGGCTTTATACCTAGTCTACTGTATATTATCTGGGTAAATTATAATGTAGGCCAGGCTACTGCAAATCAGATGGAGGGGAAGCCTACTGTGGGATGCTTAGTCAACATTACATGTCAGTAGATTAATTCGCAGCACAATACTTCCCGCTCAAGAGTTTGCAGACCGACATGAAAATACTCAATGTGGATAGTGAGTGTTGCAGTTTATTGCTTGTGGGCGTGGTCATAGTCATAACTCGATTATGCCAATGGAAGTTTCAGCGTGGATTTTAATTCCAAAATATGGGGGATTTTAGGTTGTAATATTTTGTATGTTGCTTGCTATATGTAGCCTATATACAAACACACAATGCAGTCTAAGTATTTGAGCAGTGACACAATTTTGTTGTTTTGGCTCTGTACTCCAGCACATAAGATTTGACATGAAACAATGAAAATGAGATTAAAGTGCAGACTGTCTGCTTTAATTTGAGGGTATTTACATCTGTAGCGGGTGATACATGTACGAAATATAGTCTTTTTAATACAGTGCCCATCATAATTTGGGACAAAGATATATATTTTTCTTGATTTGGCTCGAAACTCCACAATTTTTGATTTGTAATACAACGATTCATGTGTGGTTAAAGTGCGGGTTCTCAGCTTTTATGAAATGGTATTTTCTACGTTTTGGTTTCACCATTTAGTACTTACAGCACTTTTTATACAAAGCCCACCATTTCAGGACACCATAATGTTTGGGACATATTAATGTTATGTAAATGAAAGTACTCATGTTTAGTACTTTGTCACGTATCCTTTGCATGCAATAACTGCTGGAAGTCTCAAGTCTGTGACCCATAGACATCACCAGGTGCTGGTGATCTTCTCTGGTGATGCACTGCCAGACCTGTACTGTAGCCATCATCAGTTCCTACTTGTTTTGGGGGCTAGTTGCCTGACGTTTTCTCTTCAGCAAGACATGTGAGCCAGTACCTGTGGCAGCTGTACATGCCCAAACCATAACACCCCTACAACCATATTTCACTGATGAGGGCAGAAGCTTTGTATCTTGGGACATTTCCAATTGGCCTCCATACTTTGCCCTTGCCATGCCATCACTCTGTTACAAGTGAATCTTGGTGTCATCTGTCCACAATACCTTTTTCCAGATTTCCTTTAGATACTTCTTAGTGAACTGTATCCTGGCCATCCTGTTTTTGTGGCTAATAAATGGTTTGCATCTTAGAGTGTAGCCTCTTTAGTACTGTTTGTGAAGTCTTCTGTGGACAATCGTCACTGACACTCCTGCGTCCTGAAGAGTGTTTCTGATCTGTCTGACAGGTGTTTGGGCTTTTTCTTCATGATTGTGAGAATTTGTCTGTCATCAACTGCAGTGGTGTTCCTTAGCCTACCAGGCCCTTTGCGATTACTGATGAAACCACATGTGATTTTCCTGATTACAAATCTAAACTTACAGAGTACAGTTCCAAATCAAGAAAAGACATGTCTTTGGCCCAAACATTGTGGAGGGCACTGTATAAGAATGCATCTTTGAAATAAAACGAACAGAAAAACCTATTTTCTTTGCTGGTAGCAGTTTTCACCCTGTGAGCCCTCATGTCACGTCGGATGATGGTGCACAGAGGCAACCCTGTAGCTCTTACAGTCTGTATTTGTCTGCTCTGATCCTAATTAAACATGACAAAGCTTATTAATATAAACGAGGAATTTCTAAGCATGCTTTAGTATCATAAATTACATTAATGTGTGCATTGGCAACCGAAAACAGTTTTTTATATTTTTTTATATATATTTTTAAAAATTCAACAATAGGCCTCATGTTTTCATGACCTTTGAACTGAGGAAAAAAAGAAAAAGGAGAATTCTGAGTATTTAAACTCTGTTTACTTGGTAGGGATACAGATGCAAGTAGGTTATTAATGACATTCTTATGAATATGTCCTCTCATAAATCATTCAAATATCTGTTTTCAGTTGAATTGCTTTAAAAATAATTTATATCATCTTTGTGCAGAGCTTTTGCTTGCCATCACGCAGTCACGATAATAACTCGGAACTTCTCTGGTACTGATGCTATATAGGGACATCAGTGTTATGCTCTAGATAGTTCTGTAATGACAGAAGCTTAGTAAAAGACCTTGGTGGTTTTAAAACTATTTTTATATAAGGAGGGGTTGTGAAGGGTGAGCGCTAAGGACAATGAATGAGCCTGCTAGCTCAGTGCATTGGCCTATAACATCACTGTCTTTTGATTTGTATTTTTTTTTTGTCAAAGTATTTATAGTAAGCAAGTGAAAAGACATCTTTGTAGCAGCCATCCGGCTATTTTTATCTTTTTATGTATCCAGTTGTGAGCCTGTTGTGAGCTCCTTTCAAACACGGCAAGGGCAGTGGGTAGAAAAAACAAAGTAGCATGTGTTCGCGGGGCCTCATTTCTTAATGCCAGACACTGCTTCACAAAGGACACTGCCAAGTCATAACAGAATCCATCTAGCTTTATTTTTCAGACAAATTTGTCTTGAAATGTATTCAGTGCATACATAGACTTCTGAAATTTCTATGAGACGCAGCTCATAACACAGTGTTGATATAGCAGAACAGGGTACCCAGAATCCCCCCCCCCCCCTTTATTATTATTTTTTTTACTAAACTGAGTGAAGTAGGTAGCTCATTGTGCTAAAACATCAGCTCTTCTGTTGATCACAGGTAACGAGCAGACTTAGCCATGGCTGAGAGGCCATGGTCTGTCCAAGCTAGTGCACAGAGCTCTGTGTTCAGGTCACCAGTTTGCCTTATACTGTGCATTTTCAGACATGTAGACCTAATTACACGTATGCCTTTTTTGTCGGTTCAAATAAAGCTAGCCGAGACTACTTTCTTCAGACGCAACATGGCGGAAGTGAGGAAACAATGCTCAATATCTTATTGTGCATTAAGTGCTTAATAAGCAATAGCCCTTAAAGGCACAGAGGTAGAAGGTTATTACATTTTGTGTTTGTTTGTTGACACTTTATATTCTTTGTTTATGGAAAGTGAAGTATCCTAAACAGGCATCCTAAATTTAATGAGATAAGACCTGCTGAGGGACACGGCTGTCAATTAGGGATTATTGGTTAGCAGACATTAATGGCAAAACGCATGATGCTTTTTGTTGCTCAAGGAGTAGTCAGGCTGTGAGAGGAGCAGTGAGGTTTGTGTTTTGGTCTACTTATTTAGCTTTGTTCAATTCCTTTTTTAATTATCTTGCTCATGTGTCACCTTATTAGCTTGCGATATTGCAAATGTACACTGCTACATTGCGAAATCCGTTACATTTGGAATGTGGAAGTTTGACAAGTGAAACTAATATGTTTTTTTTTCTTCTTCTGATGTGAACTGCAGAGCTATAAAGATAACTAGCTTTATCTTCAGGTATACCCGGGGTGGACAACAGATCGGAAACACCTGCAAAAACTGAATATCTAGTAATTAATAATGAGTAGGCCCACCGTTTGCCTTCAAAACCGTTTCAATCCTTCTAGGAATGCTGTCATACAATTTTTGAATTGTGTGCAGTGGGATATTGGCCCATTGTTCAAGAAGGACAGTCTCCAGTTATTTGAGGGATGAAGGAGGTGGAAATGTAGTTTGCAATCCAGATCCTTCCATAAAGGTTCAATTATGTTTAGATCTGGTGATTGTGCAGGCCATGGAAGGCATTTGACCTCATCCTCGTGTTCTTGGAACCATTCTTTAACGTTTTTAGCAGTGTGTATGGGGGCATTATCATATGGGAACATCATGAGGGTACAGTGTTTGCGCCATAGGGTGCACCTGGTCTTGCAAAATGGTTTCATATTGTTTGCCCGTTACACGTCCATGGAGAGTAATCATTGGACCCAATGAGTCCCATGAAATGGCTGCCCGTAACATTACAGTACCACCACCATAATTAACAGTAGCAACAGACATTGTGGATTGAATGCCTCCTTAGGCTTTCTCTAAACATAAACCTGTGCAGATGTATTAAAAAGAGTAAAAGATGACTCATCAGACCATATCACTTTTCTCTATTGCTCAGGGGTCCAGGTTTTGTGTTCTTTACACCATGTTATGCATTTTTGTGCATTAGCCCTGGATACAAATTGTTTCCGAATGGCGGCCCTGTCATAAATCCCAGCTTTGCGAAGCTCATGACGTACTGTTTTTGTTGAGACTGGTTTACATATGGATTGATTAAATTCTGTGGTTATTAGCAACTATTTTACCAAGTGTCCGTCTGTCCCTGTTGGAGCGCTTTGACTTGCGGCCACAGTTTTTTTTGGGGTGTTGGGCATATGTTGTCATAATTTTTTTACACTGTTCCCCTTGCCATAATTTTGCTGTTTTTGTGACCGACGCACCTGCAATTCGGCCAACAACTATATGGCCCTTTTGCAACTCTGTTAGTAGCCTCATCTTGCTTGGGAGACTTACCTAGCAAAGTGCTGCTGGTTAGGCCTCTTTTAAGCAGACACTTGCTGATAATTAGCATTCAAATTAAAAGGAATCACCTGTGTAGTTGTGTTTGTAATTGTGGTTTAGATGCTTCAATGCTAAAGCCATTTTCTGATATTTTGTCCACGCCCTGTATTTTAGTCGGATGCATAAAATATATTACCATTGTCAAAAAATAGACATACAGTAAATAGCTAACTGTTTATTTTAAATCTAGTTCGCATTATGTAACTCTAATTATGTAGGCTGTCCTGAACTTTCAAGTCTTGTTCCTGAAATTCAGTAAGGGCCGTTTTCACAAAAGAGTCCGATTTTGTGTTATGATTTAATGGGCGCATACAGTAGCCTAAACGTATATGGCGCAGGAATGCCTTTGGTCATTGGTAAAATAAAGCTGCCACAAGCATTTTGTTGTTTGGTGGCCTTATTTGAAAAAAAATGTTTGTATGTAACGACTGTTAGCGAAGTTGAAGCTTTCACAGTAGTCAAAATGATATATCTTTCTGACTAGAAATTGCTTCCTTGACAAGTAATGGAAGCAGTCACTGTGAACCAAGAAATGGAAATGGATGTTTCTGTTTTCTTGTTTTTCAGCAAAACATTTGCCAAAGGAAATGTATATTGTTCTATTATTCAAGTTGTCCTCCAATGAAGAAATCTCTTCTTTTTTGGAAAGCAGTGATGTCAGCTCATATTTTCATTTGCACCTCCAAATGGAAGGCTGACACGTTATCTTTGCCAAGCCATCTGCAAAAACTCACTTAGAATTCAAGCTGCGTTGCAGGGTTAGATGGCCAACGTGCTCTAAACTGAATTTGTGACCTGTGCGCAGCAAAATTACATTACCTAATAATCCCAAAATTGTGCGAACCTCTAACATGTGTTTGTCTTTATACAGTATATAGGCTCACTGCCTGTCAAAGGTTTGGGGCCAGTGACACAATTTCAGTTGTTTTGGCTCTGTACTCTAGCACATTGGATTTGAAATGAAACGATGAATATGAGGTTGAAGTGCAGACTGTCAGCTGTAATTTGAGGGTATTTACATCCATAATGAGTGGTCCATGTAGGTGTCGCTGTATCAAGATCTTTGCACATTATTGTGGCATGCTCTCTGTGGATAGTGGCTGACAGACTGGGCTGCATGAAAACTCTCCCAATGTCATTTTCAAGATCAACCCGCCTACAGAAGTCAAGCGTCTATATTCTTGAGAGGTGTTTAGGACATCACCTTTGCTCTTCTAAACCTGTATTGAGCACCTTGTGAGGTCCAAGTAAATTTTTCTTCAGAAAATTCAAATAGGAATGATGGGTGGGGTGTTTTCATTGAGTTTTTATTATTTTCACTTGCACACATTAAAAACAAGATTGAAAAAAAAAAAATACACAAACAACAGTGTCAAGATCCATAATTCAAAATGGCAGTAGACAATAATCATTATAAGAACAATAATAATAATAAATGTGCAGGTGAGGTTAGAAACCTGAAGGGGCTTATACGTGAACCTCACCCCAAAAATAAACAAGATAATACGTAATGATAATAATAATAATAATAATAATAATAATAGACAGGAAAAAGGAAACAAAAAGAAAAAGAATAGAATGTGTCAGTGTGCGCGAGAGAAAGCATGCCTGTGTGAGCGCGTAATGCATGTGCATGATTTTGTGTGTGTGTGCGTGCGTGCATGCGTGTGTGTGCGTGCGTGCATATGTGTGTGGGTGCAGTGTTTTCCATTAATGTATTAAACTGTGGTGGCCCGCCACAATTTAATTTCTACCGCCACAGTTTCAAATTGATCAAAAAAAGATATAAAAAAATAAAAATAGTGGTACGTGCATAGCCTGCTGTAGCCCTGTCGCTTCAAAAAACGCCTCTTTGGCTCTCATCACTACTCGCTGCCCCTCCCCCCTGCTTCAGACAAACGCGCTTGCATAGACAGTCCAATACGCAAGTATTGTTTTTTCTGTTTACTAAGAAAAGACATACAGTGCATATGGAAAGTTTTCAGACCCTTTCAACCTTTATACATTTTGTTATGTTTCAGAAATTTTTGCTAATTTATTCAAAATCAAAAACAGAAATCTCTAATTTACATAAGTATTCATACCCTTTGCTTTACCATATTTTTAAAGTATCATATTTCATATTTGGTCGCATATCCTTTGCATGCTGTTACTTCCTGATGTCTGTGACCCATCAACATGAAAAGACTCTCGATATCTTATTTTAAGGTATTGTTACAAGCGATACTATAACCTCTCTGCATTTGATTTGATCTCTCTGAGAATTGGGGGGAGAGACTAGATTCAGCTGTAAATTACGCTGGTACAGTATGGAACACATGACTGGTGAAATGGCTGTAAGTCATCAAGGGTCTAAGGTATTTGAGCCCCAAACCATCATTCTGTTGCCAGATATGGAGTAGATGTGGATGGATCACTTTAAGGGTCGTTTCTCCTGACTTTTCCCCCCGTAGAGTTCTATAGGAAAATGAGTCAGGAGAAATAACCCTTGCAGTGATCCATCCACATCTACTCCATATCTGGCAACAGACTGGTGGTTTGAGGCTCGTTCGATAGGTCAGACCCTTGATGACTTACAGCCATTTAGCCAGCCATGTGTTTCATACTGTACCAGTGTAATTTACAGCTGAGTCAAGTCTCACTTCCCAATTCCCAGAGAGATCAATTCAAATGCAGAGAGGTTATTGTATTGCTTGTAATAGTACCTGAAAATAAGATATCGAGAGTCTTTTGATGTTGATGAGTCAAAGACTTCAGGAAGTAACAGCATGCAAAGGATATGCGACCAAATATGAAATATGATACTTTAAAAATATGGTAAAGGGTATGAATAGAGATTTCAGTTTTAGATTTTTAATAAATTTGCAAAAATATTTAAAAACATGTTTTCACTTTGTCATTATGGGTTATTGAGTGTAGATTGATGAGAAAAAATTTATTGAATCAATTTTAAGACGAGTCTGAAACATAACAAAATGTGTAAAACTTGAAAGGGTCTGAAAACTTTCCGTATGTACGAAGAAAACGAAGAGGAAGAATCAAGGCAGAAAACATTTAATAGCCAGCCAATCAGATTCCGATTCTTTCTTGTCAATAAACGGTATTTATTATTTTTTAATAATCTTTTTTTATTGTAGGCTAGTTTTCAAGTTCAGTCCCACAGGGCTGCAGGTTCGGCGCAGAACAGGTTAACATGCATTGTGGTAGTTTCTGTATAGTCTTGTAAGCTGACCATAACTTTATGAACATTTTTCATCAGACTACATTTGTCCATGTTAGCTGGTTGTCTATTCAAAAAAGTCAGCTAGCCAAAATTGTATTTATTTATGTTCCATTCCCCATGTTCCAATAACAAAAAATTGTGGATCTAGTCTTAAAATTTTTATCTCAGGTTAATCTCTGGGGTCAAAAATGACCCCAATTAGAATCTATGTGTTTTATAGAATAAATGTATGATATTTCCATTGTTTTGGTTAAGAATAATGATTGTGTATGTGTGTCCATTTAGAATAATGATTTTTATTATAGTTTGGTCCACACAAGAATGATTTAATGTTTTATAAAAGATTTCCTCTTTTTAACAGTTTATGAACATTTTGATAATTAAACAAAAAGACACAGCCATCCTAAAAACTATTCTAAACCACTGAATTCTAAACTTCTATTGACACAAAACAGCAATAGAAAATCTAATCTGGTGGATTATAGAACAATTCCACACGCAGTCCATATAAATGAGTATAAGGTTATGTGGTAGGCTACATTGTCATAGAGACTACTACATGAGAACAGGCATGAAATAAAATCATATCTTATAGGTATTTCGAGAGCGCGTGCATTAGTTGATTGTGTGTGTGTGTGTGTGTGTGTGTGTGAATCTCCATATCCCTTCTTGTCTCTTCTCACTGTATGCAGCCATAACAAATGACCTGTTTCTGGCTGTGATCATTGCACACCGGTACATTGCATTTCACACACCAATTGTTGACTTTGAGACCTTTGTCTCTTGGGCAGAGCTGACACCTCTTTCTCTTCTTTTGGCTTCTCTCCTGTGGCTGGGTTGTGGCTTTGGTCACTCCACACCTTCCCATTGCTTGAATGATCTTGGTTTGCAGATTGGGGCAGCCTTCCAGTCGACTCCTCATGTGGGGTGTAACAAGCTCCTTTGAGAGCTCTGTGATGAAGAGCCGTTGTGCACTGGTGACACCTGTGTAGAACTCAGGTGCTGAGCCCTGAAAAAGGTGTAGGCAATCAGGGTGGCGATGTCTAGTATGTTGTACCACAGCACCATGGGCCACCTCTGTGTCTTCCTGAATGGTGACACCACTGACATTGGATGTGTGTACGACAGCAAATGTACTCCTGACAGTTGCAGTTGATAAGAATCAAAGAGATTATTTGGTTCCTATGAGATTCCATAGAAAATGCATTGGGGTCATTTTTGACCCCATTATGGAA
Source organism: Ilyophis sp. 1 JC-2022 (assembly GCA_022702515.1). Taxonomy (NCBI): domain Eukaryota; kingdom Metazoa; phylum Chordata; class Actinopteri; order Anguilliformes; family Synaphobranchidae; genus Ilyophis; species Ilyophis sp. 1 JC-2022. The sequence goes on from CM040396.1 coordinate 52,773,073, forward strand.
GCTTTGTTTAGTGACACAAAAACTAAAATTTCTTAAAATGTATAAAAGGTAACTTAAAATGCAAATGGCTTGATGTCAAAAACAAGTTTTTTGAGGAATACCTGGAATATGAAATGATAAAAACTTTTCATTACAAAGATATTGCAAGAAAACCAACCCCCGGGGTCATTTTTGACCCCATTATGCATCTAAGGGCTAAAGTTTCAGTTTGAAACCGATGAAGGATTTTGATACTTTAGCAGTATGAAGGTGATAATTCCATAACATGGGACCTCTGTATCTGATTGAGAATCTGCTATGAGTGTTATGGCAATGCAGAAGGTGAAGGTTATCAGAGTGTGTTGTATGTATGCATTTGGGAGTTCAATTGAAAAAGAACATTATAGGATTTGGATAAAGTGTTTGGCATATACATACATTTATAAATGAAACTATAGATTTGGTGAATATTAATGTTGTAAATTGATAGAATACTGAGTCTCCTGAACAGATGATGAGATGGAGCCAGATAGTTGAGGAAGTGGCTGACCTTACAGTTTTTTTCTGAATTGGATGTATTTTATGAAGGTGGGAGGTATATTAAACTATAATATAAAGTAAGGAAACGAGCCTGACTAACCAAGCCACAAATCTTCCTGATGATACGAAGTGATTTAGTCACTTTGGTGCACACCACTTGGGTAGAATTGTTCAAGCTTAGACTTTCATCAAGAGGACCCCAAGAAATGTGGTGGATGCCACTTGATTAATTTCACCATTACTGATACAGATTTTGACACTATTTTTACAGTATCTTTTTTTGTTTCTAGTGAAAATGATAAAATTAGATTTTTCCACATTCAGAGACAGTTTGTTAAGCTGGAACCATTGATAAAACCTGACAAAGGCAGTATTAGCTTGGTGGATGAGCGTGTTCAAGTTTTTATAAGACAAAATCAAACTGGTATCATCAGCAAAGAGTATTGGAAAAACAGAAGAAGAGATAGCAGCAAGGTCATTTATATAGACCAAGATTTGCAGAGGACCAAGAATAGACCCCTGAGGGACTCCACAGGATAACACTGCCCTGTCCGATAACCATCCATTTGCACATACAAACTGTTCTCTATGATGAATGTAATTTTGTAACCATTTACAGTCAGGTCTATAAGTATTTAGACAGTGACACAATTTTGGTTGTTTTGGCTCTGTACTCTCACACATTGCATTTGAAATGGAACAGTGACTATGTAGCAATTGTAGCCATTTTTATGCATAGTCCGCCCATTTTAGGAGACCAAAAGTAATTGGACAAATTCACTGTTCCATTTAAAATCCAATGTGCTGGAATACAGAGCCAAAACAACAAAAATTGTGTCACTGTCCAAATACTTATGAAACTGACCGTATATGCGAGATCATGAAAACCATATTGATGCAGTTTCAAAAGTAATATATCAAAGTCAACAGTGTCAAATGCTTTGTATAAGTAAAAAAATAAATAAAAGATTTCCCAAGGCAAACTCGTTATTATTCAGGGATGTAAAAATGGTATCTATCAGTTGGATTAAAGCCATATCAGGGGAGCATTGTTTTCTAAATCCATACTGGTGTTCATACAAAATATTTTGTTCATTTAGATGATTCAGAATTCTTTTATACTCCAATTTTTCAAAAGAGGAATAACTTTGGCATCTTTCAAATCCCAAGGAATATGACCAGTTTGCATGGATTTAGAAAATATGTAAGTTAGTGGCTCACTGATAGAAGAACCTACATGTTTGATATAAGATGCACTGATTTCATTATGACCTGGTGCTAATATTTTTAAATGATTAATTACCTTCATCACTTCCTGAACATCAGGTGGATCACAATGTGTCAGAGAAGGGCCATCTCCCTTAAGGGTAATATCCCTTAATGTAATCTAAGGGATTTCTATCAGTTTTATTGATTTTCTTTGATAGAGAGAAACCCACATTCACAAAAAAATTGTTAAATTCAAATGCTATTGAAAGTGGATTATTGCTAGTCCTTCTGTGTTGTATTGAATTGAGATGATAGAGCCACAGAAGCCTTTTTTCTATATAACATCCTATTTAACATATAAACAGTTTGTTGATAATTTTCCATGTGGATTTAATATTGTTTGAGGATTCTTGGAATTTTTGTGAAATTTTTTAGATGTACAAATTAGATGAGTGCATTTTATTCTTGTAAAAGCAGCATTAAGAGGGGTATGATTTAAGAGAAATGTTTTTTTAATAGAGGATTTTTGGAGACCAGATCAAACCGTAGTTGCTTCGTCTCAAGGCAGTTGGAACAATTTTTTTTGACAATATTTTGCATGTCATCAAAGCCATCGCTGAAAGCAATTAGACTGAAGTGAGGTACAGCCATTTGAAGAGCCCTGCTGCAACGCTCATCATGTTACCCTCCTGACCCCTCCACCACCTGGCAGGAGATGCGTTTTTAATTGGAATTTAAGAGCTTCATGCTGAGCAAACGGTAGCACCCAGCCCCTTGTGTGAAAGTCTGTTGAACCTTTTTTGCCTGATTCATTAAATTCAGACACCCACTACAGTACTAGTGCTATAAGCATGGGCCCTTTGCCATCACAATTTGCACTCAAAAAGGTAAATTAATGCAATTTGCACTGCGTGTCCTCGCTATTTAATATTAAAATGTGGCTGCACGTTCTGTCAAACAACTGCAGTATAAATTAACAGCTGGTTTCTTCTGCTGCTTAGAATTAGTGATGGGCGGGATTGAACTAACAAATATTTTTAGGCTGCGTCCCAATCCAGCTTTTGCTCCACCCTCGTAAACTTCACTTGGGGGAATCCCTTTTGAGACCTTGGTCTCCATTTTAGGTGTGAATCCGTTAGAAAGCCAAGTGAGGTTTGTGACATAGTCCCTCCACCCTCAACTTTCTCAAGTGAACGAGTCTGTAAAAGAGAAGACTCGGCAAACTCATATTACCTACAATTCACATCGAACTTTCTGTTCAATCACGTTAATGTTTATCGCGGTATTATAAATTAAAAGTGCATACAGAATGGAAAAGACGGTGTAGGCTAATAAATACAGGTTAATCCAGTAGTAGTTTGCTATTTTGTATCATAGTTTAGCAAATTGCTTTATGCAGCAGCATAGAAGAAGCCTACTGTGGGATGTAGCCTACCAGGCTCTCATCTTTCTTTTAAATGGATTATTAGGCTACTCGTCTCGCAATATTCTTCCGCATCTAATTTGCCAGATAGCCTAACAATCAAACAATTGCATTTCTCAATAGCCAAGACGAATAGGTAAATAAACTTGTGCAGCATTTTCTATATCCACATTAAGTGCTGATACAAAATGTGTTAATATATCATGCGAATATTCTGCAGTTTAGCTAAATTATCAATGGGAACATATTTGTTTTTTCTAGCTTGAATGCGTTACCGTGTTTGTCAACGCTGGTTCCAGCAATTTAAGAGGTTTTCCTTTTTAAATGTAGGCTATGCTTTCTAATGTTTAAATCGTTTTGACGACATCGAGTGCCGTTTTAAATCAATTAGGTTACATTCTTTAACTTAATGAGGAGAAAACGCAAAGCTAACGTGGTGCAACTCAGAGAAAACGTTGGGATTTTTTGCCAGTTAATTATTCAGAATTATTGCCACCTTTATTAAACAATCTCACATTAGTCAACTCTTTGTCATTTGTTCATTATTATATGCTACATACTTGTTGTATAATTTCTAGTGATTTTGTCTTACCCTCAATTTCCCGGATTGTTCAACATAATGCCCATTCGCAAACTATGTCGTTTTATTGGACCAGCTTCGAGTATATTTTACGTTTTAGTATTTTTTTGTGATCATACCAGCGCTGGTACCGTTAAAGTGGACTACAAGTCGAACTACAATGATTGCATTACTTTAAAAAATAAAAATTGGAACATGCGATATATGGTCTATATCCTTGTTCCACACAGGCTAATCCAGGAACGTTTCGGCTCATTCTATGAATCAGATTTCAAGAAATAGTCGGTTGTCTCCGAAGCCCATTCTATCTTCCATAGGGAATTTACTTCCGAAACCAGACCCCGCCTACGACTAACTCTATAGGGGCTGAGCTCCAGGTATCAAACCATGCCCCAGCAGTTTTTTTTCACTAGTAGCCAAAAGCACATTTTTACTCTGGACAGAACTCACAGCGGCTGATTTGTTCCAATCTCTCTCTCGCTGTCGCTCATATACACAAAACACGCTAGCTCCAGCTGCTTCCAAGCCCCTGTTTGAGCTTATAATGATGTGGCCAGCAAACAGAAAATCACACGCTGTTACCCACGCCATGTAGGCTATTTTACAAAGGCTGTAGGCAATCACTACCTGCAAGATATCAACATTTCAATGGGTGCACATGTGGTCACTGCACAGAACTCTCCATGACCTGGTACACACTGGCACTAAAACCAGTTTCGGCTCCTTAAAACGTTAAAATCCACACTGTCAGGTGTTTCGAAAACGTTTTAATTTAAAACCCCTTGGAGCTGGGATCGAAAACTTTGAACTGGTTTTAGCCGTCAGTGTGTACAGGATCGGTTGTCGAAACCTAACTTTAGAATAGTTTTGCGCGTGTCATAAATAACGTAGCCTACAGTTCCATTGGTAGTATTCGCGAATTCCGTGGGAATTTCAAACATCTTCACAAAGTTAATTTGACAGTTGAACATTTAGGTTTATTTTATGATTATTATATTATTTTATCTCTATATTATGACTGCCGATCGAGGTTCAATTTGGAAAGAGGGGAAGATACACCACTTGATCGCGGCAAATGATCCAAGTTGTTTATTTTGTCGATATGGGTACCAAGGAACGCAAAATATAAAATCGGTTGTCAAGGAAGCATCGCGGAGAATTCTAAAACCACAGAATGTCTTCAAGTAATGTGTACGAGCAGGACAAGGTAGTGAAAACCTCAAAACTAAAACGTTTTAGAAACATTTTGAAACTAAAACCCCAGTGTGTACGAGGCCCAAGAGAGAATGTCTGTAAATGTGTAGCATGCATAGGCTACTACAACTCCTGGCTCAACTATTTCACCCAAATCACTCCTTTCTGCAGGAAATACCACATATAGCAATACTATACCCTAAAACATAAATTCAACAATATTTTTAAAAAGTGTCTTTATTAACTAACAAAATGTATATAACTGCTCTAGTCCATAGTGAGTATTGCAGCTCACATTGAATGGTGTCATGCAGCGCGAGTAATAATTTGTTTACAAAAAATATTCGACATAAACAGGCCAGCAAGGGCACAATGTGAACAAAGTAAACAATTGATTGCCTACTTTACTTACCTGTCAGAACTTAAAATGTACTTTTGTTTTAACATAAAAATACAGAAAATATGCACACCGTGCATGTAACGCAGAGAGTAGCTCTCCACGTCCCTGTCAGATACGCAGTTTTCATATGCTTTATACTATATATTTATTTTTAAAATATAAACCAAAAATAAAGGCTACTATAACTAGAATATTCAAAAAAGCTGAACTGTAAGCTAAGTTAGCTATATCACTCGCTTGCTCTCTATCTTCTCCTGATTCTCCTCTCCACTCAGATCAACTGCTGCGCTGAGATTCGCTTTTCTAGCTGGGGCGTAGCCTGCCCTCGCTCCAAACTAGCCACCAAACTATCAGTTGGCGTAGCTGTACAGGTTTCTATTTCGTCACTGGGAGGAATACGTCAGCTAGATGAAATTTCTGGCCAATCACAGATTGAACGTACAGTACCTATCATTTTACCACTAGAGACACTTTTGAGCCAGATTCTTAAAGTTTACACTGTTTTGCGTTGACTGCAGTAATTTGTTAAGATTTGGACCAAGATCAATCAGTAATACTTATAAAAAACAAATGTATCACAAATGTCCTATTTTTCTATGTTTTACACTTCCTCGTAGTCGCTGGAGAAAATAAACAAATATATAAATAAATTAATAAAGTATTTATCTGTGTGCATATAAATAAATGCTTCATTGGTTTAGTTACAAGAGTAACAGGAAAATTGATTTCTTGGGTATTTAGAATTTTAATGTATCAGTAGTATTTTGTTTTTAAAATATAAAACTATAAATATTGATAGGAAAGTAGTATGACCTTTTGAATTTGCTGTGCTTAGTCTAGGGTTGCAAATGGGGGGGAGGGGGTTTCCACGTAACTTTTTTCGATAATTTGGGGAATTTTCATTCCCGTGCTTAACTGTCCTATTATGTTAGAATTTTACTGCCATTTGTGTTAAGGTGATGTTACTGGTCAATATATAAAAAAGTTTTTACACGTATTTTCTAATAATCTAGGATGTCATAAGGCGTTTGCTGAAGAAAATCACCAAAAACTAAAACAAAGTCATTTCGGGTCATATAGGCCCTAACATAATAGGAAGGTTAAACAAAGCTAATAAAACGCAAGTTGAAGAAAACAATAAACAAGTAAAATGTGCTGAACAGGCTCAGGTCCTTTTTGGAGAGCAGTCTTCTCTTCTGCAGCATATGGTACCATCACTACCATTGCACAGAACCTTAATCTAGATCAGGGGACAGTTCTTATAAGGCCAGCAAGGAAGGACTGTGGAGTGCTGATGTCATCTGGAAGGCAGCCAAATGCATCAAGGCAGCAACCTGGTGGAAGGGACCCTGCAAGTATGAAGCCATGTCCCCTGTTTTTTCAATTATTCTCCAGATCCACCCAACTTCAGCTGCGTCAGAGTGGAACTGGTCCCTGTTTGATGGAACACACAGCAGAGTGTACAACAGGCTGACAAACAAAATAGTTGAAAAACGGGTGGCTATTCGGGGAAACGGGGAATTTTCCCTGAACTTTACAACCCTAGTTATGTGTAACGACCCTTGCATTAGCCTATGTGATTGTTAATCCCTCATTGGTCGGTATCCTGGTTGTTCTGTAGGGGCTCTACCTGCTCAATGATCTGCTGTTGCATTCTGTGCAGTATTGCTTGAGGCAAAGTAGAAGCCAGACTAATATACAGGATGTTATTTTATCTATCAGGAGACATTGACTTCAATGATGTCACAACAAAACCAACAAAAAAAGCATATGTCATGTGGTACTGTTTTTTTTCCTTATTTAGAATAGTCTTCTGTTCTAAATATATCACTGTGTAGTATTTAAAATGATGTCAAATGCCCTACCTTACCGGATACTGAGCCCAAAGCACAAGGTTATATCAGCAGTTAGATAGCAAAGATACAGTTGAAGTCAGAACTTCACTAATACACTAATTTTGATTATTATTACTGTTCCAGCATAATTTACAGCTAAATTTAGTCCCACCCCCCAATTCCCATAGAGATCCATTCAAATGCAGAGACGTTATAGTATTGCTTGTAAGAGTACCAGAAAATAAGATATCTAGAGTCTTTTGATGTTGTTGGGTCACAGACATCAGGAAGTCATGGTATGCAAAGGATATGCGACCAAAATGTTTTTTTATTTTTTATTTAAAGGCACAGTCAACTTAGTGTATGTAAACTTCTGACCCACTGGAATTGTGATATAGTGAATTAAAAGTGAAATAATCTGTCTGCAAACAATTGTTGGAAAAATGACTTGTGTCATGCACAAAGTAGATGTCCTAACTGACTTACCAACACTATCGTTTGCTAACATGAAATCTGTGGAGCGGTTAAAAATAAGTTTGAATGACTTCAACCTAAGTGTATGTAAACTTCCGACTTCAACTGTATGTTTTAAGTGCACGGGCGATCATTTTTGGTGTCCCTGGGCAAGTGTAAATTATACAAAGTTTGTGAATTACGTTCGACAGGGTGTGTGTAAAAATCTGTCTAAGATGGTGCAGATTAGTCAGTAAAACTCACAGGTTGTCTTGTCAGGCAGCCATTTGAATATTGTGCGTAATGAGGAAAGTGTACAAACATGAAAGGCAATGAAATATTGATGGGCAGTATGACACATTAAGCAAAGGCTGAACTGCCCTAAAATGCAATGCAACACCTGTCAGAAAAGCCTTGACTGTCAATCAAGTCATCTTACAATTTATTTTACAGTGAAAGCCTTTTCTATAATTGTAACTTATCAATCAGCATGTTGAAAGCAATCACCATTTAGTCACCTAACTTTCAATATTAAGATATTTCAAGGACTATTTAAATTATGGGTGCTGTCATTCCCTCAACATCAACAACAACAATAATAATAATAATAATAATAATAATATGTGAAATAAGAAAAAACAACAATAATCAAATTCTGAATGTTTTGGTTAGCCTAGTTACAGCTCATGTTGTGCTCCGTGCAGTGTGCATTAATCTCACTATGTGAAAATGTTTAGTTTTTTTATTTTGTGGCCTTCAAGATCAACAAGGTCTTGTCTAATTAATTATTTAATTACTGGAAAAGTCTAGACTTCTATGCCCAACATAAACATGAAGAATACATACTACTCCTACTAGGTGTTGTTATGGTTACCACTAATAATATTTTATATTATCTTACGAATATTTCTCACATGATTTTTAATAAAGGTTACTGTAAAATAGTTAGTTTACTAACAAATGGGGAAAAATCCAATTGGTCTCATTTCCAATTACTTGGAATTTCATATGTAACAATAGCCTTTAACTATGCTATAGAAAATAATTTAGAAATGCATGCTATTTTAGAAATATGAATTCTTGACCTTAGAGGACAATACATTTGCTGCACAAGCTCATGGCCTGCACTGGTTTAAGACTGAGAATTATTTTCAACATAACAATGAGGTGATGCATCAATTGTGGGATATAACTAGACCCAGGAATTAGTCTAGGCCATACTCCGTTAGACTTTACTGTCACTGTCTAATGGCCTTCTACTGTACAATGTCAAACTATTACCTTTTATGACACAAATTATCCAAGCTTTAGTCAACAAATTCTTCCCTCTAAGAGTGGTATTAGGAATGATTATTCCAATTTCTCATATTTTAAATGCAATTCAATTCATGAACAGAATTGAATTTGCCTGTCATGGCATTGATGCTAATTATACTGCAATTCATTATTGCCTGTGTCCTTAATCCATAATTCAAAATTATGTGATGTAGGCCTAATTAGACTGGACTCTCTTAGGTCACAATTGTATTGATGTGGGTGATACTTAAAGTTAATGGAGAAGACAAGTGGCATTTTACTTAGCTGTTTGTTTGAGAACTCAGATTCAATAAAAAATAAATAAACTACATATAGCATTTAAGGAGAAAAGTCCATAATGAAGCCATATGTATTTTGACACAGTCAAACAGTCTGTAAAATATAATCTTAATTTTACTAAGAGCTTTATCTATTAATCAATTTGTGGTGAAATGGTGCACTGGACATTGGTTACTAAAGTGTAACTCTGTAAATTAGAATTACAATCAAGAAATCTATTGTCTATGGAACACCAGTTTAGCATTTAAATTTGACACAATTAAAATTCTTACTGGCTGCCTTTCAGTTTTAAGCTTAGAATCTGGTCACACACTGCACACAATTACTAGAATGACAGTTCTTGAGTTATGTAATAGCTATGCATGCTAATTCACAGCAGGAAACCTATTCTGCTATTTAGTTTGTTCATATATTTTATATTTCATCATTTAATGACCTATGCTCAACATCTTTAGTGTCGCCAAATCTCTTTTGTAGAGATTTTTAATGGAAAGATTTGATAAATTGTTATAAAATTATAAAAACTTTGCCAGACAGTTTTGCCCAAGTCTGTAGCTTCCTTTAATCAGAATAACTATTACAACATTGATTAGTTTAAAATGGAAGGATTAGCTTTTCCATTGTCTTTTTTAAATAGAATGCATTTCATGAGAACAACCACATTTAATTCCCAGTTTAATATTTTATAAGCCTTTATTGTACGTGTATTTTCAGCATTGTATGTTCAGCATTGTTCACAATAGTTTTCCTGTATTACCATTCTGGTGCTCTAATACATTGTCTAATGTGCATTTGCACAGTATTTATTGAATTCATCTTCCTCCTCTCAACCATCTGCAGGAGAAGCTGCATGGGGAACTATTAAATATGCAGGCCAAGTTTGAAAACTATTAGAAGTCAATTTTTTCATAAACTAATGTGTGCAGCTTAAACAAAGTGTGGACATCCACTGATCTGTGAGGGCACTTGATCCAGGCTTCATAATATATAGACATCTTAAAAGAAAAGAAAGGGTGTTATGAAAATCTATTACAGATCAGGTTTCTTAGCTGTGTTTCATATGAACAGCACAAGATAAGATTTCCCAATGGATCTTATCAAAGGTGTTTTAAATGGGGGTCATCTATCACCCAACTATTGCCGAAGAGTGCCTCACACAGTGAATGGCTCCGAACTTTGCGGCTATCTGTTATATTGACTTGAACCTTGCTATCTCATTACGTTCTGTGATTTGCTTAAATGAACTTGGGATTGCTCCACAGGTTATGAAAAGGCTGCGGTGTATCAAGACAGACTTAGTTGAACATTCTTATCAGTCCTGTATTAAAGGCTCAATTAATTGCTAAGGAAAACATTTCTAGCCTTCACTTTTAAATCCTTCCATTCTAACTATGACACAGCAGTTCTCACTGGTGAAATTAAACGAATCCTTTCCAACTGAATCAATCACAATTTGCTTTACTATTGTGCATGTACTTCAGCAATATGTACTTGTATGCAGTTGGGTCAAAATGTTGACATTTTTCCCATTTGCCCTGATTGATTTCAATGTTTTGTTTAGCCTTGACTATATATAAAATTGTACAATTAATTTGCCTGGTACTGTCACACACAAACTATTGTAAACAGCAGTAAAAGAACCTGGTGTACAAAGAAAAAAGTACAGTTGTAGTAACGTTCATTCATGTAAATTTTTTTGGGAATTTTTTGAACCACAGAAAATGATATAACCATTTGCAACAACATTTAAGAAATGAGTATTAATTTTGAAATGTTGAGGATGTTTGCAGAGGAGTGGGAAGAGCGGTCATTTGCCCTTGAGAATAGTTGTCCAGCTTTTGGATTTGGAATAGTTAGTTAGCTAAAGTGTTCATTTTTTCTCACTCTCATTATCCCTATACCAGTTTTATCCCTCTCCCAATCTCTCATCTTTTTATCCATCCCTCCATTGTGCTAGCTAGTGACATTAGCTTGCTCTTTACACAGCTCAGCATGGAAACAAACTAATCACTCACGCGTCGTTTTTACTTGGTGCACTGCTCATTCATCAGATAATAATCAAAAAGAATAGATAGTTAATATTTTGCCAAATAAACCATGCCTTGGAAATGGTTTTGTCGTTTTGTTCAGTGGCTGGTTACAGTAACAAAAATAGACGAGAACCATTATCCGCTAAGTACTTAGTTGCCATGCACGTAATTTTTGTTCGATTAGCAGCCAAAATTAATGAATGGGCCTTTAAATAATTTTTTTAAACTCGATAAAACCTACCATTATTTAATGATTTTTGTGGAACATGCATTTGGTGAAACGTCGTCTTGCAATTTAGCTTGCTTTAAATAGACTAACGTTAGATCAAACGGCTTAGCGTTTAACTTTGATTGCGAGCTTGTGTGATATTTAGATAGCAGAGGTATTTTACTTTGAATTTATTGCATTAATTCCTCGCTGGGTTCAAACCACAGAACTGTATAAGAACAGTTCTGTCTGTGGTTCAAACATGTAGGGCTGGATGACGTCGATGGCACTCGGGTTGAGGGCGTGGATTTAGACCACGCCCCTACAATCCTGTGTACTTTCAAGACTGAGTTTATTAGCTGACTTTGAGATGTACATTAATATACCTATTCACATTTTCTTGAAAAAATATTTGGTGGGTGTGTAGTGGACACATCCCTCTGTGATATGTTGTGGTTATTTTAAGTTTTTAGAATCCCTTGACCCTCGCTTTAAATGCGAAATTATTGGGACAGTGACTCATTTCTTTTGTTCTTTTGGCTCTCTAATCCAGGCTATCCAGCACAATAGACTTGAAATGAAACTATGACTATGACTGTCAGCTTTAAGTTGTATTTACATCCATATTGGGTGATATTTAAATCCTTGAAGGAATTACAGCCCTTTTCAGGCAGCAAAAGTAATGGGAATAAAGTCATCATATTTAGTGCTTGGTTGCATATCCTTTGCATTTGATGACTCTCTGAAGTCTGCAACCTGTAGACATCACCAGATGCTGGGTGTGTTCCCTGGTGATGCTCTGCCAGGTCTGTATTGCAACCATCATTGACTAAAGGCTGTTTCATAGTCACCGAAGAAAGATGGGAACGGACCTGCAGGGTCCGCGCGGACCTTAATGACATCTTAGCGGACCCAAAGCAGACCCTGAGCGGAAGTCCGCCTAGGCAGTCCGCGTAGCAATCCTTTTTCATGTCCGCACGGACCTGTCGTTTCTTTTACAAGCGTACCTTCTTTGTACCATAATCTTCTTCCATATATGATGCCATTGTTGTTTGCAATTTGTGTGCAAAAATGATGGGAAATGTAGTCTACAAAGGGAGGTTGTTACGCTTTGAATATGCTTTGAGTATGCTTGCCTATGCAATGCAAAAGTCTGCGGGCAGTCCTTCTGTGTGCGTGTCTGCTCCCTGTTTTACACACTCTGTTAAGAATATTCCACTTTTTGGTCCTGAAAGACTCCTTGGTTGCTTTAGCAGTATCTTAGCAGGGTCATTGTCCAGCTGTAAGGTGAAGATGAATGAGTTTTCAAGCATTTGGTTGGATCTGTGCAGAAAAGATGTTTCTGTACACTTCAGAATTCATCCTGTTGCTGCCGTCAGCAGTCAATGAAGACAAGTGAGCCAGTTGCAGTGGACACAATACATGCCCAAGCCATAACACTACCTCCGCCACAGATGAAGGGGGGTGCTTTGGATTATGAGCAGTTATTTTATTTCTCCACACTTTCATCTTTCCATCACTTTGGTACAAATGAATACTCCTCCCCTTCTGTCCATAAGACTTTGTTCCAGAACTCTATGTACTTTTTAGTGAACTGCACCTGGCCGTTCTGTTCTTGAGGCTTATGAGTGGCTTGCAGCTTGTGGTGATCCCTCTGAGGTTATGCTCATGGAGACTTTTCTTCATGGTGGTCTATGACACATCTATGCCTACATCATGGAGCGTGTTTTTGATCTGTTCGACAATTGAGAAGGGGTTTTTCTTTACAATTGAGTATTCTTTGGTCATCCACTACAGTGGTCTTCTGTGGTTTACCAGGTCGTTTGCTAATGCTGAAGCATTCTTGCTTCCTATCAATGTATCAAACAGTTGATTTTTGACACCCCCAATGTTTTTTCTATGTCTCTGATCGATTTATTCAGATTATTCAGATTTTTTATAATTGCCTGCTTTACTGACATTGGCAGTTATTTGGTCCTCATGTTGGGAGACAACTGCAACAGACTGAAATTGCAAATGCAAATTCTACACCTAGAATGATCTCTAGACCTTTTGTGAGCATTCTTGTGCATTTACTAATGATGCAATGACACACAGAAAGAAACAAGAAGCAGCTGAGCAGCCTATTGTCCCATTACCTTTGCTTCCCTAAAATGAGGGGGGGGGGGGGCTATGTATAAAAAGGGCTATAATTCCTACACGCATCACGTGATGTGGATGTAAATACCCTCATATTAAAGATGACAGTCTTTTTTAGCATGCTCTTTGTGGATAGGGGCTGACTGATTGGGCTGCATGGTAGTCCTCACAATGTTATCTGCAAGACAATCCATCCATTAGCCTCAGGCCTCATTCTCAAAACCTGGTGCAGGAGTTGCATTTATTGGTTTCTATCAGAGAGTGTTGGGTCAATTGAGACCTGATAAGAGCGCATAATTGAATGTATGCAATTCTTACGTATGACTATCTTTTAATTGGGAAATTGTAATCTGCTAAAGAATACATGGGAGAGAGGGTAAAGTACAGAGAGATTTTAACACAGCTTGTTTGCGTGCAAAAAGCATGTGCTTGTGCCTGGAAATGCGCCTAATATTGCCGGGCTTGGAATTAATTTATCATTCATTTCAGCTGCAAAAAGAGCAATCGGCTTTTGGCTCCACCGAAAGAAAGCAGAGCCCCGGTCATACCAATCTGCCGCACTGATGAACAGCCTGATCTCCCCAGAGAAACACCCTCTGTGCTGATCATTTAAGAATCCCACACAACAAAAAGGACAGGATGTTATCAGCAATGAAACAAATCCCAACTCACCGATACGAAAATGATTAAATTGAAAGGCAGTCGTATTCCGTACCAGACAAATGAATGGGCAATGTAAATTTACTATCACAAATTTCAAAGAGGAATAAGAAGTACGATAAATGCAAGATTCAGACGCAGTGAATGTTGCCTGGCAATGGTAAAAATCAGGGCTGCTTATTGCGATTTAGGAGGGAATCGTAGCATTAGCTGCTTTTCCAAAGTTTCTTTGCGGCATATATTACGTGAAATATTTGAAATGCAAAGATAGCTGTATATATATATATATATATATATATGAAAGGCCATACATTTAAATGTATATTATAAGACTTTGTACGCTAATCGCATTTGTAGAACAATTTCTTTGTCAATTTCTGTTTTTTTAAAATTATTATGCCAGGTACAATTTGCATTGAATATTCATATTAAAACTGTTCCACATGTAATAGTTACATTGAATGTTTTCTAAAAGAATATTTTCTGACAATGGCAACATAAGTCACTGATGCACATTTTAACAAAAGCCACCCAAATGGAGAAAAGCAGCGTATGCTTTTGTTTTAAGTAAACCCCCTAGAGGCCTGTCTGTGTTAAAGTAGCACCCTCCTTTCAGAGAGCGGCATGGCTTTGCACTATTCTTATTAACTACATTATTGGCAGGTACAGTAGGCTATATCAGAGCTACAGGAGCTCTGGAGGAGTGTGGATAATGTCACCGTATGAGCTTGTTTTAGCTGCGGATAATGTGCCCTTAACTTATTCAAGGTTCCACCGGATCACAGTTCAGATTTTTGTTTGTGTGAATTCTCCATTATCTTTTAAACTTTTTGGCATCTGGCGCTGTCACTCACTCATGCCCAGAAGCCTTAAAGGTGATTTTAGGTGACTGTATCTGGAGGCTAAGTGCAGCTGTGGATTTGAGAGCTGTTGGTCATTCACTCACTCCCACTGTGAGAATGTTTTTGTGGAAAGTGTTGGTCACAACTAAACTGATAAGATCATCACAACTAAGTCCTTAAAATGTACTGTAGAAAAAAGGATAGATAGATATTCTTAACAATCAGTCTCAACTTTCAGGTTGCAGCTGTTTTTTGAGTAAATGTTTAGTAAATGAGTCACATGCTGGAAGAAAATGGCAATGCAGTGGACTCTGGTGTTGTGCTTGAATTTTAGTGTCCACTGATGCAAATAGTTGTATAAAAGCTTCCCAGTCTGACGGGAAATTGAGTCCCTCATTGTTATGCGGCAAAACAAAGCACTCACATGTACCCTCTGCTTCTCATTTACTTTGGCCATTTGCTGATCTGTGGAAGTGTGCCCTGTGCTTCAATGACTGCTCGGCATCGCTCCAAACCCCTGAGCCTTTTATTTCAGAGGGTGTCACTGAGCCACAGAGAGGTACTGGTACCGGCGAACAATCCACTGAGAATAATGGGCAAGACCTATGACAACTAGCAGCCACCCTGATCTTTTCCCCCCCGATTTGCCAGGAAAAGAATATGTAGGTTAGCATTGTGGCATAGAGAAGTAGGCAGAGCCAGTGTGAGACTTTAATTTTGTACCCTTTAACCCTTGATGATTATATGGGCTGCTTCCATCGTAATGTGCGATATGAGATATAAATGTATAAAATTACATTTTAAGTGCTGTGGATATGATGGGTCTGTAATGCATTATACAATGCAGTCTTGATACATACTGTATGTACGCGTACATTTTTCCTTTTCCAATTTTTAAAAAGCTTTTACACTTCCATGTTATTTTGCATATTTGGTTGCTGAACTGACAGGTGAGGCGCTCATAATGTATGTTCCCAGGACCACGCAGAACGGCTTGCTATTTATCAAGAAGTACCAGTAATCACACAGAATTGAATTTGAGAATCAAGCAAATGTGATTTGTTCCCTGTAATATTTCTAGCCTCTGACTGTCGGGCACATTGCCGTCCCTGATGGTCTGTAATACTTTGCAGATGTAATACTGCTTTGTTCCAAACGTGGACGAGTTCTAAATGTGATTATGTTCTTTTCATGTATTTTTATTCCAGACATAATTTGGCCCTTTGGTAGCTGAAAAGTGTTTTAGACCTGTAATCAATATAACGTTGAAGTCACAAATGTTGGGAGGACTGCTGTATGGAGTAAATGGAAAGCAGTGATCGTTTCAGTCCTAAAACATGACAGTCTGTGTTGACATGTATATATATGTGTTGACAGCAGTTCTCCTCTACAACTAGCAAAACCTGGTGTGGCTTAAAACATTTAGCATCAGGAGTGGCGTTTCCTCCCCTGATATCAGTAGGCAACGGAGGCTGTGGGAGCCATGCGGAGATGTGAGATAAACGTCGGGGTTTTATCTGCTCGTGCGACAGTACGCCTTTGGTGAATCACCCGGGAATGGCGGGCTTGGATCCAATCCCCAGACCAATCGGGTACCGTGATCTCTGCGAGGAGCTCAGAAATATGCAACGGGCCGTGTGAGCACGGAACAGGCAGGAGCAGTAAACCGCACAGCCGCGAAGGCGTTTTAAATTTAGGCTATGGGACAGTTTTATTAGTCTCCCGGTGTAAATCTCTCTGGGGCGTCTGCAGGCTAACGATGGGGCCCACTCCGCTGCCCTTCGCCGCTCAATGGTACCGGAAAGGATGAGACTGTGAGGGAGTCAATGTGATCCCTGTGGGTTTACAGTGGCAGGAGCGAAGCTCCTTTCACCTGGTAGAGAGGCAGCTGACCATACCAGCCAGGCTCCACACTCTCCCTCCGGCGCTTCGAGCTGCGCTTACACTATTTGAGATGAGATTTCACGGTGACATGGTTTTCAGCTTGACCGACTATAGAAACCATTCAGGCTAGCACTCCTGGTCACGGATCTTATCGCTGAATTTGAAAATATAGACGCGTCTTTCGTCTTTCTTTCTCGCGCAATTATTTCCGTTCACATCGTCCTTGCTTCCATGTAGAATTGTGCCAAATGCATGTGTTTTTGGAGTTTGAGTGTCATTAAGCACTGCCCCAGTTTCCCAGCATGCAAGTGGACTTGGCTATTGAAAAGCACCTACCGCAGATGTACCGGTTTGCTTCAAAGCTTTTTATTTTGAACGGCTTTCGCGTAGCCGCCTGCCAGTACCTCTCAGTACATATTGAATTATTTTTGCCTCTGCACCTGGGTTTATGCACCCCTGAAGCAACAGCTTGACATAAGTCTGTCTGAATTAGAGCAGTTTACTTTAGTGCTTCATTAGGGAAACTCTCAAGCAGTGAACCTGACCCCAAGGGCGTCCCACAGACGAGTGTTTATCGGCTGCAGGTGGACCTGCCTACTGAACATAACTGTCGAATGGAAGAAAAAAAGGATGTTCTGTCACTGCATAAATGCAAAAAAGGGGGTTTGATATTATACTTGAGATGATCTAATCTGACTGTGTTTGTAAGTGAAGTGTTTCATATATATGTTTTGTATGCACATAGTGGGAATGCTGTATAACTTCTGTAATGGGTAGGTGCCACCACACTGTACATTATTTGTTAAAATTTGTGTACTGAACTATAGCCTCTCTCTCTCTCTCTCTCTCTCTCTCTCTACCTCTACGAGTGATGTTGTTCAAATAAAACCAAATAAAAGTTTTGAAATGTTGCCTACAGGAGCATTGGAGAAACCAATTTGGCTTCCTGTAAATGTCGGTATTTCTTGAGTTTAAAGTAATAACTTAATCAACAAAATACACTTTTATTGCTAATGTCTTTGGACCTGTTGTTTCTTAATGGAACTGGGAAAATTGAGTTCGGAAGGTTGAAATGAAATCACAGATTCTGAAAACCTGTCTTGTTGCAGTGTTTTGCTCCCCTGTGATTGCATTGGCAGAACACGGTGGCGGCCATGTTATTGTAAATGCGCAGAATCTGCTGAATGTTCAGCAACAAATAAATATTCCCACTGCAGTGTCTGCTAAATCTTTATAAATAGTCTTTTTTTTTTTTTCATCATTTAGCTGTATTACAGAAAATGTAAGAACGAAACGCCACTCTCACATCTCCAATCTCACATCTCCAATCACACAGATATTGTCATATCTCAAGAGAAAAAAGGAGAAGTCATTTTCACATGACTCATGTGATAAATAGTTAATTCTTGTTGGTCTCTGGATCAGTAAAACCGCAAATGAGTCATTGTCTAAAGGACAGATGCATTTTTGTCCTTAAGTGTTAATGTCCTATTCAGTGACATTTATCAAAGGCCTTGCGTCATTCACCAGCCTGTGCTAGTTTAAAAAAAATGTCTCAATGTTCCCATTGTTCCTATTTGGAAGCGAAACTGAAAACAAAATGTCGAAACAAATGCTGAAATTGTAAATCATGGATTTGAGTCCATATAGTTTGTCCTTTTTCTGATGTGCAGTCAAAACAAATACTTAAACCACATCATGTAGCTTTTATTTTATTTATTTGGAGTCAACTTTTATACACTGAAGGCCAACTGCTGTTATCCCTTTGTGGTTTCATCAAGCTAAGATTTGACCTTTTACCAAATGTCTTAGTAAAATTGAAAGATATAAACCCTTATTTTCAATGATGAATGTATGCAGTGAAATAGCTAACGTAAAGGTGTGGAATTCCCCAGGGCACTGTGAGAGTGGCGCTCACTCTGCTGAATACAATCATTTATTCACTGGCGTCAAATTGGAGAGACTGGTCAGCCATTCTTTGCGCAGTTACAGTCAGGCATCAGTTACAGTCAGGAGAAATGAGAGTAAATGTGCTAATCTGGAATAAGTGTTCTTCATTTCCTGGTGATTTCCCCCAACTTGAAAATTTGAAATCTAATATTTAATGCCTGCACATTCCTGTTCTGCGTATTCTAGTGCCATCGCAGGATTAAAGACCTGCTGAATTATTCATAGGAATAGACTATTAGTTTTATTAATATGCAGTTGAAGTTAGTTCCAATTTGAGAGGCCTTATAAAATGGAGCCAAGCTGCCTCAATCATGTGGTTTAAGATCGAGTGTTGGTGACGGTTTCTTTTTTTTTGATGTGCTAAACCTCAGATCAATTGGGTCCGAACTAATCGGACTGTACTGGTTGATGCAATAAAGGCCCCTAGCAGCAAGCCAACAGCTACCCAGAGATTCTGATCTGCTCTTTTGCTATCGCCTGCTCAGGTCATTCAATGTGCAATCTGGCCAGCTGTATATGTGATGGTAACACTGTGTGACTCCAAAGTGCTTACGGCACTCATGTGCAGAAAATTCCCAGCAGGACCGATAATGTGTAATCGCACATGCAGACATTCAAGAACACTGATCTGCTTATTTCCACCCAATGGCGTCACTTGGTATGCTTCCTGCTTGGTTCCTGCTTCTGCCCTTCAATAAGTGTTTGGGTTTAAAACTCCTTGTCTTGGGGGATCCCTAGCTGTGAATTGGACCGTGCTTCTGTTGCTTAGATGCTGGTAAAGCCACAAGTTTACAGGATAAAATAAATTGAACGGTGTACTGCTGTCGCAGCAAAAAAGGATCAATAAAAAGACATCTGTTTTTGATGCATCAGTGCTGTTTTTGTAGACGATGGTGGATTTACTGGGGGATGAGGTAAATTTTCAAATTTATGGTGTTTTATTGGCATGAAAATATAAGGCAGTTTTGCCAAAACTGAGGTGACAGAAAACAACAACTGCCTGTACAGTTAAACTGATGGCTTTCAAGCTCAAACTCTCACAAAGAGCTTAGAGGTTTGCGACTATATTGTCCGTTCACAGCCAAGAGTGCTATAGTGTGTTGTTTACTTCAAGAACAGAATGATAAATTAAGTTTATTTCCTTTCCAGAGTGTATTTGTGAATATCTGGGATGGAGTACCCTTTTTAGTTTGTCACAGTGCACGCATTGTCCCACTAGAGCTCCAAGTTCTGCCATGTACCAGTACCTAGTACGATTGAGGGCATTATCTTTATTGGATTGTAATTGCTTTGTGTCTCTGGCCACCCAAAAGGGCGGACCCGCCTCTCTATGGATGACTTCACCGGCCGGTCCAGCGTGAGGGGCAAAGTCGCTACCCTGTGGTTGACAAGTGCTGAACTAAGGTCACGGCACGAGGCAATCAAAAGAATTCTCTGAAGGCCATTTAATTAGGCTCATAATACGAAAGGCGTCACATCCTGCAGGCTTGTGGACGGTGTTTCATAACTGCCTGGTTTTACACAGACGTGTCTTTCTGCAATTAGTTGGTGATTAATGAAGATAATTAGGATTTATGTTCATGTGTTACAGAGACATGCTGTAAGATGTAGTGCCCAGAGGGACTGCCTGCGTCCATGGGCCCTCTAGAGGGGAAATTAGGGCTTAACTGCGATCTAACTCCCACACCTCCATGCCTTTACTAAACTTTACTAAACGGTTATGGCATATCCTCAGCAACAAAAGACATCTGTTGATGAAATCCGCACCAAGCATTTCTTTTTCTTTTTTTTTCTTCTTTTTTTAAAAGAGAAATCTAGACATGGGTTACACAGCCAATCTCTTTTTTTTTGTCAATTTATTAGTTGTTACCAGTCATGAATGTATTCACATGTGTAGTTTTATCTGTAGGTTTTTAGCATTATAACTTCCTATAAATTAAATGAAAGATCCTGTAGATGCAGAAATGATCTTCGTAATTGCTGTGTTCAAACGGTGCTGGAAAGCATGTGCTTAAAGAGTGTTTTCAAAAAAAGAAGTTTCTTCAATGATTAGAACCTGCTTTGTTAGAATTTAAATAACGCAACCAAACAGGCCCCTCTCAGTTTAACCCATTTTGTATCGCTTGCGTTCATTAGTGCATTAGCACTTGCATTCATTTAGGTTTGAACAGTGTACCATAATTAAGTTTTTCTCAAAGTAAAACAATTAAAATATTAAGCTGTTAGTTTTTAGTTATATACTGTCTTACTGACCCAGATCAATGAGAAAATGATTCGATAGCAGTTTGTTTTGAAGTTAAGTGTAGTTCACACTTGCAGACGGGGCCTGGAAAGTAGAGCGTGTGGATCAGAATTACTCCGTTTGAGCTGCCAGAATGCTAGTATGATCTTCAGTTATGGAAGCTGACGTAGCCTATCCCTCCAGCAGATGTGTGGTCTCATTTTGTTCTGTGAAGAGGTGTAGAATTGGAATTTGGCCTATTTTTATTTTTTACAATTCTCTGCATACATAAGAAATTTGAGGTTTCTGTAACGCTAGCATGCTCACATTATATGCAAATGAAAACGCCCGTTCTCTGCGACTGACTGGCAGTGTTGTGCTGCGTGTCCACTGAAATCCGGTCCCATGCTGCTGTGCCTCTGTCACAGATGTGTGCTTGTGTAGATGGCAGATGCGCTTTTCTACCCATAATCCTCAGGTTCCTCATCAGAACAATGACCTGACTGCTCTCACAGTCTCTAAACTGCACTGAACTTATAAGAGCCTTCTGTTCCCAATTTAGTTTCTTGTTCCGCAGGGTGGTGGTTATGTCACCTCCTATAGCTTACATGGGTTATATAATGCACAGTAGTGTGCTAGACTTGTAAATGGAAAGTGTTTTTCCCCATGCTTTTGTATTTTTTGCGCTATCTCTGTTTGTGTGGCTTTGGAGGAGTTTTGCCTCACACTGTCTGCTCATCAAGTGGGTAAATAGATAACTTTCTAACTAATTCAAATTTCTGAACATCGGGGTTATGATCTGATTTCTGTAATCAGGTTTAATAAACATCTTTTAAAAAAAAAAATATATATAATTTTCCTGAATTAATTGTTGTTCTCATACCATTTAAACAACCATCTCCCTCCAGCCCTTCTCTCCCAGTTTAACTCTGAAATGGCTAAATAAAGGTCTCCTTGGCCGGCTCAGACGCTGGGCTGACTGCCTCCTGCCTGTGATTGATAATGGCTCTCATTATTTGTGCCATTTCATCTCAGGCTTCCTGGGGAAAGCCTCAAGCTGTGACTGTCTGTCTGCTTGGAGCACCTGCTAATGACTCTGCCTGCTCCCCGGCCTCCCACCATGCGGTCATCTCACAGGCTCAACCTTGACCCAGGGCAGGCTCAAACGCTCACCAGCAGTGTGTACACGTGCTCTCTTAAAAACAAACATGCACACACAGATACAGACACACGCACACACACACATGCACACACACAAACATGCACACACAGATACAGACACACGCACACACACACATGCACACACACAAACATGCACACACAGATACAGACACACGCACACACACACACACACACACAAACATGCACACACAGATACAGACACACGCACACACAAACATGCACACACAGATACCGACACATGCGCACACACACACACACACACACACACACACAAACATGCACACACAGATACAGACACACGCACACACACACACACAAACATGCACACACAGATACAGACACACGTGCACACGCACGCACACACAAACATGCACACACAGATACAGACACACGCACACACGCACACAGACACACACGCATACACACACAGACACATGCGCACGCATACACACACAGACACACGCGCGCGCACACACACAGACACACACACACACGCACACAGACACACACGCATACACACACAGACACATGCGCACGCATACACACACAGACACACGCGCACGCACACACACACACGCACACACAGATACAGACGCACACAGACGCACACATACGCACACAGACGCAGTTCACAAATGGCCTGCCCTGGAGTCAGTCTAACTGAACTTCTGCCCTTTGTCATGAACCGTTAATTAAGAGTTATAGTTTTTCAATAGCTGACCAATAAAACAAATGAAAGAAGGGATACGTGCTGGAAAATGACACTTTCTTACATTCTTTTGTGTTAAGGACATTGCAGCTGCCCTGGGTTTTGGTCTCGCACAGTATGCATAGCTGTCTCTCTCTCTCACACACACACACACACACACACACACACATACACACACACACACTACAGCTGCAGACACTCACTGTGTAAAAGAACTTCAGGGAGCTCTTTAATAAAAATTAGAAGTTATTTTCTTCAAATCTATCATGTAATTATATGCATGGCAGAAGATTCGGAGATGTCCCGCAAGCTGAGAGCCTGACCCTCTTCCAGTCAGAGATGCAAGTCAGCTGCACTAGCAGCGAGATAAACGCACGCCTCACATTTATAGAACTGCGACTCAATCATACTTTAAATCAGAAACGCGGATGGCTTATGCCAGCTGGCTGAAAATGACTTTTACTTTTTACCTTCAGATTTAAAGTCATTTAAATTTATCAGGTAGCTTGTGCACCACGTGTCCAACTGCCTTGCAGTCAGAGACCTCCCACAGCTGTATGTTGCTGCACTCTACTAATAGAGATGAAATATGTACAATTATATTTTTAAGTGCCATTAATCACTCCCCACTCCACCCGCCCCCCCCACCCTCTCGCCCCCCTTTCACCTCCCCCTCTCCCCTCCCCTCTCCTCCCCCCCCCCCCAAGCTGAGCACGGGATAAAGGGCAGATGTCTTAATTGCGGGGGGACATGCCAGCCACTCTTCTAGTTGCAGCATTGAGGCAGAATACATCACCTGCTTGAGCCTCCCTGTCTGTCCGGGCTCCAGGAGGGGACAGGAAGGCGCAGAGGAAGAGAGGCCACAGCTGCACAGTGCACTTGGGGTGGGGCTGAATGGCAGGAACGGGAGAGGAGAGGGAGATAAGGTGACAGGAAACGGCGGTATTGAAATCCCCCTCTCCCTTCACGGCTTTCCTCCGCCCTGACAGGGAAAGGGCCCCTACCAATCGGCAAACAAGCCAAAAGGTCTTCCCGTGGAATGATATTTCCAGTGGGAATTGACATTTCATACATTATTAAACAGTCTTGCCAGTTTCCGTGGCTGTATTTGCAGAGAGCGCTGAAACACTGAGCTAAGGAGCTAACGTGACGGTGACGTATTCAAAAAGGAGTAACCTCACGTTACGCCTGCATAGCTACAGCTAACTTGGCTCCTGTTCGCTTGGGAGATTCTGCTTGCCTGTAGTTTATAGCAGAAGCTCATATTGATACTCATCTCACTGCAGCAGTTCATCTCTATCCCGGTTTTAAGGTACTTCACCTAAGTTGTGGGTATTCCCGTTTTACAAGACTGGGGGGGAGTATTTCAGGAACCATAAATTGAAGGCGGCTGAGCTATACATTTTTTTAAACTTTTCTATTCTCTCTGCTTTTATTTTCTTCCGTATAATGAAGGCCGTCTGCTGCCAGACTGTCTAGAGTTAAAGCGAAGGCTTCCAAGCTACCAGTGGACCCTTCTGTGGTTATGACTGGGCTGCTCTTATTTCATCTGCTCAGACAGTGCATGTTAGCAGTAGTCCTTTCAGATTACGTAACGGCCCATGGAAGATAAGCCCTAGCTCACATGCCGTTTGTTTAATGTAATCACAATTCAGCTTAGGTAAGGTTTTGTAATTGTGAATTCCTCAATGGCAACTGTATTTTTATTTTAATATTAGACATAACAATAACATACAGATACTTGATCTTTGACATGCACATGTATGCATTTGGAAACTGCTTGCCGTTAATGGTTTCTTTAGTGTAAGTTGTAAAAGGGTGTATCCACATCTGTTCAAATAGTGCCGAGTCGGCCTGTAACAAAAACATCTATGGAAAGCAGCCCTGGAGCTCATTGTCCTTGTGTGAATTCTGCAATAGGATTTAAGGAAGCCTACTGTAAGTGTGCATGTGCACACGCAATTGCCGAAAAACCTGAAAGTAACCATTTCCAGAAAATATATCAGGCCAGAAATATATCTGAAGGCTTTGCAGAACCATTGTATTTGGCTCTGAATCACCAGCAAGCAAATTAATCAGAAACTCTCTCTCTAGTAGGTAACATCTGACAACTCATGGCACAGTCATGACAGGAATTTTGTGTATTCAGTTTGTGAAGTCTAACAACTTGACAACTCAAATTCTGAATGTTACACATTAATGAGGCACTATAATATTGACTCCAGATTTGTGCATACCTTGTCCTTGTGATACTGTGGTTATTAATAGTAAGGATGGATGTCTTGGCAGTGTTTGAATGTATTATGGAATTGAGTTCTCATGAGCAGAGATCCTCTCTGATCACTGCTATCTGCAGTCTTTTCCTTAATGTGGTTGGTGAATCAGCAGAGACATCTAATCTATCGAAGGCCTGAACGTTTCAGTGGTGCAAACACATTACCCTTACATTTCCCATTGTGTACCAATATTCAAAGTGTATAATTCTTATTTTGGGGACATACATTTTCAGGACTGTTCTGAGAAGGGAGGTGGCTATTTTCTTTTATATTCCTGACCATGAGGTCATATTTCCATGATATTTCAAGGGTATATTTCAGTGTTATTTTTAGAATACAGTGGAAATGTAATTGTAGTTTGAAATTCAATGCCTTCCTCACTATCCCTTCCTCATGCTTGCGGTTGCTTGTGACCATTCTAAAAATATATTAACGGTTTATTTGTCTTTGTGCAGAATGCAGATACATGTCAAAAAAGAAAGTTTTTATGAAAGTTAAATATCTCAAGTTTACTCAAATTCAATTAAAGTTCATACAGATGCCATGGTGTGTCTTGGCAATACAGTAAAAATGTGGTTTCTCTTACAGGAATAACGTGAAAGCTAGTAGGATGCGTTTGATACAGTAGGTCAATCACCTTTTACAGACTAGCTGTAAAGGGGACCACTGGTTTGTTTAATTTTTATGTTTTGTCATTGATATATTTATGATAATTGTTAACATCTTTTTGACTCATGTATAATTATGGACATTCTGTGTGCTCTTATTTGCATAAAGCCTTCATATCTTTTTTAATGTAGTTTATTTCTTTATATGATTGAGTTTGTTTTTAATACGCCCTCAAGAGCTGTTTGGTCTTTAGTGGAGCGATGTGCTGCACTCTTTCATGTGTTTCCTGATGCCCTGTGGAAATATATGAATTCAGTCATTTGCATGTTAGAATCTTCGGCTCATTCATAATGAACAGTGTGTGTCTTGCAGCTAAAGTAGAATGAATGGCCTCTCGTTAAAACGTGACAGACTTTGAAATGGCAGCTGATATTACCTCAGACCAAATGGAAATGTGAAAAAGAGCTTTGCCGAGCCAGTCCTGTAGGTTTATCCCAGTACTGTGAAATGATTTGCTCACCTTCCTTTCAAAAGCAGGTTTCTGTGGTCTTTCAACTTTAAGGCTGCACTTTAACAATATAGAGGGACCCCGACTGACTGTTGGCTGATGGGCCCAACACTTTCCCTTAATTTCCATCTCTTCTGCTGCCGACCTTTAGGTCCAGATGCCAGTCTGATTTTGTGAAGTATCCCAAACATTGGGGGGGGAAACAGTTTGAAGGTTTCTACTTTGACTACTACCTTTCAGTGCTGAGCTTACCAGATTGTTTGCTGTGCATTTAATAGCTCACAATGATTGAAAACACTTTCTGTCCTGTTTGGATTTTCTGTCACAGAGAATGCCTTTGCACGGAAAACTGTGCATGCCTTTAAGCAGATTACAGTATACCCAGTGGGTGGTAATGAATCGATGCAGCACAATTAAACCATGGTATTTAGAGGAAGGGCAGTCAGAGGTGTCACGGGCACTCAGGGACTCCCGTATGGTCTCGGGTGTCACATGCCGTCTGACTGCTGCGTTCCCCTCAGCATCCAGGTTGTGGCAGAGCTCTGTTACTCCACGCAGAGCTCCTTCCTTCTGGCGTCTTCCTTTCACACTCACTCACACAGCTCTTCTGTCTTGATGGGAGTCGCTTCATACGGATCGATTCCTCCGAGTACGGTCTCCGGCCTCTTTGGCCCTACAAGGGTTTCCACAGTCTTTGACATGGCCTGGTTTTAGGGGCAGCTACTGGCATGCCTGTGCATTCGTGACAGCGTTTTGCTCTCACCCCTGTGGATAATTGGTAATTGGGTAACAGGGATTTGGGTGATGTGCCCACCTCTTGCTGGTTTTCACCGCAGTATTTGTTAGGCCTCTGCAGTCCCGCTGCTCTGTCTAGCTTTAAAAGCCTTTTCATTATTTCATCAATTCCCTCTACCTTTGTAACTAATATAAGCCCACACACGCACTCACATATGCATGAACACAATGGTTATGAAAAAGCCTTCAAATTAGTGACAGTCCACCTGAACATGGACAATACCAGGGTGTCCAGTAGGAAAAGAGTCTGTTTCAAGTGCCGTTTTATTTTTATTAAACGAACACTATACTATATAGGCCTACTGTTTACAAGTTCAAAACATGCACCTTTACATGCACTTTCTTTCATTGTTCTGGGTCTCGCAATGAACATATAGGCTAGGCAATCTAATACTACTACTACCAGTACTACTACTACTACAAATGTATCTCCAGCAGTGTTTAAGGTACACCCCCTGAAACATCTCCATCACAAACATACATTCATACACATGTTGGCCTTTCCTAACACTTATTTTTCTGAACTATACGATTTCTAGTTTTTAAACTAGCCTACAGAGATTTTTTTAAATGGTCTTCATTGACTTATCATTTGTGGAATTTTCAATGTACTTCAATATTCTAAATTGATTTACCACGGTCACTGCTGGGAAAATTTCCAGTGGCGATATAGGCCTATTCTAACAGTAGCTAATTTTACAACTTTACATTTTCCAACCATCTGTAGCCTACAATAACATAAACTAGTTAGCCAAGATGACTGCCAAACAAAATATTTTTATGATGCATGGTCCAGCAATTTACACAAACTCTATTGATAATTACATTATTATACAGTAGCTGGCTAGAGAAGTCGAAAATGTAACACATTTTTAATCCCGCGCCTTATGGCGCAGACCAATTGAGTTAATTTGTCAAAAATAATAATATATGTAAGTTCAGGTACTCTCGCATGACTTCCTTGTTGGCTATAATTGAATACTGATTTTTGATTTTGCTCTCAGATGGACTTTTTTTATGACAACCAGATGTCACTTTAGAATTTTATTTTGAGCATTAAATCAGATATGAGAATATAGGCCTATGATATATGATGGTTTATTTATTTATTTATTTTTTTCTGACATTTTGTCTTCCTGCAATAGAATTCTCGGCACGCCTCCAAAGTCTGCGAGAAACGCTGAATCCTTATAAACTACATTTCCCATATGTGTAATCTAACTTATGTTCACACAGTAGCATATGGATCTATGCGGAGTAAACCAATTCCTAATATTCATGTCACAATTATCTAAAAGCCTTCACACAGGACTACATTTTACTGGTGCATTAAATGTGGAATTTCCCCATCCAAACTTTATCCTTTCCTAATAACTTTTATATGTCCTTTTAGACTACATTTTATGAAAGAGTAAGTTGGCTAAATTGAGAAATAAGCTTGTTGCCTATTATTGATTGTTTCAAAGCACTCGACCATAAGAATTTATTCATGATGCAGCACAAAGCAGTGACCTATAGTACACTCCAGATCTCCTTCTTGGTGAACAAAGGTTTTCAATATGGCTTGTGGAAAGGTACTTCAAGAATTTTCCAGATTGCCTTATATTGCCATAATGTTTTCTAATCCCACCTCAGTTCTGGCGGTCTAGGGATGATAATATTGGGCTTAGGTGAAGGGGAAAATGGCTGAGATGGCCTGAAAGTAATTAGAGTAATAAAATGAATTCTGACATTTCAAAGTGACCCTGTTTTGTGATAATGACTCCCTGGAACAATTGTGACTTGTGACAGTGAGAACGGTCCTGTATAAATACATGCTGATTGTGTTGAGCCGTTTCATTGTCAGGGGAGCCTGGGGCTCTGCTGTGGAAAAGGCTGATTTTCTCTAATGTACCAAACCTGGTATTCAGGCCTGGCCTGCACTGCAGCAGTCAGTCAGCAGTCTTTAAATCACCATTTAGATGCTTCACGGTTCCGAGGCGCAGAGGTGCTGCAGCCCCGCTGGTCACTGCCGACTGTTTGATTCTGTCTGGAGAGGGTCCCTGTTTCAGGGTCTTTGCGCAGGGAAATGGGACACTGTCCAGGGCTCTGAACACTCAACACCGTCCTGAACTATATTATTCCCCACGGGTTAGGAATATTTAGGAATATGAGGGTTAGGAATGGGAATCTAGGCTTTGTGGGATTGGTGTAGGGCTGTGCTGCCATCTTTGAAGTGCAGGCAGACTCGAGCATCACTGCTTACGATGAGAGAATCATAGGGACGCATTATGACAGCGATGTGGCTGTTTTTGAGCACAGAAATGTCTGGGATAATTATGAATCCTGCCTACACCCAGCCAGTCATCTACTGAATCATTCATAATTTTTCATTTTACTGGAGGATAAAGCAGCGTGATTCCCATTCTGAGTAGCTTATACCCGTATCCCGTTATTATTCAAGAAAGTAAAATACTATCTCTAATTTTTAAAAAGACATTCTATTCAGTGCCATTTACACCTCTAAGGTTATAATTTTATTTTTTCTCATAAGGGAGATATACACCTATGCCTGGGGAAAAAAAGAAGCATGCACAGCAATACTGTGATGTCCATTTAACACCCTTGGGTGTTTATATGAGAACGTGTTCTCATAGAAATACCCTATATGTGTTAAATGTACACTAGCAGTGTTAGATTTACACTGACATTTTTGCTGCGTGTGTAAGTTGGGCCCTATGTTCAGTCGGCCGCAGTCCATATGGTGAAGCGTATGTAGTTTCACTCGTCTGCAGTAATTTAGTGGCACACCTCCGATTGGTTGTTCTTGTATGTGTTTCACATCATCCTTCTTATCACCGAGAGTTTAAACTGCTGTTGTGACCGTTCTAAAATGGATATGCAGCGACAAATCCACATTCAAGAAAAAAGAAAAAACTGGCAGTGTGTTGTCATTCTGAAGAGCTATTTCTGTACTGCACTGTCCAGGATGACAAGAAGAGGGCAGATTTGACTGGAGTGTCTTCACAGACTTCTGACTGAGAAATCTTTGTTGACCACATAGCGATGTCATCACTGAGGGATTGGCTGCAGCTGTGTGCCAGCAAGATGCAACGCTCATTTGTATGCAGTGGGCGAGAAGTGGTTTTGTTTGCGGGCTCCTCCAGCCCAGTTCAAATATTGAATCAATAAGCCTAATGCACATGATAAACTAGACACCTGTTCAAAATGTATTCATAGCTTTGTCTCATTAGAGGAGTAACACATGCACTGTTGTTTATTCTTATTTGTTCTTGCCAACTTTCTTTTGTTATTTAAAAAAAGTTTTGAATGGCCAATTGTAACTGAGGCTTATGAGTGGATCCTCCGTTATTGTCTTGGGAGAGCACAGATAAGCGCACGATGCAGAGTGTCGCTTGTTATGAAACCGCCGCTGGCAATTCAGGCTTGCACAGACATGAGTCGGAGGAAGACGCTTCACAAGAAGCTTAAAAGGCAGACTTGCAGGTGCCCGATCAACCAGCGGAGGTTACTAGGGAGCAGTGAGATGCAGATAATTGTCGACTGGACCCTCTCTTACCTGGGTGACACTACCGCCAATTAGGCTTCGGCCTGCTCTACAGTCGCCAGTGTGGGGCAATCCACGCAGAGCTCCTTTGAACTAGAACAAGAAAGGTTCCCTAACCTGATGAGCCACCCAGCAGTCCCAACCTGTACATTGTTGATGTACAGCACTTTGTGTAAATACATTGCATATTAACAGGGTATTTATTTATTTTCCACAGATTATTGAAGACTATTCAATGTCTCAAACCTATAGTGTTGCAGGTTAACTCCTCCTCTGGCGGTGTAAAATTGCACAATTACTGAAATGTTTTTTGTGAATAATATAACATATGTGCTGCAAATTATTATTTCTAGCATTCACAACACAAACTAAACAATCTAACATTTTAATTAGCCAGCTCTGTAACTCATTAGCCAGCACTGTAACTAGCATTTTCCATCTCTCGATGGAAGGTTTGCCATGTCCATGTCTGCAGTTTAGTACTTCAATTATTTTGGGAGCTGGATGTAAATTAGTATGCCAGCTGATACTCAAGTGAATGCATGTGTCATTTTTGCCAGCTACTGTATGTAGCATGTATTTTAACCATTCCTGTGAAATGCAAAACACATTACTGTTGGCTGTCTTTGAGTCTGAAATGTTCACTGGCAGTGCACTAGAACGGAATGCAGAGAGAATAAGATTCTGTCAACAGGAACGCTACAGAAATTTTGTATTTTTTAGCCTGTACCTTCCAGAGATATGATTATGCAGAAATGGTGAAGTAGAATCCCTGTGAGGATGTTGTCACTGCTTTGGGTTGGCCTTAGGTTCATCAGGAGCCTGGGAAGACCCATGTCACTACAGTGGGTCTCCTCCCTGGCTGTGATGTGTATCCTTGCAGGTGAAAAGGTTTATTTAATTATCCTATTAGATGAAGAAATTGTGGGTTTAAGAAGAAGAGTATGAAGGCTTGACTTTATCTGACCTTACATGGGCATGGGAAGTACAGTGAACAGAAATGACAGCTCAGCTCAATTTATCATATTGGTTAGGAACGCACACCTTGAGTTTTGAGGGGCAGACAGTTGGAATCAGGGCGGAAAATTAACACCCAGCAAATGCGACTGATTTTTAAGAGGGTTCCAACTAAAATATCTGGATTGCTAAATAGTGAAAACAGTGGCACTGATAGCTTCGCTGTACACACCGTATGAAATAACCTTGAAAAAATGTTAAGAATCACTGATTGGCCAAGAGTTAGCACTTGCTAAGCTCTTCTTGTCAGCCCAAGATGCATCCAGCTGCAGGCGTGGAGCACTGCAGTTTTAGACGACTGCAGTTCTAGACCTACTTGGCCTGTATAGAGTCTTTAAGTTACTGTTGCCATATAGCTTGTTCTGTGTATAATATATTTGCTACATTCTTTGAAAATGGAGGGCAGTTCAGGCTGAAATGGGTGTGTACTGTCCTGAGAAGAAGGTCATAGTCTATAAAAGTGCATTAAACCTCTCTCTTCTCTTATTTTGACCTGCATTTTATTTCTGTTTTTTTTTTTTTCCACTGCTAGCATTTCTGAGTCTGTTTAACTTTAAACTCAGTGGTGGCGCAAGCAAGTCCACTATCACAACATGTCTGGACTGAGATCAAATGTTTGACCAAGTCAATATGTGTTGAGGTTCAAAATTTGTTTTCTGTAATGTGTTCGTCATTAATCTCTAAAAAAAAAGAAATTGCACAATTTGTAGGCATCTGATTTGAAAATAGTTTTGACATGTCTCGTCATCACCACATGTTTAGTCGCTGCATGTCACCTTTGTGTGCTTTGCAAGTTTTTTAGTTTTTTATTTGATAAATGATGGCCATGGTGAAATAAACATTTTATAATCTGTACTCTGATAGATAACCTGGCTATAGATAACATTGGGACATTTAGGATTTTTGAATATCAAAAATCTTTCAATTAAAAAAAATAAAATAATTATAATTATGTTATTACGATACTATTATCTAATTATTTAAAAAAAACCTTCTTACCTCAAAGACAACAGCATGAATAAATATGTAATATGTAAAGGAGCGGTTTGAAATTTTCATTCCTTATCTGAATGATTTTTTTCACTGTTGTATTTAATACATAGTAGCTCTAATCCTATGTAATTAATTTTGTAGTTTTCTTTATTATTAAGGGAGATCTGCTCTAATGTAGCACATTTATTACCACCCTCTTTTAGCCAACAGTGACGGGACCATCCATAACCCTTAGAAACGAAATAACCTTTCATAATTATTTCTGTGTCAGAAGGACTCACATTTTAATGAAAGCCTGTATGATATACCATCACAGATATACAGAAACAAAGGCACTCAGCTACTGTCAAAATCTAGGCACAAAGCAAGTTTGTGTCATATTTGTGTATTACTTGTGTAATATGGCAATAGTAGCAGATGTTAAAGCTCTATTTCATTCCCAGTCTTCTTATAATTTATAACAATAAGTCTCATTTTGGAGTTTTTGAGTAGGCTATGTCTATCACTTGACTCAATTCGCAAAGTACTATTCGCAAAGTTCTATTTTAGATGCATTTAAGGTGGTTTTCAAGAGTAATTGTTGATGCGTTTTAAATGGCAGCCTATGGCACTGTTCATACTTATTGGATGATTGAAATAAGTGTGTGGATGGATCTTGGCCAATACATTTTTGTATCTATGTATATTTGGAACATATTACAGTTTTCAGAATCTCAAGTTCCCAGGTTACAAAAACATTAAGCCTAATCACCATGGTAACACTGCTTTGTTTATGGCTTGTTGTTCCCTATTTGGTAGCTATTTTTGTGCTTTGTGAAATGATATGAGTATGAGAGTTTGAGTACAGTGAAAACAGGCACGTGTACATGCACTGTCTATTCGCTTATGTGAAATGGCCCTTTTGCCTTTCACATGGTCACACTCTATGGCCTATTACTTACTGTTATGCAAGCAGTAATATGAATTACTAATAAAAGTGAAGAGTAAATGTCAGGACACTGTCCAATTTCATGACTACACATTATCAGATTATCTGAAAATATGTACTAAAAAAGGATAACATGGCAGTGATGAGTCATAGCAGTGTTAGGAATAGGCAGGTCAAATGGCCCTTTTTTTTCATTTTTAATTTAGATACGGCAAGTGCCGGTAATGGGACAAATCAAATTGTACTGAGTAATATTTTATAATTACGAGTCTACATTTCTCTTCCCTTTTATTGCATCCATTTGTGCTCTTGTTTCTGTGAAATTAGGTGGTGGATGCATTTTCTCTTTAGTCTTTGCTATTCCAATGAAGTAGAACAAGATGTTCTGTTTTGACATTTCAAAGTGGTTGAGAGTTTCCCACAAACACTCCTTCATTCTGGATTCAATGCATTACACTATTATGACTCAAGCCCTAATTTTATAAACAAGGTTGGAGAAAAAAAAAAATATATATAGAAATTTTCCAAAAAGTATTCCAGGCACTGAGCAGATATTGTGATAGATGATTCTGATAGCTTCAAGCTTAATACCAAGCAGTCAATTAATATAAGATAAATAGAAGTTTTTTGCTTGGTTGAAACCACAGTTGTTCTGCTGAGTTTAATTAAGACTAATCCTTCAAGTCATTACACTCTAATTCTGGGGGAAAAGCCATGGTGCATGTGGGTAATTGTATTTTGCCTGCTTTCCCCCACATGATATTTAAGGAGCTTTTCAATAATTCGTGTCTGATGCACATATGGAGTTGGGTTCAGCTGGAGTATTTGTTTCTAGGTTGTTTTTCTCTCATGTTCACATTCTCTGGGGGGTCTTGAGAGTTGGACAGATGCTGGACTATAAAGGAGGTGTCTGTCCGTGTGCCTGTTTTCTCACAGTTGAGAGAGAGGAGGAAATAGGAAATTTGGGGTTTCTAAAGCACTGGGGTGGGATATGCATTTGTGATGTAGGTACCTATGTTACAGATATAAAATAAATATTTTGTCACTTGTTTCAGTTGTGTTGAATTCAGTAGTGTTTTTTTCTCATGTGTGAAATTTTAGTAAAAAAGTTTAATAATTTTATTACTGCAAAATGGTGTACGTTACATGGGTACATAATTTAGTTTGTATAGAAAGGTACTTGTCTCTGTGTTGAGCCAGCAGTCTCTTGAATAGGCTATGTAAGCAGGGTGTGTATAATGTACATATTCAGTATAATAACCCATATTCAGTATAATGTACACCCTGTTATGGTGTACGTTATACTGAATAGCCACACACCCAGGAGTGTGACAGGCCCTGTGGCTTTGGGCAGAGAACCATCAAACAGCCAATAAGATTTCTGACATTCAGCTAATCAGGTACATAGATTTCTCAAATATTTACCTAAATTGTCACAATATGGGCTGATGACCCCTAATCAGCTAGTCTGCATAGGCTGCAAGCTCAATCTCATATTGTTGATACCCAGTTTATGAACATTTTATGTTTGTCAACTTTCAGTCAAAGCAATATAGTGAAATATCAGTGTCAACAAAGAATCCTGTGTGGAGTTTGTTTTTTGTTTTTTTACGGCGTAACTATGTGTTGGTTGGGGGTTTTGCTAATTAGCTTTTAGGTTTTTAGACTTTCACAAAAATAGGTAAATAAAAACGTGTCTTGTCCTGGAGTCTCCACCCGCCCATCAAAGGCAGTTCTTCAGCCTTTGGATGAGCAACAGTATATAGTCGTAACTTCTAATACTTCGTCAGGATATATTGAAATGTCATAACGGGAAGTATTTTCTTAAGGAAATCATAGTTGTCAATGCATGAACCTGCTCGCCAGGTTATGTAGCAGACACAAAGACCCTCAAGGGTATTCAAGTCCTGGCATGAAGCAGTGGATACTCTCTAGACTGTCCAGTATTGTAAGTGATCAGGCTGAATGGCCTGTTCTTTTTATTATGTATTCTACTGTTCTTCTTATCCCAGGAGTATATACTGTAACTTGCTGCTTGTTGCATAGACACCTTGGTAATTACCTTGTGAAATAGTGCATGTTTTCATGGCAGCTTGATAGTGTTGGGAGATAATTATCTACCTCTGTCACTTTGTTTTCTCCCATTGCCTCGCAGTTGAAAACTGACTGAAACCCTAAGTGGGTAACTGGTACCTCAGTAATAATGTTCTGAATTAACTTGAAAGATTTGTTGTTGCTTTAGAGACATGGATGACAATTTACCGTACGATTTGGGCATTTTAAAGACTGTATTCCCTGGCATTGTGTACGCAAATGTATTGTGAAAGGATTCAAGATGTATTGATATTGAAAGAAATGTAATCATAAATTCAGGGTGACAATTCTTTTTTTTTCCCCCCAAGTACTTGGTTGGCCATGGTTATACTGTTTCTGATTATGATAGATAAATTGCTGTATTTGCCCCAAAGTTGAAAAATGGTAGGACTCACTTTTGAAAGATTGCTGGATGAGCTTTACTGTTAGCGAACTAAAACCCTTTCTACTTTTGAGGGATGTTTTTAGATTTTTATACTTTTGAGGGATGTTTTTAGACTTTTATACTTTTGAGGGATGTTTTTAGACTTTTATACTTTTGAGGGATGTTTTTAGACTTTTATACTTTTGAGGGATGTTTTTAGAATTTTATACTTTTGAGGGATGTTTTTAGAATTTTATACTGAGGGATGTTTTTAGACTTTTATACTTTTGAGGGATATCAGCCCCTCACATTGTTTAAAAAAAAAAAAAAGAACCTTTCAGAAAGTTCTGTGGTAACTCACTGATGATTGAAAAGCAATTGGAATATAGTATAAATTGAGCCGCTTGTCTCACATTGTTTGGCTGCAAGGTGGACGTCGACTCTCTTAACCCTTAGAAATGACTATTAGACACCTGGCCTGGACCTGCTGTGGAATTACCACCAGTCAGGCTCTAAGGAGGCTCTTACTTAATTTTTTTTTCATTTAAATGTTTAGAGGTAACCATTTTATTGAAGCCCTTTATTTTAGAACTAGTATCCCTCCAACCGACAGCATGCAGAGAAAGGGGCAGGAGACCTATTAAGTTGATGCCTGTAAACGAGAAAGGAAAGCTGTGAGATGTGGAGGATACTGTCATTCTTGTAAAGGTTGGCTAGATGTGGCCTTTCAAATGGAAGTGCTCAACTGAAGAGGCATATTAAATTAAACACAGAAGAAGTTCACTTAATATAAAGATGTATGTGTGCGCGTGCATGTATGTGTATGTGTGCACACAACTACTCTAGTTTGTTCCAAAAATATCCCAAAAATGCATTTAGGTGACATACCACAGGGCATGTGGCTAGCCAAAGCTATGCTTCATCTGTTATTAAGCCCATAAAAGATTTCACATCTGCCATTTTTGAAAACAAAGCAATTCCCCATGACTGCTGTTTGGAGAAAAGTTGAAATGTGCCAAGCCAAGAAAACCCTCTGCTTTTCTTTAACCCTCCTGTTATCCTCAAATTTACTTTACACCCTTTATCCTTGGGGTCATTTTGACCCCAGCAGTTTTACTCCCAAAAAAAAATCATAATCAAAACTGTACCCCAAATTTTTTTTTCAGTGCTTTATGTTTTTTTTTTGTTGTACCTAAAATAAAAAAAAAAAAAAAAAAAACCCCCCCCCCCCCCATAACTTTTTTTTTTTTTTTTTTAACGTCTCTCTGCTTTGTTGTTGAGAAGAGACACATCAGGCAAAAAAGTCTCAAAAGTCTCATCAGAGAGAGAGGAGGATGCCTCAATCTCCCTCCTCTCCTCCTCCCTCATCCTCATTCTCTTCTCTTCTCTCTCTTCATGTCAAGAGCAAAAAAAAAAAAAACAACTGAAACAAACTTTTTTTCTTTTTCATTTTTTTCATTGACAGAAGAGAAGAGAAAGAGAAGAAGAGAGAGAAAGAAGAGAATGAGAGAGGAAGGTTAGAGTGCTTTTTTTTGTTTTATCTCCTCCCTCCCTCCCTGCTCCTCTGAAGAATCGAAGAATATCAGAGTTCGATGTGGGTGGGTTATATGCACACCCCCCCCCCCCCCCCCCCCCCGGCCCCTGGAGTTTGGTTCTCGTGGGTCCCCCCCCCCCCCCCCCCCCCCCAATTTGGTTTCTCGCACTGCAGTATGGGTAATGTAGGGTAGGGACCTTTTTAATTTTAATATATTAATATTACTTCATTATCATTATATCATCAAAACAAATAAAAAAAAAAAAAAAACAAAATAATAACATTTTTATTTATTTTTTTAAAGTTTTATAGTTTTTAAAAAGACAATTGAAAGGAACAAAACTGATGACAAACAAACAAAAAACAAAACATCATAAAAATTTTACGTTTGTTAATTTTTTTATCATTGATTTTGTAAATTTGAAATAAAAAAAAAAAAAAAAAAAAAAAAAAAAAAAAAAAAACAAAAAAAATTTAGAAAACAAAAACAATTGATTGAAAAAAAAAAAATGGGGGGAGGGGAGGAGGTTAATGATTACATGCAGTGTTTGAGGGGTGGAATGTGAACTGTTTCACTCGCAAACCCCAAAGATATATCTGCAGGCATACTGGAGATTTTGTCCGACTCCATTCCACCCTGTATTGCATCAAGAAACTTTGGTTTGGACTTGGATGTGTAATGGTGCCTAATTTGATGTACCTTGCAGAAAAACAAGGCAACCCGGTACACTGAGTCACTCTGACTTTGTTGCTCCAGTGTTCTTGGTAATGTGCGACACGTTGTTCTGTGTGATGAGGACATTTTGGAATAACCTCCCCCAGTTGACAGCAGTATGTATGAAAGGCCTTGGTTCATGGTAAACGTCAGTGCCTTTGACAGGCCTGTCTCTCAAAGGTGGGCTCCGTGAATAATCTAGCAGCATTGGTCTGAAAAGGCGTCTCAGGTACCCTAGCTCTGGTGTTGGATATTACAGTTCTCAATCACGTTCTGCTAGGGATGTGGCCCCCACCAGTGTCTTTCCATATGGCGCATCGGCCATGGGGAATTCCACCCGATGGAAGCTCGCACTTTTCAGAGCCACTGCCGGTTCATTTCTGAAAAGCAAATAACATACAATTGTTTTCGGTTTAATGTCTCTCAGGTTATTGCCGTGTGATTCCAAATGTATTTTACTTTTATTTTGCTCTCACAAAATAGAATGTATGTTTGACCAGAAATTAACTACATAAATGATGTTCCCAATGTGCTTTGTCTATTGTGACATGTGACCAAATCTAATTAAAGACAGAGGGAATGACTGCTTGCCTCGCTTTAAATTACCTAGATGCCAAGTGATGATAAATTATTGCAAACAATGGCTACTGTGATTAAAGTAGTATCCAAGGAATATCCATAATCATATAACCAATTTTTAATGGTTATATGCCTATGATCATATAATTGTACACATATTCAAGTGGCCGGCTTTGGTGTTTTAAAATAATAGGTCACTGCTTTTGTAAAGTAGGGCTGGTCATTTTGACTGACCTCAAAACAATAATAATTTAATTTTTTTAGTTTTAGAATTAATGTTTTCTCTCTCTCTTTTTCTCCCGCAGGTCTGAATGTGAAAGCTCACGAGGTGTCAGGTATGTAAGAAAAATAATAATAGTAATATTTATCTCTTTAATGTCAGTGTACTTTCTGTGGTCCGCTGTATGTACCTCTGAATGGTGGACTTGTGTAATTTTAATGGAGAATATCCAACCTCAACCAATTAAATGCATTCTCTCTGACAAAGCCTTATTTGACCATGTCTTTCGGTGGTCTTTTTAACGGTTGATTTTCCACGGTTGTGTGCTGGTCTGACCTGTGGCCCAAACAGAGCAGTGTGCATGAGCTGTAACTGTTCCTGCACTGTGGGAGTGAATGTGGTGGAACGCTATGCTTTCTGACAGAACATAGATACAGAGAGCACTGCTGTGGTTGACGTGAGGCATCATCCAGACATCCACAAGTGCTGGCTAAGAATAGTCAAGACTCTGCATGCTGAGGAAAGTTTGCAGAATGATTGCATTGTGAACATTTAAAGGAATAGCATTTTCGGTCACCTTTTTATACCTTACTTATTTATTATCACAAAATGTAGTTTTGCGTCATCACGAATGAGCAATTCGGTGCAGGTCTGTGCGTTTCAAGTCAGTCCATCCTTGAGCAATTGTCCCACATGAGCACAAGTGCAATTCAGGGATTTCTGTCCCTGAATGCACACAGGCACATTGGAATCATGAACAAAGTGGATCTGAGGGTATGAAAACCCAGCATTAATGTACCTTGCTTTACACCTGAGGTGTTTTGCTTGACACTCCAAAGAAGTATTAATTAAATATAATTTTTCTGTGAAAGTGGTTCTCTTGAATAAAGCTTCCTCGACTGTGCAGCTCGATACAATGCAGAATAAATGGATTTTTATTATGTCTGAACTCCTTGCTAGTAGCTCAAGGCAGTTTGAAAGCACCAACAAGATGTGTTGTGGGCTGGGAATGAAAACGTTTACAGAGTCCCAGTCTTAGATTGACCTTGTTAAAGAGTTTTCCAGAATGGACTGTTAACTTGAAAGATTGTCTTCAGGCAAGCTCCGGGGTTGGTTATTCGACGAGGGTGCTTGGGATGAATTTGAGTATACAGTAGAATTGGAATCACATTCAGCTACAGTATGAATAGTTTCATGTGTCTTCTGATGTGGAAATTCTCTGTACAGCTGGTTTGTTTTATGCTTGTTACCTGCCCTGGCACTGTATACAAAAGAGCTGGCACATCTAAGAAGTTGTGCATTCTTCCTGTCAAATAAATTAACTAGCGGGCCGGCATGTTAGGCATGAAATCTGTTATAGTTTATCCGTAATCGTTTTGAGAGGCTTCCCATGTGCTGTGCTGTGCTGTCGTTCTGACTTCGTCATCAAGTGATAACTTGGGATCCAGGTCATTCTCAGGTATGTTTTCCGTACCTTGTTAGGCCGTATTATGAGGTTACGTTATCTATTAAAGTGAAATGAGTGTGGACATAATTCGGAGGTTCTGTGGCCCTTTATTTTCAATTCTGTATGAATATCCCAGAGTTGATGTTTTCTTGACCACTCAAGATTATTGTGGGGTACCTAAAGAGCCCAGCAGAATCGGAGCAGGTTTATCAGTGTGAAATATAAGGCCCTAATTTGTATCATGGTTGACCAAAGGAAGCACACGACATGTGGAATAATAATGATAATAGGCGAAGAACTGCCCCTGGAGGTGTCAGCTATCACTTGCCAATAAAGCATTGGCAACCTTCAGCAGAGCTGTTCTGTCCCATGACTCTTAGGGGAAACTGGACTGAAATATAACATTTTTAAAAGCCTGTCATTTTGGAGTCAACAGTAACAGTATCTTGTTATAGATTTTTCTATCAATTATTTGTCAGGTTTTCTAATTGTGTATAAACTGAGCATTCAGTCTTTTGAAACCACACGTTTCAAAATGTATGACACAATAAATGAACTGAATACTATTCTGTCAGCTGTTCCAGTCTTTAATTTTGAATTAAATTCTATTAGACGCTCACCCATCCCAACAACATTCAAACATTTAATTACGTTCTAAGTAGGGAGGACGTTTATCTGTACAGCCGTGGTATTCCAGTATTTCCCCAACACGATCAGCAGTACTCATTCATTTATGGAAATTATTAGGATCTTAAATTATTATAGCGATTAATCATTGTCAAAATTCAAATGGATAATCTTTTGTAATCGATTAACTCGTTTAGTTAGATTAATTGTTGGGGCTCTAGTTTAAACCTGATGTAAATGAAGCACACTGATGTGAATGAAGAGCGACGAATACCCTATTCTGGATTATCACCCCAGGAGAGCACAGAGCAACTAACAAACATTTTTCACCACCATTTGTACTCATATCATGGCCAGGTAACTACACAACCCAAAGTTCTACCAAAGTTCAGTTGTGCTTTAACTAAATTAATTCAGCTCTTTTTAGAGTGCATGGATTTAGTCCATTGGCTCCATAAACTGATGGCAGGTTATTTTGTATTATAAATATACTCAAAATGTGAAACATAATTGACTTTATTTCAGAGTATGAATTCTGAAGTGACTGATTTGCTCATGTGACTGAAAGCATTCTAATTGGATGTGCTTCCAAATAGAACGTTCCTAATAGGATTCCTTTGGAAGCACCTGATAAAAT
Organism: Ilyophis sp. 1 JC-2022; assembly: GCA_022702515.1. Taxonomy (NCBI): domain Eukaryota; kingdom Metazoa; phylum Chordata; class Actinopteri; order Anguilliformes; family Synaphobranchidae; genus Ilyophis; species Ilyophis sp. 1 JC-2022. The sequence continues at coordinate 52,814,997 of CM040396.1, forward strand.
GGCACAATGTATCAATAACAGTTTGTTTATGCCCCGCTGTTTCCAGTATCTTGGTATTCCTGTGAAGAAAGCTGATGGAATTACAGATGTATGACATTTCCATTATTTTGGTTTCATGACACAGAAGTTTGATATCTTTATTTTGTTACTGATCTCTTTCTGGAGATGAATTTTGCATCATCAGACAGTCATACCCATGATCACAGAACGTAGATACCTGCGCAGATATAAATGCAAGCAAATTCACAGTGCAGGTAAAAAGAGCCTAATGCATGCCCATATTATATGTGACAATATTTTGACAAGCTGTTTTTTAATGTAATAAAAAATGTAGCAAAAATGTAATCAATCTTGATTAAAACCACACATATCCTACAGATTGGAACCATATCCAGTATTTTAGAAAATGGGCCTCAATTCAGAAACATTTTATGTGAGGTATGACTCTCTATTGTGGTTCTAAGCAGACATTTCTTACTTTCCACTAAAAATGGTCTGCTTAAGTTAGAACCACCAGTGTTGGGGAAGCAGCTCTGGAAGTAGTGGAACAACAGCCAAGAGAACCTTGAGTCCGAAAGAGAAATGTAGCTTGCAAAATGAAAAATGTAAAAAAAAAAAAAAAAATTTAATGAAAGAAAAAGGTAAAAAAAATGTCCCCCAGACATAACGTGTGAGCAACGCCTTCTTTTTGTACACCTCAAAATGATAACAAAAAAAATTGAATGTAGTTGAAATACCAGCAAATCGCTGCAAAATGTAATTAAACTACTAGTTTACATGTACTACATGTACGACACCGAGAACCACAATGTCTAGTCATACTTCACCTGAAATGCCAAGAATTGCCTTGGCATATAATGCTGGAAAGCTGTTTTATGTGATCCTCAGAACACTGATAAACAATGTGTATAGTTTATTTAGGTGAAGATGGTAGCCAAGCTTTGAAGGCAAGCTGCAGCCATTAAATATGTAAAGGAATACAAGTAACTGGCACTTCCTGTTCAAGGCGAGTGCAATCATATACAGCTTGGATATTCAAATCTGAACCTCAAATCCAAGTCTGGCCCTGGTTTTCTTTCTCCCAGGTCATTAACTGAACAATTAGTGCTAGTGATTGGCCAGACTGTCTTCGCACCTGACTCCCAGGTAAAGGGAGGGTGGAAAACCAGCAGGTCTCGGACCTCGAGAGCCGTGATTTTAATACCAGGGATATACAGTGTCAAAGGCAGTGTAAAGGTCTATGTACAAACCCCAATTCTTTTTTGAAATTGGGGTTTGTAAATACTTTTCATTTTCACATAATCCGTACATGAAACAATGCTGTATGTATCAAAGGTGTTTAAATATTCAAGGCTCCAGAGTGACTTGCATATTAACATTTGGTTAATTGAAATTTGTGATTTTTTTCTTCTTCTCCTTTACGTATTTCAAAGTGGATTTTCCCATAGATTTGGGAAGGTTTGACAAGCCCTTTGCGTTCTGTACCAACTAACATGCCCACAGGACAGGATAAGTCTGACCTTAATGCTGAAATGCATTTCTGTGCTCATGCATTTTGATTGCTAGGCTCCCAGAAGTTCCCTTGATGTTTTCTCCTCGTAAAAAAAAGTCTACAGGCTGATGGGGCATATTGAGGCTGAAGCTGATGTTGTTTATTAGACCACAGCTCTTATGGGCTATAGGGAGAGCCACTGTGGAGGAGGGTGAGATGCTGCTGGAGAGTCTCTGAAGCAGAGGCTTTTATCATTTGTGCAGCTGAAAGCCAGGACACAGCAACTTAAGGAGCCTCTAGGCTTTGTATTGTCGGATGGAACCTGGCGGTGAAGATATCCCACAAGGAACCAGTCAGGAGAAAGAGGAGAGCCGTGACAGAGAAGGATCTAAACACCAGCAGCTGAAATGTGGTACAGGTGATGTCGGGCAGGAAATTGTAGTCTTGTCAGATCCACACAGCTGACCCCTAATTGTTGGGTAAAAATACGAAGGAAGGATTTTGATGATGAGCATTTTGCATGGGAGGAAATTGGGTTCATGCTTCAGTGTTCAATATAATCGGGAGTACAATAGCCAGTAATGCTCAAATGTAATTGTAGGTCTCCAGAATGAGAACATTAATTTGTCTGAGGAGTCACATAAATTGTATCACAAAAGGTGAAGTAGGGATAAAGGAATCTGGAGTAATCATGCAGAGAGCGGTGTACCAGAAATATTATTACAATCAATTTCGTTACTCTGCCATTCAACCCATTGTGGTCTCCCAGCTCGTAAAAGTAGGATGTTGCTGTTGCATCATTCAGTATGTGGGTGGATAAAAAAAAAAAATTCTGCCTGTGGTAGTTAGCAAATATTTGCATATCTCTTGCATCGTATGTACGGCGCACCTTATTTTAAAATGGATATTTCTGTTTATATTCAGGATAATCAATTAACCAGTTGACAGTGTGATGACAAATGTTGAAAATTAGCCATCGCAACTGAAAAATGAACAGTCTTCACCTGCAGGGAAAAAATATTGTGCCACAGGCCAATGATTCCGCTAATCTGGCTCCACTTGACTCGAGTCTAAACTCAATTTCACTTTTATTATCTCAGTGATAATTGTAAAAGTAAAAAGTAAACCTTTATTTATATAGGACCTTTGAGAAAAAAAAAACATAAAAACAATATACAACATGACTTGCATAAAAAAACATAAAAACAATAAGAAAACGTACCAATCAGGCAAATGCTAGAGAATACAAATTAGTTTTTAGATGCATTGATATTTTTTTTTCACGGATTCTGTCGGTCTGAGGAATAATTGGTGCAGCTCAGACGTGTTGGGTAACTGAGATACAAAGTGTGACTCTGAGGGGGTATCAGAGCCCTCTCTTTGTGGGAATTGGCACCATGCACTGAAGGGGGGATTATGCTGAAAAATATAGTTTGAACAGCTGGGCTACTGGATCACTGTGTGGGTGCAACCACACATATTTGTATGTGATCCACCCTTACATTTTTCATTGGTGGATTTTAGAAAGGTGGCTGTGTTCACTCTGAAACAATTTTTGAAACTAAGCCTTTTGACAAAAACAGAATTTGCTGTAGCTATCGTCCTTGCCGTTTATATTACATTTTTATATTATATTACATACAATTTCTGGCTTTCAGTTCCATTACCTCAGAGTGTGCTGTGCAACGCTTCTTACGGCATGTCCGGCATGTTATTAGTTTTTTTGATGCATGCATGCTCTTGCTGCCTTAAACAGTATGGATCTGTCTGGGTTCAGCACTCGACTACTTTACAGGAGACATCATTTAAAGCAGTGGAATGCAATTTTATATCAGGATCATCAGTCAAGATGGACTTTAATAATTACAGCTTAGCGAGTGTGGTGTCCCTGTGGCACAGCCAGTAAATGCACAGAGTTTCAGTGTAGAGCTGGCCACTCCAGGGTAGATTCAAATCTCGTCCGATCCTTTGTCGTCTCGTGATGGATCCCTCCTGGGGATGTAATTGGCTGCATCCTCACAGGAGGGCGAGCTGACTGGGGTTGCTCTCTCCCTCTCATCTTTCTCCAGTGACACCTGCAAGCAAAATAGTGCTCCCTCCGAGTGTGTATTGTTGCCTAGTAACTACTAGTCACACGGAAACCAGGCGAATAAAAGCAATGGTTGGCTTCAGTAGCAATCTAGGAGGAGGCTCGTGCTTGTCTTCACCCTCCAGTATTGCATTGGATGTAGTCGATGAGGGAGAGTCTTTCTAGGACTGAGAACTGGTTATGACTGCATATCGGGGATAAAATGGGAGTGAAAAATACTGACCGAGCAATATTACAACCTTTATCAAGATTTAGTCATGCTTGTCCTCTGTTTCCAAAGATGTGTGCTGTGGATTGAGTTTGAGGAGCCTGCTGAATCACAAGTTGAACCTTGTTTGTGAGGACAAATTACTCGTGTAGCTACAGTAAATAGCCCTGCATGGGAGCTGTTTGCAGGAGATTTGTGGGTAATGCGTGCCATTTTCAACCTGGTTTTACAGCCTGTTAACCTTATAACAGGTTCTTTAGCTTCTCTTGACTGTTATATTATACTCCATGTGCGTTTCTGATGTGTCTTATGCTTATTTGATTACTTACTTTCCTAAAGCAGTGTGGTTGTTTTTCACTGTCGCTTCACAAGAGTCATGTTTTGCTAATATTTCGCGGTATGCAGTATGTGTTGCATCATAAGTAACTTACATTTTTATAAATTCATAATTGGCATTGCTTTACTATTTACTAGATATTTTACTGGCGACACATTGATTGACATCAGCCTCTGAGGTGAAGTTCCGTTCTAATCTTTCCTCAATATGAATTGAAACCAAGTTGCTCAGTGCATCACAACCTAATGAAACACTCCAACAGTTGCAATCTGTTTCCTGTCCTGCTGAGAAAAACTGCTGATATTCACTTCCAACAAGAGCGATTGGTTAGAGATTGAGTACTTTTTATTATTTTTATACTGAATGTTGAACCGTGCACCTCCCACCAGTACAGTCTGAATTTAATACTCAATGCTGTGAAGACATTAAGGATTAGTACAAACCACAGCATACATTTTTATATTGCTAATGCAACAGAAGCAATTTCATAGATATTGAAGAACATATTTTTCTCTGATTGGCCAAAGCCAATGTTTTTAAGTGATATTTTTGATTCTGCTTAAGAAAAAAAACTTGGTGCAGTGATCTGAGAACTGGGTTGAGATCTGTGTGGGAAGAAATTGAGAATGGCTGCTACTGTCGGTGAAATTCAGCATTTTACAAGCTGTACATTGTTACACTTTGTGCATGGAACTTGCAAGCAACCTCTCATATTTCTTGAATTATATGTATTATCAAGTCATAATCCAATTATATATTTGAAAATCTATTTAAATTACCACGCATATCAGATATCAATAATAATAATAATAATAGTATTATTATTATTATTATTATTAGTGTACAGTCCCAGTTAGGCTCATCCAAACTCACTTGGTATGACAGTAAAGCAGTCCATCCCTGTCCATGTCCATGTTTTCACCACCTCTGTGGTATGCGGTCATGTTTGAATTCTATGCTCGGTACGCTAGCTAGTGCTGAATTTAACCTTTTCACAGCCACACTCTCGATATGATTTTCATTGTGTGGCACTTTGCCTCATAGAAAAGTGTAACTCTTGGAGACTGCACTGATGAGTTAGAGCACAGACCTACAGCTTTTTGTAAGAGTGTGCCCCTACCTTTATGGACTTTTCTGCAAATATATGAAAAGGAAATCAATTCTGAAGCGCAAAAATATAGGGAGACAAATTAAAGGGAAAAAAAACCCTACAGTGAGAGGGTCCGGTGGCTCTGTTATCCCTGTGGGGGGAATTTTCCTGGCATGGTTTGGGTTCACTTGTCCCCTTAGAGGGAAGGGCCACTTCAAATCAATACAAAGTTATTCTGAGTGACCACCTTTATCCTATGATGAAACATTTCTATCCTCATGGGAGTGGTCTCTTCCAAGATGACAATGCCACCATCCACAGGGTCACTGAATGGTTTGAGTATGAAAATGATTGTGAATCATATGCTATGGCCTTTGCAGTCACCAGATCTCAACCCAATTGAACACCTATGGGATATTTTGGACCGATGTGTTTGACAGCGCTGTCCACCAGCATCATCAAAACACCAAATGAGGGACTATCTTTTGTAAGAACGGTGTTCCATCCCTCCAATAAAGTTCCAGACTAGAATCTATGCTAGACAAGTGGTAGAATCTATGCCAAGGTGCACTGAAGCTGTTCTGATGGCTCATGGTGGCCCAACACCTTACTACGACATTTTATGTTGGTTTTTCCTTTAATTTCTCACCCGTCTGTATGTTGGAAATATATCACTCTCAGCTTCAGGTATGGAAATATATTACTTTGAAATATGTTTATTTTTATATTTATAAATGAGTCCACATATTTACACTCCAGTGACACCTTTAAGCAATGTAGAGCTCCCCACTAAGTGTATAAAGTTGCCTTTCCTAGAAGGCTGTGCTGTACTCTGCATCCCCTTCTCAGGACTCTCTGAACGGGGCACATTAGGCCCCAACCCTCCTAATCCAGCTCAGGTGTTTTCTGTTTACCTGAGAGACAATCTTTTCCCTGCCACTTGTGCCCTGGCCTGCAGTTATAGGGATGAGGGATGTCGTGGACACCGCTGTTACGCCCGTCACCAACTGCAGGTCATATTCCCCCCCCCCTCCTTCATTCAGAACACTTTTCCCTGGTATAAATATAGAATGTGCTGTGCTGACATGCCGTTCTTGAGGAGAGGGCAAGTCAAAGTTAAGTGTGACATCGTGACGACTGGTCACATGGATTTACAGTACTGCATAGCTTGGCTATAAATTATGACATTTTTGCAGGCCTACAAACCTAGTAAAGCAGCCCCAGTGGCTTATTTTTGGCTTTTTGATTTCAAGCACAATCCAGGGTATTTTCATTACGTGTGTTGAGGGAGGAGATATGCATTACGTACTTACAGCGTGAACGCAGCTCGGAGATGCAGCACGCCACTCTGCTGTTTTCTGAGCGCGCCTGTCGAACAGATGGAGCAGGAACCGCTCATCTTCCCCATGCCGATCTGCGGGACTGGAGCGCAGGGGCCCGTGCCGGATAGGAGCTCTGGGGGCGCTTTACGCTGGAGGGCCCATCTGTTGGCATCCAGCACCTGGTACAGGAGGGAGTAGCTGAATGAGAAGCTCCATCCCCACCCCCGCTTTCCTGTCAATGCCTACGCCCGTCAGCAGTGCGGCGTCACCGTCCCGCATCTGGGCCAGATGTGCAGAGCCCCTCCCAGGCTCACTTTCCCCCGCGCCGGTGGCAGCTGCCGCTCGGTCGCCACTCCGACATGCCGCAGTGATTCGTACCGAATCTCGCTCTTCCAAATTGAGCTTGTTACTTGGTGAAGAGTCACTATCATTAATAATTAAAAGCCATTGAAATTACTGCTGCTTTCTATAAATAACCTCTCCCACAAGGACCACAATTGCCCTGATACGCTACAGAAGAAAGCCTCTGGCAGTGAGTAGGCTGTTCAAATTACACCTCACGTTTCAGTCAAAGACATGTTAGAGAAACTTTTGAATTGACTATAACATTTACTTGCATTGCAGCTCTGGTAAAATAGAACTGATGCAATATGATATTGCAGCACGTTGTTCAGACTTATATCAGGGTTCATAGTGAAGTTTGCCAGCTGTTTACTGGAGTATTTTGAAATAGACTTTTAATGTACTACTACGAATATACAAGTTCCAAATGCAACATTTAACACTTGATGTGAACATTTGTCAGAGCCCAGTAATTTGTGTGTTTGAAACCGATATTCTCAGCTATTGAGGCTGCAATGCAGAGGTAGCCTCTCGTGGCCTATTTGCCTCCACCATTGCAGTGAAATGTGCTCAGTGTGTATTACTGTACTGCCTTTTGGAAATACTGTCTTGCATAATCAGGTTTAATTTCTGCTGTCCTGAATTCACATGTGTTTTTTGCATATATACCATAAGAGCCCTGGATGAATTGGGAAAAATAAATCAACCAATACATTTATCTATGGTTGTGTGCATAATTGTATTATCGTATTTTACTCTCATCAGAAGTCGTGATTCATTTAGGTTCTGAATTTCAGGAATTGCTCTTATTGAAGTGTTTGGCATATATAAGCAAATCCATACCTTCAGGAAATCAACTGAACTGGAGACCCAGGAGCATTTCTCATCTATTTAATAATATAGCTCCTGGGGCTTGCAAAAACAACCTTTGTTTACAGACTAAAACAATGCCAAGCACTATGGTTCAGTCTCTCAATCCAGTGGGTCAATCCAGCTGTCAAATTTTTGACATTGCACATTTAAAACATGTCAGCCAAAGTAAGAAAAAGCCATTTACAAATGAGTCTTGTGTTTATTTGCAGGGCCACAAATGATTGAAGGGCTAGGCAAGCCAGAGAAGGGAAATCACCAGAATCACCAGAATCTATTTTGTGTTAGCAATAATTGTTTAATTTATGTCTGTTGCATAACTTTAATTTTGAACTTGGAAAAATCCTGAGCTTTCCCCCTTTGAAGAACCACACCAATTCTGTACAAAAACTATTGTTCTACCCATTATTATGTTTTCACCAATTCACCAAAGTAAAAAGCACAAAATGACGACCCTCCCAGTGAAATAATAATGCAATGTAAGCAATTTGTGTTGTAAAAAGTTTATTAGCTTAATCTCACACTGAAGAAAATGTAATGCATTATTATTACATCCAACCTTTAATTGATGTAAATGCATTATGAAAAAATAGAAAAAGTGATCCACCCAAGTAATCCATCCAAATCATCAAGTAATAATTATTTTTAATTGGGACTAGATTTAGCTGTAAATTATGCTGGAACAGTATGGAACACATGGTTGGCTAAATGGCTCTAAGTCATCAAGGGTCTGACATATCAAACAAGCCTTAAACCATCGCTCTGCTGCCAGAAATATAGTAGATATGGATGGATAACTTTAAGGGTTTCTTCTCCTGACTTATTTTTCCATAGAGTTCAATAGGAAAATTTGTCAGGAGAAACTTTAAAGTGATCCATCCCAGTGTCTCAGAAAATTAGAATATTGTGAAAAAGTTCAATAAAAAAGGATATTTTAACCGGAGAAATGTCAGCCTTCTGAAAAGTATGTTCATTTCTATGCACTCAATATTCTTTTTGCATGAATTACTGCATCAATGCCGCGTGGCATGGAGGCGATCAGCCTGTGGCACTGCTGAGGTGTAATGGAAGCCCAGGTTGCTTTGATAGCGGCCTTCAGGTCGTCTGCATTGTTGGGTCTGGTGTCTCATCTTCCTCTTGACAATACCCCATAGATTCTCTATGGGGTGCAGGTCAGGCGAGTTTGCTGGCCAATCAAGCACAGTAATACTATGGTCATTGAACCAGCTTTTGGTACTTTAGGCAGTGTGGGCAGGTGCCAAGTCCTGCTGGAAAATGAAATCAGCATCTCCATAAAGCTTGTCAGCAGAAGGAAGCATGAAGTGCTCTAAAATTCTCTGGTAGATGGCTGCGTTGACTGTGGACTTCAGAAAACACAGTGGACCAACACCAGCAGATGACATGGCACCCCAAATCATCACTGACTGTGGAAACTTCACACTGGACTTCAAGCAACGTGGATTCTGTGCCTCTCCACTCTTCCTCCAGACACAAAATTACAAGAAATAAAGGCTTAAAATATTTCACTCTGTGTAATGAATCTATATAATATATGAGTTTCACTTTCTGAAATGAGTGACAAAAAATATTGAACTTTTTCACGATATTCTAATTTTTTTAGCTGCACCTGTATATATATATATATCACTCCAATATGGCGACTGTAGACATAACCTTATGGGTCTTAAGGAAGTCAGTACTCTGTGTAAGTGCTTTTCTGTATTTTACAGTCATATCTTTGCTTTGGAAGTACCATTCTCACCACAAATGCATATATCACAAACCGCTTGCTATTACAGTATATGCACAATTAAAACCCACCATCTCCCTGACTATCGTCACATGACTTCCCTGAATCTAAAACCAGATTCACTAAATGTTTTCGCACATACAAAAGAGGTTTTGCACACACACACACACACACACACACACACACACACACACACACACACACACACACACACACACACACACACACACACCACTTTCTTGACCAATGAAATTGGTAGAAATATTGATTTGGCTGCAACACTTTTGTTAACATCTAATAAAACCTTTAGTGAATCAGGCCTTTCGTGTTATTTTTTGGATCTGCCTTATTGCTTATTGTTTTATGGAGATGTGTGATCTTTCTGTCATATGGAAACAAGAAAATAGTGAAATGTAGCCTGCATTCAGAGGATTCACCATCCCTCGAGAAGCATTGCACATTTTTACTGAGAACTTCAAAAGGTCCTGACAAGTATATATCCACATATCCGGAAGGTAATAGTTTGAATACTATTTAAATTTCAAGAATGGAAGGGAACAGAATGTTTTCATTAATGAAATGTTGCCAGTAATGAGCTTTTTTATATAGTATATATTGTATATATTCAGTATTCCCTTTAGCAGTTTGCTTTCATTTTCCAGGCACTTAATAATTTATATATGCATACACATATACACTAGCATTCAAAAGTTTGGAAGACATTTTTATGTTTTTGAAAGAAATTGATACTTTAATTCACCAAGGTAGCATTAAATTGATCAAATAATACAGTCAAGACATAGATAATGTTAAAAACTACTTTTTCTATTTCATTCTATTTTTACGTTTTTGCCAGATATGCAGTAGATATGGATGGATCACTTTACGGGTTGTTTCTCCTCACTCATTTTCCTATTGAACTCTATGGAAAAATAAGTGAGGAGAAACAACCCTTCAAGTGATTAATCCATATCTGCTGCATATCTTGCAGCAGAGTGGTGGTTTTGATGCTAAACACAACAACAAGACTTTTGATATTTATTTTTCAGTAGTATTAAAAAAGCGATATAAATACTGCATTTGAATGATGGATCTCTATGGGGGGGGGGGGGGGGAGACTAAGATTAAGCTGTCGGATAAAAAAAAAAAAAAAAAAAAATATCTAATGTATATGACATTTGGCATTTAAATAACACAACACACACAACATACTCGAACGGTTGTGAACCCTTTAGAATTTTTTGTATATTTTCTGTAAATCTGAAAAAAATAATCTAAAAAATCATCTCACATCTAAAACTTGAAAAAGTGACTGATAAAAAACAAAAAACAAAAAAAAAAAATTATTATTTTTTATTTTTATTATTTGAAAAAAAATTTTTTTTTTTTTTTTTTTTGGCAAAAAAGTATGTGAACCCTTTTTATTTTTTTTATTTTAAATTATATATTATATTATATTGTTATTATTATCATTGTGCTGTTTACTTCCCGAAGTCTGTGAAACATGAAATATAAAATACTATTATATTATTTTTTTCAGGTACTACTACACAAGATCTACCTCTCTCTCTCTCTTTTTGGATGATCTATGGAACTGGGGGGGGGGGGGGGGGGGGTGGGACTAGATTTAGCTGTAAATTAGACTGGTACAGTATGGAACACATGACTGGCTAAATGGCTGTAAGTCATCCAGGGTCTACGGTATCAAACAAGCCCCAAACCATCACTCTGTGACCAGATATGGACCAGATATGGATTAGATGTGGATGGATCACTGCAAGGATTATTTCTCCGGACTCATTTTCCTATGGAACTCTATGGGGAAAAAAGTCAAGCGAAGAAACTCTTAAAGTCATCCATCCACATGGAAAAGCAATCCATCATATAAGCTCCTTTCATTTGCGATGATGCTTCATTTCATGGAAGTGAGCAGCTGCTGATTTGAAATCGAATGTCTTGTAAGTTTTAGCGCAGCTTGAGATATGCATGAGTCTCATAACCTTCTCCTGCAAGTGGCTTCTGACTGCGGTTTCGATCCGGTTTTGGAGCGAGAATCCCCTGCGCCTTCGCCCAGTCTGGATAAATGTCGGGAAATTCTTGGATCAAAACTTCACAGGCTGACGATTTGAAATAGTGGATTTTGTGAGAGTAGCGTTGTCTGATTTGCGGTGATAATAGGCCTAATGATGAATTGCAGTGCTTTTGAGACTAAATATGTTAAATAACTATATTGCAAAGTAAATTTTTAGTTTTTTTGTTTTAACCAGCCCGAATGTTCGGAGGAAATTACATTTTCCAGCCTTTGTCATAAAAAAAACGTCAAAACCGGCAATTGCCGGCCTAATGCGACCCCTGGTCTGAAATATCAAACGAGCCTAAAAACATCACTCTGCTGCCAGATATGCAGTCGATATGGGTGGATCACTTTAAGGGTAGTTTCTCCTGAGTCATTTTCCTATCATGACTTTATTTACATTTATGTTAATTACATTTGGTGCCCTAAAATGGGTAATAATAGCTACAATTGGTAAAGTAGAAATAGAATGAAATATAAATAGTAGTTTGTAACATTATCAATGTCTTGACTGCATCTTCTTTTGATCAATTTAATGCTCCCTTGGTGAATAAAAGTATTTTGCAATCAATTGCTTTCAAAAACATAAAAATGTCTCAGTAATTATTTTTTTTTTAACACTAGTTATATATATATATATACAGTGCCCTCCACTATTATTGGCACCCCTGGTAAAGATGAGTAAAACGGGTTATAAAAAATTTACCGTTTGGTGAATTAGCTTAATCTCACACTGAAAAAATTAGGTAAATCCAACCATGTATTCCATACTGTTCCAGCATAATTTACAGCTAAATCTAGTCCCACCCCCCAATTCTCATAGAGATCCATTCAAATGCAGAGACGTTATAGTATCGCTTGTAAGAGTACCAGAAAATAAGATACGAAGACTCTTTTAATGTTGTTGGGTCACAGACATCAGGAAGTCATGGCATGCAAAGGATATGCGACCAAATGTTAAAAATTATTACTTTATTCGATATATAAATGCAGGGGTGCCAATAATTGTGGCACACATGGTTTAGTTAAAAATAATTATTTTTTGATGAAGGATTTTTTTTCTCATAATAAATTTACTTCAATTAAAGGTTGGATCTTTCTAATTTTTTAAGTGTGAGATTAGGCTAATATTAAGCTTATAACCCTTTTTACTCATCTTTACCAGGGGTTCCAATGATAGTGGTGGGCACTCACTGTGTGTGTGTGTGTGTGTGTGTGTGTGTGTGTGTGTGTGTGTGTGTGTATATATATATATATATATATATACACACACATACACACACTCCCTTTGTGGACTGTGTATAGCACAGAATTGCTACAGACAGTGTGTGGGTGGGATGGTCTGGACCTCATCACTACAGGGGGATTTGGACAGAAGTAAAGCATCATCTCATATCAGTTTCATCCACGCAGAGGGCTGTGTAAGATTGCATTGCTCGATGGAGCGAGCGTGTATTACTGCATCGATTCAAAATAAGTGTCCTGTCAGCTAGCTTTCAAGACCTGGTGTTTTATATTTGAAGGTATGTTCAAGGGGCACCATGTGTGTGAATGGCGCAAGCCCTCTGCTTAATAAAGAGGTAAGAGACCCGATTGGCCACATCAACAAACTTCACACCATATCAACTAGATATGAAATATGCGCTAGCAAGAGTGCATTAGCCTTCAAAGACTGACCTCCTTTTCATTCCAAGATCAACACAGTGAGTCTGCTCGCAGGGAAACAAAAGAGTGGTTCAGATATTGTTATCAATATTTGTAGGTCAAATTCTCCCACTTTGAGGGTCAAAGAACCTATTTTATGAAGTGTCAAATCGGTCAATGTAAGTCAGTGGAATCAAGGAGCTTGAACTAATTACAACTTACCCTGGATTGTCAAGGTCACTCATCCAGACAGGTTGGGGAGATGCAGGTTTCAAAGGCATTTATTTGAGGGGTGAGGGAGACCTCACCCCTCATCCTTTACAATGCTTTCATTACTTCCTGGTACTAATATTTAAGTTATAGATTTGGTTGGTTTTCTGTGGTATTGAGCAAATATGTACTTTCGGATGTGTAGCTTTCTTTTAACACAACTGACACGATCAACCGATAAACCAGGAACTTGAAGTTTGTTTTTTCGGAATGTGATTCTAGGTGCCCTTGTACTTGATGGTATAGTATAAATAAAATAAAGTTTTATTTATTTACATATCTATTTATTTGGGGAGGAAGTGTTAGTATAGTGTTGGTATTGTCAAGTATAGTACTGTGCACCTGCCCATTGCAGGCTTCTCTTTGCTCGAAGAATCTTTGTCAGGTGATGGTTGTTTAAACAGTTGCTCAGATGCCCTAAAAAATATTTGCTGGTTCTTGCTGTTGAAGGTCTTTTTTTTTTTCCCATCGTGTAGTGGGGTGGGGGAGGGGGCGGAGTTACAACAGTCCAATGTTTATTTCATATGTGGCATTAGAATACTCGCAGTTGTTGTGCCAAGAACAATTAGTCCTTGAAACCTGTAATCTGAGGCTGGTATTGCGATTTTACAATCCGTCAGATATATTTGACATCATGGAGCAAGGGTGCTTTGGTGATTGCAGTTATGTAACATGGAACCTGCTCTCCAGCGATAACAGGAAGCTTATATAGGAAACAAGAGGAAATCTCCATTGGATTTAACCCCATAGCTTGGGGGATTATTACTGGCAGCTGGGGGGTGGGCAGGGGGGAGCAAAGCTTGTAGTCCTCCAGTTGCATTTGCTCATACTATCTGCTGGTTTTTAAACAAGGACATAAAGCACAGCTTATTCATATCGTAGTCACATGTTGCAAAGTATATTATCTTTTTGGTGCATTGTGGAAGTTGACTTATTTTAGTTTGTGTATTTGTTGCACAATTCTAAATCTCATAACTGTGGGGATAAAATCTTAATAATTCATGTTTCTCAGCGCTTAGGACTGCCAGTGCAAAAAAGTAAAATAAAATAACATTAGCATTAGGAAATTAATAATTCAGTATGAAGAAACAGCAGTGTATAACAAGCGACGACATTCAGTTAACGTGTGATATTAGTTATGCCTTGTGAAAGAATTAAAGATTTTTTTCACCACTCAGAAATGATGTGTTTATGCAACTCCGTTAGATTAAATGATTGTTCCTCTGATTACTATCCCATTATAAAACATTACTGGTTCTGGGCACCTCTGATGTTGGCTAGATGGAAATCAACAGAATTCCCTCAAGGAGAATGTGAACTAGAATAAGTGATGCATAGAGGAAGTCAGATTGTGATCTAGTTTTTTCACAGTTGGCGCCTGCCACGCGGCGGTAAATGCACGCAGCCTTAGAAGACACACAGAAACTGAGGGCAAGGCAGTGCAATCAAAGGCCTTCAGTGCAGATGTCATACTGCGCAATGGTGCACGTTGTTGAAATGAAAGAGATTTGTTTTCAGTGTGTAGCACGCTTGCCAGCGGAGAACGCTACCTTAGTCACGGTATATGACGTCAGGATGGACGAACAGAGCAGAGCGATGGCCGCCTGTGTTCTCTCAGGTGTTCGGATAGCTGGGCGGTGTCGGCCGGTTCCGTCCCTTTCTGTGGGACGAGGGAGGGTCGCTGCCGTGTCCATTTTGCCGTATGCTCGCCAGTGAGAAAGCTCAGAAAAGCGGTGCTGGGCAAGGAGGACAGAATAACGGCGCCGCCGCCGTTATTGTGAGCTCTGCCCCTGGCCGTCACAATCTGGGCCTTGTGTCGCCCCTGGAAACGTGTCATACTTCAAAGACTCGATGATATTTGCCCCGATGTTGTTTGGCTCACTCTATGCAATCTGGCTCCTCATAATGAGAGAAGGTATGCAGGTGTGCCTAGTGCTTGTAGGCGAGTGGGATGATCAGAGAGAACTCTGCTGGCTTCTTTGAAGGGGTCTAGGGATCGCTGGAGCATGACACGTCATCTTCTCGACAGTCGCTCTCACGGGCAGCTTTATTCATTTTAGCAGGTAGCAACCAAGTAATAATAGTCTCTCCAGCTGAGGATGGTCGTACCCTTCCTTTAGCTAATTTAAATGATCTTCTCAAACTGGCTGATTTATGTAGTCTTTATTAAGTCCTGTCGTTGGCTAGTTTTAATGGTCATTTTCAATTCTGCTTGCGCTGAACAGAGCAGGACCTTTTATTAGTTCATGTAACATTAGCCGAGTACTCTCTAATCCTGCGGGACAGTGACTTTCAAATGCACAATGAATCTTCTCTTTAGTTACTGCTGTTTTTTTGAAAACAATGTGAATCTTCCAAGCTGCTGATATAAATATTTAGTGTGACTGAGCAGGTGCCTGAGCTTGATGAAACTGTCCTCCAGAGATACGGAATAGGCCTGTAATGAGGGGGAAATTTCTCAGTGATTTTATAAAGATAGGGTTGATTTAAATAATAATTCTATTTTAGTGCACAAAAGTGTTATTGCATAAAAATACTGTAAAACATTTGCCGAAAGCAAGGTTTTAATGTTTTGAAAGTTTAACTAATTAAAGCCCAAGACTGATGCAATTCTTTCTCCCCAGTGGCATATTTACAAGCACATAAGCATTGTCTTCAGGTTGTTTCCTTTTGATGACGGTAGTCTGGATTTAACAGGACCTAAAATACTAGTTCTTATGGATAGTTATTCATACACTGTGAAGAAGCCTTCCTAAGAATGTGTTCCTTGAATTATCTGACCAACCATTTTTTTCTTTATTTATTTTTATTTCTGAACAAGCAGACATAATGTCATTAGTCCCATCTATATATTTGGTGGCAGTGAATGTGTATTATGTTGAGACAATAAGCAATGTTAAATGAAGCCTTACGTAAAAATCACTCCACAACTTTTCAGCAGTCCCCACATGTAAAATGAAATGATGAAGGAGGAGGAGAAGGACGAGACGGAGGGGACAGGGGAGGGGACAGGGGAGGGGACAGGGGAGGGGAGGGGACAGGGGAGGGGAGGGGAGGGAGATGGGAGAAAGCAGAAAGCGACTCTGAGCGCTATAGCGTTTGGTGGAACTGGGCGTGCGTACCATGATGCTGTGTGCATCCGGACGCGCTCACCTTGTGACCGGACCTCTCCCTGCGCTCTCGTCTCCTCGCGGCTGCTGGCTGCGCCTATGAGGCCACCAGACCGAACGTGTGAGCACATTATCCCCGTCTGCCTGTCGGCATCAATCCTCCGAGGGAATGGGCTCAGCGGCATGTGGCCCGTCCTCCCATTACTCACTCTTTCTTCGCAATTAGACTGCGGGAGCGGATACAGGCCCCACCGGGCCGCTGCGTTTAGCCTCCGCGGCTTCGCCGTGCCGACCGGCGCGGTGAAGCGTGCTTTAATTCATCTCTCGTTACCTACCATTCCGTGACGGTGATTTGACCCATCTCACACCTGTCTCACGGCCTTCTTCATTCCAACCCCCCCGGGTCCGTTTGCTTCGTCTCTCAGTTCACGTTCCTTTTGCCCGCACCGTCCCTTCGCTGTGCGTGCTGCCATTCGGTTCCCAGGGCTTTCACGCCCATCTCAAGTCATCAAAATGCAAGGCACGCCCCGTGGAAAATGATGAGAAATGTATGTTTTTTGATGCCTTGGCCAGCTGAGTAGACTGTGTGAGCTGAAGGCTTTGCTACTGTTCTTAGTAAATTCCATCAAGTGCAAGTGCAGGGCCCTTCACTCTGCTGGGGTGACTAGCACTTATCCCATTTGATTGCTGTGGCAGCACTGTTACCTTTACTGGTCTATGTGTTGGCATTGAGTTGTGGGTAGCACCAGTGGTACATGTTGTGCTTTGGTATCTGAACAATACGGTATCCTGACTTACATTTTTAAGGTTCCTAGAGTGCATTCTGTTTCAATGCTTTTTGCTGTTCTGCAGTCATACTGGGTGGCTTTCTTGTCCAATAGACTGTGTTCAAAAATGTAATTTATTCTGTGCATTCCAATGGCTTATGCCGCATCTGTTAAAATCTTGTCAGTAACATAACCTGTGAAAACCAAGTTGAACATATGTTTCTCTTTTTCTCTCTTTCTCTTTCTCTCTCTCTCTCTCTCTCTCTCTTTCTCTTTCTCTCTTTCTCTCTTTCTCTCTCCCTCACACTGAAGACGGCACGCTTCTTTGCCTGTTGAAGTCACAGAAAGCCCCGGCAACCTTATTTCACCACTGTGTAGAAGATCTTATCCCTGTCGCCAATGGAAGTCTGCATCTTCTGGGTAAATTTTTATTGGTTTACTTATTCTTTTATTTTTTTTGTTTTTTTATTTTTTTGTTTTTGCTCAAGTGTTTTGATTCATGCCATTGCTACTTTGGGTTCTGTACTGCTTTCTTGATGTAAGAATTTGTTCATGGTTGCCAGCCAGTTTCCTCATTGGAAATATTGCCTTGTTCTGAAATGTATGTTTGTCAGGAAATGAAAAATTCAGCATGAGATGGAATGCACACTTCTGACAGGTTTGTTTATTGCGTTTGATTTTTTTTGTCATAAAAGTACAAAAGTATATGAATTGGAAATGGATCTCATTTTGCACTGTTGGGTAATTCATTCAGCTATGGTTGAACTGTTGGAAAAATGCTTTGTATGATACTGTATTTTTGAAACGCTAAAACATTTTGTCCTCTAGTTTACAGAAACTATTGTGATCTGCATATTAATTCCCTCTTGTTTGCGGCATTTCAGATTTATTTCAGCATGCTACCCTCACACGTTTGTGCTCTCCACTTTATGACAATTCCCTGTAATCGAAAGGTTTATTGTCACTGTCAGAGTTGTTTTGTTCCCTGGGGTCTAGGTCTCGCATTGGCAGTGAAGTTTCTTTAGTTCGCTGGCTTAGTTTGTGTCTGTCCTGCTTTTGTAACCATGCTGTGTGTGCAGTCATCGATTATTCTGTGTATAAAGAGCTGAAAGATCTAGCAGAACTTGTCTTCGGAATTCATCTACATGCAGCAGTTGGGTGCAGAAGATCATATTGAAAAGTGAGTGTATTATATTAGAGAGGATGAAGAAATATCCCTGCCATAGAATATCTTTATTTCTTTCTTTTTTTTTCTTTTTTTCTTCTCAGATAGCTTCTACTATGGGGGTGTTGTCAGGATTCTTGCTCTCCAAGTCCATTCCAAGAAAGCATTGGACAGTATGAGTCTCCTTTTCTGCCTTTTACTTTGTACTAGGTGAATATACTAGGTGTGCTCTGTAGTCCTTTGCTTACTTTCAATGCACATTATTGTTTTCATGGCTCTCTGTTCACTCCTGATGCTGTACTACTTTGTGAGTTGCTCTGGATAAGGAGTGTCTGCCAAATACCAAATTGTAATTGGAATTGAGGGCAACAGAGAAGCTGGCAGCCTTTCTCCTTCCATCTGCCTCAAGAGCCCTGACTTTGGAAATATTCAACTGCCAAAGAGCTGACTTGAATCTCCCCTCTTCACATCCACGCAGGATGAGTTCACAGGAAACGTGGGGGAAATGAGGTTCTTCAGTGCATTCATCCCTGCATTCGATGGCAGCGCTGTTGCCATTGCTGTTCCATGCTTTTTGTCATGCAGCGCACTGTATGCATAGTACCTTTATTGATGAATATTCAAATGCGTTTCTTGTGACAAAAGACCATCGATTCCCATCGGTGAGAGATCTCGTCTGCTGCCGTACAGTCGGTCCTCTTGTTTACAGAAACTATCATGATGTGCATAATTCCCTCTTTTGTTCGCTGCAGTTGAGATTTATTTTATCTGAACGGTGTGTCTTTCACACCATCACAGCTTTGTGTTTTGGTTCATTACAGAGGCTCAGCTGAGGCCTGAAAGCTTCTGTGCAAATTAAGAGAAATGGGATTGTTGGGGGAGGGGTGTGAGAGCGCCGAGCACCATCGCGCAGTCTTCAAAAGGCTGATGGGAATTTGAAAGCCTCTTCTCTCCCCAACACCCCTGCACCCGGCATCCATTCCCAGCTGCGCTTGTGAGGGAAGGCATCGGCGCCGAATGCGGAAAAATCATACTAGACCCATCGCCCGAGCAGTAAACGATTCAGAGACTTAACGAGGGCTGTTACTCGGCTCGTTTGTTTATTTAAATGAGCTTTCCGAGACTGTGAGAGTTCAAAGCCACTCCGCTGAGCGCCTGTGATCTCAGTGTGCTCTTGAGGTGTTCCACGCTGGCAGCCAACTTTCGCTTGCTCAGGGGCAACACCCAGACATAGAAAAGAGTTTAGGGCAAAAATTGGGGCTTGTCAGACAAAGTCACACTACCTGGTATTGTGTGTGTGTGTGTGTGTGTGTGTGCGTGCGTGCGTGCGTGCGTGCGTGCGTGCGTGCGGGGGAGCATACTTCTTTAGGCCAGAGCAGTGAAATGGGGACGGAAGGTAGAGGTGTCAGCAAAGGTCATTGGGCAAATTAGTTGTGTTGGGTGACCAGTTAATTTAGGCCGTTCATTGTAATGTAATGGTTTTTAAAAGACAAAAGTTTCATATATTTTTATTTATTTATTTTTTCATAAGATATTTTAGGTAATTATTTAATGAGGTCATGTTGCATGTGGGTTAGTTAGCTGTGTTGGGTATCTAACTACAGTAGTTAAAATAACTAAGACCATTTTATTCTGGACTCTTTGCCATCTCTGAGCTACATTTGAGTACTTTTATGTGTAGCTGTTCTCTGCCAATAGCACACACTGGACAGTGAAATAAAGGAGCTTGGAAATTACCAGTATTGCCTGACGTGTGTGTATCATAATCTGTGAAATCCATGTGTAATCACAGAGAGATAATATGAAGTTGATAGTGTATGATTTCGTAACAGCCTCTCTTCAGGGAAAGCATCACACAGGGATTAAAGGATACTGTTTTAATGGAATGCAGTTGTGTGATTTAAGAAAAAAACTGCATTTTTACCATGCATTATATTCACAATTAAACTGCAAGCTTTTTTAATGCCAAAAAAGGTGTGTGAATCCTGCTATATGCTTGGTTGCTATATACTGTAAACTGTATAATAATTTAATATGTGGATTTAATGAGGGACTATATTTATTGTCTTCTGGTGGTTGTCTCTATAATTACGAGGCTATTTGATGTTGCGGTTGGGGGTGACAGACATTGTGTCTGAAGCGAGTTCCAGCCCTGCTAAGCTCCAGTAATTGATGAGGAGTGTAATACAGGTGAGGGCAGAGGGATGGATAATCACTGTGACAGATACCATCTGTCACCAGCACTTCTGCTTTAGCCCAAACAGGTGTGTCACCCAGCAGCCATCAAACTTTTTGCTATGCTGTTCCAGTGGTGTCTAATAGAGCCTCTACTTCTGGAAGCCATTGCCAATTGCCTTCCTCCACTCACAGCAATTTGGCCTTTGCATTTGTGTGCTCCATAATAAGGATACATGTGTGATGTTGCTGTTGTCGTTTTTGTGATCTTTAAAGTAATGCCGCTCTGCCTGTGGTTTCATGTGTCCTTTTTTTGACAAGTGAAAATAGAGCTGTGTTTTATGGCCAGGGAGAACAAGGAGAAAATTTTCACTCTTCTCAAAAATGACTGAACGCAACCTGCCTTGAATTATTTATGTATATATCACCGAGTGAATCATAAGGGAAATATATAGGCTAGATTGATTTTTTTTATATACTGCCCACTTTAGATTGATGAACTGCTGAAATACGGAAAAAGTGAGGAGTCTAGTGTTTATCTCTATTATCAACAAAAGGTTTATTTTCTCATTTGAGCATCAAATAGGCATGCGAGCGACATTCAATGTTTTTAAATGATTCAAGGGGCCTCAAAACTGCAGTTCACCCTGATCACTTTCCATTCACACGTCAGAGCAAGCCAGCAGAGCGATCAATTTGCCTGATTCTACCGTTAAAGCTCACCACAAATTAAACGGATTGTTTACTCGTGAAAATACCATCTGACTAAAGGCCATCTGGAGAATCTGAGCAAGAAAATGAGGGGAATCATTTGTAGGGTCCATTTTGTGCTGGCAAGTCTAAATCCGCATTTTAAACCCACAATTACACCAGCATTGGGGTTTCATACATAACCAAATCTGTTTCCCTCTTTTACAGAAAGAGATTTTCACTTGTACTTTTTTCATCAGTCTAATCTTATTGGTGTCATTTGTGCATTGAGTGAACTTTAGTTACCGTGGAAATAAAAAAATAACGTTCTAAGAACATCTGCACTTAATTGTCCTAATTGTACTGAATTCCTGTGAGTGTGGAAAAGTAATTCCCTTTGTGTTTTTCTCTCTTAATTCACCAGTTGTGAACTGCCTACTAATGATGACTTGAGGCAAACACATCTCAGTCACATTAACTGAGTTTGGTGGAATGCTGTGATTGCCTAGGCAAACAGTGGACAGTGTTTAATAAAATCTGATTGGCTGTTCACGACACGTCAATCACCTGACTATGACCAGGGAGGCGGGGAATTTCTGCCAGAGAACATTGTTTTCAGTAAAAGCAATACCATTATTCAGTAACATTGACTTTTGTCAAGATATTATTTTTCAAATTTAAATTTTTAAGTCTTATTATACAGAGGGTGTGAAAGGTTTCTTTTTGTCGCATATTATAGCTGAAGATTGATTTTTTAAAATGTATTATTTATTACATTTTTTTAGGATTCTGGTTTGGGTTCCTCTTCAAGTGAAATGGTTCCATTTTGTGGAAAAGATGACAGTAAGAGCCTAGCCTGAAACTCCTTTGTCATTTGAATAGAAACTATATTTTCTCCTGGCTCAATTTGAGGGTCTTTTTATGTGGGACAGCCACCTTGCCTAACAAGCACATTGCCTTGATAATGAGTAGTGATGGAGAAGGGCATGTCGACACAGTGAAAGTTGCATCTGTCCCTGATCACAGCTCCCCGTCATTGAGTTTGACAGAAACTATTTATTTTCCTTTTATACAGCTTTCATATTTCCACCACACCAACAGTTTTCACAGTTTTATCTCAAGAATAGGGCACTATTGACATTAGCTAGTATTAGAGAGGAAAATGTGATTCAAATAATTGCCTTGCTTTTGTTTGTTTTCTTTTTTGTCTGTATGGTGGCGCGTTAATGAAGCCACGGTCTGCCTCTGCCTGAAAGGGAGGGACTGCTCTGCTCATAATTAAGCTGCCATTAGATTGTCTGCATGGCATTGCAGATGAGAAGCTGAAGTGTTTGCTTCCCTCTACGGTTATTTTGAACTGTGACACACCATCACATTTGTGGAAGGCCTCTTTGGCTTTCTCTCTATAATGTGGCCCGTGCTTGTCATTATGAGGAGAGGAATGCTAATTCAGTTTTCTCCTCATCGCAGTGGTTGCCTTTGTCTACTCTGTGGTGTGGCTTTGTAACCTGAGCATTCCCCTGCCTCCATGACACAGTACAGAGCAGTCAAGAAATGTACATGTAAATCAAGGTCTGGTTAATGTCTGGTTAATAATCTTTTATAGTGTGTGTCAGTCATTTTATATGAATTTGTGTCAATCCTACTATAATATGTATCTTACATTTTGGTGTCTTTGTTTCAGTTAATGCTCGTTGTACTGTATAATATAACTATCTTTTGGTTAAAATGGCCGTTTTTCATGTCCTCAAGAGAGTTCTGCCACACTGGCTAAAAGAGCAATTGTAATCTACAACAGATCAAACGGTCAAAAGACCAAACTACCAGACCAAACCATAAGAACACTGCACACTGAACAGTGGCTCACAGAAAAAAAGGATTGCACAATGGATTCACGGTCGAGCCGCCTCATTATGGGAGGACGGGTGGTCTGGGATAAGCAGCACGGCCTCGGAGCATTTCTGCTAAAGGTTTGATGTAGGCAGAGATGGGTAGAGGCTCGGTCAAGGCCGCATATAAAGGGAATTGGAGCGATCTCCTGGGCTCAGAAGCAGGGAGCAAAAGACGCCAGAGAAGTTTATAACCAGGTGATCGCAGAGAATACAGGTTAAGCACAGAAAATGCTGGACATAAGAGAGGAGCCACCTGGAGTGTTCAGCTCTTTGATTTACAGAGCTCACCATCAGCCTCTTTTTGCTAAGCCATGTAGCCGAGCGCCATGTCAGCACCGCGCTCCGAGTCTGCACTGACTCCACTATTTCAGCTGGGGCACAGTCATTAGTGTAATCGGAAGGTTGCAGGTTCAGATCATGAGTGTGACACAAGTGTTGAACCCTCTGGGCAATCTGCATAACCTGACATTCTACACAAAATCTGGCTATAACAGAGATGATATATTTGCAGTTTTAGTTTTAGTTTTATTTAAGGGTGTCCTTTAAAAGGATCACAGCTTAGGTACATACATACGTACGTACGTACTTACATACATACATGCATACATGCATACATACATACATACATACATAAATGCATACATACATGCATACATACATGCATACATACATACATACATGCATACATACATACATGCATACATACATACATACATACATGCATACATACATACTTACATACATACGTACGTACATACATGCATACATGCATACATACATACATACATACATACATGCATACATACATACATGCATACATACATACATACATACATACATGCATACATACATAGATACATACATATATACATACATGCATACATACAGTGCCCTCCACTATTATTGGCACCCCTGGTAAAGATGAGTAAAAAGGGTTATAAAAAATTCACCGTTTGGTGAATTAGCTTAATGTCACACTGAAAAAATTAGAAAAATCCAATCCAATGAATTTATTATGAGAAAAAAAATCCCTCATCAACAAATACATTTTTTTAATTTTTTTAAACAATTATTGGCACCCCTGCATTTATATATAGAATAAAGTAATCATTTTAAATATTTGGTTGCATATCCTTTGCATGACTTCCTGATGTCTGTGACCCAACAACATCAAAAGACCCTTGATATCTTATTTTCTGGTACTTTTACAAGTGATACTACAACGTCTCTGCATTTGAATGGATCTTTATGGGAATTGGGGGGTCAGACTAGATTTAGCTGTAAATTACGCTGGAACAGTATGGAAGACATGGTTGGCTAAATGGCTGTATGTCATCAAGGGTCTGACATATCAAACAACACTTATTTTTCCATAGAGTACAATAGGAAAAAACAACCCTTTTTTTTTTATTTTTTAAACATTACATTTACAGTGATCCATCCATATCTACTGCATATTTGGCAGCAGAGGGGTGGTTTCAGGCTCGTTTGATACCGCAGACCCTTGATGACTTATAGCCATTTTACCAACTATGTATTAGAGACTCCCTCATCTGTCATTTTGTATCAGCGTTGCTGAGATGCAGCTGATTTCAGGGCTCTTTATAGATAAGATCCTCCCAGGTTCATTTTATATTTATAGTTTATCAAGACAAGTTTGTGTATCAAAATTCAAAATGGTTGTTCTTTATGCCAAAATAAATTCTTACTTTCGTCTTAGTGATTGTTATTGTTATTGTTTGTGGCTATTATGAAAAAAAAAAGCAATGAAGATTAATTAATTGCTGTTAAGTGGACGCCAACCAGGAGAACGAGGGACAGAAAATAATCCTAATGAAGACTGTGGGCCTCCGCTAATGAGACTGTGTGTACTGTGAGCCTGCAAAGGCACCCGTAGCTGTCAGCGGCGACTGCCTGTCCGCTTCGTGCCTGAAGCACGATGCGGCAAAGGGGACGACCGTCGCTCGCGCTCCCCGGTACGGCCCGTGATGACGGAGGAGAGAAGGGGGAAGGGCTTGCTAATTCATCACTGCTAAAGGCAGAGTAACAGGAGATGGCCAGCGCCCGAGCTGTCACCGGCCTACTGATTCCACAAGGCAGTTAATTAACTTTACAGTGCCGCTGCTGCAAACGGGTGCAAATCACGCCGCTGCCTGCTCCCCTGGAGAGGCGGGGGAGAGGTGGGCGGGGGGGGGGGGGGGGACCGGTGTGCTTGCTGCAGCATTAGAAAACAAATTGATCCAACCTTTGAAAAGGCATTGGTATTGCAAGAGAATACGTACTTTTAGTGTTTCCAAATGCCAGTCATCCTTACACAGGCCACGTGCATCCACGTCACCTTTGAACAAACGTCCGTTGTTCTGAACACCGGTCTTCACAGTGGTGGGAGAATCTGTTTTTGAGTGTTTGTGTTGTGTCAAAGTTGCTAACAAATAACCCAGTCAAGCATTTGTTTCCAAGAAACAAAAGGTTTCGTCTTGGATTTTTGTATTGCCTTCTCTTTTTTGCTGAATGACTGTTGAACTCATTCGTGTTTATGTCTCTTCAATATCGGCCTGGCTCACAGTCCCTATTTTTTAATAAGTGTCACCTTGCGTTGGGTCACACGATAAATAATACGGGTAACATTTTTTTTTTGTAGATGGACAGAATGGTGCGCCCTCTCAGAATGATAATCCGATTGCCTTTTAAGCAGACATCCATTATCTGATTTGCTTCTGAACCCTGCCGTGTATCTCCAAACTGTCTCTTCCCATCCACTCGGATATCCGTTTCCACTCTCGGTAGCTAGGTGCCCACCTCTTTAAAGACTCATTTTCTGATTGTGCTGTTAAGGTGTACCTGCCCTACTCTCCTCTCCAAATGCATTAGGAGCACTTGAGAGCAGCACCACTGTGGCATAGGGAAATGGAGGCTCCTCCCCTTGACCTTTTCACCCCAAATCCAGTATGGTGTCGTGAATGGATCTATTGACTAATGTCCAGTGTTTTTCTGTTTATCGCATGCCTGAGCCTCTTTCACAGTGAAGAGGAAAAGTGCCCTTTGTGGAGCCTGGATGGTAACGGAACAGTTTTAATATTGACTTCACGTAGGCTAAATGTCATGTTTGCCGTATTTGGGTTGCTGTGTTATATAGCTGCTTTGCTCCAGTGGGCACAGAGGGGTACTGAATTGAAGGTATTATTCTTTTCTTGCTGTTAAAATTCTAGAAACCTAAAATTCATTACCGCAGCCCCTTCCTTGGCATGTAATTGCCTGAAATTCACTTCCCTCGCTCTCCCCAAACAGAGCAGAAGCAGGAACATATGTGGACACTATTTCAGAAAAGCGGCCTTTTGGACAGCTTTCATAAAGAACCATCACTTTCCCTGCCTGCATCACCGCTAACAATATATCAACGGTCTGGAGAGCCCAATGCAGAGACTCACTGTGTGCCTGACTGGAACTGCTCGTATTCGATACTGTCCAAACAAAGTTTTCTGAGGCAATCAATTGAGTGATAAAATTGGAACTGCCGTAGGAGAATGATGGAATCTGTCGCCATCTTACACGTGTCTTATTGGCTGAATAATGTTGTAATATACCAGTGTAATATCTCACTCTGCAGTTCACTGAAACATTTAGCAAGTGTTTCTCCATACATCACTCTTTGCACAAAGACATTAGTAATATTGTAAAAAACTTTGAGTAGCTATAGTAGTATTAATATTCAGCATTGAGTACAAGTGGAATGGGAATCAGATGAGTTTCACCTGGCTGATGCATGTGTATGAACATTCTATACTTGTCCTAGCTCAGTTGAAATGCAGAGCCTTTTGGATGCTGTCTCTTTTCATACTTTGCTTCGGTACTGATATGTAATGCACCGTATGTTTATGATCTGTTGTTGCACGTAATACAAATAATCACACACAATCTCAACTGCAAATCAAATTGGACTGTGTGATTTGAAAATATTCAGAAAAGTCCAAATCTCCCATCTCCAGCTGGACTGAGAACTGCTGAGAGCTGGCTCTCTCCACTCTGTGTTTTTAATGGTAAATCAAAGAAGCCATTTCCTTAATTGTGTTATGAATCCGTTTCCTTTCAGAACAATCCTTGAGTAGTGTGCCCAAAGTAATGTATAATGTTCACTTGCGCATTATCATTTTTCAGAGTTCAGATGCTGAGGATAAGGACAGAGGTGCAAGCAATCCGTATCTTTGCATTGGTGTGTGTGTGGTGTGTGTGTGTGTGTATGTTTTTATGTTTGTGTGTGTGTGTGTGTATGTTTGTGTGTTTGTGTGTGTGTGTGTGTGTGTGTGTGTGTGTTTGTGTCTTTACGTGCATGCGTTTTCTTTTGTACCATAGAAGATGGGAAGATTCCAGTGTTCAGCCCAGGCTAGAAATGGTAAATGGACTGCACTTATATAGCGCCTTTATCCAAAGCGCTTTACAATGGCCTCTCACTCACCCGTTCACACACACATTCACACACCAATGGCGGCAGCTGCCATGCAAGGTGCTAGCCTGCTCATTGGGAGCAATTTGGGGTTCAGTGTCTTGCCCAAGGACACTTCGACATGCGGACAGGAGGAGCCGGGGATCAAACCGCCAACCCTGCGATCAGTGGACGACCCGCTCTACCTCCTGAGCCACAGCCGCCCCTAGAAAGGGACCAGTGGGGTTTTTCTGTTTCTGTTTCTCCATCGTTATTCTTGCTTTTCACATATATAGGGGCCAACACATCGAAAGCACAGCCTTAAATCAAACACTGAAAGGTAGTGTAATGCAGAGCGCTGTTGACGCCCGGATTCTTTTGCAAAGAATGGTCCGGATGAAATCTGCAACAGAAGTGTTTGGGGACTACCGCTACATCCACGTACTGTTCACCACTCATAAACCCACCACAGGTGACAGAAAGCCAATACAAAGCAAATTGCATTTCTCTGGAACACTAGCTTGTTCCCTGCCTACTGCTTTAAATGTTATGAAAGCAGAAGCAGCATTTTACTTTTTACTTGAATGTAATTCTTAATTGCATGGAATTCATTTGTTCTGCCCATCTCAGTTGTGTCCATAGAAAACACTCTTAGGATTTATGTGGGCAAAGCTGAATAAAGATGGAAAATTCAAACTCCAACCCTAACCTACGACTCATTTATTTCATCTTACACCTCACCTCTCCCCCAGCTATTTCAGCTCAAAGCATTTATTTATTTTGACTCGTGTTCAATGTCCCCTGTTCCAGGGTACAAGAAGAATACTCTCTGATTCTGAGATTCATGCTTTCAATCTTGAACTTCTAGCAGTGGGGAAAAAAATACATATTTATGGAAATGCATTGCTGAATCCACACACAAAACAAGACGGCATTTTTAAACTCAGTTGTTTTTTGTTCTTAAATGAAGTTGAGAAGTACGCAAGTGACTTACATAAACATAATTTAGTTTCTCAGGCAGTGTTGGCGGTTGGTATTTCATCATGCGTAGAGATTAAAGCCCCAGCAACATTTGTTTCCCTGACAGCTGTTATGACGTTTTTATTTACTTTGATGGTCTGATTGTGTCAAAGCGAGATGAAGAGGCAGCTTTCACGTTGTTCTTTGTGATTGTGTATTGTTGCGTATTGGCATTTTTGGAAAGCTGTCAAATGGAGTGCCTTAAAGAAATATATTACACTCTCCCCAATACGTGTGTAGATATCAGAATTCAAAATTAGATTTGCCCACAATCTGACACATAGTGATTTTAATATGGAAGGTATTGCATTTTATCCAAAGATGGATTGAGCACTGGTCCGATCAGACCCTGGGGATTCAGTCATCGCTTCTGTAAAAATGAAAAGGCCACCGTCAGCTGTAGGGGTGCAATTTGAGATGGACCAGCGGGGTCAACGTGGAAATGTAATCCCATTCTCCAGTGTAGTATCCGAGTGTTGATTTCCTCTGTGTCAGCATTCCGCTTTGACCGGAAGTGTGAGTTGGGTTGTTCAGCAGGTGACTGCCGTGGTACACTGTTTTCTACAGTGAAGAGCTGGTGGAAATGGAAGGAACCCCAAGGCACATGAGGAGACTCTACAGGAAGCCTGGGCTGTTTAATGTATAACTGTGAAATAGCTGTTTTTATATTTGTTTGGTTTTTTTTCTGTTCAGGAGAGTTCATGAAATATTTATGTGAAATCCAGCTGTATTGCTGCTTTTACCAGTAAAGGAAATAGCTTGAGATTTGCAAAGTCATGGCACCATCAGGAGGAAAAGGAAAATGCTCATCATTTCAACATAAAAACCTGGCGTTTTTTCTGCCCGTGAATTATTTAGGGCAAGCGCAGGGAGCGCTGGCTGGTGTGTCTCTGAGCTTATTAAAAGTGCTCTTCTCTTTTACAGCTGATATTATGTGCACCCTGGGGAGGACCTGGACACTGCTCAAACCCCACCCTCACTGCAGGGTGGCGAGAAGTGATCCACAGACACGGACCCCCCCCCCCCCCCACACACACACACACACACACACACACCCCACCTCACACTGACTCCAGGGGGCCCTGGGATAATGAGCCCTCTCAAGCACTAAACCTTTCGCTGATGGAGTACATTTGCACAGGAGCTTAATTCCCGTACCTGGCAGCCTAGTGATAGCGCTCGGCTGTTTCCAGTTTTTTTTTGACTGGCATTCCTCCCATTTATGCCAGTCATTTGAGTAGATTACTTGGATTATTATTTAAATGTATTTTTAAAAGATTTTTTTACGGCTTTTCAACTTTTTATTGGACAGCACATTGTAGAGAGACAGGAAGAATGGGAGCGAGAAAGAGGGAGAGACGTGCGACAAAGGTCACACAGCCGGTTTCACACCGCCGACGTCGCGGCTCACAATGAGCATGTGGATGGTGCTCTACGGGCTACGCCACTGAGACACCATTTATTATTGTCATTTAATTTTTTATTATTTGGACTTGTAATTGACCATTTTAGCATGCAATTGCCAATCGTGCCTCCCAAATAACTGCTGTGCCTCCAAACTCATGCACCAGAAGCATGTGCTCTCATCCCGAGTCAGTGCTGTTGGCCGCACAGCACTACAGGAGCGCTAGCACTAGCTGGAGGAGAGGCGTATCTCTCGCTGAAGATAACTGCTAGCCTCTGCCTTGCCACATCGCTGGAAGAAGCTAATGCAGCAAATCCCAAACCTTCCTACACACGGCTCCTAGCAGCTCCAAGTCAATTAGGCTATCCCATGACTGCGCAGTCCTAGTGACGTAGACCAGGCTAAAGCCTCAGTCACAGGACCCGGTCTATGCTGGTGACAAGCGCTTTTACTAACTGAGCCACTCGGAAGCCCCTAATGGACTGTGTTTTGATGCTTTCTAACAGAGAACCGTATCTCACAAATCAATTATTTGGATCCAGGAATATTGATAGGGCCATTTTTTTACTCATCTATATTTCAAAGAGCGAATGTTCTCCAGTCTGATTTGTTATTTTTAGAGCGCTTTGTAGATTATTTCCAGGCAGAGACATACTGTAAGAGCAGGAGCCATCGATCCCTTTAATGGGTTACTCCAGTGATCAGGGATTACTTACTGTTTGCATATCATCAATGATATATGTGGACATGAATGCCACACCATAACATACAAACCAGTTAGTTATGTGCCACAGCAAGCATGTTATGAGTATTTTTGGATGTGTAGTGTGCGCAAAATGTTCCTAAAATATATATCTATTTTTAAACGCACTTACGAGGTTAAAATAACATCCCGTTTGTATTGGAGCTTTCAATCTGATAAGCAACCTCTGCAAAGGCCACAGGGCCTTTTTATGGGATGTACACATTATTACCCGCTGGCTGTCGTTGGGATTTCTCTCTTAATGTTATTGTGAGCTCAAACCAGGTTGCGTAGGACAATCTCATAAAAATCAGCCAGTTGTAGAAATGAGAAGTTTTTTTTTTTTCGTTTTCGTTGCTGCGGGTTTTGTGAAAGTGTCATTTATCAAACAGGAAGGCAATATAAAATGTGAATCCAGCAGTTCCTGTGAATGCAAGTTGGAAGTATGTACCTACGGTAGTGCGTAGCAGAAATGACATCGTTGAGCAGCTGTTTTATCGACAGGCTGTGCGTTCTTCTCGGGGTATATGAACGGTTGATCAAAGCTTGATCGTCTTAGACCGAGAAGTGCGGGACTCTCCTGTGTGAAAACATACCGATGTGTTGGATATGCAGTTCTGTGGCGCTGGTTACCAGTTTGCTTACGGCATTAGCGACCGTTCCCAGCCACAGGCCCTTCATGTCCACACGCGCGTGGTCTTCTGAGGCTCGGATTG
This sequence comes from Ilyophis sp. 1 JC-2022, assembly GCA_022702515.1. Lineage (NCBI taxonomy): Eukaryota > Metazoa > Chordata > Actinopteri > Anguilliformes > Synaphobranchidae > Ilyophis > Ilyophis sp. 1 JC-2022. The sequence goes on from CM040396.1 coordinate 52,846,587, forward strand.
AGAGACGGGTGCAGTCACACAGTTGTGGTCTGTAAAAAGAACCCCGACAGTACTGCAGCGTGCGTGCTATCATACTGACTCCCATTCTCCGAGAGGGAGCCTCTTCTTTAATCAGCGAAGAGATAAGACGTGCGCATTCTCCTGGGACCCGGCTCTTTTGATGCTTATTCTTATATCATAATCACTCTGCATAATTAGATGAAGCTGAAATTATATATATATATATATATATATATATATATATATATTATAACTTCAATATTTGAGAGCTGTTACAGAGGGAGAAATGGCTGTGCAAATAGCTGCCCAAAGCGTAGAGTACAGGTGTACCTGAAAGCCGGGGGTCACTCTGCTTGTATTGGAAGGTGTTTTCTTCATGATGGTGTGCAATGCAATGAATAAATATCCAGGGCTATGTGCTTTACAGTGAATCCTGTCTGCCTTACGGCATGTTCTTACTTACTGTCTTCCTAAATAAAGAACAAAGGCTGCAGTTTTAAAAGCAAGGCTCTGTTGATTTGTTGTCATAATTGATGCATCGTATTAACACAATTATGGGAATGGCGTTACTCTGTGAAAGGGCTCCCTGTGATATATTCTTACACAAACGGCGGCACTAAAAAATGGCGGGTTCGGCGTGAGCCTGCCCTAATAACAGGGGAGTGTGATATTGTGCGAAAGCCTGTCATTTTCTGACACTCTTAATTTAACACCCCAGAGCGTACCGTGGATTAGCGCAAAGAAGCCCCTGTAAGCTGGGATGTGAAGTCAGCACAATATTCCTGACAGATGTTGCCATCCCAAAGAAAAAATGACCCCCTGCATGCAGCATTCAGTCCTAGCCCTAGATTATGGGGATTTTATTTTACACTAAAGTTACCTCTGCATTTCTCTCTCTCTCCCTCCCTCCTGACCCCCCCTCTCTTTCTCTCTCTTCTTCCCTCCCCCCGATGTTACATTATTACTCTCTCTCTTTTTCCCTCCCCCCGATGTTACAGTATTACTCTCTGTCTTGCTTTTCAGATTAATACATTTTCCTTAATGTGACAGTCCACATTTAAGTGAAATAGAAATAAAAAAAACTGAACTTAATCACAGCAAACACTATTATGGCTCCCTTTGCCCATATATCAGTCATACTGTCATGATGGGAGAATTAATTCAGTATCCATGATTTATTATTATTATTATTTTTTTTTTTAAATCATTAGAATGTAGTCTCTTGCATTGGGCAGGGTTTTACCAATGGCATTGCACTAATCTGCATGTGCATATAGACTTTACATAACACCCTCCACTTCAAGGTCTTTAGTTCCACAGGCTGGCAGTGAAAGCCGCTATGTCCTTTGGCTGGATTCCCCCTTGGATTGTCGTGAGGAGAGAACGCCCCTCCCCCGCACACATCCACACACCCCTCCCGGTGCATGCTGGGAAGGGCCCTGGCCGCAGCGGGTCATGAAAGAGGCCGCTCTGGTGGATGTGCTGTGTAAGAGCTACGACGGAAGAGACGGTCTTCGCGTCCACAGTGGCCCGGAACACAGGAAAGTGTCTGCACAGCTTGTCACATCCACCCCCACGCCTTCGCTCCCAGCCCTCCCGCTCACTGTTGAGATGGGACTCGTCCGCGATCTGAACCCAGCCTCACCGTCTCTGTGCAGGTGACAATGTTGCTGCCCTATTGCGTCTGCACTGCACACAGCATTGCAACCAACAATTTGTCATTCGCCATCAATATCCTTCTACTATTGGCTTTCCTGCAGGAGCTATAGTCCCTCATTATGTGCATAGCTGAAGTGATTAAAATGTAATTACGCTTTGATTGCACGCTGCTGAGCGGAATTAGTACGGTCTGCGTTCGATCTTCTCAGTGAATGTGGACTTTGTTTATTAACAGCAAAACGCCTGGTTATATTTTAAAGGCGTGGGGACAGGATAGAGAAAAATACGTTTGGTATGTTTTGAATGCAGGGCTGACATTTTTGTCATTGGAGTTAAGCATTTGCGCAGCCTAATGCATTTTTGCTTTGGAACGATGTGTTTGGCCCCTTCGCTTCAGCTTGTTTTCCATCAGAAACGGAGTTTGAACAAACAGCCCTCTGCGCACCACCTCCTCCTCCTCCTCCTCCTCTTCACATTGCTTTGATCTGGAGGTGCTCTCAATAAATCTGAAGTTGGAGGGAAGAGGAAGGGGTGGCAGGCCGTTGTAGTTGAGAGTTTTGATAGAGTAGCACTTTGAAAGAGGAACGCTCTCTCCCCTCCCCCTACCCCTCCGCCCCGTGAGAGCTAAGCTAACTTCACTGGGAAATGTAGTCATTGCCAGCACTCGCCCTGCCCTGCTCTTGCCTGTGCTTTTACACAGATTTTCCATCTCCAAACACAGACAGTACAGCCTGGGTGCAGTATGATCGGGTACTAGATGCGTATTGATTAACACTCCCCTGGTCACAAGGTTATACACTGTTTGAAGGAACATTCTTTTTTACCTGGTTGTTAATATATTTATGAGAAAGTGATTCATAAGGTGAGAAAGGAGGTGGTGTGACGAGCTTGTCTCCAGCGAGTGGCATCGGCAGGTGCACTCCCCTCTGCTTGCAATGCCGCTAATTGCAGTCTGAGTGATCTTCCAGAGCTCTTGATAATTCTTGGCGAGACTCCGAAGTGCCATTTTTCAGAATAACCTTGACAGATTACACGGTTTGTCCCACGGAAAGCAACCGAGAGCCGTTTCCTGCAAGCAGGACGCCAGCTGCACCCATCTGCGTCATAGAGCGCAGCGCATGTGGGTTTTAACGCTGGGGCAAAACTTCCTTCGGCATCATTTATCATGAGAATTATCAGCAGGAAGATCTTTTCGGTTTACGCTGTATTGTCGGCTGTTCCCTTTGGCGGTACAGGCCCTCTCTCAGGCGTTTTATTTCACGTAGAACCACTTGTTGCACAGTCGTTTTGCACCTTGAGGTACAGAACGTAGGCGTCCTCTGTAAATAATGTTTGTGAAGACAAATCTGACATGTTCTAAGTTATTTTAAACTGTATTACTAGTGTTCACTGACATGTAGATATAGAATTGTGTACAAATTCAGAGGAACATTTGGCCATCGCTGGGTTGTGCCATATTTTATGAGCCTGCGCCACAGTAGGCCCTTATAGTGCAGTATGCTTTATAATGACATTGAACCCATGGATTTTCTCTCTGTGGTCAGGAGAATGTTTCCTGCACCACAGATGCTGTATTGCATGCTGTGTGTACTGGTTTGACTTCAAATGAAAGCCAATTTGTGGTTATGGATCGGCGTATTTAATCATTATATGAAAGTGAGCAAATATTGTGTGCAGGGGAAATCAGAGGATACAAGCTGACTATAAAGGTCATTAACACTGTAACCAATGTTTTGTTCTTCAAAGTAAGGGGTGGGGGGTTGTGTGTCACAAGTTCACAACCTCTCTCTCAACTATAGCAGAAGTAAATCTAAAATTACTCTCCAATATATTCATCTTAAAGAAAAGAGACCAAACACTTAAGCTTAAATGTCACTCCAAAGCATGTGTGACTAGATATTTTACCTGGCAACCGTTTCAAACTCTTACAACCTTTCACAGTTCTGGTACTGGGTCCTGCTCCATATGCTATCATCTCCATTCAATTACATGGTTCCACTCTTTATAAAACGGTTCTCATATCTATCCATATAATTAATGTTATTCCGTGTTTTGAAATGAGAATATGGTTAAATCTTATAACTAATTGCACAAATGCCAAAAAAACGGCACAGAATTAGATTAGGAAAAGGGAAAGATTGGTGTGCAAGCCAGGTATTATTATATGAAATGTGATGTGGCTTCAGTTTAGACATTATTTAATTGATTCAATCACACCATGTAATTACAGCGCACCAGAGACCAAGGCCAAATATTTTGGAAGTGTCTTCTTCTGTAAAAGATGACTAAAGTAATTTACTGTGACGGGTTCTGCTTGTCAGCTTCAAGTGAACGTCTTGTAATATCCTACACTGCACATTTCTTCAAGTGCTCTCCCTCTCCCTCCCCCCTCTCTTCCTCTCTCCTGTATTTCAGTTTGCATCCTTCATTTTCTTTTCAGAACTATTTAAGATTTTATCTCTGAACAGAGCCCACGCTGAAGCTTATTCTATCCGCTTTATTCAAGATGCGTGCAAATGAGGGAACGGCCATGTTACATCTGATTTTTCTCCAGGCTGGATTTGACAGCTGTGCCATCCCACAATCTCTGAGTATTAAAGCCAAACACACAAAAACAAAAGTACACTGCAAGAGGATAAGATGATGTGGGGGGGAAAACAATTTAATCTCAGCCCTAAACTTGGAAGGCAGTAATTTAACTGACTATGTGCATCTTCTCCATTGAATTTGTGTTTTGTTTTTGCTGTTGGTTCAAGTAATTGAGGAACAAGTCATATTGTCTGAGTGGTTGGAGAAGTTTAAGACTTCTCCAACTACTTACATAAGCTGAAAAAGGATTATAGTCCTAAATATAGTATTGTTTATTTATTCATTGGGGCTCAATTGATATTGATTATTTGAGCTAAATTATTGGGAGGAACAGTAGTATGGTAGAACAGCACAAAATTATAGCAAAGCATGTTATAAGCAATCTACCCTCCATCACCCTCCCCTGGCCTCTACAGGGTGCTGTCATTGCTACCTTTGTCTATATTTTCAAAATTTGTTTGGTCATGTTTGCTATTCATTGGCAAGCACAGGGTACTGACATGTCTGTGGACTATTGTGTGCACATTAAATACGTGACAAGGAGGGGCAAAATTTTGCAGATCTGGTTTAATACGCGTGCATTTGGAGGGGTTCAAATGTGAGACCATAGAAAAGGGCGGAACAATCCAGGAGCATGCAGGTAAATGCAGGAGCACCTTGTGTGATTTTACAAGGCTGGCCACACATGTAGGAAAGGGGAAAGTAGGGTCTTAACATGGAACTTTTGAGCATTGACCTGGTTATTGTAGCTAATTGTTGCGAGAAGGAAATGTTATCCGCATCAGAAATTCAAATGGAGAGAGAACGCTGTAGGAGAAAAAATGTGCAATGCTTGAAATGGTAGTTGAGACCAACCTGGAACTATGCAATCATGCACTTGCCATTCTTACAATAGAGACTATCAAAACAAAACAATCCCGATGAGCCTCCTTAACCTTGCAAAACATGCCTTGGGAAGCAAATATATTTGGCATTGCTGTTAAATTCCAGGTGCTATATGTATTGGATACAGAGGCATGACACAGGTCAAATGGCCCTCCCTGGCCTTGTGCATTTAATCAGCGTGACGGCTGGATATTTATGACATAGGCTAACTGAAAGCAGTTCATTGTGCCAGGGTCAGAGAGTGTGGATGGTATAAGGTACTAGTTACTGCTCCAGGATAGGGACACCAGATGAGCTAATAAATCACGTGCATTATAAAAAAGAACATACAGTATCTATAGCTTGCGGGGTAGGCTGTAATATGAAACACTGTTACAGAACCAAGATGGAACAAAGAAATTGAGTTAATTCATTGTTCAGACCTGGTGCTTTGTAAAGATGTGACGGAGAGATTTTTTTCTGCCATCATGCATGGGTTTCCCAGCACACAGTTTTTCCACAACGGCCCGTCTGTACCGTGCGTTCAGCTGGCCCAGTGAAGGCACAGGAATGCAGCTTTATGGGCCTGAAGAGGCCGGAATCGAGCCAACCAGACGAGTCCAGACTCTTTGGCAGTGTGAGAGGCAGTCTGGCTGATTCTCTGAGCCCTCATGGATGACCTCATCAACTGACGCCCCCGAATCTCGGCATACATGGCCATGTGGATGTGAAACGCCCCTTTCCTTGAGACATTTACTTTCAGGTGTCTGTTGTGCTTTCCGTACTGTTGCTTACCCGCTTCAGGTTCTTCACGCTTTGTTGTTCGTATAGCTGTTATCTGTTATGAATATTGCAGTGGTGTTCGTCTTGGCATTGCTCGTTCTATTTTCTCTCTCCGGGGTTCAGTGAAGGGTGACTGTGTGTGTGTGTGTGTGTGTGTGTGTGTGTGTGAGAGAGAGAGAGAGAGAGAGAGAGAGAGGTGTCTGAGTCCAACTCTGAGAGGGTACTTGAGAGGTGGAGAATGTTGTGGTTTGTGTGCTTGTTGGACCCATGGTGTTGCCAACAAGGTAGTGACCCAGACAACAGCACATTCTCACCAAAGACTTCCCCAGAGAGATTAACCAAGGAGAGTCCAGACTCGGTATGTGCATAACCTTGTAAATGCCTTTCTATATGACTGTGCCAATTGACAAAATTATCACATAACATAAGTATAATTATAAATAAACAATATGGTTCCCATCAGGCACGTGCAGAGGATGTTAGAGGGGCAGGGGCCCAAATTCATAAAAGGGCACGCCGGCTATTTTTGCAATTAATTAAATAAATATATGCCTGGAATTACTACATTTGTGACACTGTTAAAGGGATATTAAAATGTATGTATTCCGGGTTTTTCCTGGCAGAGAAATGTGTTTTGGTGCTACGCAGCAATTTTTTGGCATTAATTTTACTGTAAATACAGTTTTGGGAGTACAAAAATATTGGGAATATTTGAATATTACACCATTTAGGCTATTTTGATAGCGCATAAATAGAAAAATATACACACAAAAACAAAAATAAAAAATAAGGGTCGCTACAATTAAAAAAAATTTTTTTTAAAAAACATAAAAAAGCACCGTGTGTGTTTTTACATAGTCTACGTTGTTGTTATTTCAGCCCTAAATGCGAAAGGTCACTGGACATGTAGACTGTACGGGTCTTTGGCAAAACGTAACAAGATAAACTCTTCAGGGTTAATCATAACACAGTGGTAGCATCAGGTAGCCAGTAGCCTACAGTGGGCTAAGCAATGGAAAACGCCGAATGCTTTTAAAACATTTTTTTATTGTTTCTAGCTATATCTGAACATAATTTTATTGTAAACGGTGCATTTTATAGTCTGTGGCTGTGACTGTGGCAAGAGGATGGTCGTGAGCGCTTTGGGATATTAATAGCACCCTTTTCATAAAGCTGTAGCCTAGTTTTTAAATTTAAGACAAACATGAATACTGTAGTTGGGACCGATACATCTACCACTATAGTATGGGGCGCCGATTGGGATCGGGTTAAAGCTTTTACCTTTTCATAAGTTAGGGCTTCAAAGGTAGCCTAATTCTCAATTTGAGCGTGTTCCATCCAACTCGCTGCGCACGCTATGTCTTTCTACCGAGTCACCCCAAAGATTTAGGTTGCACTCTGCCTCAGAATAGCTTAGCCGCATTTCTTTACAGGCTCGATGCTTCTTATACTCGTCTCCTTGTAGGCTACTGACATCTTGAAGGCGACGAGTACAATATCGCCATCCGCTAGCCGAAAGACCATATTGCACCCAAAAAATGAAATAAAATTAATTTGGATATGATTTTATTTGCCGTTTTCTCAATTATTGTCATTTTTGCGGTCGCGATGCATGTGCATGGTTCCCATCTCGTTGCTATTAATTTGTCCGCAATCCTCTTTAGCTATCTTTCTTTTTGGGATATTGTTATATCATTTTATTGTTGGTGATATCACACTTTCTGACGTTAACACTGATGTTTTCCACTTTTGTAGTCACTCTGGATACAAGCATCTGCTAAGTGACAGTGCCGTGGTACATACAGTATGTGCTTTTGGAAAGAGTATTTACATGTGGCTTACCACAGATGTGCGAGGTTTGAATGAATGCCCATAGGAAATATCCCCACAGTGTGCCTCAATAAAGCCCACAAAAGAAGTACTAATTATGCTGAGTGAATGTTTCTCTTTGGAAAATGTATTATAGGATTTTCATGGTGGAAAAGGAAGAGGTGAACCGGGTGCCAGGTGCAGCACACCCTGCACTCTGCTGGGAATTTAGATAAAATAGCAGTCGTATTTTTGTATTTCTACGTCATCATTGCACAAGCTATTTAGAGCATCCTAGTTTCTTTTGTGCTGTGTAATGGAATGGTAGAAGTGCTCACCAATGATTCAAATAAAAATAATTGATTGGCGCCATTATCTATGAAAATAGAAATCATTTTCCAGTTCATATGACTTCTCCCTTAGACTTTTACTGTATACTTGGATGTTTTCATTTTTTTAAGTTGAGAATTATGAATCTCATAACACAAAAATTCTATATAAATATTTTATGCGCTCCATTAATGTATGCCATGTCACAGAACAAATCTTTTCAAATTCAATAAGGTGTAGAGATGATATCACCTTGTGTAGGACACAGAAACAAAAGTAGATTTAAGATTAGAGGTTTTATTGTGGTTTGTTTCGTCCCTGTGCACAATAATTTAAATCGCAAGGATTTATGCAGGTCAACCTCCATCGAATGAAAGCAGAATTAGGTGTTCCCTTAAAAACGACCTGACAGGTCTTAGGGGAGGCGCTGTGTTGTGGAGGGAATGTGGATGAGCGGTAACATCGTAACCACTCTGTCAGACTCATTCCTGGAGAGAGCAGAGTCAGTGATTCTATTCTACAGACTGTTGAGCAGGAAGGGGTCTGTGTTAACAGATTGCACTGTCCCAGATGGGTTTTAGTTGAAACCTCCCTTTGCTGACGTCCTGTGCTGTGTGAATTCTTTGCGTGTGCGCGCGCCCATGTGTGTGCATGTTCAACAGATATTTAGTGAGAGAAAAAAAAAAGCACACGCTTTTTAGATTTCCCCGGGGTAATGTGTCACAGGGTATGCTCTGAAAGGTTTCAGAAGGAAGAGGTGGAGCCTTTGTGGACTCCTGTTAGTACAGACCAGGTAGGAACATCACGGCCCAGACCGTTACCAAGGAGACAGTGGGCTCACAGGCTGATGGCTTCCCCGCGTACTGGCACTGTAAATACCTGAGCATTATGGGGAAGAGAGAACCAAGCAGAACAGTTGGCTTCTGATTGAAAGTCAAAGATCATGCTGGTGCTGGAACTTTTGATTAACTGAGAATGTCACAGGTGTCTTTCCTCTTCCAGAGGAAGTTAATTAGATCTGAAACAATGGTAGGGCAGGGATTACATTTTAATGATAGTGTAGTTCCTTTTTACACCAAATGCACTGTGAGGGAAACTAATGAGGCAAATATAGTTGAAAACATTCAGAAGGTACATTCTATGAGACGTATTACCTTTTTTGGTTATTTTGCTCTGTACATTGGTCTGTGTATATGCCCCGTGTGTGTGCCTGAGCGTATGTCAATGTTAATCGCTGTGCGTATTCTGTTTCTCTTTTCCCCCTGTGAGATCTCTTTGTGTATGCGCGTCGTCTTCTATGTGTGTCTGCGTGTGTGCCTCTGTGAGCACGAGGGAAGGCTTCTCATTCTGAATGTGTCTGTGTGAATCTCGTATTCGCTCATCTGGGTAAGTGTGAGACATGTCAGGGAAGATTGTGTGCGAGTGTGTGCGTGTGTAACACCACAGAGAAGAGAGGCAGGGGTGCTGGTGTTTATAGCATATTCTAGCGTCACCTGTTGTTGGTGATGCCGCAGGTCCCAGCAGAAACACGGGGCCAGATTGGACAGGTCAGCTGCTGCAGGCCCAGGCCTCTGTGCCCATGGGTGGAGAGCAGGATAAAAAAGGCTTTGTTCTGCTCAAGCACAGGGCACCAGCAGGCCTATGATCTTTTCTATGATTGAGTGAAGGATTGATTTGGTTCATCTCAAGGCGTGTGTGTGGGCGTGGCCGCATGGGTGTGTTTGTGTGTGTGTGTGTGGGTGTGTGTGTTTGTGTGTATGTTTGTGTTTGTGTGTGTGTGTGTTTGTGTGTGTGTGTGTGTGTGTGTGTGTTTGTTTTTGTGTGTGTGTGGATGTGTTTGTGTGTGTGTGTGTGTTTGTGTTTGTGTGTGTGAGTGTGTTTGTGTTTGTGTGTGTGTGCGTGTGTGTGTTTGTTTGTGTGTGTGTGGGTGTGTTTGTGTGTGTGTTTGTGTGTGTGTGTTTGTGTGTGTGTGTGTTTGTTTTTGTGTGTGTGTGGATGTGTGTGTGTTTGTGTTTGTGTGTGTGGGTGTGTTTGTGTTTGTTTGTGTGTGTGTGTTTGTTTGTTTTTGTGTGTGTGTGTGTGTGTGTGTGTGTGTGTGTGTTTGTTTGTTTTTGTGTGTGTGTGTGTGTGTGTGTGGGTGTGTTTGTGTTTTTCACAGTGTGTTTTCAGAGACCAGTCCTCTGGTTTTGTTTGTGATTTTACAGAGTGCATTTTCAGCTGTGTCATACTGTATGGCTCCTTACATTACAATTCAATGGCACCTCATCCATTAGTTCTCAATACAAGTTGCTATGTACCAAAACTAAGATTGTAGAAGTGTTACCTATTATGTATTACGCAACTCCCCCAGTGGCTTTTTTTAAAACAAATTCTCCGCTGAGCCATTCTGAACACGTGCGTAGTTCATATCAGCATAAATAAGAAATTATCCTTTTTAAATGGCTTTAACTCTCTTAAAAATATTTCATTTATCATGTGATGTGTGTGTATGTGAATATGCATATGTGCGTGTGTGCGTGTATTGCTGGGGGGTGGGGGCGGTTGCTGTTTGTGAGAAACTCTCTGACATGTTTTGAAAGCCCTTGACTTGATCCAGTTAATTACCATCATCACAGCTATTGTTATTACAAGTGATATCATCACTGTAATCGTCATTACCTTGTCTGACCATGACATGCCCTTAATAGGATTTGTTGACACTGTGCGGCGTCCCAGAACAGGAAACGTTACAGAGTGTAATTGCTTCGGTTCTACCTGCTGTTTGGCTTTAACTGTGTGAGTTTCACACATAAAGAACTCCGCTGTGCTGAGCCTTGCACACACACACACACACACTCGCACACATGCGTGTGTGTGGACACACACATATATACACATATGCACAACAGATTTTATTTTGTAAAATTTTTTGTAAAGAAATGCTATGCTGTTTTATATGACACATTCAATATCACAAGCTTGCAGGTGGTTGGCTTTTGTGGTCTTCTACTCTGATCATCAAGCCTTATTGTTGGAAATGGATATACTTTAGTTCCTATTCATGTCAATTCAGGGTCGTACATTCTGCAAGTAGTTTTAATGATGCCCTGAAGCCTTTTTTCCCTTGTGTTGTTTTAAAGCTTTATTTCTAAAACGTTGCTATTTCGATGTAAATACGCTGCCCTCTGCTGGTACTACAATTGTGCTGTTTGACGAGAAAAAAAACAGTTTTTTTTTTTTTTGCCATGGATTTTTTATTATTTTTCCTCTCTCTTGAATTTTCTGAGACAGCAGTTTTTGCCGTACGGCATGTTAACAGTTCTGTCCGATATTTGTATGAATCACATTGGTGCTGTGTATGAATCACATTGGTGCTGTGTATGAATCACATTGGTGCTGTGTATGAATCACATTGGTGCTGTGTATGAATCACATTGGTGCTGTGTATGAATCACATTGGTGCTGTGTAATTAAAATGATCTGGGAGTCTGTACACATCTTCGCTCTTCCAGTCCCCCTCCCTCCCAGGCATCAATACCTTAATTACGTCCAGGGCAGCCAGCTGAACACAATTTCTCAGAAAGGTTACGGAATTGCGATTTGCTGCATTTGCCTCAGCGAGATTTGAAGTGTTTGCATGGACATTCATTTTGCGAAGATCAAACAATAATTATTTTTTTATTAGATTAATTTTTAAATGTTTTATTTCAATGGCATTGCCTTGCCAAAAAGGTAATCATCTTATTTAGCAAAGAAACTAATTTAAATGGCATCTGAGTTTCTTCACTGAAGAGTAATGAGTGAATGGAATTGCCTGTATGAATGCTGGCATGTCAACTTTATACAGCTTGCAGCTTTTGCACAACAGTATTACTCCCATCTCCATACAGCTCGTGCACAACAGTATTACTCCCATCTCCATACAGCATGCAGCCTGTGCACAACAGTATTACTCCCATCTCCATACAGCATGCAGCCTGTGCACAACAGTATTACTCCCATCTCCATACAGCTCGTGCACAACAGTATTACTCCCATCTCCATACAGCATGCAGCCTGTGCACAACAGTATTACTCCCATCTCCATACAGCATGCAGCCTGTGCACAACAGTATTACTCCCATCTCCATACAGCTCGTGCACAACAGTATTACTCCCATCTCCATACAGCATGCAGCCTGTGCACAACAGTATTACTCCCATCTCCATACAGCATACAGCTCGTGCACAACAGTATTACTCCCATCTCCATACAGCATGCAGCTCGTGCACAACAGTATTACTCCCATCTCCATACAGCATGCAGCTCGTGCACAACAGTATTACTCCCATCTCTATACAGCATACAGCTCGTGCACAACAGTATTAATCCCATCTCCATACAGCATGCAGCTCGTGCACAACAGTATTACTCCCATCTCCATACAGCATGCAGCTCGTGCACAACAGTATTACTCCCATCTCCATACAGCTCGTGCACAACAGTATTACTCCCATCTCCATACAGCATGCAGCTCGTGCACAACAGTATTACTCCCATCTCCATACAGCATGCAGCTCGTGCACAACAGTATTACTCCCATCTCCATACAGCATACAGCTCGTGCACAACAGTATTACTCCCATCTCCATACAGCATGCAGCTCGTGCACAACAGTATTACTCCCATCTCCATACAGCATGCAGCTCGTGCACAACAGTATTACTCCCATCTCCATACAGCATGCAGCCTGTGCACAACAGTATTACTCCCATCTCCATACAGCATGCAGCTCGTGCACAACAGTATTACTCCCATCTCCATACAGCATGCAGCCTGTGCACAACAGTATTACTCCCATCTCCATACAGCATGCAGCCTGTGCACAACAGTATTACTCCCATCTCCATACAGCATACAGCTCGTGCACAACAGTATTACTCCCATCTCCATACAGCATGCAGCTCGTGCACAACAGTATTACTCCCATCTCCATACAGCATGCAGCTCGTGCACAACAGTATTACTCCCATCTCCATACAGCATGCAGCTCGTGCACAACAGTATTACTCCCATCTCCATACAGCATGCAGCCTGTGCACAACAGTATTACTCCCATCTCCATACAGCATGCAGCTCGTGCACAACAGTATTACTCCCATCTCCATACAGCATGCAGCTCGTGCACAACAGTATTACTCCCATCTCCATACAGCATGCAGCTCGTGCACAACAGTATTACTCCCATCTCCATACAGCATGCAGCTCGTGCACAACAGTATTACTCCCATCTCCATACAGCATACAGCCTGTGCACAACAGTATTACTCCCATCTCCATACAGCATGCAGCTCGTGCACAACAGTATTACTCCCATCTCCATACAGCATGCAGCCTGTGCACAACAGTATTACTCCCATCTCCATACAGCATGCAGCTCGTGCACAACAGTATTACTCCCATCTCCATACAGCATGCAGCCTGTGCACAACAGTATTACTCCCATCTCCATACAGCATGCAGCCTGTGCACAACAGTATTACTCCCATCTCCATACAGCATGCAGCTCGTGCACAACAGTATTACTCCCATCTCCATACAGCTCGTGCACAACAGTATTACTCCCATCTCCATACAGCCTGTGCACAACAGTATTACTCCCATCTCCATACAGCATGCAGCCTGTGCACAACAGTATTACTCCCATCTCCATACAGCATGCAGCCTGTGCACAACAGTATTACTCCCATCTCCATACAGCATGCAGCCTGTGCACAACAGTATTACTCCCATCTCCATACAGCATACAGCTCGTGCACAACAGTATTACTCCCATCTCCATACAGCATGCAGCTCGTGCACAACAGTATTACTCCCATCTCCATACAGCATGCAGCTCGTGCACAACAGTATTACTCCCATCTCCATACAGCATGCAGCTCGTGCACAACAGTATTACTCCCATCTCCATACAGCATGCAGCCTGTGCACAACAGTATTACTCCCATCTCCATACAGCATACAGCTCGTGCACAACAGTATTACTCCCATCTCCATACAGCATGCAGCTCGTGCACAACAGTATTACTCCCATCTCCATACAGCATACAGCTCGTGCACAACAGTATTACTCCCATCTCCATACAGCATGCAGCTCGTGCACAACAGTATTACTCCCATCTCCATACAGCTCGTGCACAACAGTATTACTCCCATCTCCATACAGCATGCAGCCTGTGCACAACAGTATTACTCCCATCTCCATACAGCATACAGCTCGTGCACAACAGTATTACTCCCATCTCCATACAGCATGCAGCTCGTGCACAACAGTATTACTCCCATCTCCATACAGCATGCAGCTCGTGCACAACAGTATTACTCCCATCTCTATACAGCATACAGCTCGTGCACAACAATATTACTCCCATCTCCATACAGCATGCAGCTCGTGCACAACAGTATTACTCCCATCTCCATACAGCATGCAGCTCGTGCACAACAGTATTACTCCCATCTCCATACAGCATACAGCCTGTGCACAACAGTATTACTCCCATCTCCATACAGCATGCAGCTCGTGCACAACAGTATTACTCCCATCTCCATACAGCATACAGCTCGTGCACAACAGTATTACTCCCATCTCCATACAGCATACAGCTCGTGCACAACAGTATTACTCCCATCTCCATACAGCATGCAGCTCGTGCACAACAGTATTACTCCCATCTCCATACAGCATACAGCTCGTGCACAACAGTATTACTCCCATCTCCATACAGCATGCAGCTCGTGCACAACAGTATTACTCCCATCTCCATACAGCATACAGCTCGTGCACAACAGTATTACTCCCATCTCCATACAGCATACAGCTCGTGCACAACAGTATTACTCCCATCTCCATACAGCATGCAGCTCGTGCACAACAGTATTACTCCCATCTCCATACAGCATACAGCTCGTGCACAACAGTATTACTCCCATCTCCATACAGCATGCAGCTCGTGCACAACAGTATTACTCCCATCTCCATACAGCATACAGCTCATGCACAACAGTATTACTCCCATCTCCATACAGCTTTTGTGTTGTGCAGATTAGGGCAAATTATATATAATTAAACCATGTAGATCAACTACTGTAGAACTCTGTTCTCATTGGCAGTGAGGACCTGGGCAACCCCTGTGAGTAGGGAATTCAAGGGGTTGTGTAGCCAGTCAGATATAGTGGTTGATTAGGTGGCCAGCTTCCCAAATTCCCCAAATCTGGCCAGGACAACAGGGTTACAATAACAACACTTTTAAAAAAAAGTGCCATCTTTAATGGCCTGTAATAGTTATTTGTAACATGCAACTACAAAGGTCCTGCCAGTGTGCTCTCTCGTGGCTGATCGTATCGTTGTTACATCCACATTCACACAGCATCTGAACAACTGCTCTGTCCATGTCTGGTGTCTGTTGTACAGACAGTCAGAATATCAAGTATTACTAATATTAGTATCAGTTCATAAAACTATTTTAATGTGTAGACCCAAAATTAATTTTAAAGGAGGAATATGAATGAATAATTCATAATAATTATTAATGGATAAGGATTCAGTACTTTCTGTCATGTGTACAAGGAGAAATGTTTGCCATAGGCTGCCATGAACAGAATATATATTATATGGCTTTGTGTCATCTTCCTTATATTAATGACATTAGCTGGAGTAGTTTATTATATTATCTGCTGCCGTTGTGTAGAGTTAATATATTAATGAATTTGAGAAGATCACTGTAGTTGTGGTTAGGAATATCCGTGGGATAATTGTGCAGAGGCATGCAGTACTTTAGCTGAGTGAGGGAATTGGAAAGGTTGAGTGTTTGGTCGCACACGTTTGTTGAGAGAGTAAGGAAGCTGTTGGAAGGCTGTGTATTTCTCGCCACAGCTGAGCCAGTGGAGGGAGACAGTTACCCACACACCCTTAAAAGGTCCACTGAAGAGCAGCCAAGCTGCATATAGAGCTGACACAGAAAAACACGATGTATTGTCCCGAACAACACGGTACAGAGCTGAGACACTCAAACGCAACTCATAGAACTGACCGAGATGAACACGTGCTATGGCACCAGTCTCATTCAAATTTTGTTTAGTCTTAATGAAGCTGACGTAGCAGTGCTCAGATCAACTGCTGTATTTGGATGGGCTCCACCTCTGCAGTCAGCCCGAGGGGTCAAAACTGCACTCCTGGCTCAGTACCCAGTCCCGCTCATACTACAGCAAGAAGTGTCCCAAAGGTAGGCAGGATACTGAGCATATTGAGGGGTTTTTACAAGCTGGGGTTTAATGTGCCATAGGCTGTGCGTTTCTCATGAATGCTAATGCACAGATAGCGCCCTACACACAATGACTTGCGTTATCGATGCGGTGCCTGTAAGGACGTTTCCTAAATATGAGATCTGGTGAAGCCAGGACATTTTAAGATTTTGCAGCCGAAAGGCAAAAAGAAAAGTTTGAAGTTTATGTTGATGTGCCTGGTTTTAATGCATGCCTGGGATTATTGGTAAAGTGATAGAAGTACAGTGGTAATGTCGTCTATAGAATGATATGTTCCATTGCCTCTTGCCAAATTAAGTACATTGTCATTGTCATCTTTGCATTGCTTAGTGTGTTTATTGAAAAAGGCAGGTAATATTGGAAAAGAGTCACATCCAACTAATCTCCCTGAGGGCTTCAGTAAATTCAAAACAGCCTATTGATTGGGATTGAGCAAATAATTACAACAATACCAAATACAGGACTTAATATATCACGAACCCAGAAACACCAATAATTAATGCCCTCTCCTGTTACAATGTAAAAGACTCAACTCTGGTCTACGGGGAGGAGCTTCTCAAGAGAAACACTGAGACGGAGGGGCTTCATTGGCACAACAGAAAGAGCGAGGAGTCCCAGAGAAACAGAGGGAGGTGTTTTATCAGAGAGACACAGTGAGATAGAAGAGTTTCACAAGAGAGACACAGTGAGATAGAAGAGTTTCACAAGAGAGACACACATAGAGCAGGATGAGTCTCAGAGAAACAGAGGGAGGTGTTTTATCAGAGAGACACAGTGAGATAGAAGAGTTTCACAAGAGAGACACAGTGCAATAGAAGAGTTTCACAATAGAGACACAGTGAGATAGAAGAGTTTCACAAGAGAGACACAGCGAGATGGAAGAGTTTCACAAGAGAGACACACACATAGAGCGGGAGGAGGTCCGGAAGACAAACAGAGGCAGGAGTTTCACATGATCGACACAATGACAGTGGAGAGTATGATTTGGTATAAACGGCGTCAGAGGATGCAATGGAATGAAAGACTTGTACTGGCTTCCCATCATCCCTCGTGGATCGGTGCTGAACGTCTCCTCGTTGTGAAAGATTTCTTCCCTCGTTCTTTTTTTCCCTGAATGAAGGTTTAGCGCTTACACTGGGGTGAGAACGGGGAGGAGGGAGGCTGTGGGGAGATGGAACTCATCAGTATGCACCGCGTACCAGTGTGTCCTCGCTGCGCAGGGAGCTCTTGGCCGCCGTTCAGAGCGGCATATTGCCTGAGTCGCCGCTTGCTTCAGCGTTTATGCTCAGCCCACACTCGTCTCACCAGGGCAAGCGATGCAGTGCTCTGTGGCACCGCAGAAAGGCCCGCCTGCGCATTACTCGAGTAAGCGGCCCGACGTGAGATGAAGCGAACGCGACCCTCAGTCGGGTGGAGGTCCAGCTGATTGCTGGTGGCCGTTTCGCCGGACAGAGACCCGGGGTGGCAGATCACCGTGTCCCGACGACATTTGGAGCGAAATGGACGAGCGAGCGGTGAGCGAGCGGTAAATGGCTCGCTGGCCACCGGCGGCGCAAGGCTATTTGTAAGGATTAAGGGCAGGCTGTGAACAGGGCTTTATTTTACTCTCCTGCACCTCAGCCAGCAATCGTGCCCCGTGCTTCAGTGGGGCGCAGTCAGCTGGGAGAGCAGGGGCTGAATGGAGCCCCTGTCCTGAGCCTGTTTATCAACATACGAGAATGAAGGGGCCTCTCAAGCGTCTGTGGGATCTTTAAAAGGACTCCTGGTGAAAAGATCTACTGTCACTCCCCCCTGCCGTTACCGCGGTGACATATGCTTGAAAGGTGTTGTTGGCGATGCGTGGCTCGCACACGCGCGTACACATGTGCCTCTGTGTGCGGTTGTCAGAAGGGTTCTGACGTTTCATTACTCAGGCTGTGAATGAGCGCTGCACAGGGCTACAACAAATACATGAAGGGTGCATTAAAAAGGAGTTATTATTATTTATGAAATATTCCTAGAGTGTGCGTGTGTTTGTCTGTCTGTGTGTGCATTTTTTTAAAGCATGTAGTATCGCCTTATCATTTGTTTTATTCCCCATACAAGAGAAAGCCCGATACCATAATGCACTTCTCATGTGGGGACCTAAATCTCAATGACAAAAGTGTCGTCCTTGTTACACAGTAGATCTGATGTGGGAAAAACTCCCTCATGTATCAAGAGTTATGTCAGCTAAAGGCGGCATTGAGGCACACGATGTTCCCTGTGGAAGCGAAGTTTCCCAGTGCATGCTGGGTAGACAGCCTTGCCAACAGATATCAATATGGTGATGCTCTGTGCCTCTTTGCTGCTGTGCTCTTGCTACCAGGTGACAAGTGTCATCTCCAGAGACCTTTCTGTCTCATTAATTGTCCACATTAACGGCACGCCCACCTCCACAGGGTTTCTGCTTGTGCAGAACCCAAGACATTTGCCCGGGCTTATCAGAGATCAGGATTTTGAAGTTTGTTTGGTCATGCTTTAAAAGTGTTTCAAATGCAGGCTTTTTCTGTAGCATACTATATATCATGCCTTAATAATACACAGAACATAATGGCTTGGTATATACAGTATACGCATATATTATGTATTTGCGTGTGTGTGTAAAACTTTTCATCCTACCTCATCTTAAATTCTTTTACTTTGAGTTTTTTTGTGTTTATTTTTTGTCTGTTGTTCAGTATGGAAAAAATTGTGTAATCATGTTTCATATATGACTTTTTATTTTTTTATGATCTCAGTCAGGTGCGGATTTTCCCCAAATTCTGTAACTGTAGCTGTTAACAGAAAGTTGACATCCGTCTCTGCAGCAGTGCAGCGCCCCCCACAACACCCCAGGCACATTTCTACCCATCTGCAGTGTTTTGCCTGACGTGGGACTGAAGTGGGATTGACATTGCATCCTTTTGTTGTGCCTTTTCATAGAAACGTCATTGAGACAGTCGTGAAATGTAAATGAATCATACTGGTAACATATATTAGTATGTCATCTTAACATTCAGCCCCCAGGTTGCCCAACCCCCTCCCCATAAAAATAATTGTGTAGGAAAAGAGTAATTGGATTGTAAATGACTGTAACCTCAACTTTAATTTTAACATTAGATTTCTATAGAAAAAAAGAAAAAAAGATATATTTTTAAATATAACATAAAACCTTATAAAATGTATAATTACTTTCGTATCACCCCGCCCCCTTAATGTTCAGTCTTATTTTTAACTTTAATTATTTGTAAATGCACCAGTATTTACTCCCCTTTGACTTTGAATTCCTTCAATACTTTTGCCTTTTCTCAGGAGAGCCATGTTGTCACACTGCCAAAGGCATTCATTTGAATTTGACAGCAGCTGTCATCCTGCATAATGGTTTCAACTTACAACATTTATAACATAACCCATCTTTTTTCAAACGGATCAAACCTGCAGTAAATTTTTCATTTGCTTTCTCTAAAAAGTTGTTTGCCAAAATCATTCATTTAAACCAGACAGCAGCTGTCTCAACTTAAAAAAATTAATTAGTTTCTGTATTTGCCCATCTATTTATACAATAGTTCATTCATTGTAAATGGCACGTCAGTTTGTAAAGTAGGGACGGAACACATTGATTCCACAGCAGAGTAAGGAGAATGGGATGTGCCTCCAACACATCCTCCTGTTTCCACGGAGACCAGCAAACCAATCATCTCTCTCCAATATGGACCGTACTACAGCTGGCAGACGAAAGGTAGCGAGCAGGGATGCATAAACCGGCGGGGAGCGGCAAACCGGCTCCACCCTCAGAAACCCACGAGCACGAATCTCTGGCCGTCCACACGGTCAGCTGTGGCCCAGGGGTGGGGGTGAGGGGGCGCGGCTTTGTCCGGTCGCTCCGTGCTGCACGCTGCCACTCAGAGAACCCCTGTTTGCTTTGGGCGCTGCTGATGAAATGTGTGACGCGGGTTACATCACAGGATGCGCTCAGCACGCCGTCCCACTGTGACCAAGCCTGAATGAACATGCCCAGCCTGTGAGCGCAGCTCAGCCCAGTCTCTCCCCTGCCGCCTGACGCTCACGCACCAGACCCAGCCTGTGAGCGCAGCTCAGCCCAGTATCTCCTCCGCCGCCCGACGCTCTCGCACCAGATCCAGCCTGCTCTGCCATGGCCTGCACACGTTGCCATTTGTGAGTACATGTTCCAATCTTGCTGAGGGATGGCCCAGGGTGGGTGGGGCAGTTTGGGGGGGGGGTCAGGACTAATGAGGGTCTTGACCTGGGGTCAGTTGAGGGGGGCGGCTGATCAGTTTTGGGTCAGAAAGAGAATGGGGGTCTTTATGCCTCTGAGATGTGTGAGTGATTTTGTATTGGTGATTGTTTGTGCTGGCGTCTTTCTTGCATGTGTTTTCAGAGTGTGTGTGTGTGTGTGTGTGTGTGTGTGTGTTTGGAAATGAATTCAGCTGTGATTCTTGTACCACAGAGGTGTGTTTCCACTTTTGGTTCCCTGCTGGTAGTATTTGCACACAAGGATGAGCCAAATGAGAACCGTCATGGGGATGCATTATGTCTTCGAGGAAATGTTGTCGGAAAACTACGAAGTGTTGAAAAAATTTGTGTGGGGTGAGCGCTGGCAGTGTGGTCTACAGAAAACAGAGAGAGATTCTGTGACACAGAAGCTTTAGATAAGCAGACAACCCTCTTAAATCTGCTTTGTTAAATATCACATGATTAAGTGTAGTTTCTGTGGGTGTTTAAGTAACAATCCCATGAGGATGGAGTAGACTTGCAGGACTGAACGAGTCCTTGGAGTGAGACGTCTCCTCTGCTGCATACAGAAGACAAGGTGGACAGTATTAGTGTAGTACGGGTGACATCACAGCGGAGTTATTTATGGAAACAACGTGAGGCTGTTTTATTTTTTCAGAATATGACTAGAGGCTCCTAACAGTGGCGTAGTTTCTCCTCCGAAAGACGGTTTAAAGGAGGAGCTGTCATACCTCCTCAGTTTGACGAGTCATTGTCCGCGTTGCAGTTTTAGCCTTGGGTTTTGCAGCCACAGCAAATCCTGCCACATTCTTTCTAGCTACGCACAAATCTGTTTGAAGCATTTTTTGATCTCAACAGTCTTCTGGAACACATGGACTGACATTCCAATAGTGTGCATTCGTGTTTACATGAGTGTGTCTGTGTCTGTTGGAATGTTTTTCTGTGTGTGTGTGTGTGTGTGTGTGTGTGTGTGTGTGTGTGTGTGTGTGTGTGTGTGTGTGTGCACTTCTGCATGCTTATGTGTTTATATCTTTGTGTGTTTCTTCAGAGGAGGAATATACTTGGCAGTGCTGCCAATGTCTCCAGTGTTTTGAGTGAGATGTCGATGCTGATAAAGTGTCAAGAGAAAAATGCTGCCAAGGCTGCTGAACTGAAAATATTGTGTGACAGCAGTGATATTCCGCTGTGCTAAATTGAGTGCATGATTAAGCAGTTCATAACATGAAGGCTGGCAGGTTCAGCCATTATAATTCAATATTTTAACTGTATTTTCTGAGAGAACAGTCATTGAATGGCCTCTTTTCTCGCTTGTTTCAAAGCTCACTCTGTCTAGGCAATTCTTGATTTTTGTTTTTATATGGGAAAATACTAGGATTTTCACTGGCGAGAATTTCTTCTTTGTAGGAGATATGAAGTGAAGCTTGTAAAAATGCATAATTTCAGCTTGAAGCTCCTGGTTGCATAAGAAAGGAACATCTCCATCTGTTCCTGAATGATTGCTCTGGTGGTTTTTGTGGGCCAGGCGGGGATGGAAAGCCGCTCGGTGCTCGGACGGGAGATCGGATGACTTTTTCAAGGTCACTTATGTCACACAGTGCCCTGCCTTTCCTGCCAGTGACTAATCACAACCACTGGCAATCCCATAATCCTCTGGGCAGCACAGGCCCTGTGTGCCATAATAACAATCAAACAAATTTAGGTTTTCTTCCAAATGAAAAAGAAGAAAAACAAAGAAAGTGGTTTTCAGACCGAAAGATTGACGTGGTGTCAAGAGAGTTTTGACACTCTCCTGCATTGTGTTTCATAGCGGCTTGCTCCACAATGTGGGTCAGAGCCCATTCATTTAATACAACATGACACTCATCCCCCCGCTTATCACAGTAGATACTATTACCTGTGACATCACTGCTCTGGATGTCCCCACCCATATGTGCCTAGGCATACAGTGGGCATGATCACACTGTAAAATAGCATTTGTGAACTGTAGGCTGTGGGGCTAAGCACCATACATAAAGGTTCAATTCCCTCACTTACATTTACGTTACGTTTTATGTTCACAAATAAGTGGCACAGAGCCTTATAGTTCCTTATGTGGGGGGAGAACTCTATATACCTTTACTTTATTCAGTTCTGAGATGATGTATTGTTTTTATGCAATAATGTGCTGTTAGTGGTATTATATAGTTCTGGCTTGCCCTCTCCGACTGTGAAATGTCTGCTGCTGGTTGATGGATGGCCCAGCTAAGTTGGGTGCGACTGCCATTTGATTTCTGGGTGGCCAGAGCCCACGGAAAAAGCCTCCTTCCAGAGCACCGGCACACCTTTTCACCTGGATTTTAAAACACACCCCAGTGGCCTATCCAGTATGCACAGAAACCAGCCATGTTGGAGAGACATTCCACAACAGCAGTATACCGCATATGGAACAAACCGGTTCTCACAAAGTAGTCTGCTAGAATGCCTCGCTCTGAATGGTTGACGAAACTCAAATGTTAGTCCAGCGATGAATTGTTTTCATTCTTCTGCTGTGCCGCTGAATCATCTCATGAAGAAGATCTGTCCAAAGATGGCCTTGATCTTTTAAATCATTTACAGATTGCTGAAATATTTATGTGTCCCCATGTCAATAATTAATGTATCGTTCTATTGGATGCCGAGCACCGCTTGCGTTTGAGACGGCCAAACTCGAGGTGTTGTCAGACAGCTTTGTACATTATTTGAAACAGTTTGCTGTGCAAATTAATAAATAATACATTTTGATGCATTCAAATGGCAGAATATAGGCTACAATATGGCATGCAACTGAGCTCTTTGGATTGAATATTTTTTTGTTCAGATATTTGTTTGTTTTGTTGCAGGTTTGAAGCCCTTTCTTCGTTTTCTGTTTCATTATTCAGAGTCATGTATTTCGGCAAATTCGATGATGCAAAACTTGATTTCTGTTAAGCAAATGTTTGTGAGTTGTGATACTCTTGTCAAGGATTTTGTATGTGCCCAGCAGCGCGTTTTCATAAATGCCTCGTCTTCCCATCTCCATGTGTGCGATCCTATTGTGCCGAAAGCAATGGATAACATAACCATCTTTCTGCATTAACTTCTTCTTGCATACCACAACAACATGATGATCATATGTAAAGGTGCGGATCACGCTGCTTTAAAATGTGCCTTTTTGTCATCATTTCTAAATTTGCACAAGTTGCTCACCTCATTCATGTGTTTTAGTTGCTGTAATGTGTGAAATTCAGGTTAAATACACATCTCAGTGGAGCAAGTCCCAAATGGTACTGACCTCAATTAATTTAAAGACTGACTTACTACCCCTCTGAGACACGCCTAAACTCAAACTTGTCTCGCTTCAGTACGGCCTTGGTTATGAAGTGCCGTTTAATAAGAAACAAGCCCAATGTTTAACAGCTTGGGAAGTAAAATGGATGTCATCCAGATTGGGGAGGTGTTTGGGTGAACTGTGGCTCTGGGATTGGACGAGCAGTGGACTGTGAGTGTTGGTGCAGCAAACTGGTGCAGAGTTGCTCATCCGTAGGCAAGAAATATTATGTTTCTTGTGTGGAACTAGCGTTTGACCCCCTGGCTACACCATTTCAGCAAAACAGCAGTCTTTCATGTGTTTTCATCCAGCGTGGAACAAATAAAATGCCAAAAGAAAAAACCTCATCTTCTAACATTTGACAGTTAGTTCACTATATCCAACCCAAATCCATCACTAAATTGTGCACACCAATCATTCACAAACAATCATAAGTGATCCATAATGACAAACACTTATTGATGGTTAAAAAGTTATACATTGATATAGTTAGGTCTCAGCTGGCTCTGGGTTTTTGACTGTTTGTTTTTCCTTGTGTCGTAGGTCTGTAGACACTTTGCACCAGTATTGCTGTCCAGCTCCCTTGTTCAATACGCAGCTAACAGTCCCTGTACCTCTCTCAGTGTGCAGGTAAGAGACCTGCTCCACTCACTCACCTTTTTGTCGGAAGACAAAGCAAGAAGTCT
The DNA here is from genome assembly GCA_022702515.1 of Ilyophis sp. 1 JC-2022. Taxonomy (NCBI): domain Eukaryota; kingdom Metazoa; phylum Chordata; class Actinopteri; order Anguilliformes; family Synaphobranchidae; genus Ilyophis; species Ilyophis sp. 1 JC-2022. The sequence goes on from CM040396.1 coordinate 52,871,167, forward strand.
TCCATAAATAGACACAGCAGAGACAGGGTTCATGGCGATCTACATTACTGGATGCCCATTCAGTTTTGAATGACAGCAAGCAATTCTCTTTAACCGTTAAAACGAATATCAAAGTTCTGACGTCTCTGGAGCAATGCGGAGATTGTGCTTCAAAATCTGTCCCACAGCACAGTGTCAAACTGCCTTGTAGGTTTTAAACTGCTGTGTGTTTTGGTCTGCTGTCCTTATTGAAGCCTATTGTAATTCCAGCTCATGAACGATCTAAGACCTGCTTAAAATGCCACCAGTTCACAGTGTAATGCTTTTAGAAAGACTTGCAGTAAAAACCACTGAGGAGAAATATGAGTGCATATGTAGAGACAGGCTGTCTGCGTTTGGAGCACTGTGCGACACCAATATCGCCGATGTTAATTGTCATTACACTAATGAATGACAAGGTACTTGAAATAATTGCATGTAACCTAACATAAATACAGTCGCCGAGTTGTGTAAATATCCCATAAACTGTTTGGGTCTGATTCTCGCCCCCTTGCCATAACTGATTGAGTTTAATTGATGTAATTACAAAACCCTTTTCATGGCGGTGGCGGCGCATGCCACAGCGCACGAGAAACAAATCGCCGTGGCGGAAACTGAAGGACCTGCCGGGGGGGTTCCTAACGCTTGGGGAGCGGGCCGTGGGCCGCGTCACCAGTGAGTCGCCCCGCCGTGACCTGCCATTGCCCCTGTCCCGCCCAAGCTCTGCCCCGGTGCCTGGGATACCGGTATAAGAGCGGCTTCTATCAGAAGGAGGGCTTTATATTAGGAAGTGGCCGTGTTGCGCCCGTTAATCCGTTCCAGCGCTCGGCGATCCCCTCCGGCGATCCCCTCTGGCGGTAGACTCCCGAACGGCACAAGCCCTGCCGCGGTGTTTTTATCGGCCGTCTTCCTCATCGCCGTGCAGAATAACTGAGCCGCCGACGGAGGGCTTTACTCTTTCCTCTTCTCTCTGCCCTCGCTGGTGAGCTTCTGGCGCTCTGCTGTTTAAACTCTGTTGGCTTTGATGAAAACTGCAGCTTTCTTCTTCTACGTGTTTATTCCAACAGAGGAGCCCAGTTTAAGGAGCCTCTACTGTCTCCCCTGCAGTTTTTATAGGGACGGTGAGGATAGGTAGCCTGAGACGACTGCGGTGTCCAGGTGCACACAGCTCGTAGCTGGATGTTGTGATGTCATCCTGACAGGGATCGTCATCTCTTCTGAGGCCATCAAATTCATTATACAGCATTTTTCAGGAATTTTTCCAGCTGCCTCTTCAGCAGAATCGCCTCCACCCGCTCCTAACCCCTCCCTTGGATCTTGTATTGCCACCCATGCTTAAATTCATGCATTTTAAACATGAATCCTCTCGTTGTCATCATGAGTAACATCATTTTCAACCTCATCATCAACATGTACAGTACTGTGTTCTTTGCTATCGGGTGCTTTGAGCAATCTGTAAACTGCTTTTGTGATGCCAATCATCTTCAACCCGCATTTCAGAATTCATGCGTTGATGGTATTGTATTTTTTATTTTTTTTAACTATAAGTAAAATCATTATGCTCATGCTTTTAACTCCCAAAAGGCAAACTCATATGCAGCATATAGATTTTTATGCTATGAGCTGCTTGTTTATTTGACAGACTGTAGCTAATCTGCTCTAGTTTCTTAATCCCTGTAAATCACTCTGGATATGACCGTATTCCAAATAAATTCACAAATAAATAGTAGGAAGGGACTTGAGAGACTCGGATTAAACACAGTGTAACTCTTGAGTGTTCCTGAAGTTCTCTAAAGGACCCTCTGAGCGATGCCAGCGATGAAGCTGGACGCCCGTGCAGAAGCTCATTTCCAGAACATTCTGTTCCTGTGCTCATTCAGCTGGCTCCAATCGGCGCAAAGGAAATAGGGCCTACATATTCCGCTTAGGTTGCATTTTTGAACAAGCAGAAGTCACAAGGAATGGCTAGGCATTAAATAACATACTTTTTGGTTAGCTTGCATCCATTGGTACTTATATTATCATGAAAGTTGCAGTTGAGATAACAAGGGGGAAATGTTCTCAGGATTTCACAAACTTCCTCAGAAATTCACCTGCACAAATACATAACCTGGTCACTTTCATGTTGCCGGAATTACAGCAGGACTTTTTATTCAATTCAGACCATTGTAGTTTGATTAATAATACCTTGTATGTTGTGGCTAACAGTATCTAGGCCTATGTTGAATGGATAACTACAGTCTCAATTACTTCACTTAATACCCTTAACTAGGTTTATGATGTCAGATGCTAACTTTATACAGTGATATTAATATAAGTTATAGTTGCAATTAAACTGCAGGCAGTTGACATGCTCTGTGAAAAGATATGCTTGCGTTGGTTAGGCTACATCAAGGAAAGAGCAGTATGTTTTAGCAGCAAGTGACAATTTTGTTGTAGCAACTGTAACGGTAGTAGTTGTTTTTTAATCATATAACCATGCTATAGGACTGTGATGTGTTGACTGGCAGGTTGTAGAGTCCTGCTGTTTTCCCTTTTTGACAGGGAGGAAAATACTCCTCATCAGTTCTGTTGCCCACCTTCTGGAAGTAGCAGTCCATCAAGATAACGGGAAGCGCCAGATGATGTGGCCTCTTTCCTCTTCTTCCTCCTGCCTCCTCCTCCTCTTCCTCCAGTATTCTCCTCTTCTTGCCTTCTCCTCTCTGCACCCAGAGAGGCGTGTCTTCCTTCCTGCATAGTTTAACTTTTTAAATCTACAGTACTGCATGGGGATTCTGACCTAGGAACCACATCTCCAATGTGTAAACATCAGAGAGTCTCTCCTGGTTGCATTTTCTGTAGTGTATAACAGTCACACCACCTCTTCCAGTTGTATTGTGTGTCATTTATTACAGACAGACCGCCTCTTATGGTTGCATTTTGTGTCATTTATAACGATCAGAAAATGTCTCCTGGTAGTATTTTCTGTAATTATAACAGACGGACCACCTGTTGTGGTCACAGTCAGAAAACCTGTTCTGGTTGTATTTTCTCTAATGAAAAGGATGACGGTCTCCTCTCAAGGTATAATTTTCTGTAACGATAACAGAGAGGCTAACTTTTGCTCATAGTTTTGATGGATGGCGTAAAGGTAGACATCCTCCAATTGCTCTCTTCTGTTCTGTATCAACCAATCAACCTCTGCTTCAAACCTTTTAAAAAGCAAATTTTTTTCAGGCCTTGGCTTAGGTGTAAAGTAATGCAGTGTGTGGTCCCAGAGAAGTTTGCCCGTGTTTGTCTTATGCATTATCACATTCTCCTGCATTTGATCCAGTGATTTTTGAGTTCCTGTATATGTGTATTTTAATGGCATGATCTACAAGCAACTGAGCCAAAGTGAATAAATGTAATTTTACATCAGTTCTATAGCATTTCCTCTTTTACCTGATCGACCGGCATTCCAGCAGCAGGTAACGGATGACTGATAAATCAGCTGGACTCCAGTGACATTCATTTTGACTTTGATGTCTTTATGCTTTTATTGAATTGACTTCCAGCGCAAAAAGAAGGAGCTTCAAAGCAAAGAACTGAACCCACCGAGCCTTTCAAGTTCCATTTGACCGCAGCAAAAAGAACAGCCATTAAACTGTCTCGCTGACTGTGAACAGCACGCACTGCATACAGCACTGTTTTCTTAGGCTTCATCCTCGAGGTGTATGCAGCACGACTGTTAGGAACTTTAGGAACGCTCATTTCTGAATGAGTTGTTGCTTGCCCTCATAATTATGTTGTGGTGCAGTGGATGGTTATCCACATCCCTTCTCAGTGATGTAGATTAATGTTCTATGTAAGATGAGTGGCAGCAGGGGATTCCCTCAGGTGAGGACAGTTTGTCCTGTCTGGGACAGATCAATCTCAGAGTAATCTGTAATCAGGCTGGCATTGCTGTGATTGTGTCGGCCTTCATAAAAATAAAAAAACCTTCATACAATTTTGATTTCTCAATCTGTGATGACAGCGGTTAACATTACATTTTTCCTTCTTTTTAATTAAAATTTCCTAAAGCCCACAACGAATGCCACAACTGTGATTTTATTAAAGCTAGCGGATTAATAAATTCTAATCATTTTATGATGTTCTTGTTTGTTTGTTGATTTGTTTACTTGTGCGCTCGTGTGGGGTTATTTGGAACCAATTCGCCAAGATCCCTGTGCTTGGCTCCAAATAGGGGATTTGTTCAGAAGCCCTCAGAAACGGGCTTTCATGAATAATCATGACATTTAGGACTGAAGGGCGTCATCGTTTGCCACTAGAGGGAGTGCGGCTCAAAGGCACCTGCAGCTGCCTGCTCAGCGGGGGTTTAGATAAACTGCATTGAGGCTCTGGAGGGTGTGCAGCTTGAGAAATAAAAAAAAGATCTGAGAAAAGCTGGCGTTGCTCAAAGACTCTGGGTTTGGAAGCTGTTAGGGAGGTTTGTGATGATGAAGGCTATTTAGGTTTTGTTTAAGCTCTATTGATGCATCGGCCTGGAATGTTACAATGTGGTGATTGGTTGCACAAACTTTCTGAAAGCTGCGCTCTTCTCAATTAACTGCCCAGAGGGGGGAAAATATGATAGAATTTGGAACCCACATTTAGAATTCCACCCTTCCACAGCCTAGTTTATGTTTGGGAAATGCAAGAGCTGGAAACATGTCCCAGAATGGGCCAATGAGAGCCCCGGCTACATGACATCATTATCTGTTACCCTGTAGTTACCACTTCGCAATTAAAGTGGAAAATGGCCTTTTTTCTCCGCCTTTTTTGTCCTCTTTCTGATGGATAGTGAACACAAGGAGAGTTTTTTTTGGGACCATATCCTATGGAAGACACGGAATCGGTTATTTTATTGGAAGGAAAGCGAATCCGTTTAATCCTGGACACTTCATAACCTCTCGGTTTGATCTCGTGCCTTGCGTGTCTTCCCACGGCCCGGGTTCCCAGAGCGATGCGTGCCCTGGGGTCACACAGGCAGGTGTGATTGGAGGACAGAGGTGCAGTACTGTAGCTGTGGGTGGATCCTTTGCCAGTGCAGCCTCAGGCAGCTGTGCTCCAGGTCACAGGGCTTTGGGCAGCGGCGCTAACTTAGCCCAGAGGCCTTGTGAACAGTTCCGCCGACCTGGCAGCTTTACGAGTGACATAAGAGGAACGGCCAGGGACCTCCACACCGATGAGTCCGGTTTTGAGCTCAGCTGGCCCGAGTCACTCTCACAATAGCTTCAATTACACGCCTACCAACCTTCCCCAGGTGTCAGCATGTGTCGGGTAGGGGGGGGATCCATTTCAGCGCCATTTCAGCATCTGTGTTTATCGACTTTCCCCCGCATCTTGTCGATAAGGCGATGATAACGGCGCCCTCGCTCACTTAGCACCGGGGGGTGGGGCGTATGGGGTTTTGTGCCTGTTCCTGCTATCTGTACAGGATGAAAGGGTATTAGACAGAGGGGATCTGGCTGCGAACCGACCGTTTACCACAAGACATTCATGGGCTGCAGTCTAAGGACAGAGCTTCATGGGCTGAGTGGGGCATCACAAAGACATTCAATTACAGATTAAAGACTGTTAGCTTTATCCAAGTAAGAATGCTTTTACATTTTAACCATTTAGCTGTATTTTTTTATAGCTACAGTCCATTTATACAGCTGGATATTTCACTGAAGCCATTCCAGGGCAGCGCTTCACTTGGGAGTCGAACATGCAACCTCTGAGTTATAAGAGATTTTCCCAGCCATTGCACTACATCACCACCCCAGCAAAAGTATAAAACAAAATAAGAACAACAAAAAGAATATGGCTCCCTCACGATCGTATCATTCCGACATACAGTAGCTTTGACAGGAAAGTTACACAGTTGCTTCAAATGAGGTAAGATACAAGGAACTCACAGTCCTGAAGATAAGAAGATGACATTTACAATGTGATGTGTGTATATTGACGAGAAAAGTGTCAGCCCTTTGAGCACTGTACATATTTCTAATGTAGATTTTGTCTGTCTTTGGTATGTGCTATGGACAGCCAGCAGAGCCATGCATACTGTTTTTATTTTATTTGCACAACTTTCCTTCAGCAAGATTAAATGTTTTGTATGATCACGATTACTAAATCAAGAAAACCAAAAAAATGCAAATATACGTCTCATATTATGTTAATTTGCAACCAAGGAAATGCGTAGCCTCTGCTTTTCTTTATCTTGTTTTTAATGAGACTATTTTTATTTCTCATCCGTGGCGATTCCATTTCGGCAAATGGCGTATTTTTCTTGTGCTTTATTACAGTTATTGTCTCACTAAAAACGGTATTATCCGTGGAAGGGCATCCCAGAGAGGGGAGTGTGTAGTGACTTAATGGCAATAATAAGAACAACTGGAAGCCTCGTTGTTGATATTATTTTGTGAACTGGGGTCACAGAATATTACAATAATAATATACATGCTTATGCAACTGCCAATTATTTGCATATCAGCCGAGTCCCGCGGCTGAGGAATTGGGTTGTGTTTGTGCAGCGGCCTCTTTAATGTAGGTCACTCTGGCATGTGCTTTTTCAAACAATCATTTCAGCGTGCAATTATATCCAGAGAACATTGGGTCTTCTGAAAAAATAAATAATAAATACACAGGCATGTACATTTGTGTCATGTGATATTATGTGCTCCAAGAGATTGGCTGTACAGCCAGAATCCTCAGTTGGCCTACGTCAGCGGTCCCCAACCCTGGTCCTGGAGATCTACTCGTCCCGTAGGTTTTAATTTCAACCCTAATTTGGCGTAGCTGATTCTAATAATTAGCAGTTCAATGATATCTCTAGCTTTTAAATGCGGTGGGGTTTTTTAGGGTTGTACTGAAAGCCAACAGGACGGTAGATCTCCAGGAACAGGGTAGGGTTAGATCGGGGGCTCGAGCTCCTCTGATTTCACTGGTGGCTCCTGCATTGGTTATTTCAGAGCATCGCACCTGATCGGCAGAATGCTTCCATTACTCATATGGCGTCTGTGTTTAGTTGCATATGGCAGGGGTTAGACAGGCCTCTTTCTGGGGAAACTCAGCCCGTGGTGACGGGTTGACTGGTTAAAAGTGTTTCCAAATAATCTCTCCATAAGGTTATCATCCTCGTTCACTTATAGTTGCCGTTATCTTTCTAATCCTCCACGGTGTTGCGAAGCCGGTAAACAACCGGCACACCGAACCTGCACTGTTACGGCCAAATGGCTCACTGCCTGTCTTTTATTACTGAATAAAAGATAGCATGGGTCTCGGCTCCAAAAGTTGGAAAACAAGAGACTCGCACTCCACAGAAAAGGAGAAATTGTCTAACCGATAAAACCGTTAAATTGTGACGGAGAGTTCTGAAGCCGTAGCAGTAAGCCACACTGCTTTTAAGCCTGCTGCGAGTGTCATTTTTAAAAGGCCTTCTTGTCATGTATTGACATTTCTAAATAGCGGCGCTGAAGTGGAGATTACTCTCCGCGTCCGCGTCTCAGCGGGCTCTAGCGATAAATGCTGCTGATTGACTTAATTTAGCGCCTTTTCCCCCAGCAATCAGGCTATTGTCAGTCGCTCTTTGCTTTCCCCGGTGACTCAGGTGGAATCGTCGCTCTTTCTGCTCAGCTTCCGGAGGAGTACATCTGCGCCTGTTCTTCGCTGACGTGACGCACAATCAGGCACTTGACTTGCTTTTGACTTGCCGTCGCACCGTCAGCTAGTTCGGGAGCGGAACGTGCTTCGTCTGACGTTTGGCTGCCCCGGTTGACAGCTCCGCGCGCTCTTTCTGAGCTATCACTGCTCTGTAAACGACTCCTACGGATGAGATCTGGCCCGCCACCCCCTCCAGCTCTGTCCCTCCAGGGGCGAATGAAGGCGGAGGAAATGCATCGTTACCCAGGAGGTGAGCGCCACCATTAGCGCTCCGGCCCCCTGAAACTCATTTGACTGGGCCTCTGCCACAGCTGGGTCCTCCTCTTCCAGCCAGGAGCACCTGGTGCACGTGCACCCCCCGCTGCTAATGGCTCAGACAGCCCTGTCCTCACCTCAGTCACCACGCCTCTAGAGCACCAACTGAAACAAACGTCCATCCTGCAGTATTGCTTTGAAAGACCTTTATTTAACCAGAATGGTCAATTGAGAATAAATTCTCATTTAAAATGAGACAACCTGACATCTGTAGTCTCTGAGCTACATGTCTTTGGACTGTGGGAGCAAAGCGGAATACCCGGAGGAAACCCACACGGACGTGGGGAGAGCACGCAAACTCCAAGCAGTGAGGATCCGGGCCGGCCGGGACTGGAACCAGGAACCACCACCTTGCCACCGGGCTGCCCACTTATGTGCAGCCTTGGCACATTCAGGGAAGTGGTGGTGATTGATGAATATGGTGTGTGAGTCTGATGATGACCTCTGACCCCAGAACAGCAGGAGAGGCGCTGAGTGGGACTGCAGGGGCTCCCTTTGTCCACGTTCTGCGTTGTGTGGATACAGTGGAAAGATACCACACGTCGACTTAATGAGCCTCGCTTACTCTCTCTAACGCTCTGTCTCTGTCTGTGCCTTGCTCCCTTTCTCCCAACAAAAAAAACCAAGGATTTCTTTTTGTTGACAAGACAAAATACTTTTAAGAGTTGCCAAAACATGCACTCAAAGCAAACAAATAGAGCAATTAAAAATGCTGTTGTTTGTTTCTTGTTTTGAAGGGTAATTAAAACTATGGCAATAAAATAATCAAATCACTGCATTGTACGATCGTTGTCCCTCCCTCCCTCTCTATCTCTTTCTTTCTCTCTCTCTTTGCCCATCCCCCTCTCCCTCAAAGGCACAGACCACCCATAATCAGGTGTTCCCTGTGCAAAGTGGTGATTAAGGCATTGGAAACGTCTCAATTCTGCCTGCTGCAAAATGGCGGCTTGGTGCAGGCTGGGAGGCCCGATGATGAATGTGCTCGCATCGTGCAGGCCGTCTGTTCAGACCCCTCTGTGAATGGGCCAGACAATGACCCTGTTTACACAGGGGCAGTGGTACATGTGTAACCCCACTCACAGTTACATTCATTGTAGGGTGTGGGGGGATGGGTCACCTAATAAACGAGAGGAAATAAAACGGAGCAGCCTATTACTTAACAAGCAAATGACTGAGTGAAGATGTTTAAAAGCCCGTGCGGGCCTTTGTCAGTCTGCTTGGACAATATGTTTGCTTTATGCATGGACTTCCCCCGAGTGGCCATTTTAAAACTGCTAGGATACCAAACATGCCCTGTTGTTATTCATCACTTTCAAATGCAGTTACTCCGACAGCACTATAACGAATGCAAACTCACTGCTTTCGTTAAACACTCCTCTCCTGCCTGAGGTTGTACTTGCTCGCACCGTTCGTTAAGATCAAATATTGCTGAAATTAAAACACAATGTATTCAGTATTTTAATTGTCTCTCAGTATCCCTTTAACGGAATCGCTGTTGGCTGTAATACAGGCTTATATTTTTGTGATGCAGAAGCACCAAGAAGCACTTGTCGTACGTTGTGGTAAACATGCATAAAGTCCAAACTAGAAGGGAAAGAAATTAATCATTTTAGACAGGCCATGTGTTTTTCATTTCCATATCTAATGGCCTCAATCCCTTGGGACTTTAGTTGAATTAATCTGAACGCAGTTTACAAGCAGCGGTGTTTATCGATGTAGCTGCAAAATTAAGCGCAACTTTACATTAGTGAATATCCTTTTAGTTAGACATTTGTTGTGATATGACAAGCCCATTGAACCCCATTAGGAGCAGCTGCTGTTTTGCGTTGGCAGAATACAGTAATATTTGGAGGAAATGATTAACTCTGTGCACTAAAAAGCCTTTGGTAATTCTTGCTAAATTAAGAAAGGATCACTAAACACACACTCGTAGTCTTAAATAAGTAAAATACCCAGGGTACTGGTCCCACAATGCACATTTTAGAATTAATTATCACATGCATGAATGGGCTTTTAGACTATTTTAATCTTATTGCTCCCAGTGACACTTCCTGACAGCTTGGTCTGAAATTAAGCCTTAAAGTCTCTTGCATTTACATTTGTATTTGTACTGTATATACAGTACTTGCTTAAATGGACAGTGAAGCAGCATCAAAATTGCATTTGAAATAATGTTTTTTAACCTCTTGGCGCAAATGGCATATTTGGTCAATCTTGGGGGTACTCTGTTTAAGGCTTTATAACTCCAGGTGTGAGCATCACATAAACTTGGTAAATGGCTTAAATGAAACAAAACCGGTGTACCATTTTTTGTACAAACTTAGATTTGTTTATTTTCATAATTTAAGTCAAAATAAAGTGCCGGAAATGCAAGCAAAACTTTGCTAAAAATGCAACAAATTCTATATTTCTTCAAAATACTGAGAGCTACATAAGTGAAACAGGTAAAACTACACATTTCCTGGATCATAAACTCCTTGTCCACAAGCATTCAATAATCGCAGGGTGATATACAGAACTACTAAAGATCTATGACACAAAATGTAAGCAGTGTAGCCTGATGTACCCAGGGTCTCCAAACCTATCCAAATTGGCTAAAATGTGAATAGCTGTAAATCTTAAACTAATCATACATTTCAGTGCAAATCAACCGTTTTGACTCATTTAACTCACCTTTTTATCATTTTCATGTGGAAATTATTTTGGATCAGTACAGGGGGGTGGATATCTAGGTGTCCAATAACCTACCCAAAACCTCTCCGAGAAATTATTAAAAAGCCTTTTGTCCTTTATAAAGCATATACATTTTCCCTTACGATCACTTAATGGATGAAAACATTGATATTGCACAGTTTCAGTTCAGTGTTTTATGCCTAGTGTGCCATTTTTTCACCATTATCCTTCATATACTGCTTCATCCTGTGCGGTGCCTTGGCAATGCTGTAAGGATCTGGTCCTGCAGTGGCTTCACTCTGAACAGTAGAGGGCACTGCTGGAGTGGCAGAGGTGGAGGGTCAAGCATGTTATAGGAACAAATTACATAATGCAGAAGCATTATAACACTGTGGTACACACAGCTAAATATGAAATCATTCACTCTTGTACTTCAGTAAACACTTTCTTCTGTATGCTTCATTATGTTATCTTTTGTTGCGTGCTCTAGGATGGCATTACTCTGTAGTGTGTTTCACAACTGTTGCTTTTTTATTTTTTTTATTTTACATTCATCTTGCACACATCTGGACACAGTAAATTTGAATACATATTTTCCATTCCCTAAGTGAAAAGCATACCCCATAGAGTACATTATGCACAAAAAAATTACAATACAATAAAATAATATCGGGAACACTGGCAATGTTCTAGCTTCACGGCAAATCGAGCCATCAAATATAACGCACGACCGAGCAACCAAACAGAACAGCGCTAAAATACTCAATTTCATTGTGAGTGGTATGAATTCAAACAAAGTAGGCCACCACGAGCCACTACGCTAACAGATATTATCAATACAAATATGTTCAGCATTATTAGCAGGCTAACAGTGCTCTATTACGACCGATGCAAATAAAAAATAACGATTATATATCTAGGTAATGACGTAGTGGAAAAACGAATGTATATAATCACAATCTTACAAGCTGTAATACTTACATGTCGAGGAGGATATCTTCCCCATATCGATAGGCATCCTCTTCTACAGTCTACGCTACAGGGATTAGATGAATCTCCGTCGCTTTCCTCTTCTGACCCACTTCCAAAAGCGATTTGGTCAAATGCGTGAAGTTTATCTTCAGCCATACTGTTAAACCCGTACAAAAGCGCAGGCAAACAATGATTACGCAGGCAACCAATGTTTACGCGCACTTATATCGCGTAGTGCGTCTTGCGTCACGACATGCGTAAAATTGTAGTGATTGAACAAGATTGCAGTTACGCTCGCCCTTAAAATAGTTAACCCAAGCTTTCAATTACACATGTAAATAACTTTTGGGAAGCTTGTCGTGCCTTCTATTGGATAAAACCATTGTCGATCAAACCAGAATAAAATTGAACGAGTCACAGCACTGCAATCAGAAAGAGAGGGTTACGCAGTTTGTATAATAGTATTACAATGCGCTGTGTATTTTTCAAACGGATTGTCCAAGACAATAAATGACCACGGAATCTTGAAAGGGACATATCTACGCTTAAATCCACGGTAGTATTGCACATGAATTCCATATTTAATAGCAGATATTGATAGTAGAATGGCATTGTATGATTTCACTTGTTTATGTCGGTATTGATAGCAGCGATTTGCACCGCTGTATTTGCATACGCTCGTGCTATTGGTGGGTTTATCTGGTTGCTGGACGGAATTCTGATATTATATGATGAATACATATATTTATGAACTCCCAACATAGACGCTATTGCCCACTATGTCACGCATGGGTAGGTATAGGCTGGTGGGGAGTGCTTGTTAAATGGACTTGCTACGGAAAGATAGTGACACTTAGAAACTACGCATTGGCCAGAAATCGTCGCGAATCGTCTACCAATAAAGTTAAAATACCGCGTTTGGGTTTTCCACTAATAGTTTGGCTGCAGGAGCAACACGTGTCTCAGTTGCGTAAAACGGTCTCGCATGCGCGACTATCTGAACTAAGGGGTTAAAACATTTTTGCAATAGTTTCTAAATCTGTACTGATTGAAGGTGTGATGCAAAAAAATCTGGCTTTTCTTTCTTATCACTGAAGACAATTTGCAAATATATATATATATAAAAATTGTTATAAAAAATTCAGAGTTTGGTGAATTAGCTTAATCTCACACTGAACAAAAAATTGAATAATCCAACCTTTAATTGAAGTATATGTATTCTGAGAAAAAAAAATTCCTCAAGAAATTTTTAATAAAACCACGTGTGCCACAATTATTGGCACCCCTGCATTTAATACTTTGTACTACCTCCATTTGCCAATAAAACAGCACTGAGTCTTCTCCCGTAACATCTAATAAGGTTGGAGAATACAGAGCAAGGAATCTGAGATCTTTCCTCTTTACAGAATCTCTCCAGATCATCCAGAGTCCGAGGTCCTCTCTTGTGCACTCTCCTCTTTAGCTTAGCCCACAGGTTTTCAATAGGGTTTAGGTCAGGGGACTGAGATGGCCATGGCAGAAGCTTGATTTTGTGTTCAGTTACAATTTTTGTGATGATTTGGATGTATTTTTCGGATCATTGTCCTGCTGGAAGATCCAATGACGACCCAGTTTTAGTTTCCTGGCAGAGGCAGCCAGATTCAGATTAAAAATGTCCTGGTATTTCTAACGAGGTTCCCAGGGCCTTTGGAGGAAAAACAGCCACACACAATTACGGAACCTCCACCATACGTAACAGTGGGGATCAGGTTATTTTCGGTATAGCCATCCTTCTTTTTCAAACACACCTTGAGTGTTGGTTGCCGAAAAGCTAAATTTTGTTTCATCTGACCATAGAACACGGTTCCAGTCAAAGTTCCAGTAGCGTTTAGCAAACTCCAGGCGCTTACATTTGTGGTGAAATGACAGGAAAGGCTTTTTTTCTGGTATGCCTTCCAAATAAATAGTTGGCATAGTGGAGATGTCTAATGGTAGTTTTGGAGACTTGATGACCCCAAGATGCTACTTTCCTCTGTAATTCTCCAACAGTGATGCTTGGGAATTTTTTTGCCTTTCTTACCATCCTTCTCACTGTGCGTGGTGGCAAAATAAACTTGGGTCCTCTTCCAGGCAAGTTTGTAACAGTTCCAGTTGCTTTGAACTTTTTAAGTATTGCCCTAAGGGTAGATAAGGGCATTTTCAGGTGAGTAGCTATATTCTTATAGCCATTCCCTGACTTATGAAACTCAACACACTTTTTCCTCATTTGATTTGTGTGTTCTCTTATCTTTCCCATGTCGATGTATGAATAAGAGAATATGGCCTCTGTGTCGCCTCATATTTATATCCCAGTGAAACAGAAAGTCATGGATAACTGCTTGAAAGTTCCTAAACACTCTGATCAACTTTAAAAAGTAAAATATAAATGGAAAAAATGCTTCAGTTACATTTTGTTCATAATTATTTCTAGGGGTGCCAATACTTGTGACACATGTGGTTTGTTAAAAATAATTATTTCTTGATTTTTTTTTTCTCAGAATAAATTTACTTCAATTAAAGGTTGGATTTTTCTCATTTGTTCAGTTTCTCATTTGTTCAGAGACCAAAAGGTGAATTTTTTATAACCCTCTTTACTCATCTTTACTCATATATACATGGGTGTGTGTGCATCTGTGTGTCTTTTCTGACAACGTCTGGGGAACTTCTTCCCAAGAAATCATTTGAATGCAGATAACCATGGAGACTGCACAGAGCCCAATGATTTTCTGATGTTTTGGGCTTAATCGGGTGGCTGTTTTCATTTCCGCTCATGCATGAATACCAGTCTCTCTCCTGAACACTGGCATTCCACAGAGGATTGCAGCAGAGGGGGTGAAACAAAATTCGGTTTGATTTCCTCACGTTAAGGAACCGCACAAGATAAATCCAGTATGCATTTACAAGTAGTGGATGTTTTGCCCCCCAAGTAACTTAACATGCAATATCACACAGTGAAATGCACCAACACAAAATAAAGCAGAATGAATGAATGAAATGGAAAAGGTTTGTGGTCTGCATTGTGAATACTGCTCGCCCCTGATCTGGACTTTCTCTCCGGTGGTGTGAAGATGAATTTCTCACCGTCTTGGCGCACACAATGGGTCCTCAGTCTTGCCCAGGGTTGGGCTGGCTTTCCGGGGGCCGCTCGCTATTCACTGTGTGTGTCTCCCAACAGAGGCGACCCATGTTTGTGCCAGGAAGAGGGTGAAAGGAGGCAGGCGGTGTCTGGCGTGGGGCATGAGAGGGATCCGGGAAACCTGGGGGGGGGGGGCGGGGGGAGCGCCACCACGTTCATCGCCACCATGTTCATCGCAGCTCGCGTTTAGAGCACCTCGAAACAGTGGTGCGCCACCACGTCCATCGCAGCTCGCGTTTAGAGCACCTCGAAACAGTGGTGCGCCACCACGTCCATCGCAGCTCGCGTTTAGAGCACCTCGAAACAGTGGTGCGCCACCACGTCCATCGCAGCTCGCGTTTAGAGCACCTCGAAACAGTGGAGCGCCACCACGTCCATCGCAGCTCGCGTTTAGAGCACCTCGAAACAGTGGAGCGCCGTTGCTTTTCGGGTGTCTTTAGTGTTTATTTCACACTTCGGTCGCCACTCTCATTTTCAATTGCTCTATATTAGGCGGAATGTGTCAATGAAGCGTCATGTCCACACACCGTGTAATGCTCTCCCCAAAATGCTTATTGCAAAAGCATGAAAGGAAATAATGTTTCGGTCCAGTGGAGATCTTTGTCAGGTGATGCAGGACGGATCCCATGAAAACACCACCCACAGTGATCTCCAGCAGCAGTGATCTCCAGCTGCAGTAGCTCCCTCAGTGCTCAGTGAACACTCAAGCATGCTGAAGGCTGCTCAACCTTCCATTTTCCCTTCTTTGCCCTTCCGTTGCCCTTGACAGCATTAACCCCGAGTATGTAAATGAGTGGAGACCTGAATAGATTTTGTTTTTCAATGCAACTAATTTGGTAAACGGCGAAATTCTCAGCGCATAGCCCGCAGAGGTTGGGCATGTGCTCCGCAGCTAAAGTGCGTCCATCCTCCGTTCCCCTCTGGCCAATCAGCACTTGTCATCAAGGTTCCATTTGCAATTTTATCACCGTGTTCCCGTTGCTCTGGCAACCGGCATCAGCATATCTCCATGAGGCTTTATGTGGCCGGCCCCTTCGCTGAGCAGATCTCCCCACTGCGCACCATGTGGGTCTGGTGATTAGCTTTTCTCTGCACAGCCCCGACTGGCAAAAGGGTGCTGGGAATTAGATAAAGCATAATTAATACGGTGATGGAGGGGGGGGCATTGTTTGCATTGTCACGTCGCTGAAGCGTGGTGAGGCCAGCCCATGTCATCGGCGCTCACGGACAATAGAGCAGCTGTAATACAGCGCTGAGGACCTGAGGGGAGCGAGAGAGAGAACACCGCACCTCCTTTTCCTTCCGTGAACTGGAGACCGTACTGCACCGGACCGCACCGCCCCGAGCTCCTCCGGGCCGGCACAGAGCGAGAGACACGTGGGGGGTTTGGGGGGGGACGCGCGGAGGAGAGTTTGTTCTTCTCACCGCTGCACCTTTGCACCTCTGCACACCCGCCTAGCGCCCGTGGTTTCCAGCTGAGGTGACCGGGTGTATCCGCGTCAGGGTGACCGCAGCGGGGGCTGAGGAGGTTTGGGAGGGGGAGGGTGAGGGGGAGGGGATGGATGCTCTGCCATGTGGAGCTCTCTCTGTCTGTGGGCTGAAGAGAGAGTGACGCCTCGCCGTGCTCCCGCCGTGTAAGCCCAGGCGCTCGTCAGGCCTGTCTTTCCCAAAAGAAAGCGGTTTGTGATGCGCCCGTGAGCTCGGCTCTGCCTCCTCGTGACAATGTTGAGGTTAAAAGCCTTCTGTCTGGATTACTGGCAGTTTCTCTGTCTGCAGCCACTCAATGGCTTTTACAAAAGGTAAGGTGAAATTTCATATTCATGTATTTAAATAAAATTCTAGCCTGCCTTATTACCAGCGGCGATAACTTATTTTTGTTGTGTTTCCTGTTTTCTCAAGCCCTGAGCACTAAGTTAAACATGTCCCTCTGACTTCTCATTGTTATGTGAGTGTGGGGAATTATAAAAGCTTCTCTTTGACAGGTTACCATTGTATTGCTTGCTTTATGAAAAACACATGCATGCTTCATTTTCTATAGGCAGTACCACTGACCATATAGTGTTTATATACAATACAGGGAATTTCCAGCTAATTTGCAGTGTGGGAGTGTGTGAGATTATCACATTGCACCAGGCTTGTGTGGGATGCCTGGTGAGCATTAATTTCTAGCGTTAGGAGAGCTTTTTGGAGTTCATTGTTCAGTTAATTGAGCTGCGCCACACCTAACCCCGCCCCCACCCCCTTGAGTCGGAGCCCCACTCTGGCCCCCCTGCCACTCACCCAGCTCTGCTTTGTGGCGGGGCAGTGGCGGGGCAGCTCAGACTGGGTGGGCCCAGGCATGCGGGGGCCATGGCGGCCCAGAAGGTCCTGGTGCAGCTGTGGGTCAGTTTCCCTCTCTCGACTATAGCATCTCTCTCCGTCCATCTCTCACACGTGTGACTGCAGACAGTCAGCAGGTCTATAGGCCGACGTACAGATGCACAGACATACAGAGAGTGCCAGGTATTACTGTATGCTGAAGTAGCTCACACCTCTTTCATTTAGCACATTTCTAATCCCACTTTCTCATTCTTCTTCTGGCTAATAGTAGGTTTTGTGCATTTTAAATGCCAAGTTAACAATTATTTTGTTGTATTTGTATTGGTGCTTTAACTCATTTTTGTAGCCACTGGATCACTTTCGTACCATGACTCTCAGACTTATTTTCCCTCAAAGCCAACTGCTAGGTTCTGGTGTCCTATATCACACACATTACAAGAAAGGAAAACCGTGAACACGTGGAAAAGTTCACAGGGCTCTATCGGGCTCTGTAATATTCCCATATTTATTTTCATGTATGAGGAAAAACAGCTCTGTTTTGAGTTCACCTCAGAGCGGATCAAAGCTCTTCAGTTTAACGGCATGCAAATGAGGAGTTGTAAGTGTAAAAATCCTTCAGCCCTGGAGGAGGTACATCTCTCTGTGTGTGGATTGAACTGTCAGACACCTTCTGGGCCCATTATTTATGAACCTGCCCTTCCCCCTACTGGGTTTCTCTTCTTTGTGAGAATTATGGCTGTAATGTCTTTTACCTCCTGGCAGCAGTGCTGTATATGGTGATTTTTATCCCACTGTATGCTGTGGCTGGTGAGGAAGCTCCTTTTCTGTATTCTGTCTCTCTCAATAAACCTTTCACTTGCTTTTCTACACACTATTAAATCGTGTGTGTGTGTGTGTGTGTGTGTGTGTGTGTGTGTGTGTGTGTGCTCTAGGTCCTTCTCACATTTTTGTTCTTGTATATGGTGTATATAAAATTAAAAAGAAAATGAATTTGGTGCAAGTGGTCCATGCTAGAAAGGCGATTTCATGGGCACCTGCACACAGCCAAACTACTAAATAACCTCCGTGCACTTTGTTCCCCTGCAGATGTGTGTGAGTGAGGGAGCAGTTCTGTTTTTAATGTGTGTGAGTCTGCACCCTCCTGAGAGGCTGGAGCAGAGGATAGAGACATCTTACATTTCAATCAGGGGAACGAGCGCACCACCCTGCCAACACAAACAAACACATATCGCATCTTTATTAGCCTACATCACCAGAGTGCCACGCTTGATTCGGTAAATAAATAACGGCTATGTACAAAGGTGGCGGCAGCGGTTGTGACCGACTGCTCTAAGAGCGTCCAACCCTGCGCTCTTCCGTTGGTGCGCTCGGTCGCCCCCCCCCCGTACGTGTGGGTCACCGCCTTACGTTGTGCCGTCTGCTCTGAGTGCACGTGGGGCCTGATAATCCTGTCTGTGTCTTGGGCTCCCAGCGCTGCTGCTGCTGCTGCTGGGTCTGCCATTGCGGGGAATCACTTTGTTCCTCTTCCTTTTCTTCCTCCCTGATCGAGAGACGCCAGACGTCAGCCCCCGTGCGCTCTGCTCCGAACGACTCCATTAACCCAGTCGCTGACACATCTTGACAAACCCAAGGAATATTCTACCAAAGCCTGGTTTGAGAAATGTGAAAATGCAAATGTGAGTCGCTAATTAGTGTAAATAATTGCTTCATTTTAAGCCCAGGGGATTTGGCAGGAACTAATGCTCGCGAGCATGTGGTCCCCCAGTAATTGGCTTTTCCCGCTCATGCTCAAACTAAAACACTTTAAAATGCGCCACAAGACACAACAATATCATATAAGCCGTTGCTTAAAATGAAGGATTTATTAAGTGATTCTAATGCGATGCACATACGTCTTCACTCCTGCTCATGGGAGGATATATAGTTATTGTTTAGAGTGCAGGTGCCTGGGTTCCATATCAGATATGAACAAGAGGTCTCCATCTTCCACAACCCCCATTAAGCTGGGGTCCTGGGAGAGCTGATAAGAGTGGCAGCTCCACAGTCAGATTTGGGAAATGGGTCATACATATTCCCTTTGACTAGTGCAGTACAGCTGGAGCATTTAGACCCTACTACATTGCTTAGACCTTATTATTATCATATATTAGACATTACTGCATTCTGGCTTATTTCCAAACTCTGGTCACTGGATTCTCAAATCTATAGATAATGGACTAGGCCTTTTTGTTCTGGTTTTTGTTACCCCTACCACTTATTGAGTAATAAATGTATCATCTTTTTATTTTTTGCTGGGTGTTGTATTATATATCGAGGCAGGCTTTCCTGTCACATAAGCAAAAAAATGTGTTCTCATACAAAAAATGGTGTTCCCATAGGGTAACATTGTGGTATTAATTATGGTTTAATTTGAAGCGTGCAGTAGGGCAGTGCCATGCGGAGGTGGTTTATGGTCCTATCTGCGGATGCTCGTTCCCAGTCCTGTCATTGCAGTCGGCACAGTTTCACAGCTGGGGACGAGCTCTCATTGTGCTCTCTCGCGGTGTTAGCGCCAGAGGCTGCCCTACAGTGTTCTTTTCGAGTGAAACCATCCTTCTCCTTTGTTTCATTTCCCCCGATGTGGCATATTACTAACAAGGTCTCTGACCCAAGTGTAGCTGTGCATGGGAGCGGGCGTTCCAGGAACAGGAAGCGGTGCTTCACACTGCTGTGGCCCAAGTGTAGCTGTGCATGGGAGCGGGCGTTCCAGGAACAGGGAGCGGTGCTTCACACTGCTGTGGCCCAAGTGTAGCTGTGCATGGGAGCGGGCGTTCCAGGAACAGGGAGCGGTGCTTCACACTGCTGTGACCCAAGTGTAGCTGTGCATGGGAGCGGGCGTTCCAGGAACAGGGAGCGGTGCTTCACACTGCTGTGACCCAAGTGTAGCTGTGCATGGGAGCGGGCGTTCCAGGAACAGGGAGCGGTGCTTCACACTGCTGTGGCCCAAGTGTAGCTGTGCATGGGAGCGGGCGTTCCAGGAACAGGGAGCGGTGCTTCACACTGCTGTGGCCCAAGTGTAGCTGTGCATGGGAGCGGGCGTTCCAGGAACAGGGAGCGGTGCTTCACACTGCTGTGGCCCAAGTGTAGCTGTGCATGGGAGCGGGCGTTCCAGGAACAGGGAGCGGTGCTTCACACTGCTGTGGCCCAAGTGTAGCTGTGCATGGGAGCGGGCGTTCCAGGAACAGGGAGCGGTGCTTCACACTGCTGTGGCCCAAGTGTAGCTGTGCATGGGAGCGGGCGTTCCAGGAACAGGGAGCGGTGCTTCACACTGCTGTGGCCCAAGTGTAGCTGTGCATGGGAGCGGGCGTTCCAGGAACAGGGAGCGGTGCTTCACACTGCTGTGACCCAAGTGTAGCTGTGCATGGGAGCGGGCGTTCCAGGAACAGGGAGCGGTGCTTCACACTGCTGTGACCCAAGTGTAGCTGTGCATGGGAGCGGGCGTTCCAGGAACAGGGAGCGGTGCTTCACACTGCTGTGACCCAAGTGTAGCTGTGCATGGGAGCGGGCGTTCCAGGAACAGGGAGCGGTGCTTCACACTGCTGTGACCCAAGTGTAGCTGTGCATGGGAGCGGGCGTTCCAGGAACAGGAAGCGGTGCTTCACACTGCTGTGACCCAAGTGTAGCTGTGCATGGGAGGGGGCGTTCCAGGAACAGGGAGCGGTGCTTCACACTGCTGTGACCCAAGTGTAGCTGTGCATGGGAGCGGGCGTTCCAGGAACAGGGAGCGGTGCTTCACACTGCTGTGACCCAAGTGTAGCTGTGCATGGGAGCGGGCGTTCCAGGAACAGGAAGCGGTGCTTCACACTGCTGTGACCCAAGTGTAGCTGTGCATGGGAGCGGGCGTTCCAGGAACAGGAAGCGGTGCTTCACACTGCTGTGACCCAAGTGTAGCTGTGCATGGGAGCGGGCGTTCCAGGAACAGGAAGCGGTGCTTCACACTGCTGTGGCCCATTAAGTACGCGCAAAATGAGACGTAAAAATGTTTTGTGTTTGTTTTTAATTTCCTCTTCATAAGTAATGGATTGTGCCTAATCAATTGGCTAATTTCTGCCTTTGGCACATTTTTGGTGTTTGATGACTCTCTTTTTCCTGTTATAAAGTGCCATTGAGTTGTCAGCTCATGGCTCCTGTGTTCCAACTCTTCGCTGTTTTGCCATCTTAAAAGGTCTGTGGGGGCAGGAGGGTGCTGTGTAGGGACCAATAGACAAGCAGGTTTGTTGGCAGGCTCGCTGTGGTCATGAACTGGAACTTTTTACACACTGCCCTGTCTGAGGCCGTAACGAGAAAAGGCTAGGAGCTGGGTTAGCGAGTGGTTTGTGTTTTAGCTCCGGCAGCCCTTCAGGAGATCGTTTCAGTCCCTTAGTTTCAGCAGCGAAAGGAATGGTAAGGGCCTGTTTAAGGCGTAAAGGTGGATGGAACGTTGACCGGAGGGTCAGAAAGTCCACCGGTCAGCGCCTGTGCATCACGCTTGGCTGACGTAATCACGTGTCACATGGTGTGTGGACAGTCATGAGCATTTCTGTACCGGTGCATTCGGTTTGACAGGAGGGACGGCTCGGTGGCTGACTGCACGTATGCGCGCGGCATTCACACTGCCATTCATGTCCCGTTCCCGCTGCTCCCAGACTTCCCTGAGGCAAAGCACTTGTGAATTCACCCGAGATGTGTCAGGAACTGGGAAAGCCAGCGACACAGTGATAAATGGCCAGGCCGTCGGCGCATATATCATTCTCCGACGCAATGGTGGACTTGCTGTGGCAGCCGTCGGGCGGCACTTTTCTGGAGTCTTCCCTGAGCTCCGGGCTGTTAGCTGCTGCTGTCCTGGCGATAGTCTTTTTCCTTGGCTGCTGACTGAGGCATACAGCCCAGTTACCTGCTCTGTGACTGCTGACTGAGGCCTACAGCCCAGTTACCTGCTCTGTGATTGCTGACTGAGGCCTACAGCCCAGTTACCTGCTCTGTGACTGCTGAGTGAGGCCTACAGCCCAGTTACCTGCTCTGTGACTGCTGACTGATGCCTACAGCCCAGTTACCTGCTCTGTGACTCCTGACTGATGCCTACAGCCCAGTTACCTGCTCTGTGACTGCTGAGTGAGGCCTACAGCCCAGTTACCTGCTCTGTGACTGCTGAGTGAGGCCTACAGCCCAGTTACCTGCTCTGTGACTGCTGAGTGAGGCCTACAGCCCAGTTACCTGCTCTGTGACTGCTGAGTGAGGCCTACAGCCCAGTTACCTGCTCTGTGACTGCTGCAGATTAATCTGACCATCTGGAGGCGAGGAGCCACTGCTCAAAACCCGGAACACTGTGCGTCCTCCAACTCCAGTAGCGGAGGAACAGCGACACGGAGCCTCCTTTTCCCCATGAGCCGACCACCAAGAAATCCCTTTCCTCAAAAGCGTGAGACGGCACCCTCTAGCCACGAGGTTTGCCATACACCCCGCCATACACCCCACCTCCCCCAATCCCTGGCAGGACATCCGCGGAGCTCGCGCGGAACTGCCCGCACCTGATTGGCACTCAGCTGCCTCCACGCCCTCTGGGGAGGGCTGGCTCCCGTCCCATCCTCCACCTCTACCTCATCCCTTTCTTCTTCTTGGCCGTGGAGCCAAGCGAAAATGCGCTCTGACTGGTGCTGGAGTGCCGTGTCCGCCAGGCCTCCAGGGAAATATCCTACAGACCAGCTGCTCCTGTTTCCCGCCTCCAGGGTCCCGTGTCACATCCTATCCTCACAGCGCCAACCTCCAGGGGCTGCTGCTCAATCCTCCCGCTGTCTTACATAAGTTGGTATTTGGAGTGTGCCAGCCTCCGCACAGCACAGATGTCTGCATCCAGTGGGTCTTCAGTCAGTTTAAATACAGAATGCTCGCTGGGTACTCGCGTCATGCTCCAAAAACGCATAATCTGTTTGTTTCTTTAAACAGAGAATTGAGATAATATAGGTTTGATGTCATGAAAGTCATGCACTTTGATATTAATCACAGCAATGACGTGTAGTTATATTGATCTCGTTGTGCCGTATTTACAATCTCATCAAAAAAAAAAAGCCAAGTTACTCACGCATAGCCTTACAACTAACAATATTGCCTATTGTAGCTCACACTAAATACACTAGCTCTATTCCAAAGCAATGCTATGCAAACTTTCCTAAATTATTTAATGCAACTTGGCCCTGTGTTTCTTCATCTTAGCATGTGAAGAGATTGTGCCTCATGGAACAACTATCGATTTCAATGAGTGGTTTTAACAGTTGATGAATAATTACACTCCAGAAAGGATATGGTTATACTTTGTTGGCAAGTTTACTTTAGAGAAGGTTTTAAAATGTTAACTGCTGCTACAGATTTCTTTACAGCGCTCTCTAGGCTATGCATGAGTAACTTGGCTTTTTTTTATGTTGGAGGCATTTTGACTTATTTTTGGTAGGTAACTAATGATGAATAATGCAAGATAATGACATTGAGAGAGACATGCAAATAGAATACATGCATTCCAAATAAATGCATGCAAACATTTGCGTTACCAAACGCCCTCTACTGACGAGAATGATAACATTTTTCCTATTACCGATACCCACAATTACATTAAAAGAGTTTGTAGATAAGCTGTATTTTATGTCTAATGAAATACAATGAACAGCACAACCTGAGCTATGGATCATGAAGAAGCATGCAAATTAATTAACCAAGTCTATATGGAGAAATGCATGCACAATAGTCGAGATGAAAACACATTCTAGCTGAAAGAAAGACAAACAGCCTAAATAGTTAGTACAGCCTAAATAGTTTGCACAAGTAAAATATGGAAATATGCGAACAATTTTTTTCTTGTCGTGACATTTGTGAAAGACAAACCAGAGCGTTGCAGCGAGGGACGCTATAGCAGGCAACAACAGTAAACTACTTTCTTGTTCGCTTTCCTCTGGTTTGCCTTTCACAAATGTGATGGCAAAAGAAAAACTTTTTGCGTAGCTTGAAGCGTCCACGTTCGCGTATTTGCATGAGGTATGTTTCGGCCCTAACGTTGGCTAACAAGCTTAATTGGACAACGCATATTTCACAGGAATCTTAGCCAGAAAGAAAACAATAGATACTACTAAGAAAGTAGCCTACCAGAAATTATTCTACTTATTATTATTATAATTAAACGTGTTTGCAGTAAGCTACATTGTCTGCAGAGTAGCATAGACGAGAGGCATGTTCGGAGGCTATTTAAATTTTAAGTGACTAACCATGACACAGATATGTTTGGGGAATTGGAGGTTTATAAATACGATCTCTTCAGGTATTGCAGCTTTTAGTAGGCTATCATCAATTCTTAATGTAGTATTGTAAATTCTTAATTGTCCAAGTAGTTAATTTTATGGTGACATTGTGTTATATGTGAAAAGGATAAACTGAACAGAGCTAAAGAGAAGAAATGAATAAAAACATAGTAAAGAAATGTTGGCTGGCGAGTATTGAAGGTTTGGTTTCCACAGTGAGTAATGACCGCAAGAGCACAGCAGGCTCCACATAGACACATTTTTTTGTCACTATTTGTATGAGATTAACACATGTAGCCAATGGCACAGTTATTTATAGAATTTTTTTTTTACATCAATGCAACTATGTGAAAAAACCAGATGATATTCTGCATTAAAACATTTTTCTTTGCTTGACAAATGGCCATGGGATACCTGTTCCCATAACGTAGCTAGCCTGCATTCTGCCGTGGTGTCCAGTGACTGAATTGTTTCACATGATATAGGCTATAGGCCATTTGTCAGTGTCCGTCTGACTTTCACCATTTCGCTGTAGTACAAGTGAAACATTGAACAGTTAATATTGGAAACGTCTTTTGCCTTTGCAATAAAAATATGTTTGTTAATGTGAAAAAAATCACAGTGTAATAAATGAAAAGTATGTAACAGTTGCACATAATTTTTGTTGAAAGTGAACTTGTGCCTTGTTGGACTCGAAACCCCAAACCCTCTGTGTGAGAGGCAGCAACTGTAACCAGTAGGCCACAGTAGCTTCATGGAATACACAAAGCCATATAGCAGTTTTGTCTGTGATTGTGTGATGTATTGACATTAGTTTGAAGAGTTTTTTTTGGACAATAAGCTTGGGAGAGCAGGTATGTGATGTTGTTATCCAATGGGGAGAATTATTTTTTGAGGGTACCTGCCATCCCAATACACTGTATGTTACATTGCACTAATTTATTTTGCAGATGTCCTTACCCAGAGGTCTTCCAATGTAGGAGAGCAGAAATGCATTCACTTGATTTACATGAGCAATAGTGCCAGACCTGGCGAACATTTGCAGACCAGCCAGTGAGTGTACATGTGACATCACTAAAGCACTAATGCAAATTAACTGTGCTAATCGTAGTTAGAATTAGCACGTATGCTAACTATGCATGTTCAGCATACACATGCAAACTCAGCTTTTCGCATTTTACACATTGCTGGTAGAGAAACACTCAGTAACTCTCAGTAACGCTCAGTAACGCTCAGTGTTACATTTCTCGGGGGCTGTCGGTGCCTTTGTCCTGATCCGTACAAGGCAGGTTGGTGCGCTTATGGTTTAGATTTTTTCCGCAGTTGTTTGGCAGCCGGAAACCATGGGCTTACATGGGCTGGATCCAGGCCAGGCTGGCAGGCCAGCACTGCTCATGAATATGCAGCTAGAGCAAAATGGAATGTATTAATTTAGCTTAATCTCCTTTAATTTGATTTCTTTAAAATAAAAGCTTCTGTCTGTTTAATTGTATATATTTACAGTGTTAATGCAGTAATATCATACAGTTTAATATGATCTCACTTTAATATATTCATCAGTGTTTGAACACAAGACCATCACTTCCTCTGGTTTTCCTTATCTCTTTTTAATCTCCCTTAATCTAGTGCCATGCAGATACTTTCATTAATGTGTCCTACTAATCATATGTATCATTATTATTACTGGTTCATATAATCAAACTCTTTTTGTTTGAGAGCTCACCACTTTCTACAGCCTCCCATGGGTGTCTGCTTTATGCAAATGTTAAAATGTTCCAATTTACCATTTAAAAACTTTTAGAAATTAATTAAGCCATAGTGAATTTTTCATTGCACAAAATGGTTCAGGGACCTTCCATACCCTGACCCTTGGTAAGTCTAGAATGCGTTTCTGTTTGTGTATACACTGAACTTTGCAAAACGCGGCGATTACAATTTGGGAGGAAGTGACGAAAAAGAGCGATGGTGATGCTGCTGACGTAATTTGGCACGCGACGCTGCAAACTAAACAGCACTAAACAATGCTGAATATTATCTTCTGACCAAATGCCAATAAGAGCTTGGACCTCTGCTTCCATAATTGTTGTTTGCTAGTAGTTGTTTGTTGCAGCTTCTCTCTGCTGATAGATATGTTTTTAGCAAGGACATTTAAAAATGTCAGTTTTGCTCGCCGTATGATGATTCACGGTATGGTATGGCGTTTGAAAACGGCCATTTCTCTCTCTCTCTCTCTCTCTTTCTCTCTTTCTTTCTCTCTCTCTCTCTCTTTCTATGCCCTTCTCTGTCTAAGCCCTTCTTCTCTCGCCATCTCTCCGATTAATTTTCGCTCTTGTACTCCTTCAATGGCTTTTCTGCTGTGGCATTTGGGTTTAATTTAGAACAGTGGTTTTTTTCCAGTCATGAATGTTTCTCCAAAGCCAAGCCCTGCTTTTTCTGAGGAACGTGATTATGACGTCATTGCCTCTCTGGCAGATCTGACAGGAGTGGCCGCCGAGTGTGTTCAGTGTCTTGGCTGAACTCAAACACCGTCAACGGTAAACAATCCCATGTTTAGATTCCATTACACTACTCCCTGTCATGTTATTAAGGCTGACATAATCGTATAAATGGTCCTATCCTGAGCTGTGAACTTGGGTTAAACTCAACCCCCCCACCGAAACACCGTGTTCCATGGGGAGGTGTGTCACTGTTGGACTTGAATTCAATTGGGCCTGAATTCAAGCCTCCTACAAGCAGGCCAGCCCAGCCAACCACCCCACAGACAGCTGGGAGTTTAGACAGTCCCAGCCAGATGATTTAGGGTGTATTATAGTCTACAACTAAGCAATATGGAAAAGGAGGAGGTCTTAGGGGGTGTGTGTGGACAGCTTGCATGAAAGAAGTAAACCGTGGACTCATTTTCCTAGTGTACCGCACTTTGTGGCTTTGCCATACTTGGTAATGTCGGAGCATATTAGTCTTTGCTGTTCACTGCTGGAGCGAAGGGCTCAGTGGAACAGGGACAAATAGAGCCAGACGAACAGCTCATGAGGAAGAACAACTGCAGAAACTCGAGCTGTGGGAGAAGGAATTAGTCATTTGTTCTCAGGAGGGTCAGGACCGCAGGACAGATTTGGAGGTCCTGGGGAGAGTGAGAGAGACAGACGGAGAGAGAGAGAGCAAGAGAGAGAGAGGAGTGTTGGCGTGTTTCTGAATTGGCAGTTTCCTGCCCGGCGACAGTCTCTCAGCGTGGTGTGTACGTGAGACTTTTCTACCCTTGGACCAAAAAACCTTTCCGACGAGTCTCCAGTCTCCAGATGAGCGATGTCACTGCAATGTGGAATCTAATGTGGAAGTACTGCATTTCAGTGAGGACAATGAGGTAGGATATCCTGTTTCATCAGGAATGAGCTTGGCTATGGAGAGCTGGGAAAAGGAGCAGACCCGCAGAGCCTTGTGATTGGCATGAGAGTAACAAGCCCAGATTCCATCACATAGCTGTCACCTGCTCCACACATTTACAATACGGTCAGATTAGCCATGCGGGTGTTGTGTTACTCCTGCTCAGGAATGGCTAAAGGAGAGCTGCAAACTGAGAGTTGATTTGGTTTGTTTCACTTTCGTATTGACGCATTTTTAGCATAGCAGTTTGAAGTACCTGTGTTTATTTATTTAAATTTCACCTTAACCTTGTCTGTAACTAAACTGTTGATTTGGGGTTAATCTCTAAAATCCGCAATGATACTTTTGATTGCGGGGATATTCTTCATATGTCACTATCAGAGTCAATCCAATTATCAGAATCAGATGTTAGTTTCAAGGAGGTTATTTTTCTCTTCAAGCAATGCAAAGTTCTGCTGTGCTCCGAGCTGTCGCATGCGCTTACAGCCAGTAGAGGACCGATCTTCAGGGACTCTCTTAATGTATTTATCAGTCAGCCAGTAGAGGACCGATCTTCAGGGACTCTCTTAATGTATTTATCAGTCAGCATGCTGGGACAGTAAGGGCGGAGTTGAGCATTAAAAATGGGTTTGTGGCACCTTGCCGCATTTATAATCCTTTATCCTGTTAAATCATGCAAAGGTGTCATATACAGCATAGGGGATGTTTACAAGATTCGTGAGTGAAAGAACAGTTAAAGCATTTACGGCCATGGGCTGCTGGTGTTTCCAGATAGCAAGGCTTCAATTAGTGGCTGTAGGGTTAGCCCAGAGCCTCCGTAGTCAGCAAATTATCCGATCACTACCCATAAATTGTATGGTCTGTAATTCAAATCTCAAGGATTGGCCGCGCAAAGCTTAAACCTTGTTTTTATAGGAAGCTGCTATTTGCTGGAACATTGCAGGGTACATATTTTATTGAATTTCTAATCCACATCTGGTACATGTAAAAATTTCTGTATAACTGGCCCTTCAGACTTTTTCCACTGTTACTCATGCTTGTAGTGTGTCAGTTCTCCTTTACATGGATCTACGTTCTCTGATGCAGTGATTTTCAACCACTGTGCCGCGGCACACTAGTGTGCCGTGAGAGATCGTCAGGTGTGCCGTGGGATATTATCCAACTTCACTTAATTAGTAACACTTTTGGTTGGTGGTGTGACTCAGGATTTTTTTTTATGGACAAAATGTGCCTTGGCTCAAAAAAGGTTGAAAAACACTGCTCTGATGGACTGTCGTACCAGTACCCATACACCAGTAAATACACACACACACACACACACACACACACACACACACACACACACACACACACACACACACACAATCACACGGGCACCACAGATGTTTGATGTGCTTTTAAGTCTAAAGGATCCTCTTAAGGGTGTGTCCCATGACGTCAGGCTGAAATGGCACTCAGAAGCCATGTAATCATCAAGCATAAGGTAATATGTGAAGCTCTGTTTCATGTCCAATTTTGGATTCCAATCAAGCCATAACCTTTAATTATCAAGTTCACCTCAGAATAGTAGTAGTGCATTAGCCTGGTGTCAAGTCTTATTTCCCCCCCATGGGCATTAGTTACACAGGCATTTACTGTAGGCACTTTGCACCCTCTCATTTGGGACCGGGCAGCATGCAGACTTTTGGAAGGAGGCCCTGTTCTCTGCTTGCTTAAGTATTCATTAATACTGTTGTTGAAGAGTTTGAGAGATTGTTTATGTGATGGCTGGCGAAACGGCAGCCCTCTCCATACTTTCGTCCGCATGCAAATTCATCCCGCAGGAGGAGCATTCCTGAGGCCTTGAGTCATGCTCGCCAGGGTCTTTCATTTCCGAACGTAGGCCTCGCTCGCCAGTTTATACATTTTTTCTTCATCCACTCTGTTTTTCCTCTGCCCCGTCCGCCACCCGCAGCCCGATCCCCAAGCATGTGTCCTCCTGGTCGCGCCGCAGAGACGAGACAACAGCAGCTGGAGGAAATGCCTTACCTGTTCCCCTCAGCTTGTCTGTAATAAATTTGCGTTCAAAGGCTCGCCCCTTTTGTAGAGAGCCCTCGGTGGTTAGCCGTGAGTGAAATGTTTTTCAGGAGCTCCAGCTCTTTTAAAAGACTGCCGTGAAACAGTAGAGCCGGAGCAATTTGATCCGGGCATTAAAGTCGCCGTCTGAGGGAGCAGAGGGTATTATTAATTTACTCTGTGTCCTCAGCTGAGTCTGCAGTGCCCGTCCGTGTCATGTTCCGTATGCATTCTCTCTCGCTCTCTGTCTCTTTCTCCCCAAGTAGAGAGAAAAGCAGGGGCTCTTCTGCTTTTTCATTGAAGACTTTATGAATCTGCCAGATTTCCTGAGCTTCCTGTGAGTGGTGCTGTGGTTTTTTCGCGAGCGGGACTCCAGCTCACCGTCTGCTGACCGCGCTGTCATTTTCCACGTGTGTGAGACCAGGGCTCGGGTGGGGGTGGCGAGGTAGGGGGGGGCGCATTTTTTGGAGGGATAAATCTCTTCTGTTTACACCAGCCTCTCTACCTCGGAGGGCTTTTTCAGAGGGGCCAGCCTGCTTCCGCTAGCAGCCACGCACACCAGCACACAGACTTCCGTCAGCCACCGGACTCGTCCACAGCCAGGGGCTTCCTCATTGGGCAAGAGCAACCGCACGGACTGTGCCTGCTCTTTGGAATACGTACCTGTCCCAGGGGGAAGAACCACAACAGGAGTTCTGTTTTTGTTTTTCCTTTTCTTCCCCCTTTCCTACCGCTCGGTCAGTTGAGTGAGAGCAAAGAAGTCAGTTAGATCAGCCGTCTCCGTTGCTGGTGAGTACCGTAGATCCAACCTTGGCTGGAACAGCCCAAAACTATGAGCCGCGTGTGACGTGCTTTTTTAAACTCGTTTCGTTTGTGTGAAATGTGGGGGGAAAGTGTGTTTTGAAAAAAGAGATTGTCCTGTCTTTCACACTTATTTTTCTTTGTGTCTGCTGGCTTGAGTCAGCAAAGAGTGGTCTTGGGCTATAGCATGGGGTCTGTCATTTGCGAGGAATTTCACGGTTTCATCCTGACTATGCCAGGAATTCCTTTCATGGTTATAGAGCTTTTTGTGAATTCAGTTAGGTTTTGTGTTTGTTTGTCATGTATGAGAAATGATTTAAGGTACTTTAAGCAGTAATATTTAATGTTTATAAGAATTTATTACATTTCAAAATCATGCGAGCAGCCTTTCTGGTTAGAGTTTGCAGGGGTGGAGTATATAAGAATTCTGGTGAAGTAGCCTAAATTGTTGTGTCATTTTGAGGTGAACAGTTTCCCCCCCTGTTCACAGGACAGGCAGGTTGTCTGAAAAAGCATGAACTAGCTCATACTGTTGGTGGGACTAAGGTCTTTTAAATGAATGGTGTCAACTCATGCTGTTTCTGCCAGACCCTGTTTCAGGTTCCCCACCTGTGTTTCTGATACAGTGCCAGCTTTCTAATTAGCTCTTATGAATATTTTAATGCTTACGTTTCATGTTTCTACAGGTCGCGGGAGTTTTATTTTACTGCCCTTTTTAAAGAAATGCATTATTTATTTATTTTTTTTAAGTGTGAAGATTTTTCTGTTATAATTTTGTCTTTTTTGAATCCCCTTTCATCTCTTTTTTAATTTTTTCTCCACTTTGTCACCCTTTGGGGCTACTGTTCAGTGAGAACAGAGCTCATGCACTAGAAGATAGGCTTAAATCCTATCCAGTGTTTTCTGTGCACTTTGGGGAGAGAGGATGATGGACCAAGCTAACAAGCTTGAAATAACTAAAATGTCCTCATGGGTAACTGTGACTGTATCAGTTTAGAATCAATAGGAGTACATCGCCAGGGTGACGATTTAGGCCTGAACCCTCCACTAAGCATTAAATTGGGGCCAATTAAAAAGCAATACCCCAGCAAATTTCAATTCTCTTAATACATGGATTGCCTGCAGGTGACTTTTTCAGAACATGTTGCTGATCTAGTCTGATTTTGAGCAATGAAGCACATTAACACAGTGATATCTGCACACTTTTACATTACATTACTTTTAAAGGATGGGAGAATAATTATTGTCTAATTATTGCATAATAATTATTATTGTATGATTTCTATGGCGGATAACCTCATATGTCATTTGGTACTGTATTTTGTAGCTGTGTGTTTTTGTAGCTAATGCCTGCTTTATGCAATAGGCCTATGGAGTCTGTTGTTGGCTAGGCATGTTTTACTTTGCAATCCAAGAAAGGCATTGCTGTACTCGGATGATCTATTCTTCCATATATCAAAGTCATGTATGTACTGTGGCTATTCAAAAATGGTATCTCTTTCCTTTAGTAAGAAAACTATAAACGCTATAGAAAGCCTTTGAATGAAACAGCATGTTTCTTTGCAACACCTCTGCTCACTCGAGTAGTAATGTGATAGTCAGCTATGTTGGTGCAATAGAACTGTGAGTGTGGGGCCTGCAGGTTTGCAGACTTGAGACCTGAGAGCATGAGAGTGCTGTTCTTACGTCCACATCATGGTCCTGTAATTATACTAAACATCCATCATATCTAGCTTGGTCCCATATGCCAGTGGTCAACATTTATGAGTTGAAATCTGTCTAAAATTGGTGTGTCATCCAGAAATATTTTACTTTTTTAAAGATTGGAAGCACTACCTTTCTATTGAGCCATTTGTTGGAATGATTCTAAACTGACTTCAGGCTGTGAAAAGTCTACTCATCGGTTTAAAATAAATCTTTATTTTCTACCTTTTTTCCTCAGGTTGCTTGTCTGCCATCGTATCACTATTTTTTGAGATGTAATGGATTGTACTGCTCTAATGCTAAAATAAAATCAGGACAGCCATGCACCACTTTGAAAAGCCACATAGCCAGGGGAATAGCTCATGCAGAATTTCATTGTTTTGATGAAAACTGGACCATATTAGAATGTTTTGATGAAAACTGGACCATATTAGAATGTTTTGATGAAAACTGGACCATATTAGAATGTTTTGATGAAAACTGCACCATATTAGAATGTTT
This sequence comes from Ilyophis sp. 1 JC-2022, assembly GCA_022702515.1. Classification (NCBI taxonomy): domain Eukaryota; kingdom Metazoa; phylum Chordata; class Actinopteri; order Anguilliformes; family Synaphobranchidae; genus Ilyophis; species Ilyophis sp. 1 JC-2022. The sequence continues at coordinate 52,904,011 of CM040396.1, forward strand.
TGATGAAAACTGGACCATATTAGAATGTTTTGATGAAAACTGGACCATATTAGAATCTTTTGATGAAAACTTGACCATATTAGAATGTTTTGATGAAAACTGGACCATATTAGAATGTTTTGATGAAAACTGCACCATATTAGAATGTTTTGATGAAAACTGGACCATATTAGAATGTTTTGATGAAAACTGGACCATATTAGAATGTTTTGATGAAAACTGGACCATATTAGAATGTTTTGATGAAAACTGCACCATATTATAATCTTTTGATGAAAACTGGACCATATTAGAATGTTTTGATGAAAACTGCACCATATTAGAATTATTTCTTCCATGTGAGGATATAGTACGCCCTCTCCACCCCCACGTCACTGACCCCAGGCCAAGGTCAGTCCCTTTATGCATAAGTTCTTAGCTCCCAGCTGGGGGGTTGTCAATGTTTTATACAAGAGTGGTGGCAATTTTCCTCAGCATTCATTCAAAATTCATGGCTACAGTGACCTCAGAACATTGACCAGGTCAGTCCGTCTCCCTCTGTAATGGGCCTGACCCCCCAGCCATTGCCACACCTCCTGCACTGCAGTCACAACTGTGTGGCCATTAGATTAACTACCACAGACTCTTAACTGCCATGTGTCAGAAGTGGGAGGAATCTACAGAGAAATATTGAATTCATCAGGGAGGTTTAAATGTCCTTTTAAGCACTGTTTTTATTTCTGATTTCCACCCAGTATTTGTGATTTAGCATGCTTCACCTTTCCCATTTTGAAGTACAACTCGCTCCCAGCAGGATGCTCTTCAGTCCATTATTTTCACTACAGGGTGCTAATGCTTATCGGAGAAATATGTTTGGGTTCAATATGACAAAATGCACTATACTGAGTGTCCACTGAAAACTTTTGAAAAAATAAAACAAAAAAACTTGTTATTTGTGAGAGATTGGTGAAGAAATGGCCTTCTTTTCCAAAAAGAGAAACCAGACCACGCCGTCTCATTCCGGGATTCCATTCCGGGATATCCACCTGAGCCCTGCGAGCAATGCAGTCACATGCTCTTACGTAACATTTACAAACATGGTAATGGTTATAATGTTGCCAGAAGACACACAGTGACAGGTCAAGTAGAAGCCTTCTGAAAGGGAAAATAAGATTAGTTAAAAAGAACACGGAAAGGCGGAAGACGGTGATATAAATCTGAACATTCTTAGCAGACGTGGCTTTAATCAAAACCTCAAAGACCAATCTAACGTGCCTGGGGTGTTTCACAGAGTTCCTCTGCATTTGCGGAAGTGCAGGGAGTGGAAAGGAAAGGGAAGATTAGACACGGTCATATGTCAAAATTCTGGTGCATTTTTAGAAGGAAGGTCTTTTTCTAGCCTGGTGGCAGACTTGTCATCTGGAAATGCTGAGGGAGTGTACCCCAGGCCCACATGATGCGCTTTATGGGGGGAAAGGGGGGGAGAGGTGTAACCCAATATCCACTCCTGGAGGGAAACCTAAGAACTGTTGTTGAAGAAACACCTCGTGTCTCTCTCTCTCTCTCTCTCTGAAGTTCCCTTGGCCCGCTCTTCCAGGGAAAACTATCCACTGCGATGATTATTTTCACAGGGTTTGTTTTCAGTGTTTTTGGCATTGGCTTAATCGTTTCAGAGTTGTGGTGGAGTCATTAAACCAACACCGCAATCTGTATCTCTTTTGGGAAAGGCCCGTTTTTCTTTTCCTTTTTTGGTTTTGGGAAATAAAATAGGGGTGGGGAAAACAACACACGGACGAGAACGGCCCTGTACCCCTGGAACCTGTCCCAAGCAACCTCTGCTGTGCCTGAGATGTTAAGAGGCTCAGTAAGGTTCACAGTCTGTTGATCCTGTACTAAAATGGCAGCACACGCTCAAATTAAAGGAACTTTAAGACTTTTGTTTGTGGAGTGTCGGTTTCCCTGGTCTTCGGCAAGATTCAAAGTCTTCAAATAGTTTGAAATGTTAAGAAAGATGGAAAGAGGCATCTGTAGTGTATTCATTGCTTTTCTAACCTCTGTACAGCAAATATTATGTTCTTCTAGTGCCGCTGTCAAAAACATCAATATTGCTGCATGATCTGCCAGGCAAATTAATCTCTCTTTTTGTAGATGTTTGTTGCACTGCTCTACTGTAAAATAAATCGAATTCAGACATCAGACTGCATTTTTATTATTTTATTCCCGGTATATAGAGTAGCGGCTGGCATCTGTGAACTTGGAGCCTATTACGTTAGTCATTTACTGTAGTATTAGACCTGACAGTTTGCTTCAGAGCCTTTGTGGTATATTGATTTAAGGATGGAGGGCATGGCACTTTATTGCTCCCGCTGGGTTTTCAGAAATAATGCATCACGGGGGTCTCTTCAGCCACCGTAGCGCGCACCTGATCAGATTGCATTACGCAATGGAGCAGAACATGCACCAGAGAAATGGCCCGCCCATCAATGCAAAATCACATTCGTTGGATGTTCTTAAGAAATACGGCAAATGTTGTGGCAATGCTGTTAAAATGTTTTGCGAGTTTCTTATGTGGCTGGAGAGCGCATTTGTGTTCCAGCGGGCCACGCCCTTCCCTCCACAGATCTAACACCTCTCGGCTCCATTAAAATGAGCGTCCCGCCTCCTCTGAAAGGGGCCGCGGTGGCTCGCGATGGGATGAATCCTAAATGAATCAGGTCGTTCTCTCGTAGAAAGGCGGCCCGAGCTCAGTATTTCATGCCAAGTGATAAAGTCTTAAGTTAAGTGCCATCGTCTCTGAAAGCTATTACTCCTAGGCTAAACGTTTATTTTGTTCCGAATTCTTCATGGAGACCTTGCTGTCCGCTTTACGGCTTTGGCTACTCTTCACCTCTTTGTTCGTAACTGGATTATGCTAAATAGTACAGGGTGAAAAGCAGGGGGGATCAATCACTCCGATCAATTTCCTGCCATTAACCATTCCTGCCCTGAAAAATCTCCATCGTGATTATGGGTAATTATTCAGGCAATTTTTTCACAGAAAGGGTTCATATCTGTACCACACCAGGGATGGAAGGAAACCCTCACAGTTTGTGAAGTGCAGTAATATAATAGTAATATTCTACAGCACGCTCTCCCACACTGGCTGTGAGCACCACACAGACTCCCAGCATGCTCTCTGCTTCTGCTCTCACTGTGGCTAACCTGGCTGCACCGCAGATCATGGGACGTATACTGCACAATATAAACGTGCTACACTGTAGACGTGACTGTGTCACGGACTGAGAATGTCATTGTTTTGTTTTCCTGCTACATTTAAAAGAAACTGCAGAAATACCCAAAGGAATTAGCTTTGCTACGTAAAAAAAAAAACAACACCCAGAAATGAAACATGAGCATGTATTACATTACATTACATTACATTATAGACATTTAGCAGACGCTCTTATCCAGAGCGACGTACATAGTGCATGTATGCATCACCGAGCATGGTGCTGCATGTTGAAATGGGCCCAGTGTGAACTTACATAAGCTGCCGCTCCACGGGCCTCTCTCTGAGCAGTCGTTTGTATTCCACTCATGCGACGGCGCAGTTGCCCTGCATGTTTAATTAGCGAGAAACGTGGGTTTTGCGGCGACGTGGTGATGAAGTCCTTAATCACTGGGACCGTGAGCAGATGACCGTCTCCCCCTGTGCCGTGAGCAGGCCCATTGCAGATGGGTGAGGACGGGTGTAATCGGGGAAGCCGTGTGCGCATTGACAGTAGGGCAGAGCAGAGGGCCTATCAATGGGGCTGGTCCAGCTGCTCTTCCCTCACTCTCGTTATGATAAACCGACAGCTCTGCGCACAGTCAGTGGTCCCCACATAGCAATCTGTCTTCTTTTTGCACTAATGAAAAGCAGTTTTAGCATCTGATTAGCTCTTGATATAAGGCTGTGTGTGTGTGTGTGTGTGTGTGTGTGTGTGTGTGTGTGCATGTGTGTGTGTATAGATTTGTTTGTGTATATTTATGCGTGTATGGTAGTATGTGTGCAGTTGTGGATTAGTGTGAATATATGTGCATGCCTGTGTAGACCTGTGCACTTTGTGTTTGTGTGTGTGTGTGTGTGTGTGTATCTCCCTGCATGCTGTACCATACACCCTCTGTTTGTCAATGAGTGTGTGAATGTGTGAATGCGTTTGCACTGAACTTGCTGCACATGATAGAAAGAGGTTAGCAGCTTCTGCCTGTCAGATTGTACTTGATAAATCGTGTGATTGCTTTGGAAAGACCTGGAACATTATAAATTCATTGCAGATTATTAGACCAAGGGAACAGATAATGGATGGTGAGGAGGTAATGAATGTGGGGGACATTGGTAGTCGTCACACAGTGAAATGACCATATTAATTTTTCACTATTTGAAATGCGCTTTCCTATTTTCCCTTGCGCTCCTATCAGGCCATTCACAGTGTGCCTCTTTCACAAGCTTCCTGTATACCTATCAAGCTGTATCCTCAGCAACAAAAGCAGTCATGTTAAGTTTTGCTGCTATAGAAACCGTTTTGATTAATCTACTAAAATGTCAGAGCGTAGTCTGCTACGATACACTCCTTGGGAAATGTCAGAGCGTAGTCTGCTACGGATACACACCTTGGGAAATGTCAGAGAGTATTCTGCTACGGATACACTCCTTGGGAAATGTCAGAGCGTAGTCTGCTACGGATACACTCCTTGGGAAATAATTGAAGTTCTGATATGTTTACTCATAACTCGTAAGGTTTTCCTGAGCTGAAAATGAAAGCATATATATATATATATATGTATATATATATATATATATATATATATATATATATACTACACATTCTTTTTGAAACAGCTGTTCCCTAACTGTCATTTTGAAACTTTATTTGATGACACAAGTTTTGACCGGAGATCTTTTGATGCCTGCTCTGTGTGACAGATGAAATCTGTGTGTCAGTAGGCACAAAACTACTATGTGCATTTTATTTTTTAGGTTAAATGATTTTAAATGAAGGAAGAATCACACAGTTTTTTTTATAGGCAAATTATTTTATGGACATAAAAAAATTTACAGGTAAATTATAAAAAGTTTAATTTCCCCCCAAATTTTCTATCTGCATTTGGACTCCCCACTCACCCTCATGTTGAACTTTTCATGTCAAAAACATACTGGAGTGTCAATCATGAGATGAAAAATAATTTTCAATGACACCAACCTCTTCCAGTCACATCTCAATAAGGTGAGAAAGGTAAATTTTATTGAAATATGGTGGCAGATTATTCCAGGTAGTTTGTTTGAATCAAATATGTTCTTAAACAGTCTAAGTGCATTTGATTGAATCCAGCCCGATGTCTTTGATGCTGAATTTCTGTGTTCCAGTTGAAAGTCTTCTGAACTGGCGCTCTGATTCTATGATTGTCTGTCTCTGTTGGTCTGCCCTTTCCTGAACTAAACTTGCTGAACACTGAATTTGCATACGTTATTGTTATATTGCATGCAAGTTGTTATTTTCTGAGCTATTTATGTGGCAGTTCATGGAAGGTTTGTATGTGTACAGCGTAATTGTTGGATGTACTGTACGATAAACAAGAAACAGGATTTATTTCAAACCATCCAAACACTGGGGTGGAACATGATTTTACTCAATTAAAGCGCATTCCAGCTTCCACTGGCTGTACACAGTCGGCTAAGTCCCTGTTGGGTTAATCACAAGCTGAGCGTTAGCACTAAGCATTGTTGTGAAAGCAAAGAAGCGTGTGTCCGTGTCAGACACCAGGATTTTGCACAGCAGATGGTGTGTATGCTGCACTGACAGCACAAAAAGGCACTTTGAACATTTTCCTCAGTAATGAGATCTGTGTTCTGTGCATACACTGGAAAAACCAAGAAGCCTAGCAGGGCCAAGTTATGGGCAGGGAAAGTATTAAAGATACACAAAGGGAGATTTGTGTCATATCTTCGTTTTTTTTTATACACACACACACACACACACCCATATGTGTAGATATATATATATATATCTCATCAAAAACGTCTCCGACGTGGGAAAAAAAGCCAAGTTACTCACGCATAGCCTACAGAGCGCTTAAGTCCTTAATTCCAACTTGAAAAAACTAGGCCTGCCTTTAAAAGTATTGATATTGCCTATCGTAGCTCACACTAAATACATTAGCTCTATTCCAAAGCAATGCTATCCAAACTTTCCTAAATTATTTAATGTAACTTGGCCCTGTGTTTCTTCATCTTAGCATGTGAAGAGATTGTGCCTCATGGAACAACTATCGATTTCAATGAATGTTTTTAACTGTTGATGAATAATTACACTCCAGAAAGGATATGGTTATACTTTGTTGACAAGTTTACTTTAGAAAATGTACAGGTTTTAAAATGTTAACTGCTGCTACAGATTTCTTTACAATTCACAAACAGACATTTATATCAAGAAACATCAAGTACAATAGAGAAAGGGGGGATGAATAAATAAATGCAGATAAAAATTTGTAATATTTTTTACATAGAAAATAGAGTACAGCATTAGAGTATAGAGTATAGCATTTTTACAAATGTATCTAGACATGGTTGTTGGTCAGATGATGGCAAATAAGTAATAGTATTAATTTTATTAACATAATGATAGTTATAATATTTGGGACCACAGGTTTTGATCCAAATATTCCAAATAAATAAATCCATAATAATAATAATAATACATTGTAATCATTCTGTGCTTTTCATAGACTCAAACATGCCCTATAGTGTAGTCATTTTTCTGTTTAATTTCTAAGTGCAACACATCTGAATCAGAGTATTTTCAATATAAATTATTCTCATTTTGCAGTTTGATGTTGATCATAGTTTCATTGACCACATTCTCTTGAGATGGTAAGTTGAAAAAACACAGGGCCAAGTTGCATTACAAGACGTGCTTACAGAATACATGCATTCCAAATAAATGCATGCAGACATTCGCGTAACCATAACGCCCTCTACTGACGAGAATGAGAACATTTATCTTATTACCGATAGCCCACAATTACATTAAACGAGTTTGTAGATAAGCTGTATTTAATGTCTAATGAAATACAATGAACAGCACCACCTGAGCTATGGATCATGAAGCAGCATGTAAATTAATTAACCAAGTCTATCTGGAGACATGCATGCACAATAGGCTAGACGCAAACACATTCTAGCTGAAAAAAAGACATACAGCCTAAATAGTTTGCATAAGTAAAATATGGAAATACGCAAACAGTTTTTATTTTTTTTGCCATGACATTTGTGAAAGACAAACCAGAGCGTTGCAGCGAGGGACGCTATAGCAGGCAACAACAGTAAACTACTTTCTTGTTCGCTTTTCTCTGGTTTGCCTTTCACAAATGTGATGGCAAAAGAAAAAATGTTTGCGTAGCTTGAAGCGTCCATATTCGTGTATTTGCATGAGGTATGTTTCAGTAAGCTACATTGTCTGCAGAGTAGCGGAGACAAGAGGCATGTTCGGAGACTATTGTAATTTTTGTAAGTGAGTAACCATGACACAGATATGTTTGAGAAATTGGAGCTTTATAAAGCTGATCTCTTCAGGGATTGCAGCTTATAGTAGGCTATCATCAATTCTTAATATATTATCATACATTTTTAATTGTCCTAGTAGTTAATTTTATGGTGACTTTGTGTTATGTGTGAAAAGGATAAACTGAACTGAGCTAAAGAGAAGAAATTAATGAAGACATAATAAATAAATTTTGGCCGAGGCGAGCGTTGAAGGTTAGACATGACCACAAGAGCACAGCAGGCTCCACACAGACACATTTTTGGGTCTGCATTTGTGTGAGATTAACACATGCAGCCAATGGCACAGTTATTTATATATATTTTTTTTTACATTAATGCAACAACTCAATGCTAACCAGATGATATTCTGCATTAAAACATTTTTCTTTGCTTGACAAATGGCCATGGGATACCTGTTCCCATAACGTAGCTAGCCTGCATTCTGCCGTGGTGTCCAGTGACTGAATTGTTTCACGTGATATAGGCTATAGGTCATTTGTCCGTGTCCGTCTGACTTTCACCATTTTGCTGTAGTACAAGTGAAACATTGAACAGTTAAGATTTTGTTAATGTGAAAATAATAACAGTGTAATAAATTAAAAGTATTTAACACTTGTTAAATCAAGCACACACACAACATTGTTTTTGCTGAAAATGAACTTGTGCCCTGTTGGGCTTGAACCCCCAATCCTCTGTGTGAGAGGCAGCAACTGTAACCAGTAGGCCACAGTAGCTTCATGGAATACACAATATCATATAGCGGTTTTGTCTGTGATTGTGTGACGTGTCGACATTAATTTGAAGCGTTTTTATTGGGTCATAAGCTTGGGAGAGCAGGTATGTGATGTTGTTATCCAATGGGGAGAATTATTTTTTGAGGGTACGGAGGCAGGCAGGTAGTGAGGGTCTCTGGGTCGGCAGGAACAATGGGAAGAAGAAGAAGAAGAAGGAGAAAAACCGCAAAATAACCCAAGTTTGGGGCTTTATTGTGTGGATGTGTGAAGTTGTACATTAATGCTGTGTGGTTACATTAGGTCAGAACATACATAAGTTAATGTTTTTATGGGCTGAGAGTCTGTGGTCATTGTGGTTACTTCTGTAGGAAACCCTGAAAAGTGCCAAACTTTCTGTGTTGTATAGGTATGGGGCATGCCCCGCCAAGCCATAACTTGGCGGATGGCATCCCTGCCATCCCAATATAGATAACTTTGATTGTTTTGAGAACAATGACACCGGTTAAGTCAAGATATGTTCCAGTGCACACTGTATTGAATCGTAGTATCATGAATTATGGGAACACTTGCAGCATTGGACTTTTCTAAAATTTTCATGTCCCAAATGTAGCTTATTCAACTGGAGCAGTTTTTCTGTCCCTGTGTGAGATACTTGCAGATGAGCTTATTTCAAATAAGTATGTATGCAGGCATTAAGATGCATGTTTTTTTTATCTACTGGAAGGCGTTTGATGCGGATGACCTGTATTTAGTGGGGAGAGAAAAGTTTTAGCCAGGATACTGAGGGGAGCAGAGCTGTATGTTTGAGTGGCGGGGTCAGCCTGACCTCGTCTGCCTTTCGGTGCGTTCAGAATGTTGAAAAGGGACAGCCTCAGTACGTTCTGTAATTAGGGACAGCTACTCTGCCATTTTGCCCTTGCTGTCTGAGCTTAAATCTTGGCATGGGGACAGCTCCGCCCCTCTCCCCACCCCCATGGCCATTGCTGGGGGTGTTATTCCCAGGTCTGGGTAAGTAGCAGTTGCATGACTGCAGGCCGAGGCGAGGCAGCACTTATGGAACTGACAGCACTGTGTTCACAGTGTCACGCTGGACTGTAAACAGTCATTACAGCCTGAGTGTTTAGCCTAGGCCCAGTGTAAACAGCCATCTCTCCGTGTCAGTCGGTGAGGCGGCCCAGACGGGGTGCCCGCCCCGGGGAGGTTAGAGCAGGCTCCAGCACACTGCCTCACCTCAGTGTACCGTGCACACTCTCTCTGCCTGGGATCAAACTTCCATGCTGGTGCCCACTATGGAAACCCTGCCAATGCAGACCCACTAAACCCTTCAATGACGCGCTGGAATGACTGGTCTGTATGTTCTTTGTCCTGTAACTGCACTGTGTGTGCTTTCTGCGCGCATAGCATGTGGTAAAGCATTCAGGCAAAGGCCCCGCTCATTTTTGCACTGCCTAATGGCCCTTCGCGTTCTATGGCAACCGCGGATTTCTCTTGCCGATGACATAATTCCAGCTGGATTTCACGAGTTGGGGACACGGGTCAGACTTCGGAGAAGAGAACCCACAGAATGAATCCTATATTTTTGATGGGCACTGGGAATTTTCCATCAGTTAGACGCCGTTAAAGACATTTTTCTCCTATGATGCTGTAGTTTTTTATTGCATGTAGGAAATTAGCTTTTTTGTGCATGCAAAAAAAAAGTAATTAGGCTAGTATTTAGTCATTTGACCTGGAATAATCAATGAAATATAGCTGTGTACTATAAATCTCAGTCCCCCAGTTCTTGGAATAAGCCGTATTGGTGACACCTTCACAGAATTGAATGCCCAGAAAAAAAACCTTCCGAAACGTCGTGCAGTTAGCTCTTTGCTATATCCCTACCTTTTCTGGTTCTCTTAGATGCAGTGATCAAACTGCTCTCAGAAGTTGTGCCAGTGAGCTGCTAGTCAGGAGCCTTATTTAATGAGTTCCCCTGAGCAGACGGGAGAAAGCATTGGTTCTCCCTGGCTCACTCTTTCCTTGTTAATTGGTGAAGGATGGAAACCCGTTGTGGCGCATCTGCCACATCCTCTCCATCACATGTGCGGAGACGTCTGTACGTACAAACGCTCTATTTTTAAAACCTCTTCAGTCCTGTTCTCTTAATAATGATGCAAGGCTGTTTTTGTTTAAACTATACTCCACGGCCTTTACAAATGACTACTTTAATGAACGGTACTGCAGTCTGATTTAGCAAAGAGCACATTTTATTACTTTACATTTTGTGTACACTGTAAAACAAATTGTCTAATTGTGCATGAAGCAAGGAAAATCCACTTTTATTACCGCTATTAAAATCTTGTCCATTCTGATAGTATAATTCTATAATAAAAATCAGCCGATACATTCACCTCATTGGAACATATCTGGTTCGCTAAAAGGATGAGAAAATGAATAGCTGTGTATTAGCTCCCTCTGGTGGCGATTCTCAATGTTATTATTTCACTGCAAGCTTCATCTTTGCGTTAATGCAATTATACGAAACTAAATGGCTGTTTATGTTGATACAGGAAATTGGATTTGCTTTATGGGCCCATATATACTATCTAGTAGTTATTGCGTAAGTTAAAATAAATTGAACAATATGTCACAAATGACCTACCAGCCTGTTACAACCTTTCTGTTGTTCTGCTTGTTTTCTGAGGGCGGTTTGTTTTTTCTGATAATATTATAGTAGACCCTTTCAGTCAAGAAAAAATATTTTCTTCTATAAGGTAACATAGCTATAACCGGGGAAGGTTTTGACTGGTCCAGCCGAGGTAAAATATTTTGAAAAGCACAGCAGTGCCTGATTCTCTGATACAGGGGCCAGGGAATCCCAACATCAAAAAAGGAATAAATAAAAATGAAAGGTTAAAATTTAAAAATCATTACGCATCATTGGCCTCTCACAGCGGCCCTTGACCACAGATGAGACGTCATCTGCGCTTTGCCAATTTCCCTGCCGCTCACTCCTTGCATGCTGTTTTATACTCAAACGTGAATCGCAGAATCACAACATTGAACGGAACCGGACACGGGACATATCGAGTTGCTGTTTGAGGGACGGGCTGCCATTGTGGAAAGTACTGGGAAGCGATGCTTAATCAGCGTAGCGTTAGCAGCATTGTTGATGGGAGGTCAGGTCCCAGGAAGGCAGATTGGCTCATGAATCATGCATGGACTCCTCACTGCGGCAGAGCTAGTAGCTGGGGGCAGAGCGGGGCGAGCATCCTCCGTAGACCTTGGGTCTGAGGCAGAGACGCGCCCTCTGTGAGTAAACACATCTTTACTGCTTACCCTACCACCTCACCCAGTGAGCGGGCTGGCTGTGTGGATTTACAGGAATTTACTGCGGCTGACCCAGGCAGCCTGCCAGACCTAGTCTTAGCTCAGCCCTGCAGATGGAAAAACACCAGGCCCAGTCTTAACACCGTTTTACATATGGAAAAACACCAGGCCCAGTCTTAACACCGTCTTACATATGGAAAAACGCCAGGCCCAGTCTTAGCACAGCCTTACAGAGGGAAAAACACCAGGCCCAGACTTAGCACAGCCTTACAGAGGGAAAAACACCAGGCCCAGTCTTGGCACAGCCTTACGGAGGGAAAAATCCCAGGCCCAGTCTTAGCACAGCCTTACAGGGGGAAAAACACCAGGCCCAGTCTTAGCACAGCCTTACAGGGGGAAAAACACCAGGCCCAGTCTTAGCACAGCCTTAAGGAGGGAAAAATTCCAGGCCCAGTCTTGGTACAGCCTTACAGATGGAAAAATGCCAGGCCCAGTCTTAGCACAGCCTTACAGAGGGAAAAACACCAGGCCCAATCTTAGCACAGCCTTACAGAGGGAAAAACACCAGGCCCAGTCTTAGCACAGCCTTACAGGGGGAAAAACACCAGGCCCAGTCTTAGCACAGCCTTACGGAGGGAAAAACACCAGGCCCAGTCTTGGCACAGCCTTACAGATGGAAAAATTCCAGGCCCAGTCTTAGCACAGCCTTACAGAGGGAAAAATTCCAGGCCCACTCTTAGCACAGCCATGCAGACAAAATGGGGACCCTCCTCCCTCCCCCTTTCTGGAAACCCTTTGAAACCCAGTTAATGAGCTTTCTTTGGTACATAAACAACAAACATCCATAAGATTATTAACAGGCTTTTTTCCCTTTTACAATGATTATTTTCTCCAAAATATAGCCCCCAAAAAAGAGACTGTAACCTCAATTTGAGTCTTGTTTTGTGTGTCACAGATATTGGTTCTGTGTTTTGTGTGTCACAGATATCGGTTCTGTGTTTTGTGTGTCACAGATATCGGTTCTGTGTTTTGTGTGTCACAGATATCGGTTCTGTGTTTTGTGTGTCACAGATATCGGTTCTGTGTTTTGTGTGTCACAGATATCGGTTCTGTGTTTTGTGTGTCACAGATATCGGTTCTGTGTTTTGTGTGTCACAGATATCGGTTCTGTGTTTTGTGTGTCACAGATATCGGTTCTGTGTTTTGTGTGTCACAGATATCGGTTCTGTGTTTTGTGTCACAATCAGATTTTAGGGGTAGGGGGGGAATAAACTACACGAAATGCAATAATTTTTTCAGACATTTTCTCACTGAAGGTATGTATATGATTTTTCAGTGCTATGTTGGCACTTTCACATTCAAGGAAGTTATTCTACTGACACCCCCCCCCCCGCCGCCAAGAGCTGTGTGGCAAATCCATAATCATATCAAATATGTTTCTGGAGGCCATGTAGATGTTCATTAATCCAATAATCTGTGATTAGTGCGCGCGCATGCGCGCGCTGCCATACGGAGAGTAATTCGCTGAATGAAGACATTGCTTCACTTGGGCTGAAAGAGCTTTGCAACAGCACTATTAATAAAGGATAATACTTGTTTCCTTTATATGTGCCGATATCTTAATGGTCGAGAAAGAGAATAAGTACAGGTAACTACCCGACGCTGTACTGGGATGTCATCATTAATGACTATGTGATGAGTGAGATTTTACAGGTGATTATTTCACACATGGTTGTTTCTTAGTTTTAGAATAGAATAACTTTTATTTTCCCGTTAGGGAACTTCAGTTGTAGCCACCAGCAACAACACGAAAGACATAAACAGTGGGGCAGACCCACAACACACAAACAAACATATCAAATAAAGACATTCAATAGAATCATTGCATTAATTAAACTAATTAAGTGAATTAAAGTGGAATAGCCTACAGCCAAACGTCCTGATTAAAAATAGCCCCCGCTGTCTCGAGACGTCCAATGTTGTCAAGCAATCCAACACACAAAATCTGCCTCCACGACTTTCCTCCATACACGCAGTGTTGCGGTCTCTGTCCACTGTCAACACGGAGCACCGAACTGCGTCAGCCTTCCCACTCGTCGCCTCACTCCTCCCCCACATTATCTTCTTCTTCCCTTCCCTGGTTGCCTTTTGAAGATTGCGGTCCTAGATGAGTCCTGACATCTTTGTAGCTGCAGATCCAACAGACATTCCCAAGCATATGTTGCGAATGCATCTCCATGGTGACGACCACAAACAAAATTATCCCTAATAGACAATTCGTCAATATTATCAAAACGAGCAGCAGGAGTGCCCTGAACAATCTCCAGCCCACTTCCCCATCCCAGTACAGACACACAGGGCATGAAAAAAAACAAAAGACAAAAGCCAGACACAACAAAATACATTCAAATTAACAAACATGAACACCAGAGACAGCTGGACTACATGTCGCCCTTACAGTGCCACGTGACCTCAGGGCCCTTTGTAAATGCCCCACTTCTTAATTAACATCTTCCTTAACAAAGGCCTTCACAGTTTACACCTGACAATTTTGATCATTCAACTCATTTGGATAGTTGTCCCATTGTCACTCGTCCTGCTCGCTTACTTTAAGGGATCAGAGGGACATGTACCCTCAGAGTTAATGCATAAAATGATTCCGATCCTGAGCATCACATCCTCTCGGCAGTACTCTGAGGTCTGATACTCAACGGGATTCTGAAGGGAAGTGCATTATCTGTGCCACTGAGCGATAACATATTCTTCCGGATTCTTTAGCACATGACAGTAAGCGATTCAGGACAGGCAATTTAATGTGCGTGGCAGCCAATGGTGGCGTAAGGTGAGAGACCGCTATACGTCAGGGCCACACACAGTGGATGGAGGGGCGGATTGTGTCGCATCGTTTCACTCTTCCTCTCCTCTCCTGCTGCCTCCCCGCCAGCTTGCACTCCTCCCCACAGAGGTTAACTTCAGCATATGTTTTCCATTCATTGTTTAATGATTCTTGTAACTTACATCAGGCTGTCTCCAAGGAGCATTGTCAGGTTTTGAGTCTTGATAGGTGGGGAGGTTTTGGGGAGATGGTTACCACGGGGACGGGGAATTCCGAAGTCTCAGGAGGAGTATGTGAATCGGTGGTTGTGGGAGAGGTCTGGGTTGAACCACGGATGGTTATCCTAATGTGTACCTCAGAAAGGTGCACCAATATCTTTGGTAAGTAGGTGGCGTTCGTCTCATCCAGGAATAGTGAACAGAAACATTTGAGTGTGGGCAAAAATATTCTGAAAGAAGATTGCTTTCCTGACTAATCTTTTCCTAAAACTGGGTGTTCTTTTTCTGCAAACTCTACAGAGGATTGTGAAATCCATTAAGCTTTTGGGAAGAAAAAGTTGAGTTTCTGGTATAATAGATGAACGAAACCCCAGGAGAAGCTGTCAGGCGTTCTGTGTGCACGTGCATTAGTGTGGAACCTTCATTTCCCAGTGCTCAAAAGCACGTCATCAGATAATATTGCAGGACTATCCGATTCTACTGCTCAGGCCTTTGCCCTGTAAGTAAACCAAACAAGCTTGAGTCATGGAGCTGTTACTCTGCAGGAATTTGCTTCTCTGGGCTATTGACTGTGATGCTTTTTCAAGTATTGCCGTTGAAGACTTAGTTCTCTGTAATGTTTTTAAAAGATAAGCTGAACCTGAGCTAATCAGGGACACCACCTGTCAAAACCAACAATCCCATTACCATTAAGCCCACAAACAGGAATCAGAAAAAAGCACACAGACCAGTTATCGCACCTTGAGTCGGCGGCGAGTGCTCTCTGTCCCACCTCCCGACTTTGGGATTACCTGGAGAGGGTTGGGGAACAGGGTGGTCAGATTGTGAGGTATTCATATCTTGTCACCTCACAACACCGATGTCTCTGCTTGCCTGCCACAGTGTGCTGCTACCACAGTAAGTGTTGGGGTGAATACGCACTTGGACGCGACTGGACTGAGTATCTTTATCAGGTTTCTGTCTTGGGAAAAATAGAACAAGCAAAACGAAGCTAATTGAGATGGACAGCGGCTGTGCTTGGAGGAGGCTGTGCAAGGTTGAGGGTTAGTCTTTGTTTTTCTTCTGTATTCTTCGTGCGTATTTTAGGGATTCCCTTGTTTGTGTGAAGTGGCTCTTATGTGAGGGTGTGCTGGGGCACATAGGGCTCGGCTCTCTAATGTTGCCGTAGTGCTCCTCTTGTCCTCTCTTCCGTCCTCTGCGCTCCTCTCTTCTCATCTCTTCTTCTCTGTCCACTTTTCTCCTCTCTTTGCAGCTGCTTACAGCTCTCCCGCTCCTCACTAGCATTTGTCCAAGAACAAGCAGTGACCTT
This sequence comes from Ilyophis sp. 1 JC-2022, assembly GCA_022702515.1. Taxonomy (NCBI): domain Eukaryota; kingdom Metazoa; phylum Chordata; class Actinopteri; order Anguilliformes; family Synaphobranchidae; genus Ilyophis; species Ilyophis sp. 1 JC-2022. The sequence continues at coordinate 52,919,954 of CM040396.1, forward strand.
GCAGTGTTGCCACAAAGCACACAGCATCAGGCACAACACAGAACCAGCACAGACACACTGTTCGTGGCCGTACTGACGGGGGATAGAGAAAGAAAGAAAGAGAGAGAGAGAGAGAGAGAGAGAGAGAGAGAGAGAGAGAGAGAGAGAGAGAGGAAGTGAGGGGGAGGGGGAGAGAGCAGAGAGCTGGAGGCGGAAAGTGAGTGACTGAGAGAGAGAGAGAGGGAGAGGAGTGGTAGAGAGCCACAGGGCCCAGCCCAGCTCATCGGTGTTAAGGTGAACGCGCAGATCAGTTAATCCGTCGGCTGCGGGTCCCCGGCGCTCTTTCCTGTGTCCCAGCCTCACGGGCTGGCGCCAACCCGGCTCCCCCCACCCTCCCTTCCACTGGACGCTGCTGCTGCTCCTGCTCCTTCTCTCTCCTCCTTCCCGCTGTTACGCCAAGCCCACTGCAGAGAGAGGGAGAGTCCCAGCTCCGGCAGGGTGCTGCTGATGTTTTTGCCGGTCGCCGGCCAGAGTGCAGAAGCCCTGAGAGGTAGGTGCATTTACGCGGCAGGGGACAGGGTGTGCAGCGCGGGCACGTAGTGGGTACAGAGCGGGTACAGAGCGGGTACAGAGCAGGCTGTTGTCGGGCCGCTGTAGCAGCAGTAGCAGCCAGTGTTTACAGGCTGCTAAGGGTTGGCAGGTGCCGGGCAGCACACACTGCAGCTGTGCGGGTGCGCTGCTCCTCCATTCCGTAGTCTGATGTCATCCACACAGTGATGCGGCGTGGCCGGAGGACACAGGGTTTGCTTAGTAAGCGGAACAGGCGCTTTAACTTCCAGAGATGGCTGTGACGGGCTTTCAAAAACAAAGGCAAAGCAGCCCCTCGTGCCCCTCAGTCGTGCGCAAGCCTCGTCTCCCCGGGGAGCCACATCCATTCCTGCCGGAGGGAGTGGGTGAGGGAGAGGCCGTCCTCTTTTTTTTTGTGGCTTTTCAATTAAACATATGGCAGCGGCTCCATGATGAATTTACATTGATTTCTGAAATTGTTCCTGAGATTGCACATTACATCAGGCCCTTCCCAATTTGTAGAAATGGCTGAGCTCAACAAATTACGCTTACCGAATGGACAGCCTCCCTCGCCCGGCCATTAGAACTAATTAAATGTACCGGTCCCTGCATGATGTTCTTTATTTCTCTCTCGCTCTCTCTTTCTCTCTTGCTTGCTCTCTTTCTCGCGCACACACACACACACACACACACAATGTTGGTTTATAAATAGCATAAATATATGTGCTTACATTGATGCAACTGTTATGGGTTTGGATTGATCTTGAAACTTATTCTGTGTTTACAGCAGGGGGGGCAGCACTATTTATATGTTTTTGTCCTTGAGGGGATTTTCAGTTTTGGAGATTATGGTCTATTAACCTGCTTTGTATCACATAATTCATAAATAATTAAATTCTCTGTGGGTATGCACAAGCTCAGAATCAGCTGGGACTTCCTGTTGTTGTGCTGATAAGCATGTGAGCATATTTTCTTCTTCAAGTTATCATATAGTCAAATAGATGTTGACACCAGAGTAAAAATGCATTTCCTTATAAAAAATATATATATAAAAATACAGAGGAAGAATATTATGTTAATAGATACAAGTAATTATTATTTTACAGTTGGAAAATGAAACCAGAAGGCCTTGAAAAAGCCAGTCTTTTCTGTGAGAATGTACATTTTTCAGAAAGATTTATTTTATTGACAAATAATCTCCCATTCTCTGTGTTGTGTTTTTCCTGTCTCTTCAGTTAAAATCGAATAGAAAAGACGTTATCTACTCATGAACCCTGCATGTAAACAACATCTTTGAAATAGCTTTATTGTGTCTTCAATTTATATTGTCTCCCCTTTTTGTTGGGTGTGTATGTGGGTGGGTTGGGGGGGGGCTGGATACGATAACCTTAAAGCAGTGTTCAGTGTTAAGAATTCTCCGGTCTTTCTCCCCGGTAAGATGGAACACACAATGTAGTTTGGCATTCTTCAATGGGGATAAACTGACAATACCAGACTGGCTGCTCCATGTTCACCTCAGAGGAAGAACACAGGAGAGTGTTCTTTACCTCCTTCTGAATTCACCTTGTAATTAAGAGGCTGATATAAGCAGGCTGTCTCTCCAAGAGCCGGTCTGTGACTAACATGAGGGCTTCCTTCCTTCACATCGGCCCCGTCAGCACTTGGGAATCTGCACTCACAAGGCTGCGCATACAAAGATTTGTCCTATTTTTCAAAGGACACATTTCTAAAGGGGGGAAATGCAATACTGATCCCCAGTCACCTCTGAAGGTCAATTATTGGACATATGTTGTAGAATTGCAGAAGATGGAGTGGCTTCTGTGTCCGTGGTACTTTCCCAAGGTGTCTTATGTTGGATGGAAGGGTGATGCAGCAGTTTTTGCCACTGGCATTTTTTTAAGTGAACAAGCGTGAGTGTGAAGTGTTGTTGTTGTTATGATTATGATTATGATTGTTATTATTATTAATATAATTAGTAGAAGTAGTATGTGTGCATGTATGTGTTATTATGGAGAAGCACAAGGAATTAAATGGAGAACTTGGAGTATTGTAGTATTTTCAGTACACAGGGTTGTTATTTTGGAATAAAACCATTAAATGTCAACTTTTGTTTGGACAGGTTGAGTTCAGACTACATTTGGATACTAGCGCACTGGACAGTGGTCGTTATAATGTGTGTGGCATCACAGTAGTCCCATAATTCTTTTCTGTGTATTTAATCAAAACAAAATGATGTTTGTGAAGGAATTCAGTAAGCGGAAACAAGACAACTGTAGCATTACACAAGATCAAATGCTAACTGATGGCACAATGGTTTGGAAATACCTTCGGATTCTTTGGCTTGCATGAAATGGATTACTAAGGGAGATTTAGCTTTGCCTGTCCTTTTGCAAATGGTACTAGGGTCAAAACTGACAAGTGTTAGCATGTTTATCTGTGGCCTCAACATGTCCCCAAACTCCAGAAACTCAACATGCCTCCTCAACTCAGCCCTGCCTAGAAAGCATACAATTATTTTGGTGGTACAAAAAACTATGGTCTTACAATAGCATGCTGTATTCTGAACCGTATAGTTTAAATTCAGTGTCACAAGCTCGATGTGGCCATTCAGAGGAATTGTTAACCTGACACTAGTAGATTTTCCATCTGATTTCATTGAATGGTGAAATGTAATTAATGTAATTAAAGTCTGAGTGGTTGTACCAAAAAATCCTGAATATGCAAATGAGTCTCATTGAAGCCCATTGCCAAATGTTTCTCCCCCCACTCAAATGTGAATACTGGATGGGTTTCTTTACTGGTGACCTCCTGAGTTGTTTTAATTTATTGGAGTCAACAGCGGGTCATTATACATTTAAATGAGCCTGCCACCATTAACCTTTAATAGATTCAAGTCTCAGTTGTTGTCTAATACACTTCCTTTGCCCTCTGTGAGATTAAAGTTGGGAGATTTTACCGGGAGGGAATCTATAGGTTTCCTATTTTTCAGTGCAAAGCTTGGCAGTGGCAGATAGGTGACTTGACATTTAACTGCTTTTGACAGACACACTCGGTGGACAAGCTACATCCTGACAGTTCCAAAGGGCCACACTTGGCTGAGTCGCAGAGCTCCTGAATGCTGGGGGGTCAGGACAGTTTTTTTTTTGGAGGCTTGTGGCGTGAGGTCTTATGATAACTGCTGCTCAGAGCCATTGTTGGCAGTTTGTGGCTCGAGGACTCCATAATAACCAAATGTGTCTCAAAGTCATTATTCAAGGTTTGTGGCTTCTGGTTTATGTCCTCAAGGTCGCTTTGAGATTGACCAAATATTTTGTTGTGGCATCAATCAGAGACCTGCCTACTCGACACACCGTTGTCATAGCCGTGGTACATTTTTTAATCCATTTCATCCATCGCTGAACCGACTCTTTCAATCTGGACTTGTAATCACCCCCTGCAACTCATTGACCATGCGGTCTCTGGCCTACTCTGGGTTGTCGCTGTAAAAGAGAAATGAGTTCCAACTTGTACCTTCACAGTAAAATGATGATTAATTATTCATCAGTAATACATAATGGCAACAATTATAGTTTAATTCATCATTTGAAAGCTTGTGCTTGTTCATATTTGCATGGTCACCTGAGTATTCAACTTTATACCTTTAATAAATGGCAAATATTACGTACTAATTCAAGTAAGAATCCGGGTTTATTTAATCGTTTAGTTTTGTTTTTACATATTTTTTTATTTTCAGTAAAATATAGCAAAAGCATTATCCCAAGTGTTTAATGGCTGGAAGGATTGAATGGTTCTGCAGGGGCATAAAGGTGCAATGTGACATTCCTCAGTAAATAAGGAGACCTTTACATTGGGAGTCTTTAACACAGAACATCAGGCTGCTGCATTCACAGTGGACCCGCTGTTCCCCGACCTCTGCCAAGCAAAACTGTGAGACTCTGAGAGCTTTCTTTCCAACAACGCAGACCCATGTAAAGCTGCCTTCATGCTGGCTGCCCTGCCTGGGCTGTTTGTGAAGCATGTTTCTCTCTCCCTCTACTTCTCTCTCTTAATTCTCTCTTAATTCTCTCTCTCCCTCCCTGGGCGTTCCTCTCTTTCCCGGCCCTGATTAGCATGTCCTGGCAGGGGGGGAGGGGGGGTGGGGGGTGGAAGATCCGTGCTAATCGAGAGGTTTAAATAATTAGCCCAATGGAGGAAACTGATTTGCTGGCCACGGGGAACCACCCCCCCTTGCCCCGTTCCTTTGTTTTCCCAGTGCAATGTCCATTATTCTTCAAGCATACAGACACTGATGCTTTTAGGAACGGGTTTGAAGTGCTGTGATGATGATTGTATGATGTTCCTTCATGTCCTCCATTTGGAATGCAGTGAGGCTGTGATAACGAGTTACAGCATTGACTGACTGACTGGTGCTCGCTCATTAAGACCTGAGAAACCGCACTGCGCTGCAACGTGGAGAAATGATGCACCAGATGGATGTTTTCCCCACACAATGGTGCTTTAAAATGCATTACAAATCAAGACAGAGCAGGGAGCACTCGACTATGCCCAGTGATGCGGGTGTCATATTTCGCCCTCTCATTACGGCGCTGTCGCAAAGCCCACAGACCTCTGTGATGTTGGCGAAGGTCACTGACAGTCGATCGGTCCGCAGCCAAGACCGCAACCGGCGAGAATGACCGCAAGGACACCTAGAGAGAGAGAAAATGGTGCCAAATGTGCGGTTGACTGCTGTCTTCTTCCATCACCCACACAATCTAGCCTATGTCATAACACTGATCGCCAGCACATTGAGGGTTAACCTGCCCATGTTCGTGAGACTTATCTCAGATTTACAACCAGGATAGAGCTCCTTCTCTGTAATCTGTTGCACGCATATTTTTTCCACGCAGTCAAACTAATTGCTGTTGGTCCTTGGCGCTGTCCATTACTGTAGATGTAGTGATAGGGTCTTTAGCGTAGACCCAGCGTTTCCCAGTTCTTGGACAGCACGGCACTCCCTCTCATGGAAATGAGCGATGGGATTGTTATGCTGTTTGGGTTAGATGAACAGAGGGACGAGTTCTGCTGGGCCATTTCTTAAGAAGACACTTTAGTGAAAGCACATGCCAGAATCTTACGACATCTGTTCTACGCTCTGATGGTAATTGGGCTTCTCGTAAAGTCAAAGATTTTTTTCTCACGAAAGTTGGAAAGAGGAACTGCTTGTGATGTCATCTTTATTCCTTTTTTTTTTCTTTTTTTTTTACACTTCTGTGATGGTTTGAGTTGGGCTTTGGGAGGACGGTGGTTTTTTTGCTGAATCAGAGGGCGGTGCACAACGAGGAGCAGGAAGTGCTCGGTCTAGCGTGCCCGCCACGGAGGCGCGTGTGTTCTGCTGTATTCCCCTTATTGCTGTCAGGTGAGAACCTCTATAACCTCAGCTGTCAGGTGAGAACAAACCCCATGGGGAGGCAGGGACGGCCGGTAATGAGGAGTGTTGCTGCATGTCCGTTACGTCAAAATTTGACAGTCACAGCAGCAAAACTGACTTCCAAAAAAGGTGCTGAGAGGCGGAGTTCAGAATGAAAGCCGCCAGGCCCCTATTACAGTTGTTGTCAAAAAATAAAAATAATAAATCACTTGTTGATCCTTCAGTTTGGTGGTCCCTGTCATCTTGATGTTTTTTCATCCACTCTGGTGCACCCTGCTCCCCTTTAGGTAATGACAGTCTTTCCACACTCTTTCAGAGAATGATGGAACGGGAGTAGGAACGTGGGTGTTGGAGACAAGTAGCCCATCATAAGGCTTTTTGTTTTAAGTGCCATTCATAAAGAAAAACAGCTGGCGGGGGAGTTTAGGATTCCTCTCCTCTTCTCTCCTCTCCACGATACTGTATGCATTTTCCTCCTCTTCCTGAAAAACAATCACTCTTCTTTCCTTCCTGAGATGGCTCTCCTCTCGTGACATCCTTCTTTTTAAAATACACTAAAATACACTGTGTTTCTGCTGACTGGCTTTCCTTTTTTACTGGAAAAGGAAAAGGTTGAATGCGCTCTCATCGCAGTCTTTTGAGGATATGAATAGCTAGGTCAGTATATCTGCCCAGGAGCAGTGCATTTTTTCAAAGCCAGACAAGCCGTGTATACCTTTTGAATGCTCTTCATTTAACTGGGTGGTATTATTTGGATTAAAAAATTAGACTCCATTGAATGCTGGATATTGATCCTTACACGAGGACACAAAGTTGTTTGAACAATGCTATCACCATGGTAATCACTATCAGACCACTTTTGTGTGTTTCAAAACCGCTGTTTCTGTGAAACGGCTCAGGGCATGTTTCACAACAGCTTCTGGGAAAGCGTGGTGCTTTTCTTTTTTGCCAGCGTGTCACGCCCGTACATAAATCTGAACATTTTTTGTAACCATCAGTTCTGTGTTACTGACTCTGTCCCGTTAGCATGTCGTGTTTGTGTTGCTACTCGCTGCAGGGCAGCTCAGATTTGCGACGTTTTGGAAAAACAGAGGGCTGACACCAGGGCAGGATTTCCTTTGACAAACGGGTGAACGCCTGACGCTGCGAGTTGTCCGAACATCTGTCTGCGGCGAGAGATCTGTGGATTAGCGGTATTGTTCTGTGAGGCCAAAGGTCTTCACGGAACCCTGTTGTGTCAGAGAGGGGCAACGTTAAGCTGGGGAAGGGTAGAGCCCTTTTGGGGACCACAAGCTTGTCCTGGAGGTCGGCTACCAGCCATTACATCACTAATCTGTGCTTAAGTGAGTCTGAGCCACCATTCTCTTCATCACCAGCTCTGCTGTATTGTATGGATCATAGTCACCATCCTCTTCATCGCCAGTCCTGCTGTCTAGAGAGTGGAAACGTGGTAAGCAGTTCAGCAGCGGACTGCGCTGTCCTCCTGGCTGTGGTGAAGGCGGTAAGGAAGGGCTGATATCCAAATCTGTCCCATTCTCTGCTTTCCTTACTGGCTGTTTACTGCCTTCAAACTAGCTTTAAAAAATGCATTTAGCTGTGAAACAATCCGCACTGCTCCAGCCATGATGACACGATGGCAACGGTTCTGTTAGGGCTCTTTCAAATTCATTACTATGTGCAGTGTTTGTTAGTATTGGGCCCGCACATGTGTCCCGCATACAAATCTTTAGTGTTTTGTTTTAGGTATTAGGTTTCAGTGTCATCAGAGGAATGCTTTGGATATTTTGATGAATTTTATTGTTTACACTGGAGTTCAAGGCAGTGGCCTGAAGCCCAGGAATAGAGCCCTTCTCCATCGGGCAGGAGGAGTCCACATTATTCCTCTCTTAACTGGTGTGTGTGTGTGTGTGTGTGTGTGTGTGGGGGGGGGGGGGGGGTTATAGTATATTGATGATTGCTCATTTGGAGAAAACGGCATCCTGACAATGCAATTCTTTTCAGGCGTACAGTACGTTATTTCGGGCTAACTTAGTTTGTTGTTTTCGGAGGCACTGATATTTCTGAACATTTTTCCATATTTAGAACGGCAAATCCTATTTTAAATCCATCCTCTTAGTCACTCATTTTCTGTTTTTTGGCCGTCTGTCTCTGTCTCCGTCCACTGAAGGGATCCTCTTTGCTAATCTGGCACACCCAGGGGAAAGAGGCATTTGGTCGGTTTGCGCATTGCATAACTATCTGAAGAGTGGACTGCGGCTTAGTAAAATTGCCAGACGACAGTCTTTTTTTTTTTTAAATAAATAAAGTTTCAGCTTAATGTTTATAGATGTTTTGTGCTGTGCAGCGCTGTAGTTGGTATGTATGAAGTGTGTCTCATGCCTGTTCACTATTGACAGGCCGCAGTTTGTGTAATTACAAGCGTGACGCAGGAGACCGTGAAAGAGGAACGAGTGCGCGAACGTACTGTAAATGTCTGCAAATAGAAACTGTTCTCTAATTCACCGTAGTGAACAGCCAGAATCCTGTGAAGCCAAATTTCATTTTGTGGGTAGAAGTGTTTATTTGAGGTCATTGTGTTTCCCGATGAAGGATACTCGTGACTAAATGGCTGTTGGCAGAGAGCGCCTTGTTGAATGTCAAGCTTCGGCTTGAGTAAATTACAATCACATTATGCAACGTCTCGTTTATTTGTGTTTGAAACATAGGCTTCCTGTGTGTGCTGTCCTTGATATCCATGAACTAAAGCGATTCAGTGTAATTTACATGAATCATGATTCTTTTTATTGATTTTAAATTGAGCAGAGTTCACTGATTCTGTCACCAAATCATAATGCATCGGTAGGCTATAGCCTTAGGTTCTTATTTTTTTGAGCTGATTTTGAAAATATTTTTGTCTGCCTATTGGGGCATGAAATAAACAGTGCTTCACTGCTGTGCTGAAGGCAGTATTAAACAAGCAAATTGATTAACCTGCCAGGTAACCTTGAGTCCTTGTATCCTGGAGACTGTAATTGCAATGAATTTGGAGTCACATGGTCAATTAGGCCTATTACATGTCAATGGCGAAGATTGAAGCAGATATCCATGTATTTGATGGGAAATTCATATCTCAGTTTTGGCTTTCTAATGTTCTTTCCAGACTGTGAATAAATCTTTTTGTGAAGGTTTTAGATTAAGCTACTCTTATTTTTGCCAAATGAAGAACTAGTTTCTCATATTCAATTTTCCAGTGAAATCACTCTTTCAGTTCTGTAATAGAATCAAGCATGATGTCATCATGTGACACCCCTGGGAGGGAAATGTAGTAATTCTGGCTTTTCAACACAAGTTGTCAGAAAGAAAGAGAAAGAAAGAAAGAGAAAGAAAGAAAAAGAAAGAAAGAGAAAGAAAGAAAGAAAGAAAGAAAGCAAGCATTCCACACCCACACAGTCATGAAAACAAATGTGCAAAAATCTTAACCCTTCCCCCTCATGGGTTCCGGTAAAAATAATAAAATAGAAGTCAAAACAAAGACCAGCTCCTCAGCATTTCAGCCTTCTTACTTTCACTTTGCCAACTCTTGAATGGACTCACTCTCTCTCAGCATGCATGCTCCTGGCCTCAGCCCCGTACCATGGAGAGGAACACACCTTTAAGCACCTGGGCTGATTCGTTAACAAAACCCAGGTGCGTGTGCTCACTCCACCAGTAGGTGCAGCAGAGACTACTCCTCCAGATCGAATGCCACAATATTATATCAGTCAGAAAGATTATCCGTTCATTTTAATGTTATGAAAATCATTAATGAAGCCTTACTATAGTATGCCATCCTAGGTATTAATAAATGTATGTTGAAATGAACCACTATTACAAATGTCTTTGAGATGTCCTCCTCAAGGTTTTCATTTCAGCCTTTCAAAGGAATTTTTCTCCTACATTCAACAACATGGTTTTTCCATCTGTTGTGTGAAGTCATTACAAAGGCCTCCGTTGTAAAATGTGCCACATGTGCAAGTAAAATTCACCATATAAACTGGCGCACATTTCTAAAACTGAGTACCTAGATGATTTGCAAGATGTTTTACAAATAAATATGCAATTATTTTCTTTCATTCAAGCCCACAAAAATGCAAAAAAAAGTTATAATCTGTTGAGCTGTTGAGCTATTAAGTGCCTTTTTATAATGGTTGTGCTTTCAGGAGAGCTGAAAGCACTTATGTGTACACCTCTTGCTTTTGTACATTTCTTGGTATAAATGGTAACCAGTATAGAAGAGACTTAATGTATATACCAAACATTATTTTTTGAAGTAAGCTGCTTGTTCTAAGTTTAAAGTCAGACTCTAAGTTTAGAGGCGGACTTTAAATAGCCCTGTCATTCACTGTATTCTTGAGTTAAGGGTACAGAATGTTCCATCGGTCAAGTGGCTCATTTGTTATCTGATAAAGTACGTTTTGTAAGCGCAGGTTTTATTGCCAGTGTCGCCCGTCTCTGGTGCATGTTGCCTTCCTGGGGCTGGGCTTGTTTTATTTATATGAACGCCCACCATGACTAAGCTTAAAAAAATGGAAGTCTTATTTGGTCTCGTCTAAATATATTTTCCGACCGCCTGTGAGGGGTCAAAAAATACGGTTTGTCGCGTAAGCTGCCGTAAAAACCGTGGAATTCCACAGTAATGTGACATAAGTCTACCTTGTGAAATATGGGAATTGTTTGAGATTGCATCCTGAGTAGAAATACAGAAAAGCAGAAGGCATCACAAGTCCGTTCGTCTGAACTGGAGTTTGGGTTGACACGTTAAACATAAACTGAGTCCTCCCTATTTTGCCGCAATTTTCTGACCCATTTAGACATAATACCAGCATAGGGCAGCTCCCCTATTTGAGCGTCTGCTCTTCCCCCGAGCAGAGGTGGAAAATATACGGTGCGACAGGCACGAGAAAGGCAGCCATTATACCCGCTGCCAACATAAACAGCGCCCTAAGCTGGCGCAGACGGCGGCTCTGGGAGGTGCCGCGCGCCACTCAATAGCCCCAGTGTGTCTGCCCTGCTGCCGTGAGCCCACAGACCAGCGGCAGGACACCCCGTACAGGCACGAGTCCCTTGTCACTCCCTGGTCGACCGTGGTGACGGAGGGAAAGAGGTGTTCGGCCTGCGACCGCTACCGTGTTTGAGGGGACGCGTGAGGCAGGTTCCAGCGTGCGGTCTGTGCCAGGCGGGGATTTTGAGGGGGCCTGGTGAGAGAGCAGAGAGGGCCCTTGAAGGTAGGTTCTCCTGCTCATTTCACTGCTTCTCAGCTGCTGTTGCTGCTCTCTGAAGTTCTGCTCTCTGCCTCCTATCCTCCTGGCAGACAGACCCTGGGGGTTTTCCGCCGTCTGCAGGGCATTTGTTTGATTTGAACACCAGACCTTTTTATCCCATCTGTCTGCAAAAAGTTTTACTGTTTTTGACTGTCTGTCTTAACACTGCATTCTCAAAAAACGGCTTTGTTTAGAACAGTCATTCTTTTATAATCATAATTAAATACAGAGTACTTTTTAAATGTTTGATTTTTTGAAAATCAGTAGGGAATCCTGCATGAGCGATTGATATTTTCAATTTAAGCGACAGCAGTCGCTTGGAAATGAGATTACAGCACTGATCCTGTTGGATTCACCTTGAGGTGCCACATAACAACGTTTAGGCCTCTGGATCATGGATTGGGATGTGGGGTGAATTGATGAGTGGCCGACGTGACTGCTGGGGAATCGACGGCAGCAGCACAAGCGTGCCGGTGAATCAGCTTTGCTGCATGTCTTAGCCCTCTGGTGCTGGCTGCTGCTCTCACTGCTAGCTCAAGGACAGTGGCATCCTTCTCTGTGTTTTGCCCAAGAGTTGTTTCCTGTCTGCCCTGCTTTGTATAGATGCTGTGAGCCTGCTGTGGTGATAATGGCCATGGGCAGGTGGAGTACTGTATCTGGTGCTATTGCAGGGTTAGTAAACCTATTATCTGCCCTGTCCAGTGAATTAGCCTAATGCATATGGAAGGGTTTTTGTGAGACTTGCCTGTCCATATTTTTTTTGAAAATATCAATAGGAAACACACTTTGATATACACATACATTCTCCAATCAAAAGCCTTTTGTATGGCTTTGCAGTGTCTTTTGGGAAATTGGATATGTAATGTTTGCTTTTTCACATTCCAGTGAATCGTTTAACATATTTACATTTCAAAATTAAGCTCTCACTCACTCACTCTTTTTTTTATCTCTCTCTCTCTCTGTTTTTTTCTCTCTCACTTTTTCACATACACACACACACACACACACACACACACAAACACACACATTTCGGCTCTGTCTCTCATAAAGAGAAAGGCAGCTCATATATCTGGAAACTCAGTCATGATTTCCATTAAAAACATACTTCAATATAAAAAATGGCAGGGTATCATATCCTGTAATTCCTTAATGCAGGATTCTTGATTCTGTTATGATAAATATTATGACATGGGACTGTCCTGGGGACGATTGGTGTGGTATTTCCATCAGGCTCAGTACAGCCCCGCCCCTCTGTCTTTCCTCCTTTTTGAAATCGGTGATCTGTCTGGATCACCTAACAATTCAGTGAAGGTCACTGTCTGCGCAACGCTGGCTCCTAGAGTCCGTTCTCTCCCCTACCACACAGTCTGAACCAGGGGTCATCGTTCCTCTGGGAGTGACCAACAGGAGGTGTCAGATGACCGCAGTGCAGCTTTTGACCAATAGATGGCACCATCTTCCCCCGTGACACAGCAGCAGCCCCAGGGAGAGTTAAAGGAGCCCAGTGAACATGAGGCCCAACCTGCCCACTGTTTATTTATACTCACTGTGGTCACATTGAGACTGTGACCAACTGGAGCAAACTGAGCATGCTCAGTAGGAATGGCTTAAGGACAGCACTCTTGCTGTCTACTGTCTGTTCCAGTGCAGCCTGAGTAAACAACAGGACACTGTCTTTTTAATTTAGAGCTACATAATTAAACCACCATTGAGTTCTGTGTCATCACATACATGTGTTTGTGGTTTAAAATCAAAAGCACACTGAGATTTTATCAATGTAATATTTTTCAAATAAACAGAAGCATTGCATAAACCGTGCAATATTTGTCTTGTAATACTTCTTGTCAAAATTCACCAGATGAAAGAGGTGGGGAGGAGGCTCCCATAGTTTTGTTTTTCTCTCTGAAGCTTGCCCAGCTTCACAAGGAAGCATCTGACTGCTCACTTGTCTACTGTTCTGAGCACTCGGGAGGAGGCTTGAGCCATGCTTCCCTGCTGTTGTTCATCAGACAGATTGGAGCGGTGGGCACCGGCAAAGGATGTTTGACATCTCCAGAGGTCTTTGTGGGAAAATTGGGCAGACTTCCTGTCTTTCCTTAATGAGCGATTTTAGACCAGCACTTGTGCCTGCGGCGTAGATTTTCTGAAGCGATGGGCAGTAACTGGAAAAGGGAAACGGTTTAATGGTGTCTGCTGAATGAAGGCCAGTCGTTTCAAGTTGTTATTATCTACACTGTCCATAAAACTGTCTGAACAAGTATATAGACTCTGTACTTTTAACAGTTTGCATTGTTTCCCCAACGTTAGTATTGAGCCAGTGCAACATTATTACAGTGAAGGGCGAGTTGAAAGTTCAAAATGGTTTTATAATTGTATGTCCCTTACTACAATCTCCACCTACCTTTATGTACTAAACCTAATGGTTGGAACACAGAAGAGACATAATGAGCTCATATTATTTTAGTGGCCATGATATTCTCATCTTTGTGAAGGGACATGAATGTGATATTATGAATGCGTTCTCTCCCTGTGAAGGAGAAGCACAGGTGATATAGAACTAAACTAAACAAAACTAACGCATGCAAAGGCTCTGTGTGTACAGTCCCTGTACTTCATTTGCCATTCATTGCTTTTTCATTGCACCATAAGCCAGTGATTAGAAATAAAAATGCAGATGCCTCGGCGCTAATTGACCCAGCAGAGCATAAGGGTTGTTATGCTGCTGTGGAGATTGTGCTGATTCCAGACCCGTGTCGCTGCCTGCACCTGGCGCCCAGTCCTTTGCGCTGGTCTGACCACTTATTCCAATCGCTATGCTGTGCTCCGAATGGGTGGGCCCTCTGATGCACCCCCAAGCTATGTTTAGCCTCACGGTCAATACCAGGCTTTGCCTTAATTGCATGTAGACTGTACTGAGGTGTGTACTGGGCCCAGAGAAGCAGGATATAAGAAGTCCTACTGCTGAGAGATTAGCGTGGATAAGCGGGTGTTACTGGGTCCTTTTACAAGCGCTGCAGTCCCACACCTTTATGATATTCATGTTACAATGTTATTGTACCATTGTACGGGAAGCCGACTGTGATCGCTTGTTTTTGAAGCTGTGTGTTTGTCATTTCTTGCACAGTGTGTTATGGCACTCTCTGCTGGCATCAGGGTTAATCTCCCCCTCCGGGTCCCAGGCCTGTGGGACGCTGGGACGTGCAGCCCAGGGCACACGTGGGTGGGATAAGAGTCCTGGAACACAGCCAAACCCCTCTGACTCCTGCCTGTTACTGATCCATGGCAGGGGTACAGGGCGCCAGAGCAGAAACCCTGCCAAGGATTAGAAGTTTGTGTTTGCTTGCTTTTCTCGTTGGAATTACTTAAATTGTTCTTGCTCTTCTTTCAAGAAAATTTCAAGAGGAGCATTTTACTTGACTGTGTTTGAGTCGGTGTTGTAGTCAGTCAGGTCACTTAACCTCGAGTCCAAGTCGAGTCACCAGGACTCAATTGTGAGTCGTCCAAGTCAACAGTGCTTCTGGAAGTTCAAAGTCTGGAATGAAAATTTTAAAAAAATAATAAGTAAAAACATAAATATGTTTTAGACACATATATAATTGAATCTGTTTGATACTGCAAGTAGCCTCCAAGTCCAAGTCAGTTAACCACAAGTCACAGGTGAAGTCCAAACAAGTCCAAGTCAAAAATGATCAAGTCCAAGTTCTCACAAGTCATGAAAATCGTGACTGGAGTAGCCACAAGACTGAGATGAGTATTAGTGTGCTTACATCTCTCTGAGAATCGATCTAAAGGTGATGATGGAGGCCTGCATTTCTACCTCCACTAAACTCCAAACTGTTACGCTAAACATTTTCAGAGAGAATGACCAATATTTACTGACAGAGGCTCAAGCGGTAGTGCACTTAACAAATGGCTAACGGTCAACACCCACTTGCAGTCCACTGCCAATTGATTCTACTTAAAAACTCAATTCTATTTCTCTATGCTAATTTGGTGAGTAGTGAGTGGGGTCCAGGGGACACATTAAGAACAGTATGTGGTGGCTGTAGACCCCCTGTCTGCCATTACCTATGGCTTTAATGGGTCTTAATGACCAGTCTTGAACCTGGGACAAACTCTGGAGGAGTTTTAAGTACCTGCTGCTCAATGGTAGAGGTGGGATGGGCAAAGTCTTCATAATTATGTCATGTCTGTAAGCCCTGCACAAATAAAAAAAGGACCATAGTTTACTACTGCTAGCTGTTCTTTTTTTAATAATAATTGTTATTTTTGTTTGAATGATGATAACATTCCAGATAATGAAAACACCTCCAACTCTCCAACATTTTTATATTATGACTATGACTTCCTCAGGCTATAGCAGTACAGTCCCTGACTTTCCTGGTGTGGAAAAAGAGATTCCCACACACCTTCGTGTAAACATGGTGTCATGCTGTCAGAGAGGTTAGGTTGTGTTTCCTCAAGAACCTATTGTAAACAACTGTATCTCATCCGTAGCGCATGCTATTCCTCATTTGCATTCTCAGTACAACTGTAATTGTGAACTGACCGTACGTTGTTTGGCTTGTACAGTTATTTGGCTTGGTTTTGTCACTGTAGCTTACTGATTATGCACAGCGTTTTTCAGGATTCTGTATGCAGACAGTGTACAGCATGGATATAGCTTAATATGCTATCATGTAATAAAATACTCTCCTATTAATGTGGTTAATGGTTTTTGAAAAACTGCAATTATTCCGACTATCAACGCGTGGTAAAATTTTGATGCTGGGATCTGAAAAGCAAATTTTGCATATTGCTATTTTGAAGAAGTAGTTATTTGCAGAACTTATCTCTTTTCTGTTTTCACTTGTAGTAGGTGATTGTTATGCAGGCAGAATTGAGGATCTTATGTGAGTTGGGACACAAGCTTGTGTCATCTGCGACATTTATATTCCCAGGCATTATGATGAAAATGAGAGAGCACTCTAAACAAGCTCCTAATTATTCAGAATGATGGCCCTGACTCCGATATTACAGCTGAAATAGCAGAAATTACAGCATAATTCTGAAAGATAAAGCCTATTGTGTGTTGTTATGACCTCACTATTCTAATCGCTTCCAGACCTGGGGCTGTGGATTTCAGCATAAACTTTCAGCGAGTCGGTTTCTATCTGAAGCAAAACATGTGACTGTTCCATGACATCATCGCTAGATATGATTTACATGGAAAGGTAAATAGAAGTCGGATCTCCCATGAACACAGACACACTCTCTCTCCCTCTCTCTTTTTTTCTCTCTCTTTCTTTCTTCCTCTATCTTCTCCCTCTCTCTCGCTCTCTCTCTCCCGCCCTCTCTTTCTCCTTCTCTCCCTCTATCCCTCCCCCCTCTCTCGCTCTCTCCCTCCATCTCTCTCTCTCTTTCTCTCTCTCTCTCCGTGGCAGTGAGGAGACTGTGTTTAGCTAAGGAGAAGAGGAGCTAGAGTCTTGCTACGTCATTTCTGCAGAATCAACACATTTGTTGAGGCCTTTTTTTTTTGTTTTTAAAATGAATCTTTTGAAAGAGGTGTGTAAGAGATGTGAGTCATCTAAATGCACACTTAGTAAAACTTCAGTTCCATTCCAATATGTTTTCGCTTAGACATAACCCAGAAGCACACTGTACCGCCGTGAAACTGCACCGAATCTCTTCCCGCGAGTGCTTTCATCAGACGGAGCACAGCGAATCCAGACGATAAGCTCCCTGGCTCTGTCTTTTTTCCATGTGGTAGAAAATCTAAATCAGAGCACATGTTTGGAGGTCAGGAGGCATGGTGTGGGAATGCTGAAAAGGCCTGCGCTTGGCTGAATTCCCGACTGTGACCTCACTCTCTCAGTGCGGCCCTGGAATCTTGAGGCGGGTGCCACCCCTTCATGAATGACAGCTGTGACTGATAGTGGGATTAAAAGCAGGTAGACAGACTTGAGGCTCGGTAAGGAGACATGTATACACATCGAGAAAGTGGATCCGATCACTTTCCCACCTGTCGTTAGTTAGGACTTAGACAACTGTCTGACAGCTGACCAGGCTTTTTTTAAAGGTAATCTTCTTATTTCTGGCTCAAATTACTATTTAATATTGAAATCCGCCAGGCATCTTTCATTCAGGTGGTTTGTGTACCCAAAAAAAGAACAATAAGGCCCCAATAACGTGTCGTTTTTTTGCTTTTGACTGGCTCTGAGAAAGTGGGAGCCTCTCGGGACAGCTAGGAGGGAAGTCTTTGACATTGAGGCAGTGCAGAACATGGGAAGCGCTTTGCTCAGCATGACTGTGTCACCGCCTCATTTTAAGGCTGTTGTGTGAAAGTGGTCGGCTTTTCTCTGAAACGGAGCAAATCAAGCCTAAAGGCCCGTCTACACCAATAACGACAACTATAACGTTAACTATAAATATATCGCTTTAAAAATTGTTCTAACTCAAGTGGATGGCAGAGTCCACACCACAACCATAACGACAACATCAATGACGAACGATAGCATTGAGATCAATTTCAGAGCGATTTGATGAACGATAGAAACACTGACAGCCAATCAAAATTTACAGGGCGTCACCCTCAAAATGGCAGGTGACATCGCAGAGAGACTGGTGCCACAGTTTACAGAATGTTATCACATCGTTGGATGCTCACATCGTTATTGTTATAGTTATCGTTCATGGTGTGGACGGGCTTTTACTCTGCTTAATGCTTTTAGCATCAGCTACATTAAACCATTCTAAGCCACCAGTAATACACTCTGTCAGGCAGCTTGCAAAGGCAATACGTCACTCTATAACACAAAGGTTATTAATGAGCTTTACACTACCACTTGCTGCTGAATTTGATGTATTGCAAGATCATATCCATATTTTCTTAGCTCGAAATAACATAGGGCATAGGAGTACAATAATACATAATAGGATTTGAAAAAATTATAATATGCCGATCTTGTATTTTTGTGTTACGAGACACTCATCTGGTTTATCTAAAGGGTCATGTAGAAACTAAAAGGAATATTAACCTGTTTTCCTCTTGACAAGTCTGATTCTGCTTACCAGTAAGCTTCACTGACAAATTGTGACTTACTGCAGATCACCTTGACTCTTAGGCCCTGTCAGTGTGTTCAGTGATCATATGTTCAGTGGCTGTATATCTGTCAGGGAGTATATTACCCAAAGGTTTATGCAGGGGCTCTTGCTCTTTAAGACATATGATTGCATTTACATGGCTCTCCTGCAGCAGGAGAGAGGAGACAGAAAGATGTATGTCCCCCCAGCCACCTGACAGCAAGGGAAAGGTCCTGCGCGTTTCCAGAGCGCGTCTGAATAGAAATCGGTTCACCTTAGACCATGTCTGACAGCACCATACTCATTCAATTGATATTACATTTAGGCCTCTGAAATCACATCATAATGCATCCATGATAACAACTTTAAGCCCACCAGCAATCTCATGATGTCGCGTTAGTAACGAGAAGAGCAAGCTAAAGCACTTTAATTGGTTCCTCACAGTTAAGTAGTCTTGTCATTGGACCGAGGCCATGGCATGGTGAAAAAAATATGGGCATCTCTCATGAGGTGGAGAATGGAGGACTATTTCACCCCTCCTTCCAGGAAATGCTGGTTGTGTCAGTCTGAGCTAAATACAACCCCGTAGCTGCACGAGGTCTGCAGCGTGGCAGGTGATGGCTAAGTATATAAGTCAATGGCATGAATCTCCATGCAGCTGCCCTGCTCTGCTCTGAGGAGGCCTAAAATAGCCTTGTTTGGCCTCGAGCGAGTGGACATCTGCTCACACTACTAGGCCCACTGTGACCGTTACTATGGCGGAGGACAGATGTGGAAGCTCACGTGGCGCTGAGGGGCTCCTCTCTGCTGGCTCTGTCCCAGGCTCCAGCTGCCTGGTCTTTAAAGCTCCAGATGAAAAGGGGACGGAGGAAATGATGGCAGCCCCCCTCTCCCCGAAAAGGTCCAGGCTTCTAATTAGAAGGCATCAACACCTCCATCTTCAGACGCTCACCGGTGATTGGTCGCCTCGTAAACTGTTGGCCATCTGGGAGTTATTTTCTTTTTTCCCCTCTGCAATCCCTCATTATCGTAGAAAAGGCCCCTGTTTGCCCCTCCCCCCCACTGTGCTGGGGGGTAATTAAGAACTCAGTTAAGTACTGCCACCCCTCGCCCTTCCCCCCCTGCCCCCTTCCCTGATCGCAGTCTGCATCAGGGCGATAGGATCTCTGGCGCAATTGACCGACGCCCATTGTTTGGGGAATGATGAAATTACAGAGAAATGAGTAAGAGCCCTCAGCCGCCCTCATTATGTTAGGAAATAGGAGGAGAGCAAACGCATCGCAAATTTCTGGAAAATGATCGTACGAGATGTGAATCGAGTTCGCAGTAGAACTAAATGTCCCTTGCACGGCTGGTCATGGTGAACAAAAGTAGCCTAAATTTTCCCTTGAAGCACAAGATTCTGGAGCTCAGTAATCTGAGATAGTAACTGAACGGAAAGGCAGCGCTGTCCCTTTAAGAGGACCAGCGCACGTAATGTGCCAGTAAACAGAATCCAACATTTGGTCCTGTCACGAAAGCGGGGCCTGCTCCAGATCTCCGGCACGGAGGTGCGCCGGCTCCCGTTTCCTCAGGGGGGCTCAGGACGCTGCCCGCGGGGGTACGGAGACAGCAGCTGAGCTGAGACTGGCAGAGACTGGCTTCCTCTCCCTGTGCCTCACAGCCTCAGCCCTGAAGCTATTATTAGAGGGGCTCTCTCCCCACCGTTAAGAACGGTTTTCCCGGCCACATTCCTGCGTGTCCCGGTGGTGATTCGTTCTCTGATGCGGGTCTCCCGTGAGTGAGTCTCTCTCTCTCTCTCTCTCTCTCTCTCTCTCTCTCTCTCTCTCTCTCTCTCTCTCTCTCTCTCTCTCTCTCTCTCTCTCTCTCGCTCTCGCTCTCGCTCTCGCTCTCTCGCTCTCTTGCTCTTTCCCCCTCTTCATCTCCCTCTCTCCCTTCCTCCCCCCACTCTCTCTTTCTGTGGAAGAGGCTTTTCGTTCACCAGCCTGTGTGGCGAGTCGTACTGGTCAGAGCCCCGTTGGCCCCGGTCATTTGTATTCACTCCATCGCGCGCGCTTTGTGTGGCGCTGGAGGAATTCCCTCCCCCTCCGGTTAGCACACACCCCCCAACCCCGCCCCCACTCCCCCAGCCCCTCCGTGCCCCCGCCCCCTCCCTCGCTGGCTGCTGCCGGGAGAGCAGGGAGGAGAAGGGTGTTAGAGAGAGGAGTGTGTGGTGGTGGCGGCGTTGTGCGCCTCGGCTTGGCTGAACTGGAGCACTGCCCTGCTCCTGCCACTCACCCCGTCGCTGTGGGAACCAAGCGAGCTCAAATCTGCAGCCGAAAGGCCAGGCAATGGTAACATTTTTGGGTGATTGGGGATCAACATGTGGTGTTTGCACTGCACTTCGGAGAAGACTCAGTCCCTACTGGAGCTTGAGTTGGAGCTGGACAGCTGGTAAGACTGTGTGTGTGTGTGTCTGTGTGTGTGTGTGTGTGTGTGTGAATCGAACTTTGTGCATGATGTGAGCTTTCATGTGAGCGTATTTGTGTTTGTTTGTGTCTGTATGCTTGTTGGTATGTGAGTGTGTGTGTTTGTGTGTGTTTGTGTGTGTGTGCGCGTGTGTGTGATGCGCAGGGGAGTGAGAGATAGCATTCAGGTGAGACTGAGGCGGCCACTGTCACAAGAGTGTAGGAGGCAGTACATGCTAAAGCATGGGTTTGGCCCATTTGGACTGAGTGTGTACAGTAGTGTATATTCTCCTGCTGCTACACTTGGATGCCTCTCACACCGACTCTGACAATACCACTGTCTGTTTTACACCTTCACCATGAATAGATATGCATAATAACTTCTAATAATAGACATTTTCTATTCTGCCATATGATCCAATGATCTCTTTATGCACAGACATGACTTGGGTGGTTCCATTGAATGCACGAATGGGCAGGTACAGTTCTTGATTGAGACACTATCTGATTGATTCTACTACAGTATCTGGGTATTTTCTGTCAATTAGATTGTTATATTCAAATCTATTGAGTGTTTATATTTTATTAAATATGTAAATGTGCTGTTTATTACATATTAATATACTGTATGACTTATATGTCATAATATCATAATAAATCAGGGTTTAAATGCAAATAAGATCTTGAAAGTTGTCTGAATCTGATTTTAGATCAGCGTTCACCTGAAAAAACCTTGCAAAGTCCCAAGTCTTCCAAAATCAATGCACAAAATGGTAATTCAGTTTGTACAAAATGCACAATGGTCTTGTTGATATTAAATCTATGCTGTGATACATCACAGCCATTACTGTGTGTGACCAGCACTTCTTTGTAATCAAGCAAGAAGTTTGAATTTATTTGAAGTCCTTTGCTGTCACTATGAGTCTTTTCAGGCCTGACTCAGGGCAGTGGGCACTAGTGGGAAAAGATGTTAGTAATTACAAAGAAAATTGTTATTTAATGTTATTGGATAGATGCGCCTAAATCAATGGAGCACTTATGTTACCAGGGCAGAGTGTGTGGTGGCTTTAATAAAGAGAGTGCTTTGTTAAATCTATGAATGCTTTATTTATGATGTCGAAGCATTTCCTGCTGTATCAATAGGGCTGTAGTTTTTCATGGTGCGTGCCGAGCCTATCAATACAGTACAGGCTCTATTTACTGCTCACACCATATTGGCTGTTAACTCTTGATTAATCAACTCAAACAGTCCATTCAGTTATTAAAAACTCATTGTTGTAGATCGCATACGTTCAATGCTAACTAAATGACGGTCGGAAAAATAATAAATGCAATCAGCAGAACAGATTATTTTGATTACTTGCATTATAAATTGCTGGATTATTGAGGGAACTTTACCAGTGTTACCTCAGCCAACAGTCAGTCTCAACCCTCACCTGGTTATATGATTTAAGTTCAACATGAGCTACTATATTCCCATCCAGGATATTCTGAATGGTCTCCTCAAGCTGGACTGACCTCTTCTATACCTACTTATATTCACCCTTTTGTCTGCCCCATTTGCAACATAGCAATGTGCCTTGAGTCCAGCAAAGTGTTTATTAAGATGGTGTGATATATGTTACTAGACAGAAATGCAGCTGTTAATGTGACGTGGTCATATTTTACCGCTTCTCCATCCTGATGAGGACATGATGCCTTCGGAGCAAGCAGGCGTTCTGTCCCTCCCAATGTATCTCCCTATAACCCATCTCCTGCCCTGTCTCACCCACAGTAAATTAGAGGGGTTCCACACCAGGCAGAAATCAAGATTGATTGTAAAAAATAAAAAATAAAAAAATAATAATAAAAATTTTTTTATTTAAAGGCTTTGATTAACAGCACTTAGTCATGACAAGGCTAGCAGTCCTGGTTATGTCATGTTTGGCAGAACTCTGGATAATAAGGTTATCCCGGTCAGGCCCATTCACCATTCAAGGTATTTTAATCTGTATGTGGCCTTGTGTGTAGAATTAGAGTTGGCTGTAGGTCCAGAGGTGACAATCGTCAATAAATTATCATTTAGAGGAATTTTATTTGATGCGGGTCACTTCCACGGTTATGTCACACGAAAGACACAAACAGGTTTGCGCTGTTTTGATAAGAACCACGAACACAGCGGCCCATTGTAGTCTCGTGGACGTGCGCTGGTAGTGGCCTCAGAGTAGAAGAGAAACATCTGCATGCTGGTGTTTTGTGGTGAAGTCCAGGGCGCATGTGTTATCCTGCTTGTGGAGGTAGATGACAGATGACAGGATCGTGCTGTGGAGGGGTGGAGGGTAGCCTCTCTCCTCTCTCAATCCCCCCCCCCCCCCCCCCCACACCCCCTGCTTGGGTCTGCAACCAATTTGCAAGTTTGGTCGGCAGATTTCCTGTGTGTGTTCCACCTCTGGCATGAGGGACTCAGGCTTCTTCCTGTCTGTCGGCGAAGCGCGCCCACCTCCCCTCCTGGTGACGTTTTTTCAACGGCCCAGGGGAAGGACAGACGGAGAAACCCTCCCTGTCTCTCTCCCCGCCAACCAATCACCCGCTGCCGGCAGCCTGCACCAGGCAGTCCAAACAGACACGGGGCCCAAGAGAGTCCGTGCGCCCTCCTGAAACTGGGGTCATTAACAGTGAGAAAACAGAGCTCTGACTGCCAATCTCCTTTGAAACAAATGTGCTGTTTTTACTGCCTGCTTCCTCGATTCGCCTGGTCCGCAGGCGGACCCCACCAGTTTAATTTTCACGAAGGACTCAGTGGTTTGAAGCCTAGAACTTTTGGCAAAAGGGCTTAATTGCCAGAAGTGTTGAATTTCGAGGCAGGGTAATTTGTTCGTGTTCAGATCATGATAAAAAATTACTTTGGCGTTCTGAGGGCCTGTCCTCCTCATTTTGTGAAACTTAATGAGCAGTCAGATCTACTCAACTATGCCCTTTAATGAATACGCTGGCATTACGTGGAGTTCAATGCACATACAGTAACAGCGCTTAATTATTTATCTGCTTTTGAAATATCAAGTAACATTTACAATTTTTTCTTAAGCTTCGCCATCTGGACTTCTGAGCAACAGTTTTATCTAAGCGTGCCAAAACTGTCACAATTTCCTCGACCATAAAAACGTGTTAAAATCGGTTTTGCATCTTGGAGCATTTTTGTAGTATTTTTAAAGGAAAAATGTGAAGAAAACAAAGTTATACGTGCATCTTTGCCTGTAAGTGGAATGTTTTTGTTGTGTGTTTGAACTTTCCAGGGAACCTCAAGGGGATTTGTGTCTAGTAATGGACAGAAGGGAACCAGAGTGCTTAGGAGAACGAGAGTACTTAAGTGAATCATCAAGGAAAAATCTGTGATTCTTTGATGTGTTACTCTTGGGTTTCAGCCAGAGTGTTTCCAGTAAAAATGTAGTAAAGCGGAATTTCTGATGAGTGCTACAGTACATCTTATGGGTTCGTTGTAGGCGACGCTGTCTGTGGTGCTCTCAGCATTGTCACACTATCTATCCTTAGTCTCTGTATGCAGAGCAGATGATGTGAAACAGCATGGCGATGCCAAAATAAGCTTACACACCTGCGCCTGCTAAGCCAGACACCTTTGAACAAATTCCCATTTGCTTCCAACTGCCTGCAAATGCACACTAAACTAAGTGATTTTACACTTAGACGCTTCTCTCTTAATTCAAAACAAACACTCGGTGTCATGATCACATCAGCCTGTGTGCTATGTATAATAATAGGGAACAAGTGATATCATGGGCATCTCCCCGACCAGACTGTGACAAATCAATCAGGGTAGCGGCAATCAGTGCTAACTGCTAAAATGAGGAGGAAGGTCATTGGCAGGGGCGCTGTAGCTGTAGCGAGACCAGGCTTATTGAAGGCTGTGGTAAGGGGACTGTGCCGTGTCGTAGGGGGCCAAGCACATCGCGTCCTCTGCAGGAGCTGAGCCCGGGGGCCTTGGCCCTTCGTCCTCTTCTCCTCTTCACCCTTCAGTGGAGCTGGCAGCAGCTGCTCGCCTTTCCCACACATCAAGAGCAAGTGAAGGAGAAACCCAATCTAGCCAAGCTCTGCTGCCCTCTGAACCCCTCCACCTGTCCCTTTACCCTGCCCCCCCCCCCAATACGGGAAGCACAAACACTCCTGCCACACTCCCCAGAGCCCCGGGCCTTCACAGTCACCTAGAACTGTACATACCCGGAAGTCTTCCTGTCTACCTGTGTAGACTTAATCTCTTTGTATTGAATTTACTTAAATACTTGAGATTTTTTTCCCATGTGATGAGAGAAATGCGTGAGGGTTGAGACGCTGTGTCATCCCAGCCATCCACGAGTCACAAATATGACCTGAGAATGAATTTTGAAACGTGTCCATTGTTCAGCTGGAACCATACATTCAAAAATGTGCTTTGGGCAACAAAATCTTACGAAATGATGCTGCCTTTTATTTTGACCAAAAAAAAAAAAAACTTGACAGGAATCATTTTTCTTCATTGCTTTGCTTTGTAGTTTGTGTGAGTGACGGCTGTGGCGACTCACTGGCTTGCTCGATTCCCAGTGTCAGTGCTTTTCTGCAACAGCGTGCAGGCCTTGAACGGAACAATGCTGTGTCGTAAAAAAGAGCTCCTCTCTGCCTGTAAACACATTCAGACCTTTCTCCATTGAAACTATTAATCATGTTCCAATTAGATTTCTCTTGCGAACACAAGCATATTAGGGCATGTTCCACAGAATAATTAAGTGAGTCTTTCTTCGTCCATATAATTAAACAGCTTCCAATTTGCATTCAGAGCCCCGTAAAATTGCGTGAGCCAGGAATTGGAATTGAAATCTCGGTCACGGATCTGGATCTGCCCAACGGGGGAGGGGATTAAGCGTGGGCAGACATGGGCACAAAAAGAGAGGGACAAGGGGTTAAGGGGTGGATTTTGAGGTCTGTTTTTGGTCACTCATTCCTCCTCTGTGATTGGCTGGGAGAGGCAGCTGAAGAGAGGTGTTGAGGGCACTACCGACCCAGGAGAGTTAGAAGGAGCAGAATTTCATCAGCCAGAACACACATACATACACGTGCGCGCGCGCGCCGGCACGCACACACGCACACGCACACCCACACACGCACGCATGCATGCAGTTTCTCTAAGACCATCTTCACTTATCGAACTGCACTGAACCATGGCCCCATTTGCATAACACAAATCTGCTCAGGGAGAGTGAACGGTTTGGTAATCTGAGAGAAACACAGAGAGCAGCGCATCAGTGCGCCTTTGAAGGAGAACCATTCAGACCTACACCTACACTTTCTCTCTGTATACTGAGCTTCACTCTCAGCCTTACCCATACACACAGCGCTTGGTGTATACACACACAAAGTGTGTATTGTGTATACACAGACAAACACACACAGACAAACAAACACACACACATGCACACAAAGTATGAAATCAGTGGGGATTTGAAGTGTTAACCCCTACAAATTGCATGGTGGAGTATAACCACATGTTTTTGCATTAACTTGCATTTTACATAGTTATTTTCCACACATCTATTCACCCAGGGAGTCCATATTCCAATGCCTTGAAATGCTGCAATTATAAAGAGGTGCTGCTGAGACATCTCGGGTTAGTGAGGACCAAACGCATCTCCGTCTGAATAGCGCCTCACCCACGCTGGCTCTGCACAGCCCCATTGCAGACATGTGCGAGACCTTTTCGTTTAACCTCGACATATTTTGACAGAGCAAAAATGTGCATTTCAAGGCTGGGTGGTGTTCGTCGCCCAGGTAATTCTCTCTCGGTTTAAAAACACTCATCCGTCTTCTGGGAAGGATATCGGATGCATCTGGCACGCAGGCGGCAGGCAGGAATATAATAGCTGTGTTCAGGAAGCTGTGAAGAACCCCAAATACTGAAATGCTCTTTGCCACCAATTCCCAGCAAGACTGAAGGGAGACAAAGCAATCGCAATAGCCACGGCCACCGAGTCGTGCAATCTCCATGGCCCAAGAGGCAAAGCAAGGGAAATGAGTTGCCATCAGTGTCACCTGAACTTGGCCTCTGTGTAGCATTCAAATAGTTTTTTTTACACACACTTTTAACAGGAAACGCTGGTCTACTGGGTAATGCACAGCACAGGCGACCAGACGCATTGAGTGGGCAGGAGGAGGATGCAGCTCCTGTGACCGATGTCATGCTGCATACTCTGTATGCATACATCTTCGACACATAGGCTGGATATGGGATGTGTCTTAGCAGGCTGTCATATCCATCCTAACTGTATCAGACTACCACATGTTCTGTTTTGGTGCGCGTAGATGAACCATTCATCGTTAATACATTTCATATGAAAAAATGTAATTTAATTGAATATGCCATCTCTCACCGTCGATACATGCATATATAGATTAATTCATTATTTATAAAAAAAAAATTGAGGGTTTTTTTTTTTTTTTGAGGGTTTTTTTTGTTTTTTTAAATTGGACAGAAAGTGTTCCTGGCCATCTTGGAAATGAAAATGTAACAGGACGAATGGCATGGTTCTCACTTGAGTCTGATAGTCTTGACAGATGGTTGGGGATATGCATCTAAATTCATGTCCCAAACTTAGTTTTTTTAAAAGGAATGTGCCTGTCTATGAAACACAAAATAGCACCAATAATATATCCCTTGGGTTATTGTATCACTTTTTTTTCATTTATCATTATTTTATTCATATTCTACTTAATGTGCTCAAGCCTCAAATTACTTTATGATCATTTTATCATGCTGCAATGAGGTGAGTTGTGTTGTCTTTGTGATATGGTACACAATGAATATAAGTCATACATCTATGAATAAATACATATTTGTAGTATAACTGTAGGATCAAGCTGCTAAGCGTGAATGAGATAAAATGGGTAATGAACAGAGCTGAAGAGGTTCCCAGCCTCTCTGTTGTTATTTCATTTGCTGCTGGTAAATGACATGGCTAAATATACACAGGCTCTATATTGTGCGTGCTGTGAACACTGAGACTCATTGATATTCGGCTCCTAGATGTACGGGTGGGTATTTTTTTCACGTCGTTATCAGAAAACGAGCGCGACATGATTTTCGCCCACGCTTAAGACGTCGACGGAAACAAGGTGCAAAGCGGGAAAGGCAGACTCCCTTTCGTGTGTCATTAGCTGCCGCTTGATCCTCTGTTCCTGGGGTGAATAAAGCCCCAGACAAGACAGTCAACTCCCAAGCTCCAGCATTTGCATGCAGCCCTCTGGGAATACCATGGCTTTATTTTTGGCAGGCTGTCTGCTCGCTAGCAACACTGTAAGGTCTAAACTTGGCTGTCGGCTTTCGTTCTGAGGAGAGGAGGGCGGCGGAAACGCAGCGTAGGCACCCTAGTATGAAGGGGAGAATAAATGTTTGGCCATAGGAGCCGTAATTCTATGCATATGCAGACAGCACTGCAAGCACGACGTGTGACCTTAACGGGTGCATATATACGGTCAGGGAGTCATTATCTTTAAACCATCTTGAGCCAGGGTGGCTTTGTGGAGATCCTTCCGTGTTAGGCGTGACCTTTCTCAATCAAGGAATTTTATGTGTCTTGTTACCAGTGTTGTTTACCTGCGTTGTAGACATTAATGCGATCCCTCTTTATTAACCATACGATCTTAAGAGCACCGTGCATTTGGTCTAATCTTGTTCAGTTTGGTCCCCCGGGAGTAAACTCAAGCGGTTTGTTTGGGGTTGCTATAAATGCTCTCATCTCGATAGCACTATATGCTCTGCTGGGCGGTAATTCGGTTGATTAAAAGAACAGCATTTAATCAGCGAGGTTTAATGGAAGAGTGTGGTGCCAGAGTGCAAAAGATGTGTTTGGGGAAGTGAGTGGTTTTCTGAGGTTCCTGAGGGAGGACTCCACCTCCTCAGACTTGTGAGGGAAAAGGCGGGAAAAAGCCAGTCGAGGAGGGGGGTGGAGTTTCACACTGGAGTTGCATCACCACTATCCAGGTACGATTTAAATAAAAGGGGTGCAGAATTTGCTGTGGTGAAGGTAACTTATTCGAGCATTACTCTGTCTGGAGAAGATGTTATCCTAAAACCTGTCTTCCAGGAGATTGAGAGTTCTATGAGGATTTTTTTTCACCTTTTATTTGTTTGACATTTTTATCATATTTGGTCAGATATGACAAATCAGATACGTACATATTAAAGGCATGAATGCAATCAAGTGGTTCTAGACATGCTTTCTTGTGTGAAAGGATTCCTCCCATATAATTCATTCTTGGTCGGTAATTTAATCGGTTCCATGCTTTAGTATGAGGTTTTATGTTGTTTTTTTGCAAGGTTTCTTTTTGTAGAAGTCCAAAGAATGAAAAGGATGCTTGTCATACTCCTCTACTGTGCTCGACTCTAACTACCAATGCGTGTGATTTTCTCAGTCAAAATCATTTGAATATCATTCAGATCCCTAAATATGACATCATTCACACATATGGAAATAATCTACCCTTTTTTTTTTCTATGGCTTTTTGTGGCAATGGAAACAATTTTGTCTCCACACTTAACTTGAATCCACGTTGGCATGTGCATACACATAATATACACACATAACAGCGCCCTCTGGAGGCTCTACAGACAGCTGCCATAAATGGCTATGAAATCAAATCTTGTTGATCCATGCGCTAGTTTCAATGCCATAGACCTTGTTTCCTCTAAGATGTAATTTCCAAGGTATCTGCTGCACTTTGGTACATTGTACTTTGGACTCCTCCAGTTGCCACAATGGCTCCAGGGCGTGGCGGAAGAGCTGGCACTTGCAGTAAGCGCATAGCCGGTAGTTTAGCGTAGAAAAAATCATTTCTCTGGGCTGCGGGAAAAGAGAAGCATTTACCTTGTTACTTGGATTTATTTTGTGGAAAGGGAAGGTAGGTCATCTCGTTAATATGCTATGCATTGGTAAACCGCGCTCTGCTGTTTTGTAATCTTTCCTAACATCTGATTTATGTTTGTTTACTGTGTGGTCACAGAACCAGACGAGGTACAGTGTCAGTACAGCACAGTCTGTGGTTACCGCCTTTCTTTTCACACGCAGTGCTGATAGACCAGTATTTCATATATTTACTCCGATTTTTTGTGACATTAGAAAAGGTTTAAGCGCACCTTGCCAGTTAAAGTTGTTCATCCTGGGTTGTCAATGGGTGCTTTCTGGGAGTATATTATTATCAGGTCGTAAATATGCCCTAATCGGGGAAGCCAATACGGAAGATCTTAAGGAAGTACGGTGCACTATTCAGTGGCTCTGGACTGTTGTTTGTCATGCTGTTCCGTTTGTTCCATCTCTTTATTGCCGTCAGGTATAGTGCATGGTCCATAATTTGTAAGGAGATCTTTTGATCATGGTTCCTCCCTTTCATACCACTGAGTGCCTGTACGTCATTGCTTTGCTGCCTTGTCACATTGGAACAATATTCATTAGGCTGTGGATTCTGGTGGCTGTGGGCCCTGTTCATGTTGAAAGTTATACCGAATTAGTTTTTTGATGTGCGTTTGTCCAGCTTTTGCATGGGATCGAACGGATGTGTAAGATGTGAGGTCGTGCGGCGTAAGTGACCGGGTGTCCCGTTTCCGTGCCGTTTCAGCGTGGAAGGCGATGTCCCGGGCGCTGAGCCTGGCCCCTCTCTGGACAGCGCCGCTGGCTACAGCCGAGGCCCCGTGACGCACAGCGCCATCCTCAGCCCAGATCACTACGACGCCCCGCTCTACGGCCACCCGGCCCTACCTGGTCCCCAGCGCCAACGGCGGCCGAAGCTCCAGCACTCCCAGTCCATCCTGCGCAAGCAGGCCGAGGAGGAGGCCATAAAGCGCTCGCGCTCGCTCTCTGAGAGCTATGAGCTCTCCACCGACCTCCAGGACAAGCAGGTAACGCTGCCATTATTTAAGCCGTTTACAGGAGGCTGCCCCACCCCCGCCCCTCACCAGAGCCCATTGGATCCGTACCTTTTGGCATGTTGTGCATTTCACAGATCCATGGGACTGGGGAGGAGGTGTCCCTATGGGAAAAGGCAGTATCCAATATTTGCAGCGTGTTATAGTTCTGTTTTTAATGTTTTTAGCTGAGACTTGTACTCAGAGTGACTTACACAGCTTGCATTCTTTTACTTCCATTTTTACAGTACAACATTTTACTGGAGCACTTCAGGTTAAGTACTGTTCTCAAGAGTACACTATCAAAACACACATAACGTGTCATTTTTTAACACACCTCTGTGTCTCGATAAGGTTTGAAGGACAACACATTTTGTGTAACTTTTCAACACAGTTACTTTTAACACGTAAATTGTCTAATTTGACACAAAATGTGTTGAAAGTAACACAAAAAGTGATTTTGATGTCAACACATCCTTTTAGAGATTGTAAAAAAGCAGTGCTCCACCTGGGCATTGTACCTACAATCGTATGTGCCCAGTCCCCTAAGCATTGACCTCCCTTATGCTTGCAATGTCAGCCAGGTCCTTCAGGGGGAGTAGGGTGGTTATGTGCATTTATATGGCATTTGCATATAAGAAACAATAAATAAGAGTAAAAATTGGTCACATAAAAGAGATAATGCCTTCGTCCGTCTCTCCACACCTCACCGCAGCGTAGCCAATCAGTGGACAGTGGTTCAGAAGGTCGTTAAGGGGCCTCACAGGATGCTGCGCTGGCCTGCTGCTCAGGGCAGTCTCCTGGGAGCTGCATGTGATGAGCCCTGCAGCTCATTTAAAAGAGAGGCAGGTTTTCTAATTGACTGTGCAAATGCAGCCAGAAAGGGGGCGGGGCAGAAGGAGGGATCTCCTCATCCACACCACTGCTGGAGCTGCACCTCTTTATCCTTGGCCTGTTCCTCTGGCCTCCCTGCAAACGCCAGTTAATAACTAATTTCTCAAAAATAATTAGTTTTACTTTCAGTTTTGGAATATTAAATATGGTAACAATATCGTATTGTAAAAAGCACAACAATTTTGCATTACAGCCATCAAATTGTCTCTGAAAAATGAGTGATCTCAAGGTTTTTTTTGAGATTTTGGGTATTGTAATGCTCATTCTTTTAATGCTCGGCTCAAAGTGCAGGATGATGCTGTTGACTTTCTCATACAGAAGCTCCTTTTATAAATATCTTTGTTCTCTGTGTAATTGCTTTTCACATTTGCTTTGAGGAAGCAAATACAGAAAATGATGATACGAGGTGATGAATATTTATGATCGTTTGTGTAATTTGTGTAAACTGAAACAAACAGAAAGGCCGTTTCTGACCATGGAAATGAGCTCTGTGAAAACTATTTAGACAGTCTTGTTCCAGCAATTATTCAGTTTATATTCAAAATGGGATGATGCTCACTGTATAAATCAAATAAAGCAACTTGTAATTACTAAAGGCAAACTCATTAAAAACCTCTAATTAAAACGTTGTACAGTTCATATAAAAATATGAACTATTTTTAATTGGTGTACCTTTAGTCATTAAGTTGCTTTCTTTGTCATAAATGTATGTCCTTAGGAAATAACATATTACATTATGTAGTAACTCCTTTTTTTCAAGGTCTAGTGCTTCTAATTTAGTGGCAGACACATCAGCCAATCCAAATGAACTTTGTCCTCATTGCACTTTTCAACTTTTCACCAAATTGGCATCAGTACTGTAACTTATCTACACTGAATATGATAAAATGCTGAAGATGTGTTTATTACCATTGTAATTATGCTTTTTTGTCGCACCTTAACTTTGCTGAAGTGAAAAGTTAAAACCTTAATCTGATTTGCTGTCTCTCACTTTCTCTTCCTCAGGTGGAGATGCTAGAGCGTAAATATGGAGGACGATTCATAACCCGACATGCGGCTCGCACCATCCAGACGGCCTTCCGGCAGTATCAGATGAACAAAAATTTTGAGCGGCTCAGGAGCTCTATGTCGGAGAATCGCATGTCCAGACGCATCGTCCTGTCCAATATGAGAATGCAGTTTTCTTTTGAAGGACCTGAAAAAGTCCACAGCTCCTACTTCGAGGGCAAGCAGGTCTCCCTGACTGACGACGGAACCAAGATCGGGGCTCTGGTGCAGTCGGAGTGCGGGGACTTGGTGCCCGCCAATATGAAGGCCCCCGCTGCACAAAACGACTTTAGCGATGCTATCACCGAGCTGGAGGACGCTTTCTCCCGGCAAGTGAAGTCCCTGGCCGAGTCCATCGACGACGCCTTGAACTGCCGCAGCCTTCATGGGGACGAGGGCCAGCCGGAGCCCGTCAGGGGACATCCGGACATGGAGAGGGAGGTGGCCTACCAGGTCAAGCCTTCCCACAGCGGCGACCACCGCAAGCTGGACGAGATGACGGCCTCCTACAGCGATGTGACGCTCTACATCGACGAGGAGGAGCTCTCGCCACCCCTCCCGCTGTCTCAGTCGGTGGACCGGCCCTCCAGCACCGAGTCGGACCTGCGTCTCCGTTCCCTCAACTCCTCCCAGGAGTACTGGTCCATGGCCCACAAGGACGACAAGGGGGACACGGACACCAGCTGTCGCAGCACCCCTTCTCTGGAGTGCCAGGACCAGAGGCTGAGGGTGGACCACCTGCCCCTGCTGACTATAGAGCCGCCCAGTGACAGTTCGGTCGAGCTGAGCGACCGGTCCGACCGGGGATCGCTAAAAAGGCAGAACGCTTACGACCGGGGCATCGCCAGCCAGCAGGGCAGCCCCAAACACATCTCTCATGGGTTGCCCCCCAGGGGCCCCGCCCGGGACGAGGAGCCCGCCAGGCACAGGCCCCGGCAGCTGGAGAGCCACCTGGCCATCAACGGCACCGCCAACAGGCAAAGCAAATCCGAGTCGGACTTCTCAGACGGGGACAACGACAGCATCAACAGCACTTCCAACTCCAACGACACCATAAACTGCAGCTCGGAGTCCTCTTCCAGGGACAGCCTGAGGGAGCAGACCCTGAGCAAGCAGACCTACCACAAGGAGACCCGCAACAGCTGGGACTCGCCCGCCTTCAGCAACGACATCATCCGCAAGAGGCACTACAGGATCGGCCTCAACCTCTTCAACAAGTATGTACACACCCCTTCAGCCCACTCATGACCGAACCGCAGTTGAAGCTGAGGATTATTTCATAGCGGTTAGGTCTGCTGGAGCTCTGACACAGAGCACCATTGAGCTAGCGTGTGTTTATGTTTATTGACTCTTACACCCCCGTATTGGTCAGTGGCAGTGATAATGTCATAGAATTGGCCTCACAGACAATAAAATATAGTTATGCATTTGTAATAATCCCCACAAGACAAACCAGGAGTTGATAAATGAGTATGTTAAATATTTAAAATATGAAACAACTGGAATCATATGCAGATTTTACAAAAATCATGAAAATAGATTCAATGGATATCTTTTTTTACATGGAACTGTGATTGAAAAAAGATATTAGTGTAAAGCCCTATATTGTTTATCAGACAATGGAGTTAAAAGTGTTCACTACACACTACAAAAAACAAATATTAACAAGCATTTTAATCTCTTATTTAGACTTTAGAATCTAACTATTTTGATAAATAAGACAAATAAGATTTCCAGTGGGGTGAGAGAGTTTTAATCATTTCAAGATTTTCCAGTGGGGTAAGATAATTGTAATTGTCAAGCAAAAAGTAACTTAAAACAAGCTAATATTTTCCACTTTAGAGGGGGGGAAAAAATAAGATTTTAAGTCTGATTAAACTTGTTAAGACATGCAGTTGCCATTCATATTTGCACTATAGAGTTTTTGATAAAGTTTGTAGTAAAAATAAGAGGTCACTTCACACCATTAAAAAAATTATGGTTTTGTGGCATTAAGAAATCCAGCCTCATCACAGCCCTCATCCCAGAGCCATTTACTGGCAGCCATGTAATGAATTAAAACCCAACTGTCACCGAGAAACAGGAGAATAAAATCAATGTAAGTGATGGAAAGTGCAGTGTTAGGAATCATGGCAAATGGGAGGCCTTGGCCAGTCCTGTGTGTGCGGTTTTATTTAAGTTCCTCAACTTTAATTGGGTTTTTGTGAGATTCCATGTGGCGCACGTCGGTAAGTCCGAACCTCAGCACCTGACGGTACAAACCTGTTACTTTTACGGCATTCCATGCAAGCGTCTTGCATAATGGGAATAAAAAAAGGTGCTCAAAATTTAAGATGCTGAAATAGATACAAGATGAATCTGACAACATTGAAGACACATTTTTCCTGAGGCGTATCGACTGCATTGTCAGATACCGATAATAATAAGTCTGCTGTACAGTTTTTTTAAACCCAATAATGAGGTCCAGTATCAGTATCATGAGTGTTTATGTGTTTTCCAAAGTCTAATAATTTATTTTAGAATGAGACCACCTTGCATACGGGTGTGTGGTCGCATGGCCCGGTGTCAGAGAGGCTAGCTGATCAGCCCGTTTCTGCAGTTTTGAAGGATTGAGTGTGGATTCGCACAAATACTGGTCAGCCTGATGCCTTTGAGGTCGTTTTAATCATGTATGCAGCGCAAACCCTCTCCGTGTCTTTACACACATTCCCGTGCTATACACTGCATATTGTCCCCACAGGAAGCCAGAAAAGGGGACCCAGTACCTGATTGAAAGAGGATTTGTCCCAGATACGCCTGTGGGCGTGGCTCACTTTCTGCTCCAGCGGAAAGGCCTGAGCCGGCAGATGATTGGAGAGTTTTTGGGTAATCGACAGAAACAGTTCAACAGGGACGTTCTAGAGTGAGTATTATGTGAGCTACTACTCAGCCAATAAGAACACTGCAGCAGCTCTCCATTCTTCTTCCCCATGCTACACTGCACACAGAAGCACAATGCCCACGATTGAGCCTTTACCT
The DNA here is from genome assembly GCA_022702515.1 of Ilyophis sp. 1 JC-2022. Taxonomy (NCBI): domain Eukaryota; kingdom Metazoa; phylum Chordata; class Actinopteri; order Anguilliformes; family Synaphobranchidae; genus Ilyophis; species Ilyophis sp. 1 JC-2022. Next base: position 52,955,576 of record CM040396.1, read on the forward strand.
TTAGATGTATTCTGAATTGCGGAGCTTATTTTTGCCTAGCAATATGCATGAGATGAAGCAAATCTGCAGCTGCTTTTCAAAAAACTGAATCTGTTCCTTTATACCATTGTGGAGATGTATTCAATAACGTGGTCCCACATAGAATTAACACACCTTATGAAATGTGCATGTCTTTTTGTAGTCTTTTGTTGCCATATTGTAGTTTTAATACCACCAAATTTTTTAAACATTTTTTTAACATTTTTTAAATCAGAGCACTAGATAATGAGTCAGACTTCACGCAGACAATATCCACAGTGCTGACATGTGGACTAAATTACAGTTTACTTTCTCGCAGCAAAACAGTGAGTGAGCCATGGTGCTCCTAACAGCCCGGTTTTTCCACAAAGACTCTTGGGTGCATGCTTAGAAAAGTGATTTGTGTGATGCCGTATTGTAAAGCGACCGTAGATGGGAAGCTCTACGGACTTCTGGATTCCTGTTGTCAGTGCTGAGCACTATAGGGACCATGGAGGAATCGCAGTCTCTAGTCCTCTGCCGTTTCTTTGTCGCTGACTGCAGGCCTGTCAGGGTTTCAGTGTGTAAACACCAGTGAATCAACACTTGCACCTCACAGAAAATCCACGTTGGCAGAACTCATAAATATTCCAGTGAGGATAAGGTTATAAACACCCATCTGTGTCAGTTTGACAGCAATTTACAAAGGGCCCTTGGCTTCAAATTCCTAGAATCCTGATAACGACATTGGAGATTTTATTTGTACTAGTTTACTGCGGCTGCCCGAGAGGTTTCATCGGGGTTTTACCTGAAATGAAATGGTCTAGGCCTTTGTGTCTGAATCGTGGTTGGTCTGATCCACAGCTGTGTCGTGGACGAGATGGACTTTTCAGGGATGGAGTTGGACGAAGCCCTCAGAAAGTTCCAGGCCCATATCAGAGTCCAGGGTGAAGCCCAGAAGGTGGAGAGGCTCATCGAAGCCTACAGGTGAAGCAAACCACACACTGCAGCCATTGCAACCAGCATTATAACCATAACATTTCATAGTGGAAAAAGTGAGATGTCTTCATTACTTAAAATAACTTAAAATCATATAATCATACTGACAGGACAAGACATACAGTACAATATTGAAAAATCAATTAACCCATAAATATATGTTTTAAATTACATTTCAGGCATTTAAGAGACACTTAACATTTAACAGACACACTTATCCAGAGTGGCACAACTTAAGTGCATACAATCAGTTCATACAGTTAGATATTTTAGCAAAGCAATTCAGGTTAAACACTTTGTTTAGTGGTACAACAGCAGCGCCCCACCTTGGAATTGTACCTACAACCTTGGAGTTACAAGCCCAGTTGCCTAATCATTTCACTACATGGCCACCTTTATATTAATGCTTATAACTGAAATTTGAACACGGTAATACTTATGAAGTAGGTTCCCCTTCACCTGCTGTTTAGTTAATCATACTTATTATAGGCCTGTTGTTGACTCTCAGTCAGTGTAGGAATGCTTACAGGAGTTATGCCTCGGTTTGGTTTGCCTCAGTAAGCAAAAGTAGTGCGCCGCTCAATCAATCTGATATAAACTGTGTTTGGGGAGTTCAAGCCTTTTCTGTTTTATAACTCTTTAAAGCAGTTTTAGCCACGTTTAGTTTGCCCACCTTTGATTGCTTTGATCAGGAAGCCCTGTGCTTGTTTCTTTTTGTTATTCCAGGAGAGAATGTTCTGTTGTGTTTTGATCAGCAGTCAAAAAGGCAACAGTTTTTCTTTCTCGCTTTCTCGCCTGAATAAACGTTGCTGCGCCTGATGTAGTACTTTTGTAACAGCAAATGGAGCAGGGTTATGTGATCTCTGCCCTCAACGCTTCCAAATATTATGTTGGGCCTGCTGTTTGGTGTGCTGGAGTCCTCCCAAAATGGCCATTAAGGGCAAAGGGGCGGAGCTTAAAAAATGCACACATCAAAATAGAGGATTAAGCATATCAATGAAATGACCAGGGGTCATGGATTGAAATGTTTCCTCACTAACAATGGTAATATTCATGGTTTTTATATTCCAGGGACAAACTATGCCCAATAACGTTTATTGATTTTTTCCCCCCCTCATGTAACGTAGGGGTGTTTTTCAGCCATGTCACATTCTTTCTTTTCTTTTTTTTGTCGTCAATCTGAGTGAAGTTTTACATATAGCTGCCCGTTTTTCAGTTGTTTGCATTTGTGCACTACGGTGCAGATTACAGTACAGTGGAGTCATTCTGCGTGTCTTTGGCCTGTCCTCAGCCAGCGTTACTGCATCTGTAACCCCGGAGTAGTTCGGCAGTTCAGGAACCCAGACACCATCTTCATCCTCGCCTTTGCCATCATCCTCCTCAACACAGACATGTACAGCCCCAATGTCAAGCCAGAGCGCAAGATGAAGCTGGAGGACTTTGTAAAGAACCTTAGAGGTGAGAGGCAGCATCACAGTCCCGGTTTTAAAAAATTAAAAAAAACACAAAATCATTCATTGTTTCATTTCATTCATCGTTGTTTCAATTTTTGAGGGGAAGTGCCTTGAAAATTGTTTAATTGAATCTGTGCACACAGTCTGCTTTGATTAATAGGCCCTTCAAAAAAGATATTTACATTTTGTGAGTCTTGGCTAAGCAGAGTAATCGGGGCACTAAAAGACTGTGTGGTGTTTACTTGAATTTGAGCATATTTCAGATGAGGTGCAGAGCATGACTGACTCATTTATCTGCCTACTGGAGCAGCGGTAATTAGAAAACTGACCTTATGAGTTGTTATATTGGACAAAGTTCCCCACAGAAATGATGACGTAGGGAATATCCTAAGGCAGTGAGCTGCCAATGTTAATGTGCTTACTTTCATGCGACTATGCATTTGCAGTATGTGTTTACACGTGTATGTCTAAGCACACGTTCGCCTGTGTGTGTTCATGTGTGTTTGTGCGTGTGAGTGTATCAGTGTGTGAGTAAATTAGTGTGATTATGTATTAGTTATGTGTGTGAGAGAGTATATGAGAGCGTATTTGTGTGAATGTAAGTGTGTGCATGTGCACTGACGAGCACCTCTCTGTCGCTCAGGGGTGGATGATGGAGAGGATATCCCTCGGGAGATGCTGATTGGGATTTATGAGCGGATCCGTAAGCGGGAGCTGAAAACCAACGAGGATCACGTGTCCCAGGTGCAGAAGGTGGAGAAGCTGATTGTGGGGAAGAAGCCGGTGAGTTGACCCTGACCCCTGCCTTCCCCTGAGATCCTTCTCCCTCCCCCATCATCCTGAGCCTAGCAAGCTCCAACAGAGGCGCTTAAAAAATACGCCGCGGAGGCACTGAGGACGTGCTGACATTTGTGGAGGAATGTGGTGCAGTGATAATCGACCAGAGCGCTGTCAGATGTGCTAGGCCTGGATTACTCACAAAGAGCTCCTCCCAACTGAGGGAAAGCACAAATAATCCTTTGGCCTTGCTTCACCATTATGTGAGATACATTCTCTCTTTCTCACTTTCTCTGTCTTTCTCTGCCTCTCTCTCCCTCTCATTTGAGTCCTTCATGGTGGATGAGTTTAATGTTTCCAGAGCCCTTGAACGTCAAGGAGCATCCGCTCCCGATAATGTGTCTGTAAAGAAGAATGGGATTACGCCAGTCGCACTGACATGTAGAAATGTCCTGGGATCAGTTCATCTGCCCTGGAATATTATTCAACCTTAAAGGCCCATGAGTGCCATACAGCCAATATTAGGGAAGTGGGAAGGTTGTAGAAAGAATTGAAGGCAAAGCTATATGGTGATTTTACACACAAGGACACCACAATGTCAAGCCATCAAGTAATGAAAGTGAGATTTAGCCTTTCATTTTGTAAATGTGTCACTGGAAAATACTGGAAGACTTCTTTTCTCTCATGCCTCCCTAGTGTTTCTCACCTTGCCACAAGGGCTGGGTATCGAACGTCTGCACCCTTTGAGTACCAATCATGTCCGTTGCACCGAGTATCAAAAAAGCATTCGCTGCCAATTTTCGGTACTTTTCAGTAATAAAATGTACCAAATTTTTCGCCCCACCAAGGGGGCTTTAAGACTTTTTATCTTGTTTTTTATTCTTAGATTAGATGCTTGATTTAAATCATAATTTTGTTCATTTTACACTGTATTTGATACAACTATTTGAGTTGACAACATTAATCAGTGAAGCATTTGAGAAGTTTTGACTTATTTTGTTAAATGAGAAAATTGCTTTGGATGTTGTAACAAAAAAAAATAATAATGTGTTGATACTCAGCAAACAAAGGTATGGGTATTGGTATCGGTTTTTGGTATCGGAACCCGTATTGAACAATTTTGAACGATACCCAGCTCTACTTGTCACATTCCTCCAATGCTTTTGAGCCACATTTGAGCCAGTAAACTCCTGCTGTCTTCATCCTATACAGCCCCTTGTCTTCTTGTTAACCCCCCTCCAGAGTATTAGCAGAACCCCCTCCTGCCTACACATCCTCTATTGTTTATAGGCAGGTCATCTGAATCTCTCTCTTTCTCAACCTCTCTCCCATCTCTTATTCCAGATTGGATCTCTGCACCACGGCCTCGGCTGTGTAAGTATGGTCTCCTCTGTTTCTCTTATTCCCTTTCATTTTTTTGTCTCATAAATTATTGGCTCAAACTCTTAATATATTTGAAATTGGCAAGCAGCACATAAACATTATTATGGAGGTACTGTGAGACCGTATATATCACCTGGCCAGCTAATAACTTGCTCCCCTCTCTCCCACGTTGCTGAGAAAAAGGTGAACAGAACAGCCTCCGGCTCTCATTTTAAAACAGCCAACAGAAGTAAATTCCAAAGCGGTGGCGAACTGTGCTGTTTACAGACTGCAGGGCTGACCGTAGCTTATGAAATTCGATGGAGATCATCATTTACTGCCAAGAAAACGCTGTGCTAGACCAGACAGATCAGTTATACTCATGGGCTACAGGTGACACAGTAGCCTGCTCAGTGAGTGAGTAACTGGAAAATGTGATTATTTGAGCGCCAGGAGGTCAAAGCAGTAGATGGTCATGCTCAATACATCTTTTAGGAACATTTAAAATCCCCTAGAGAATGATGCTTCTTTATTCATATGATGATTGCCTCATATATTTATGTATGTCATATGTATGTTCATTAAAACACTGCTTTTGTGATAAAGGGCAGATTAAAAAAGGATTTTGAAACTCAGTCATTGGCCTTTGAAAGTCCTGATTTATTTATTTTTACTCGCCATTTCTTTTTGGTTAGGCTCATGTTGCGCATTAGAGTAATCCAAAAAAAATTGGTTTATTGAAGACTTTGACATAGTATTAACAAAATATTAGTAGGATTGAATAGCAGTAGAGTTCGATTTTGAAGCACTCCAAGGGTACTTCCCTGATTACTGCAGTCCCTCTAGTGCAGTGTGCAAACGAATCTGAGAGAGGAAACTGCCTACTGAGGAGCCTGCCAATTAAGGCATTAATCATGGAGAAGAGATAAATCAGTGGTGTGGTGTTGTATTGGGATTTCTCAGGGGTTCAATTGGTGGCATGTACCATGCAAGCAAGACTGAGGAACTGTGTTCACGTTTCAAAGCTCTTGCTACTCTCCAGCGGAAACGGAGCACAGAGCCGTTAAAAAGAGAGCAGTGCTCCCTGGTGTGGGCTGATGGTGGGCGGGATCTCACTCTCTCCTCTGTCTCGGGCAGGTTCTGTCTCTACCCCACCGCAGACTGGTGTGCTACTGCAGGCTGTTCGAGGTTCCGGACCCTAACAAGCCTCAGAAACTAGGCCTGCATCAGCGTGAGATCTTCCTCTTCAACGATCTGCTGGTGGTACGAGAGTGCGCTCTCTCTCTGTCCCCTCCTTTTATCCCAACAACCCCCCCCCCCTCCCCAAACTACCCCATTGATTTGTACCTGGAGTTCTATGCTCAGGCCTTCCTGCAAACCTAGAATGCACAGCATGATTTATTTTAAATGAAATCTATGCATTGTGCAATATTTTGTGGTTTTAGAAAATACTTGTTCATGAAACTGTTCATCTATGCTGCTTTTTAATTTTCTGGATAAGATACATACTAATTGAAGCTAAATACTAAATTGTAAGTGTAACCAAACACTTAACAAAAATGTGGTTTAAAAAATACTGGCCTGAAGTAAGAAAATTGCCAGAAATTGGCCTTCTGCTCAGAGCTATTTTTACCACCTGACACCTGACAATGATCTGTGCTATTTAGCCAATTTCAGCAAATTAATCTTTTCAAGGGCATAATGACTATAGGCTAAATCAGGGTTAAAATCAGACTGTGTATTCACCCATTTTATGATGTTCACACATTTGATAACTGCATAGCTACAATTACCCTAGCAGGCATTTTAAAAATGCCATCATAAAATATTAACTAGCAGGTGGTGTCCTCAATGTCCCTGTTTAGGTCACAAAGATTTTCCAGAAGAAGAAAAATTCGGTGACATACAGCTTCAGGCAGTCCTTCTCTTTGTTTGGGATGCAAGTGCTGCTGTTTGAGAACCAGTGTAAGTGCCAGTCTCCCCTGATCTCAGATCAGCTGGGTTACCTCATTCCCATGGGTTTCCTGGCTTCCTATTTCAGTGTGTTACAACATTGGTTTACATCAGTGTTATAACTAGAAAGGGAAGTGACTTGGGCCACTGTTTACTTTCTATGACCTTTTCTTTATTCGCCTGAAGACCCGGAGCTTTTTTATTTCCCTTGGCTGAGCACTCTGGAATGTGCTATGTTTAATAGCTCACTGTGTTTATCTCACAGATTACCCCAATGGAGTCAGGCTTACATCAGCCATCCCAGGTGCAGACATCAAAGTCCTCATCAACTTCAATGCCCCCAACCCCCAGGACCGCAAGAAGTTCACAGACGACCTGCGGGAGTCCATCGCAGAGGTCCAGGAAATGGAAAAATACAGGATAGAGTGTAAGCACACATTTCACAACATTCCCCATCCTGCCAAACCTTTATGTAAGTGAACAGAAGGTCCTTTCTGTCCGGAGAAGAGAAGGTGTTGCAGTCCTTGTGCATTCTCTGGGCTCTGTGTTTGAGGAGTAGATTAATTGGTGCATCTTGGAGGGTGAAAGTCACATGGCAAGAAAGATTCATTGGCACACAGCTAAGATGAAGTGCAAAGTTGGGTGCTACTGCACTTACGTGCTGATCTAAGCACTTGTTTTTGTGCCGTAAGTTAGGTTGCTCTGGATTAGAGTGTACGCCACTGGCTGTATTGTAATGAAGGAAACCGAAAAGGGCAGGAAAGCATAAAGGGGTAGTTCACAAATGCACAGTGTTAGAGTAGATGGTAGACTGGTCAGTTTTTGGCAGTGAGGGTCCAGTGCTTTTGGCATGATTCTGACCCCAGTGTCCACCCCCTACAGCGGAGCTGGAGAAGCAGAAGGGTGTGGTCCGGCCCAGCATGTCCCAGAGCTCAGGCCTGAAGAAAGATTCGGGGAACGGGAACCTGAGCCGTGCCAGCCTGGACGACAGCTACGCCATGGGGGAGGGGCTAAAGCGCAGCGCCCTCAGCAGCTCGCTGAGGGACCTCTCTGACGCAGGTGAGGTCAAAGGTCACACGCACACACGTGCACCACCCCCGCAGTGCCCAGCTTGTCTTCTGATGCCAGGCATAGGCCCGCTGCCTCTCTCAGTGCTCTAGAGTAGATGCCATTTGGACACTGGCATAACGCTCAGCCCCTAAAAAGAAGAAACAGTTTTTTTGTTGTTGTTTTTATGTGAAAGCCGTTTCATGTAAAGCTGTTCCACGTTTCTCAGCCACCCACAGTGGAAACCCTCTAAGAAGCAACATATTAGGCCTTAAGCCCTTGTGAGCTCAGAGCAGAGAGTGATTGAGGACAGAGATGAACCCCATGCGGTTCCACACAGTGATTGGTGTGGTGGTTTAAACTCCTGTAACAGTCTCCTGCGAGGGTTTTCTCACGGCAAGTGGAGAGCAGAGAAATCAATGTTCCTAAATTCCCCTTCAGACAGAGCTACCCTGCAGCAACGAAGAAGAATGACCAATTGAAGTGGTTCCCTGTAGAATGCAAACCACTGGGATGGTTTTGTGAAGCTGTATATAAATCACAGTGTCTGGTTTAAACCGGTTTCAGTGCCCTCCTCACCAGTGATAGGGCAAACGTTGTGTTGCCGACTCAAGTGGGTGGTGAGTGCGGTGTGCTTGATTTAGTGCCATGTTTTCTCTGTGCGGCAGTGTTTTTAATCTACGTGTAGCACTGATGAATGAAACAGAATGAAGGTTCTTCCCCTCGTTGTTTGCACATCTCGATACAAACTGTTTCATTACCCGTGTGTAAACGTTAGTTTGTCTTCTAGTTTTTTTTGACATACCTTAATTCCCGTTGTTTACCATGTCCGTCTCATGTATTCATTTCACGTGCCTTGTTTGGGATGGACATACTTGAATGTCAAACTTCACAACATCAGCTGACCATTGTTTTTCTTATTGTGTCCATGTTGTGTTTTGGCCTTTACAGTTCAACGTTTTAATTGCCTAATGCTTACTTACAGTAGCATATTCTGATTTGCTTACATTGCTAACACGGCTATAGTTCATCTGATAGTTCATCTGAAGCCTTTTGTCACCGTTGGCATTGGTTGCCATTGCCATTACCATTGATCTTAGCTTGTGAAGACTGGCCAGCCGTCCTTTATAAAATGAATACTCATTAAAACCATCAGTCCAAATGAGTGTCTTTTGCTTTGGTAACTCTGAGACTGATGTGAAACTGAATGTCTACCTCAGTATACTGAAATGTACTGAACCTTTTCAGTGCAGTACCGCTCAGCTGAAAATCTCTTACACTGAAAGTGTTTTTCTGATAACGGCCCAGATTACAGTTAAATTTAGCTGTCAGCTCACCATCCTCCGCTAGGTGATGGAATCCACTAGAGTTCAGGTGTTTTTCTCCCAAAGGCCTCAGTGCTCCAACCTTTTCAGTTCATCCAGCTGTAATTGTGCTTGGTGTCATTTTGCGGAGCTGCTTCAGTGGCTTTCTCTGTGGTCTGTAATGTCTTCAATTCAATTGAATTTAAAAGGCACAGGAAGATTGGCCCTTTGCTCTCTTTTCTCATTAAAACACATGAGCAGTTATCTTCATGGCAGAGGCCCGGATAGATTATGCATCTTCTTTTGTTTGAAGTCCTTGTCTTGAGTTTTTCTTTTTTCCACCATGTGCCATCACATTTTGTTAAACTTATTTTACTGGGAATTTTGTAAAGCACACCAGGGAACGGTTACTGATTAGCTGTTGATTCGTTTCTTGTGTGTGCTCAGTCATTTGTCCGCTGGCTGTGTGTGTACTTTTCGGACCGAGCCATTGTTGTCATTGTCACTGACACAGCCTGCTTCGCCTCACCTGTGTTTGCGTTCGACACGTTATGTGCAGTGGCCACTGCGCTGTTTCACCTGAGCTCAGAAATCAAGCTCCCGCCCTAGATGGGTATCCATCACAGCCCTGCTTTCAGTAGGCGGCCGCAGGGGTTTTCCGAAAGGCAAACCAGCACTTTGCGACAGCAGTTAGCTCCCATTGTCTCCTCTAATGGGAGATGTGTTGCATTGCACTGCAAACTAAGGTGTCCTGCCAGTTTTCAAACTTCCGCCACCATAGAGATACACAGTAGCTTCCCCTTGGAGCAGAGCAGCTGGAGGAGCTGTAGCGCTGGCCTGCTCTTCGTCAAACTCGCAGTTTCCAAGCAATGCCGGCTAGATTTTTCCCGCTCCACCCAACCCCACCCGCCCACTTTTTCCTCTGGCACCCCTCCTCGTTCCAGACCACCCCCCCTCCACCCCCCCAAGATGGAACTGTGTCAGCCTGCTGAGTGTTGACATGCCTCGTAGCGCCCCCTAGGAAGGAGGGATATATACAGCAGCTCTATATATGACCCAGGTGTGTTCTCCATCTCTAATCTATGGTATTGCATGTCCCGGGCAGGCAAGCGTGGCCGGCGCAGCAGTGCAGGATCACTAGACAGCAATATGGAAGTAAGTAGGAAGCCACTGATATCTAGCTGCTCTATGTGATGATGTGCACTTTGAACCGCATTTATTTTTTTGCACCCCCCCCCCCCCCTTTTTGCTTCATAGCCTATCAGTTTATTTATTTATTATTTTATTATTTTATTAATGCGTAACCTGTCTGTCTCGAATTTATATGCATGCTGTTGACTGCTTGCTGTTGACGTCCAGCCTGTGTTGGAAAGGGAGGGATCTCCCATTGTTTATGTGGCCACAGTTAACGCTTTCTTGTGCGCATAGCAAAAGCATGAAGTAAACTAATTCCACTAATCCATGTGACATGTCTCAGCTGACAGTGTTGTTCTCAGCAGTGTTTTTTTAAATTGTTTTTATTTTTATAACAAGTGTCTGTTATTTAGCAGTCACTGGTTTCTTGTTTTTTGTTCGCTTGTGATTGTGGTACAAGTGAAAGCTGTTGCACTGTGTTAGTTTCAGCTGTCCGCATGGTTCAACGTGATCGAAGCTTCCCCCCCCCCCCCCCCAACGCTCCTACCCACTCTTTGTTTCCCACCTGAGTTTCCTGGACCCTCCGAAAACACTGCCATGTTCAGGGCAGAGCCCCGTAGCCTCAGTACAGAGGAGGGACGGGAGGTTACTGAAGTTACTGTCGAATGTTGAGGTGAAAATGTGGATTTCATTAGATTTCATTCATCACTATCCGAGCATCCCATGCGCCGGGCAGAGATGAGAGCGCAGACCTGTATCCTCTTACATTCTGTTCTGGGTCTGGGAATGCCGGGAAGGCCGACAGCGAAGCAGCTGCTTCCCCATTCCAGCTCGGAAGTGTGTTGACCCAGTTTCAGCAGAGATCCTTGTCCAGTGACGCACTCCATTCCCTGTATATAGAGCTGTTAAATATTTGAGTGTCTGAGGTAGACTCAGAATTTTTTGTTTTGTCACTAAACCTGAATGGATGCACTGATCTCCAATATACTTAAATGCTAACCAAATACAGACCGAAAGTTTGCCTGTTCTTGCTTCTGCATGTTATGCATGTCTGTTGAATTCCTTTCTGTATTTAATATTTTCCCCAGACTGTTTTACATGAAATTTACTAAGATACTAATTCTAACATACTTTACCTGTCGATGGAAATTAATTCCAGTTCATTCAGAGAGGATACAATCATTGGAGTTGCTGCTGATGTTGCTGTTTGTTCTGTTTTACAATGATAAATTTCACACAACTCTATTGGAAGCCAAGACTTGAAAGAGAATGTTCAGCATTGCAACTTTTAGCACAGCTGCACGGTATTTAAAGGGCCGGTGGTCAGTATGTCTCTCTTTAGTTTGTGAGGCTGCAAGGGAACACACTGTCTCACACTCACCCAGTGGGCATTGTTTCCTGTGTGTATCTTTGGCATGCTGTACGCTGTACGCAGCCTGTCAAGTACCATAAGTATGGAGTTACTGCAGTGGACTGTCCCACGGTGGTTTCACCCATTCATCACTGGTTGTTTGTGCGTGCATGCGTGTGTGCGTGCATGTGTGTGTGCGCGTGTATCCCACAGTGGTTTCGCCCAGTCATCACAGGGTGTGTGCCTGTGTGTGCATGTGCGTGCGTGTGTGTGCAGGCATGCATGTGTGTGTTTGTGTGTGTGTGTGTGTGAATATGAATGTGTGTATGCTTGTGCGAGAGTGTGTGTGTTTGTGTGTGTGTGTGTGTGTGTGTGTGTGTGTGTGTGTGTGTGTGTGAGAGAGTATGAGTGTGTGTATGCTTGTGCGAGAGTGTGTGTGTGTGTGTGTGTGTGTGTGAGACACGTGTGTTACCGCCCTGGACAGCTCTGAGCCCTGACTCCAGGAGCCTCTGTATGACGCTGCTCTTTCATCTCTGCAGGGGTCCATCATTAGCAGCCCTCACATGCGCCGGAGAGCCACCTCCACTCGAGAGTGCCCGTCCCGTGGCCCCTCCCACCAGTCCGTCCCAAACTCCTCCTCCCTCCTGGGGACCCTCTTCGGCAGCAAGCGAGGGAAGTCTCCAGCGCCTCCGCCCCAGGCCCAGCACCCCACCCTCATCTCCCACACGCCCCACCCTTCCACTCTGCACCACTCAGCCCCGGTGGAGACACAAACCCAGGCCCAGATGCACACCCACCACGCCCAGTACTGCCACGTCCAGCAGAACCCCCCTCCCTACCACCACCACCACCACTACCACCCCCCAGCCCACGTGCAGTACCACCAGGGCTCCTCCCACGCCCACCCGCACACGCAGCACGGCCACGGCGCCCACGCCTCGCACTCCCAGCATTCCTCTCACTCCCAGCATGCCCCTCACCACCACGCCCCCCAGCAGCAGGGCCCCACCCCCGTGCCTAGCAGCACCAAACCCAAGCACAGCGGCATCAGCACCATCGTTTAAAGGCCAAAGCGGAGGAAGAGTACCCCGCCCGGCGCTACCTTTAATGACAGTCATTTGTGAGGGGTTGGGGTGGGGGGGCATGGACAGTGGTGTTTGAGCACACTCTCTTCCAGGCGGGGGGAGGGAGGCAACACTGTTAGCTGGTGGTCTGGATGCAAGTGGGAACAAAGAGACTGAAAGAAAAGATTGTGACTCAATACTTCCGTTCCTCAAAGTCTTTCTCCTCCAAGAAGAGAACGTAACACTGGACATCACTGACTTCCTGTACCAGGGTATCAGAGGCATGATACCACATCGTTTTTTCGAATGCCTTCCCTACACCATGAATCTGCATCATGTCAGTCGACAGACTAAAGGAAAAACTGTTAGAAGCCGCAAGGTTTCTCCTATAGATACAGTACTAACTTACACGGTAGATGTCTGTCTTCCTTTTGAATAAACGTGACAGACATATAGGCAGAGGCATGAACACAGACCTTGGCTCCTTTTGTTAGTGATGGCGAATTTTAAATGGGCTTTATACTTCACTACCCTGCTTAATAGTTTCCAGAAGCAAGTTACTTTTTCTCAAATTAACTCTGTGGCAACGTACCCGTTGGACACTGTAGATTACACGAGCAGTGTAACGTAACAACGATGAGACCAACGGACGAGAGTTAACCACGGAACAATATCAGTCACAAAAGTAGTTGTTCCAGTATTTACTGTAGCTCTAAGTCACAGCTGTCTGTGATATCTGTTAGCAGTCATAAATAAATGTGCCAATTATTAATGCATTAACTATTTTAGTCTAAGAATTTGCTTTGTGTATATCGTGCTTATAGTATTTTGTAAGATAATAATAATAGCTGCAATTATTATTATTGTTATAAAATAAAACGGTCAGAGGCATCGTCTGAAATCTATCAGTATTATACTCTAAAGTAGCAGGCGTTAGTCTCACTATTATGAATACCAATCTAAAGCTTATACTAGTTAGGCAATTCAATGACTTGGAATATCTCTGGTTGCCTTCGGAACAGAACTCTTTGAAGATTCTAGAATGCAGCTGCAACATGTTGTACTCTCGCACAGCTGTGCTATTTGCTGAACCTCACAGAGGACCCACACAGAGTGAGCTTTCATGTGTCAGCTGACAGGGACTGAGGCCCCCTTCTGGGGTGGATGGGTTTGCCTCAACCTCAGTATAGATTAGTCCTGGCTTATGAACCATTCTTTTATTTTTTTAAACTATTTTTTTAGAAATGACTAAAAAAAACATAAATGGAATACTGTACATCGTTATATTCTGTCTACTAACGGTTTAGCTGGTGTGTGATTCTGGAAGAAAATGTTATATATATATATATATATATATATATATATATATATATACACACACAAACACACACACACACACACACATATATATAAATGAGTTCATTTTTCCAGTGGGATTTTGAAGTTTGATTTGAAACAATGAAGCAAGGAAGAGAAAGGACGCAGGCAGGCTACCCCATTTCAAAGCTCTTTACATTAAACTAAATGTCTCAGCTGGCTGAGTGTGCCCTTTGCATTGTACATTTCACAGCATTGTTGTACTGAGTCATGTTGCTGTGCTCATAGTGTGTCTCTGGCTCACTTGACCACACATTGGGGAAAGGGTTTGGGTGCGGAATATATGAAAAATAGCTTCAGTATGTTGCTGCATCATTTTCCTTGCAAACATTTTTTTTGTTGTTCATCAGGCACCTCAAAAATGATCAAACGGATGTTGTAACGTGTTGGCAGAGCTAACGGGGGCTCCTCGGCATCTGCACTTTTGTTTTCCCGGGGGGGGGGGGTATTTCTGGAGGTGGGGTGGAAGCGTTGGTTTGGGACGGCATTCGTGCTGGATCAACGATGAGTTTTGGACATTTCAGTTCTAGATCAGCTCCTGTATTACTTATACAAGTCTCTCGACTTAAAAGTGGATGAGCTAAGTCTTTACACAGTTTGCATTAAGAGCAATATCAGACGTTTTGAGTTGAACTCTCATTTGAAGTTTTCTTATTTTTTCAATCATATGTGCAATATATATGTACTGAATCAGGTGAATGCTCTTGTTCTTTTTGCCGTTAGTTTATTTTTTTCCTTGTTCATTTCACTTTGCTTTGTTATTTCTTTTTTTCTTTTGCTTTGTGGATCATCGTTGGCTTGCGTGTTCCCCCGTGACCTTTGAGAACCAGCTTCCAGCGGTGATGAGGAATGTCAAAAGAAAAATAATCTTGCATGTCATGTTAATATTGTGAGGCTATTCTTCTACATATTGTATATTCGCAAAATATATCAGTGTTACTGTTGATTATTGTTGAAGTTAAGTGGTAACATATTACAATATGTAGACTTCTCTTCATGCCACTGTGCACCAATGGTAGAGTCTGTTATCATGGGTTGTTCCAGAAGAGATTCGATGAAATAATAATTCCCGTTTGGACTGTGTAAATACTGTAGGTGCACAGTACACACTGAGATGCAGTGGTACTAAGAGGGATGTATGTATGTACATACTTTTATAAGATCCTCTGCTCTTCTATCTGTCAGTGTGCTGTGTTTTAATAAACAAATTAGGAATGGAATTTTTTGTCTACATGTATACTCAGTAAATATTGTTGTATTATGAGACACCATTATTAGGGACACAATCTAATTAAAGTTACTAAAGACATTTACTTCTCTATTAAAACATGTTCGCAGTGGTTTCTCATAATACATGTATGTAATTCAAAGACTGATATCGATTCAAAGTAAAACAGTGCATATTTTGAATCACTTTGTACTTTGTGATTACTGGAGCTCCAAGCACACACACATGTTCAGATTCTATTCCCTGCCATATCAAACTTACATTTTTTTTATTTTTTATTTTTTTATTCTGTAGTGTTTCAGTAAATCATCCCTCAAAAACAAATTCTAATGAATGCTGAAACAAATCTTTTCTGGGACAACAATAACCAATCGAATGTGTCTTTGTACATTTAATTTTCCTTTCACTTTTTTAAGTTTAATACTGAATTGTATGGCAACGTGTAAAACAATTAGATCTCTGCACATCTATTGTAGCACCACAGCTGTGTCCACGGCCATTCGGCCTGAGAAAGAAGAGCGGAAACCCCGCCGCTGTGCATGCAGCCGAAGCCGAAGCCTCCTGTTTCTCATTAAATACAGGCTGGTGCCGTTTATTTTCTCCCCCATCCCCCTTTCTCTTCAGAGAGACTCTTGATGTTCACTTGCCGTTCCATGTTCCACATTAAGCTGCGTGTCCAACTGCGGTCCAGCATGCATTTCATCTATGTACTCATATTGTAAAAACACCATCTCTCCTCTATGTCTGAACCGAAGACTCACAGTATGTAAATAGCGGACAGAAAAGAGGAACTGAAAGAAGATATCTCAAGGAATACAAAAAGGGACTGAAAAAAGGGATTGGGGGATGAGGGGAGGGGGGGGGGGAGGGGTGATGGGGGCTCATGTTGGGTGATGGGACTCCCAGAAATGTTTAAAGGGGATAACCATTTGTACATATTCTGTATATTATTAGTACTCAAATATAATGTGTGCAGTCACATCGAGGGCACATTCCTTTCTCCTCCCTAGAAGAAGAAAAAAATAAATTATCATATAGCTGCTTCTGCTTCCAACTGTACTGGACTGTCATAGGATCTAGGTCTTAAAAACAGACTGTTACATAACTTTCACTTGCTTCACGTCTTTCATGTTCGGATGCTTCTGTTCTCTTGACTCGAGGCCCATTTTGTAATTAAAAAAGGGAAAAGAGGAGTGCTGTCATTTTAATATGCATTTTGTTTGTAAGTAGATAAGACCCTATTGATGTAAAACTATAACTGTGACCATGTTGAGAACGCGAAATAAAACAATATAAGACTTGAATTATTGTGAGTCTTGTTGCATGTGAAAGAAACTATTCTTCCGCCGTGGCACCTGCATGACCTTACTCTGGTCTGCTATTGGTTGGCAATTATCACAATGTTATATTGTGATATAATGTTTGTATCATATTGTGGCACATATTGAGACAGGGAATGAATCTGAAACATGGAGCACAGGTCTAACCACCTCTGTCGGTGGATAGTGAAAAGGCATATCATAACTAATTCCTTCTTTTTTTTCTTCTCCAACCTTTGTAATTTATTTTGAATTTATCATTTTTTGTTAAGGGGTCTGATTCAACTGTCATTCAAATGTCTCCTATAGAAAGCCATTTCAAATACATTGTCTGCATGGGATAATGTAATACACAAATCTAATTTGTGCATTTTAATGGACTTTTATGTATTATCAAATTTCTTATTACACACTGATGAGATTACTTACTGGAGCATGCGATAAGCCATAAGTTATAATTCAGTTTCAGTTTTCAGTACTTTTTAAGTGTTTTCGAGTCCTATCATGATCCAGTTTAGTATGAGAAACTTTGCTTATCACAGTACTGTGTGCTGTGATCCCTGAGCTCTGTAGCCACTGATCTTCACTTTGTGAAACCGTGTATTTTATTCCTGGAAACATCATGGAAACCTAAAGCAGTGGATCTGAGAATGAAGCCTTCAGCTTTACGTGGACTCAAGGTCTAATGCAGGAGTGGCCAACCCTGGTCCTGCTGGTTTTTGTTTCCACCTGAGATACCAACAACCACTTTAGACCCAAGAAACCAGGTGAGGTGAGTTAACTGTGTAATCAACTGCTTTAATGGATCGATTCAGTGCCAAGTAACGACAAAAACCTACAGCTCTCCAGGACCCGCGTCTGACCACGTCTGGTCTAATGCAACAAGGTAAGAGCTGTATGTACACCAACCATGCAACATCATATACACTATATGCACATTTATTAGGAAAACTCAACCTTTTAGAATTATTATTTTGTTAAGTATTTGTTCACAACACACAATGCTTTGCAGGTTGACACTTTCAGTATCCCAGTTTTACTGAAGACATTTGAAGTAATTTACCAAGCTCATCATTATAATAACGATGTGCTTTCCTGCGATGTTACCTCTACCCTAAATTCAGTAGCCCGGTGCTCTACACAAAACACCATGTACAGAGCCGAGCTGTCACGTGTGACGTCCCCTAGAGGGTCCCGTTTAATCCGCTCTATGAACACACAGGAGTCAAGGGGTTGATGCTAATCTCTCCAATCTGCAGATAATGCATGTGGGTCTTTCGTCACCAGTTTTGTCAGGTTACGAGCTGCTAAGCTTTCAGAACAATGAGCCAGCAGCTCACAATACAAAGAATAATTGTCACCTGAGTAGATTTATCAAAGATATTTACCTCTAAATTCTTTAATCTATTCCAATTGTTTTGCTGAGTTTCAAGTGCTACTGTGTCAGCATTTCAGCAACTTTAAATTATTGCTACACTGCAGTTGAATACCCATAGTGTATATTACAGATACAAATCTAATCAATGCAGTGCATTTGCTCAAAGCAAGGAACTGTCACAAAGCACAAGCACAAACCACAAAGCAACAAATAACTGAGTGAAGGAATATATATTTATTTTTGTTTTTTTTTTTTTTTTTTTAACAGAAAAATAGATTTGTCTGTTCTCTGTAGGCATGATCCAGATCCATGCAGATTCATTCTGCTTAATTGCATATTTGCATTACAAGTCAGACCTGATGAGGCCATTTAGATGTGCCCACTGTTCATACGTCTCAAAGTGTAAGATGCCATCAGAAAATTGAGAGGCAAGATGATATGCTTTTGGAAGGCACATGAAAGGTGACATTATTGATTGAGGTTAGTAGGGCTGCAGAAGCCATTGCTATCAGAATAATTGCATCAGAATAATCTGGTTTTTACGACACCGTAACTAGTTTAAAGTTGTTTCATGGTTAATACTTGTGTTTTAAAGGATACTATTGTGGTGACCAGCAGGGAAGGACCCAAATGCATGACGAGACAGAGTCTTTCTTTTGAAAAGAAGGGTTTTTATTTTCGTAATCCCGGGTCGGATCCACACCGGGAAATCAGGGTTTAACAATCAACAATATCCACTGTGGAACCCGCAGAGAGCTGGTGGACAGGATCCAGCGAAGTAGCCAGGAGTGGTTTTAGCCTGGGTAGTAGTGAAGGGTCAGGCGGAGGCAGAGTCAGGATACACACCGGAAAGCCAGGGTGTAGGAAATCCAGACCGGGGTAGTCAGCCAGGGTCTAGCAAGCTAGCACATAGGGAAACAAGTACAAACGAGACCAGAACCGTAATACTCTGACAACAAATCACAGGAACAGCACGGTAAATATAACTAGTGTCATTAGAGCTGATAAACTGCAGCTTGCGGGAAATGCGTGCGAAATCAGCGAATTGATTGAACAATTAGAAAACGCATGAGGAATGCGGTGAAAGCAATTAAGTGTGAATTGTGTAATTAAGATGTGGTGCAAGTAGTAATAGTGCAATGTGGACACAATAAGGAAATGAACGCAGACATGACACAATCAGGTTCAGGGAAAACAGAGGAAAACACCAAGGAAGGGACGGGGAGCGGAGCGGATCGTAACAGTACTCCCCCGTCAAGGTACGCCTCCTGGCGGACCATAGGTTCTGGTCGACTGGGGCAGGCGGCGATGGAAGTCCCGGATGAGGGTAGGGTCCAGGATGAGACGAGGGGCGATCCAGGAACGTTCTTCGGGCCCATACCCCTCCCAGTCGACCAGGTACTGGTGGCCCCGTCCCCGGCGCCGCACATCGAGCATGCTGGAGACCGTGTAGGCCGGAGAACCATCAATGTCCCGAACAGGTGGTGGGGCAGTAGTGGGAGCGCTGAGAGGGCAGGAGACAGCTGGCTTGACCTGACTGACATGGAAGGTGGGGTGAATTTTGAGGGAGGCAGGGAGACTGAGCTTGAGGGTGACAGGGTTGAGGACAGAGTGCACCGTGAAGGGTCCGACGAAGCGGGGTTGGAGTTTGCGGGAGGTGCCGGGGAGGGAGAAAGTGGAGGTAGATAGCCAAACCTTCTGTCCCGGGCGGTAGCAAGGGGCTGCGGACCGGTGCTGATCCGCCAGGCGACGATTCCGGGAGGAGGTCTTGAGGAGAGCGTTGCGGGTGGCCTTCCAGACCCGCTGGCAGTGTCGGATGTGGGCGTCCACAGACGGAACCGCCACCTCGGCCTCCTCGGGGGGGAACAGTGGGGGTTGGAAGCCCTGGGAAGCCTCAAAGGGGGACCTCCCTGTGGATGAGCACACCAAGGTGTTGTGGGCGTACTCGACCCACGGGAGGAGCTGGGACCAGGAGGCAGGGTTGCGGGCCGTCACGCACCGTAAGGCGGCTCCCAGGTCCTGGTTAGCCCTCTCCGCCTGACCGTTCGTCTGCGGGTGGAATCCGGAGGAGAGGCTGGCGGTTGCGCCGAGTGCTGCGCAGAATGCCTTCCAAACTGCGGAGGCAAACTGGGGGCCCCGGTCGGAGACGACGTCCGACGGGATCCCATGCAGCCGCACCACGTGCTGCACCAGGAGGTCGGCCGTCTCGAGGGCGGAGGGGAGTTTGGGGAGGGGAACAAAGTGAACCGCCTTGGAGAACCGGTCCACCAGGGTCAAAATGACTGTGTTACCGGCAGATGGTGGTAGTCCGGTAACGAAGTCGACCCCGATGTGACTCCAAGGACGGCCCGGGATGGGAAGGGGACGGAGGAGACCAGCAGGGGGGGAGTGAGACGCCTTACTCCTGGTGCAGACAGGGCAAGCGTGGACGAAGGCCAGGGTGTCCCGCCGGGCGGTGGGCCACCAGAAGCTCCTGCGCACCAGCTCCACAGTGCGGTTGCCTCCGGGGTGGCAGGCCAGTCGGGAGGAGTGAGCCCACTCCAGGACCTGGGAGCGGACAGGGTTGGGAACGAACAGGGCGGAAGAGGGGTTAGGGCGAGGATCGGGATGCGTCACCTGAGCGTCCAGTACGATCTTCTGGATAGGCCACCGGACCGCAGCCACGACGCAGGAAGCCGGAACGATGGTCTCCGGGACAGACAGGTCGGCAGGGGAGGAGTGGATCCGAGAGAGGGCGTCGGGTTTGATGTTTTTAGATCCGGGTTTGAAGGTGATGGAGTAGTTGAATCTGGAGAAGAACAACGACCAACGGGCCTGTCTGGAGTTAAGTCGTTTGGCTGACTGGATGTACTGTAGGTTGCGGTGGTCAGTCAGGATCAGGAACGGTTGAGTGGTCCCTTCAAGCCAGTGTCTCCATTCCTCCAGTGCCAGCTTGATAGCCAGCAACTCACGATCCCCTACCCCGTAGTTGCGTTGGGTAGGGGAGAGGCGGCGGGAGAAGAAGGCGCAGGGATGGAGCTTGTGGTTGAGGGGGGAGTGTTGGGACAGGACGGCCCCTACGCCTGTGTCAGAGGCGTCCACCTCCACCACGAATTGGCAGTCGGGTTCCGGACAGCAGAGGATGGGGGCCGTGGTGAAGAGTGTCTTGAGTCTGGTGAAGGATTGATTTGCCAGGGAATTCCAAGTAAACGGGGTTTTTATAGATGTGAGGGCGGTGAGGGGTGCGGCTACCTGGCTGTAGTTGCGGATGAACCTTCTGTAGAAGTTGGCGAACCCCAGGAACTGCTGCAGGTGCTTACGAGTGGTGGGGATAGGCCACTCCGTAACCGCCTGGATCTTAGCCGGGTCCGGCCGTATGTCGCCCCTCTCCACCACAAAACCAAGGAACGAGACTGAGGGAGCATGAAACAAGCATTTGTCGGCTTTCACGAACAACTTATTTTCCAGTAAACGTTGTAGAACCAGGGAGACATGGTCTTGGTGTTCCTGTTGGTTCTGGGAGAAAATTAGTATGTCGTCTAGATAGACGAAGACGAAGCGGTTGAGGAAATCCCTCAGTACGTCGTTCACTAGGTTTTGAAAGACGGCTGGGGCATTAGTAAGGCCGAACGGGACCACCCGGTACTCGAAGTGACCCAGGGGGGTGTTGAAGGCGGTCTTCCACTCGTCCCCCTCTCGGATCCGTACCAGGAGGTAGGCGTTACGGAGGTCCAGCTTAGTAAAGACCCGGGCACCCTGCAGCAGTTCAAAGGCCGAATTCAGTAGGGGTAAAGGGTATTTGTTCCTGACGGTGATGGCGTTGAGGCCCCGGTAATCAATGCAGGGGCGGAGGGAGCCATCTTTCTTCTTGACAAAGAAGAATCCAGCTCCGACGGGCGAGGAGGAGGGGCGGATGATACCTGCTTCGAGGGAGGCCTTGATATAATCCTCCATGGCCGCTCTTTCCGGGCCGGATAGGCTGTACAGGCGGCCGGAGGGTAGGGGAGCACCCGGAAGCAGGGAGATGGCACAATCGTAGGGTCTGTGGGGGGGTAAGGACAAGGCAAGGGACTTGGGGAACACCCGGGACATGTACCGGTAACAATGGGGGACCCCCTTCAGGTCGACCTCTGGAACGGACGTCTTGATTTCCGTGCTAGAGGGAGGTTCCGCCGAGTGGAGACAGGAGGTATGGCATTGGGTGCTCCAGCTGGTGACGCTGGATGTGATCCAGTCGAGCAGGGGGTTGTGTTGGTGCAGCCAGGGCTGACCAAGGACCAGAAGGGAGTGAGGAGTGCTGATAATGTGGAGTTGAATGATCTCACGGTGGTTACCGGACAGAAGCAGTTGGATGGGGATGGTGCGGTGGGTGATGTGGGCCAGGCGGTGGCCGTCCAAGGCATAGGCGTTGATGGGTCTCTCCAGTTCTTCCGTGGGAATCCCGGACTCGTGCACGAACTGGGAGTCCACAAAGTTGGAGTCGGCTCCTGAGTCGATGAGGGCTTGAACAGATACGGTGGCGGAGGCCGTAGTGCCCCATTTGAGGACCGCAGAGAGTTGAAAGCGGTTGTGAGCTAGGCCAGGTGTTTGGGTCTGGCTCGCCAGTAGGCCTAGGGTTGCTGACGAGCCCTCTTTTGGGCGCACAGGACAGGAGCTAAGGAGGTGCGGCCGCAATAGAAGCATGCTCCGGTGGCCCGGCGTTGGCGGCGGCGAGCGGCAGGGTCGGGCGTAGTACCGCCCAGCTGCATAGGTTCCACGGGTTCCGGAGGTCCGAGGGACATGGGAGCCTGATGGCGAAGAGCAGGGTGCGAGGGCATGGTTCCCAGAGGCTGTTGAGTGGAGGCGTAAGCCCTCCTCTCACGGGTGCGGGCGCGCAGACGGTTGTTGACCGTGATAGCCAAGGAGATGAGGTCATTGAGCGTGGGGGTGTCATCGCGGGTGGCCATCTCGTCCTTCATCTCCTCGGAAAGGGCGGAGCGGAAGACGCCCTGTAGGGAGGCGTCATTCCAGCCCGACTGCACCGCGAGGATCCGGAATTTGATCGCGAACTCCGCCACACTGCGCTCGCCTTGTCTTAGCGCGATAAGTTGCTGGTTAACGTCTCTACCGCACACGGGATGATCAAAGGTGCGCCGCATCTCCATGGCGAAGTCCAGGTACCTGGTGCAGAGGGTGGGTTGCTTCTCCCATAACGCGGCGGCCCAGTCCCGTGCCTCTCCTCCCAGGCAGGTGATGACGTACGCCACACGGGTGGCATCAGCAGAGTAGGAGGATGGCTGCATCCGGAACGCCAGCTCGCACTGTAGCAGGAAGGGCTGGCATTTCCCCAGCTCACCTGAGTACCGTTCTGGAGGGTTGGCGCGAGGTTCCCGAGGAGGTAGTAATGGAGCTGGTGCCGGTGGTTGTGGTGGATTCTCCGATTCAGTATGGAGTAGTGAAGTCTGGGCCGCCATCTGGGTTAGCATGGTGCCCAAATGGGTTGTCCGTTCCGCCATGCCCCGGAACAACTCCAGTGCTTCGTCCAGGCGGCTGCTTTGCTGGGCGATCTGGGTAGCCTGGCAGGTGAGGGCGTGGCGAATTTGTTCCGCGTCGGCTGGGTCCATGTCTGGTCAGAGTATTCTGTGGTGACCAGCAGGGAAGGACCCAAATGCATGACGAGACAGAGTCTTTCTTTTGAAAAGAAGGGTTTTTATTTTCGTAATCCCAGGTCGGATCCACACCGGGAAATCAGGGTTTAACAATCAACAATATCCACTGTGGAACCCGCAGAGAGCTGGTGGACAGGATCCAGCGAAGTAGCCAGGAGTGGTTTTAGCCTGGGTAGTAGTGAAGGGTCAGGCGGAGGCAGAGTCAGGATACACACCGGAAAGCCAGGGTGTAGGAAATCCAGACCGGGGTAGTCAGCCAGGGTCTAGCAAGCTAGCACATAGGGAAACAAGTACAAACGAGACCAGAACCGTAATACTCTGACAACAAATCACAGGAACAGCACGGTAAATATAACTAGTGTCATTAGAGCTGATAAACTGCAGCTTGCGGGAAATGCGTGCGAAATCAGCGAATTGATTGAACAATTAGAAAACGCATGAGGAATGCGATGAAAGCAATTAAGTGTGAATTGTGTAATTAAGATGTGGTGCAAGTAGTAATAGTGCAATGTGGACACAATAAGGAAATGAACGCAGACATGACACAATCAGGTTCAGGGAAAACAGAGGAAAACACCAAGGAAGGGACGGGGAGCGGAGCGGATCGTAACAACTATAGCATTAATTTTAAGCTGCAATGTGGCCATGGTTATAGACTATACTGGATCTTAGAGTAGTCTGGACTGTTTATCGATGTAGGTTTCCTATGCTATCAGTCATTGTATGCTGCAGTAAACAGGAATAGGTTTCATGTATAATGAAACTCAAAGGTGTTGTAACCCACTTTAGGTTAGGTGCCCACTTCCTATCCATTATAAAAAAAATTCACTTGCGTAAAAGACATGCACACAAGCCTGGATTTTTTTTTTCAGCATAATTAATTTACTATTTGCTCATTTTTAATTCATAGCCATGTTTCATCAATGTCTAGTTTTTTGATTATGTTTTCTTTATTCTTAGATTTTCACATCAGAGAATATTAATATTTATAGTATGATCTTGTTTGCTGATTACACACTTGTGTATTTAGTATAAATACAAAATGGTGACAGTTACTTTCAGGCTTAATCTCTATGTACTGTACCTGCTCACCATACAAGCACGTATGTATGTGTATGGGTACTGTGTGTATGCTGCCTTTAGACACAATGTAGCAGCACAGTTCCCCAGTTTCCTATTTGAATAGCCCTTCAGTTTTTCAGGTTTAGAGTAATTATTCATTTCCTGAGCCAAGAAAATTTGAAAATATGTCTAGTTTTCTATGAGTTGGGGGTCATGCCCAAGGTTAGCTGCTGGAGAAGTGAGAACTGTCCTTGGGGGTATTACAAATCCAGATGTCCTACTGTTTGCCTACAGAATAGAAAATGTGCACACAAACCTGATGCCTCAAAAGGCTTTCAGAGCACCCTACGTGTCTGGCATTTGTCGGCAATCTGCCATACAATTGAGCGCTGTTTACCACTGGTTTCAATGTCTGGGATTCACCAATGACACAATTTTCCGCAAAATTTTCCGTTTCTTTTAGAATTTTCCCAGAAGCAATTTGATTTTCAGAACTGTCATTGTTGTTTCACTTCGTCCTGTTAGAATTGTGAAGCGCCGACCGTTCCCAGCGACAACACTCCCCGTCTATTTCTGTAACTAATTGGAAAACAGGTGGTGTAACAGTGGTGACTTGCCCTTTTTGTCTGTCTGGTCTCTTGAAGGTTTGTTGCTAAATATATCTCAGCTTCTACATGTACACCAGGCTAAATTGCTACATAATTTCTGGATGAGAAAGAGACAAGAAGGGAGGAAGGGTGAGGGAGAGAGAGAGGCCTCCCCATGGAGGACTCAATCAAACAGTAACAGGGAGCGATAAGGATCATTTTCTGGGCTTAAAAGCTATTATTGAATATGAAATGGTTCTATTCATTCGTCTAATGGGCTGTATCAATATTTTTAGTATTTGGGAGACAAATATTGTTTATTGAGCATGAGTATCTGAAATGTTTTTATAAAGATATCAAGCACCAACGATGCATTAGCCATTGTTATTGTTAATATTGTTCTTGATTTTTTTTATGGCTGCTTATGAGGAACAGTTTTTTTTGTGCAAATTTTTTTGTTTATTGCTTACATGTGTAACGAGAATATAACCGTAATCTGCACACCCAATATGGATCCATGTATTTACACTATATTTATCATATCATATCATAATTTCATAATAATCATACTATCATTATAATAATAATGGCTGCCACCATTCAGTGAATTGGCAGTATTTAAAAACCAGTATTTGCATATAATATGAATAAATTAAGACAAATATTATACTGTTGATTTGGAAGAGGGCAATGGGAATCAGGGTGGAGAAGGGGAAAAGAGGAATTTTCTGAATAGATGTGTCTTTAGGTTATGCTGGAAGATATGGAGGGACTCTGCTGTCCTGACTGAGATGGAAAGGTTTTCCACCATTGGGGGGCCAGTAGGGAGAAGCAGTGACCAGGTTGTCGCAGGGAGGGGAAAGCTAGGTGCCCAGTAGCAGCAGAGTGTAGAGCATGGTTTGAGGTGTATTA
Source organism: Ilyophis sp. 1 JC-2022 (assembly GCA_022702515.1). Taxonomy (NCBI): domain Eukaryota; kingdom Metazoa; phylum Chordata; class Actinopteri; order Anguilliformes; family Synaphobranchidae; genus Ilyophis; species Ilyophis sp. 1 JC-2022. Next base: position 52,981,508 of record CM040396.1, read on the forward strand.
CTGGACCAAGGCCTGAAGGTATGGGGGTGCAGCTCCTTTAGCAGCCTTGTACACCAACACCAGAGTATTGAATTTGATGCAGGCAGCCACCGGGAGCCAGTGGAGGGAATGCAGGAGTATGAGTGATGTGGGAAGATTGGGGGAAGATGGGCTGCGGTGTTCTGGTCGAGCTGAAGGGGCTGAGAGTGCTGTGGAAGCCCGGCCAGGAGGGACTTGCAGTAGTCCATTCGGGAGATGATAAGAGCCTGAACCAGCAGCTGGGCAGCATCTCTGGTGAGGAAGGGTCTGATTCGGTGGATGTTGTAGAGTGCAAACCTGCAGGATGGCGTTATGGCAGCAATGTGGGCCGTGTAAGACAGTTGGCTGTCTAGAGTTATACAAAGGTTCCTGGCGGTCTGGGCAAGAGTCACTGTGGTATTGTCAATGGGGAGGGAGAGGTGTCATCATTTCGTAATTATTGGACACTAGCAGATACTATGCAGATGATGGTGTAATTTTAATGTTGGGTGTCTTTGTGGTATGTATGGGTCTACTGTCTTAAGTCCAAACATACACGTGCTAAAATTTGTTGGTAATGCAGAGACATTTAGTATTGCTTGTAAGAGTACCAGAAAATAAGATATCAAGAGTCTTTTCATGTTGTTGGGTCACAGACATCAGGAAGTCATGGCATGCAAAGGATATGGGACCAAATATTAAAAATGAAGACTTTATTATATATATATAAATGCAGGGGTGCCAATAATTGTGGCCAACATAGTTTTGTTAAAAATAATTATTTCTTGATGAGGGATTTTTTTTCTCATAATAAATTAACGTCAATTAAAGGTTGGATTTTTCTATTTTTTTCAGTGTGAGATTAAGCTAATTCACTAAATAGTGGATTTTTTACGACCCTTTTAACTCATCTTTAACAGGGGTACCAACAAATTTGAGCACGTTTGTATATGTAGCTTTCATGGTAATGTAAAAAACATTGCTCCTACCAGGCATTGAATTTTAACCGGTGCCAGTCCTTGCTATGGTAACTTTGATGCATCTTATGCTATGCCATGGGACTTTCCTTAAATTGTTTAATCTTTTGTAAAGGTTATAAAAAGAAAGACACAATGCAATTAAATGTTACCACAACTACCACATTTACAACTAGTACATGTAAAATGAATGTAAAACAACGTAAACACTATAGTATATGCGTGTGTGTGCGTGCGTTAGTGTGTATGCAGAGCCATGAGCAAATAAATTCAATGTTATTTTTCTTTAAGACAGATGGCATGTTCAATGACTATTTGGATAATTTAAAAACATGTCTATTTTAATATATATTCGCATAAAATCTAGCATTTACGCATGCAGAATTTGTTATATTAAACGCCTAGTTCGATTATCACAATAACATGTATTTTTAAATAATAATAATGAACTCCATAATTCATCATTCAAAAGAGTTACAATATGCGAAATTTAACTGAAGTTTGCCGTTCAGTGGTGAAAAGAGGAAATGCGCTTACCTATCACTTGCTTAACGCTCATACGTCATTATTGTGCGACAAAAAGAGGTGAAAGGTAACGTTTATGGAAAAGCAACCAGCTTTAATTCAGAGACTATTGAAGGAGAGGTGCTGTGGAAATTTCTTGCGATGAGTTTAAACAGATTATTTTCTAAATCCATCCGATTCGGAAGGCTATTGTCGCCACGAGTTCCACAGTCTGGGAATGAAGTCACACCAAATTTGCACTTTGACCGCTTTTTCAGGACACATACGAGAAAGCTTGCGTATGCTAAAGACTTGTTTCTCGGCAAAGTAAACAAGGTATAAACCTTCGGCTAGCGTGTTAGCAAATTAGTGACGTTAAGTTATAATCGCAGACGACATTTAAATAGTTAGCAGGTCATATAAGGTGTTCTTTAAATTGCACATACATTTTCCTCTGTTCAGGACGAGGTCTTCCCCTATCCAGAAGTTAGCCGTGAAGAGCTAGAAGAGATCAACCAGTTTGTTGCACCGGTGGAGAAGTTTTTTAACGAAGAAGGTAAGTTAAAGAAAGTGTTTGCATTACGTTACCAATCTCGGTGAAGAGGTAGCTGAAGCGCTAGTCATTTTGGGCATTTGGCACATAATGGGAACATGACAAAGGGCCCTATGTTCCCCAACTCTATATAGCACATAATGGAAACCTGAAAAAGATGTTCCCCAGCTCTGTATTCGCTTAATATGACATGGGCTATTGTGGGTTAGGTTTAGGGTTATAAACTGGATAATATTTATGAAATAGTATAACTTGAAACTGGTCAAATTTGACCCGAACACAATAGGAGGGTTAATGTGTGTTAACAGAATATTGAACTGGGGAACATATGACCCTGGGAATTTAGATACGCTCCCGCTGAAGCTACTCGACTTAAGCATTGTAGCTAAAATATAAACACTGTTTTAGTTGTGTGTTGTGTAAGGTGATATAGCCCCCAGTGTTCTGTCTGAGCGGGTAGTAATTTAAGTGTGTTTCAGTGGATTCCAAGAGAATCGACCACGAAGCGAAAATCCCTCCCGAAACCCTGAATGGGTTGAAAGAACTTGGTCTGTTTGGAATCCAGGTGCCGGAGGAATATGGTGAGGAACAACTTGAATCGGTTTGAATCAGTGTTTTGGAAGTGGTTCGTTCATTTATGACAGCTGGTTTTGAGAGTGCTGTCATAGTCCTCACCTACAGGTTGTTTTGTGTGTCTGTTCAGGGGGACTTGGACTGTCCAATACTATGTATGCCCGTTTGGGGGAGATCATATCCTTGGACGGCTCCATCGCTGTAACACTGGCAGCTCACCAAGCTATTGGCCTCAAGGTAACTCTGAAAGCCAGGGCTTGATTTGTAATGTTGATTAAATAAAAACTGGTACATTTTAAAGAAGCTACAAATGTTTGATGGTGAGAACCAGAGATTCGCTCCATCTTGACTTAGTTTTGCCTGCCTTTTAAACAAATGTTTAGCTTGACCCAGTTTCAAAAAACATTGCAGTGCACTCCAATCACAACGTTGTCAGGTTACAATGGGAGGAGAATCACAATAGCATCCAAAACCTCTATGTTATTTAACCTTACTTTTTAAAAACTGTATAGAAATTGTTATGTGTTGGTACAACTTCTGCATTGGCCTTGTCTTTGTGTGTAGGGGATCCTAATTGCTGGAAATGAGGAGCAGAAAGCCAAGTACTTACCCAAACTGGCCACAGGGGAGTATGTGGCAGCCTTCTGTCTGACAGAGCCTGGCAGGTAGGGCCTGGAGCCTGTCCTGGCGTCTGACTATCAGCATGCTGCCTTCTCTCCCTAAGCCTGTCTTCCAGAGTCATATAAGCCAAGTACACACATGCCACCCTGCTTAAAAATCACTGCCTGTTTGCTGATGACACACTTAACGATTGGACTCTTGCAGAAAGTAGGAAGTTAGTGACGCACAACATACGTTCTGAAGTGCCGTGTATTTTCAGTCCCCACTCCAGGTCCTGGGGATTTTTCTGACCCAGACTGTGCTGCCCATGAATCACACATGCTGCCAAATGAGGCTAAATAGGGTTAACGGTATTTAAAATGCCCAAATAATGATAAACAGTTTGATCTCAGAATTTAGGAGCAAGCAAACTATTTTAAGCTGAATGGCATGAACACTGAGCATTTGAACATAGGATATTCAGGTTCTTGGAGTTTTTCTTCTCCTATGTGGGCTATGTGGCTAACTCATTGTGGAGAGACCTGTGAAACTAATTGTGCATCGTTTTCTATAGAAATATAGTTTTTCTTATTCTAAAGTTTGTATTAATCAGGGGTGCCTGATAATGCAAAATTATACATAAATATAGATAAATGTTTTTGTGCATCAAAAGAAAAATAAATGTCAGGATCCAGTAAATGATCCTGTGAAAAATGAAAGCATAAATTACTTTGAATCCAGCCAGGTGTAGTTATACAGAACTGACACTGCCAAATAATGTATTCTCTTCTGCCCCACTAAGAAGCCATTTGAGCTGCTTGTGTCATGTAAGGAAGGGCTATTATCATTTTCACTAGGAGTCAGGAGAGCAATTAAAAGAGCTGAACTGGTTGAAATTCCGTTGTGTGTATGGCGCAGTCCAAAAACTTTGACTGTAGGTCATGGTCTGACCTGCATAATAAACCTACTGTAACACCACTGAGTTTGGACTGGGAACAGGGTATAAAATGGCAGCTGTGCTTAGTTTGATCACCCTATTATAGGCTTTATTTCTGGATTGTCAGCAGTGGACATGGAACTCCAAGATCATTGCAGCATAATCCTTTCAAGGTCTTGCATGAATTAGGTCAGTGACAGCCTTCACACTGTACACTAACCGGCTTCCAATACAACCTGGAATGGCTGAAACCGCTCTGCTATTGGAACTCCACCCTCGAAAGCTAGTTTGTGATGCAATACATGAGCGCTGTAATCAGGACTCAGTCTTGCCATTTCCTGGGGTAATGCTATTACTTCTGATGTGATATTAGGCTTATGTGTGTTTTAGTGGGAGCGATGCAGCCTCCATTCAGACTCGAGCGACGCTGGCAGAGGATGGGAAACACTACCTGATCAATGGATCAAAGGTGAAGTGAAACGGCTTCTTTACATGCTTGTACTGTAGAGCCCTGTTACCCCTGCCCCATATGATAGTGCTGCCAGGAACATTTTTAAAAATAGTGCTGGCTGTCCTGTACGGTGTAAAATTGTCGCTGGCTCTCCTGTCGTACTGTGTGTGGCCTGCAGGGTGCAAAATAGTCACTGACTCTCCTGTAGTACTGTGTGGCCTATAAGGTATACAATAGTCACTGAATATTCTTTAGTACTGTGTGGCCTGTAAGGTATACAATAATCACTGAATCTTCTTTAGTACTGTGTGGCCTGTAAGGTATACAATAGTCACTGAATCTTCTTTTGTACTGTGTGGCCTGTATGGTGTAAAATAGTCACTGGCTTTTCTCTAGTGCTGTGTGGCCTGTAGGGTGTAAAATAGTCAATGACTCTCCTGTAGTACTGTGTGGCCTGTAGGGTGTAAAATAGTCACTGGCTCTCCTGTAGTACTGTGTGACCTGTATGGTGTAAAATAGTCACTGGCCCATGGGCAATGCATGAAAGCAGTGCATGTGCCTCAGCTGCAGAAAAGCTGTCTGGAGAGCATACAGATCTAATGGAGAATGCATACGCCTCACACAGTGGCTTTTCTCCAGTGTTTTATTTGGTGCTTTCAACAATGAGCTGCAGTAGCAACAGACCACAGAGTGTTTCCGCCTGTCTGCGGAGTATGCACTCCTCTTGGAAACAATTCTCAAGGGGCATCTGTAGGAGGACAAGGCAAATGGTGTCATACCACGAGATGTCATCACCACAGTTTGAGGTTCCTTTACTTGTAGTCCAATCTGAACGCGCCTGCGTTAATGTTGCACAGATGCGTACTGACATTTCACCGAGTTCAGCTTCAGCCAGTCCCAAGTGGATTCCCTTTAATTTGCAACCTAATGTTGTTACTTATAGTGTGTGTTAGTGAACTGTTATGTGAATGTAGAGTTACTCCCTTAAAACCAGAAAAAACCCTTTTGGCTTTTCTCCTGTGGAGGATAACAACGAGCACGCACAACAGACTCTTTCCTCTGTAACATTCCCAGCAAACCTTCTTTCACAGATGCTTCCCACTAAAGCGGCGAGAGTTTCTTGTTTTTTTTTTCCTCCAGATCTGGATTTCCAATGGGGGCCTGGCAGATGTTTTCACAGTGTTCGCTAGGACAGAGGTGGTGGACAAAGACGGGCAGAAGACGGACAAGATCTCGGCGTTCATCGTGGAGAGGGCGTTCGGGGGAGTCATCAGCGGGAAACCGGAGGACAAGCTGGGCATCCGCGGCTCAAACAGTGAGCGCTCGCTTTGGCGATCTACTGACAGCGGGGAGGGGGTCTGCGGAGTGAACGGGACACATCCCGCTGCGTTGTGTTTGCAGGCTAGGTTTTAACGTAGCGCTGTTGTTCATTTTTCAGCCTGTGAGGTAGTGTTCGACAACACCAAGGTGCCGGTGGAGAATGTAATTGGAGAAGTCGGAGGTGGATTTAAGGTAATTTATTCATCCTGTCAGAAGACTGCAATCAGAGGTCCGGCTCCACCGCCTCGGCTCTCTGATTGATTTCCACTGGGGAAAAGATAAAAAGACCAGGCCTTGCAGTTTGATTAAAAATCCTTTCAATATTCCAGGATTTTTATTCATTACGGCTTCAAGCTCCCAGCTGAGTTTTAATACACATTTCTCACTGATTTTATGTCACACTGTACCTTTTTGGCTTTAGACGGCTTATCTCGCTTGTAGTCTGACAGTTTGACAGTGTGCTGCTCTCTATCAGTCTGACAGCTTGTCTTACATCGGCGGATTTTTGTTTGACCGCCGGTTTCCGTGTTTTACTTTGCCTGTTGCCAGTTTGGCAGATGTAATGAAAATGTTTGTGTGTGTGAAATTGAACCGTTGCATTTGTTGGTTTGCAGTCTTGCATTGCTTGTCTATTGTGCAGGTGGCAATGAACATCCTGAACAGTGGGAGGTTCAGCATGGGCAGTGCAGGAGCAGGAATGATCAAGAAGCTGATAGGTCAGTGCCGACTAGACTGGTAAATGGGTGGGTTTGGGTGGGCAGGGCTATGCTATATTGATTAATATTGGTTGATGCTATATACTGGGTGGGATGTGGCCATTCTTGCACAGGTGATGGGGTGGGGTTGGTTGGTGCTATATACTGAGTAGGATGTGGCCATTCTTACACAGGTGATGGGGTGGGGTTGGTTGGTGCTATATACTGAGTAGGATGTGGCCATTCTTACACAGGTGATGGGGTGGGGTTGGTTGGTGCTCTATACTGGGTGAGATGTGGCCATTCTTACACAGGTGATGGGGTAGGGTTGGTTGATGCTATATACTGGGTGAGATGTGGCCATTCTTGCACAGGTGATGGGGTGGTGTAATTGGACCTCATGCTCGTTTCAGAGTTGACAGCTGAGTATGCAGGAACGAGGAAGCAGTTTAACAAGAGCCTGAGCGAATTTGGAATGATTCAGGTATGAGCTACATCTCACTCTTTTTCACTTAATTTTGGTTGGTTTAGGAGTTGAGTTCCGTTGTGTTAAATTCAGTTTTAAGCTGTAGTTTAAAATTAGTGGTATATATCGTGTGATGTATGTGTCGTTACAGGAGTAGCATACACAATGCATTTTTTTTGTGCGTATGCTGGTATTGGATCAGTGTGTATGTAATGTGTGAATTTTGCATGCGTGTGCGCGCTGGTATAGTAGTGTGTGTATGTATGTGTGCTGGTATAGGGGTAGTGTGTGCAATTAGTGTGTTGTGTGTGCTGGTACAGGAGTAGTGTGTGTATTAATGCGTGTGTCAGTACAAGAGTTGTGTGTGCTGTACATGTGCGTATTGTGTGCACCCTGGCGCAGGAGAAGTTTGCAGTGATGGCCCTGAATGCCTTTGTGATGGAGAGCATGGCGTACCTGACCGCTGGGATGATGGACAGACCCGGAGAGCCGGACTGTTCTCTGGAAGCAGCCATGGTGAAGGTGAGGATCCCGGACTCACCCTGTCACACAGTGCTGTGGCTGAGCTTCACAGTGTCACTGGGTTAAGAGTATGATACTGGGGTCTCGGTGGCGTAGCCTGTAAGAGCACCGTCCGGATGCTCATTACGAGCCGCAATGTCGGCAGTTTGATTCCAGCCAACCATTTGTTGCATGTCCAACCTTTATTGCATGTCTCTCCCTTTATCTTGCTCCCAATCTTCCTGTCTCTCTACACTCTGCTGGCCAATAAAGCTGAAAAACCCTAAAATATAACTTAAAGAAAGTATAATACTGCCAAGCTGACATGTTGCAGGTGGAACTTTACCCATTCCTTTAACCGTTTTCACCTTATTTACACGTGAAAAGGTCACCATTCACACATCTGAGGCTAATCTCTATGTCTATATTTGATAGGGTCCAGGTCGCTGCTCTTTATAGCTCTGCTCTGAATCACCATCCAAAAGGATCTGGAAAATTCTCCAGGTTTTGTGCTCTGCTGAGGCCTCTTTTCAGCTGTGTTTCTACCCTGAAATGATTGCAGGATTGCTTGTCGTAGTCTGTGGCGGTGATTACCCAGCATGCCCCTCTCTCTGCAGGTGTTCAGCTCAGAGGGGGGGTGGGTGTGTGTCAGCGAGGCCCTGCAGGTTCTGGGGGGGCTGGGCTACACCAAAGACTACCCCTATGAGCGCTACCTCAGGGACTGCCGCATCCTGCTCATTTTTGAGGTAGGTCCCCATAGCACTCTGGGTAATGGAAGGCAAGTCCACCAATCAGTCGACCCTAGGAAGTATTCGGGCATACAAAAAGCTTGTTTTTTCTGGTTTGTCTTTTTATTCTTGTATTGTCCCCCCCCTTCTTTCAGTTTCAAGTTTAAAGCAATGCCTGAGCAATGTCAGGAAACTGATAATCCGGTGTGGGATCTGTCTGATCATTTCCAAATGCTAGCTTGGGGCTGTTTAAATTATTATTTTTTTTAAAACAAACAAAAAACTACAGCATAACCGTTTGCTAGATCTCTACCCCAGGTCCTTTGTTCTACAGTTTGACCACCAGAGGGCATTCATCCTGTTTACAGCTATATACTGAACTCACAGAGGCTTGAGCCAGAAAACATACCCAAAGTCACAACAGCATATTTGAGTGGGCGGTGATCAAACTGAATACAACGGTAGTATTAACAGACTGTGCCATATCCCACTGCCAGGGGACCAATGAAATCCTGAGGATGTATATCGCACTGACGGGAATGCAGTATGCCGGAAAAATACTGACAGGAAAAATAAAGTGAGTGTCAAACTCTGAGCAGATGGCAGTGATATAATTGATGCTAAAGCCTTTCTTATGCTGGCTATTGTGCCAGTAGCTTAAGATGGATTCTGGTACACACTCAGGGAGATGAAGAAGGGTAACGTAGGCGTGGCCCTGGAGATGTTTGGGAAGAGGCTGCGGGACTCCATCGGCAGGAAGGTGGATCTGGGCCTGACTGGTAAAGATGGAGTGGTGCACCCCAGTCTGACGGTACAGTCACTTCACCACTCAAAACATACAGGTGCAGCTCAAAAAATTTGAATATCGTGAAAAAGTTTTTTGTCACTCATTTCAGAAAGTGAAACTCATATATTATATAGATTCATTACACATAGAGTGAAATATTTCAAGCCTTTATTTCTTGTAATTTTGATGATTATGGCTTACAGCTAATGAAACCCAAAATTCAGTGTCTCAGAAAATTAGAATATTTTGCTTAGAATATTACCAGCGTAATTTACAGCTGAATCTAGTCTTACCCCCCCAATTCTCATAGAGATCAGTTCAAATGCAGAGAGGTTATAGTATCGCTTGTAACAGTACCTGAAAATAAGATATTGAGTCTTTTGATGTTGATTGGTCACAGACTTCAGGAAGTAACAGCATGCAAAGGATATGCGACCAAATATTAAATATGATACTTTAAAAATATGTTAAAGCAAAATATTCTAATTTTCTGAGACGATGAATTTTGGGTTTCATTAGCTGTAAGCCATAATCATCAAAATTACAAGAAATAAAGGCTTGAAATATTTTACTCTGTGTAATGAATCTATATAATATATGAGTTTCACTTTCTGAAATGAGTGATAAAAAATATTGAACTTTTTCACGATATTCAAATTTTTTGAGCTGCACCTGTATACTAACAATCTACACAATCCACTGTTCACCCTCAATCTGCACACTTTTTAAATTCACCTTTCATTCTCCTCATTCCATATCACCATTTACCAACAATTCACCGTTCACTCATAATCTCTGAAGATCTCTGCAAACTGCAAAAGGCATAAAGACCATTTTCCTAACTTCGTAGAGATCACTATTCCTCATTCACCTTCATTCTTCATTCACCAATGATTTGTTGTTCACCCTCAGCTGCTGTATTCAATTCTAACTCTCACTCACTCTCTCTCTCTCTCTCTCTCTCTCTTACTCTCTCTGCAGGGCAGTGCACAGAAGTTTGAGGAGAATGTGTGCTCTTTTGGCTCCACTGTTGAAAGCGTGCTTTACAGATATGGGAAGGTACTTCTCCAATTTATGTCTGGAACATTTGAAATGTGCGCTACCCCCTCCATTGATGTAATATGTAATTCCTGCTACAGATCCATTTTCTTGACCACATATGACTCTCCTTAATGAAGATTGTCCGGTTATTTTCAGTGTTTCACTGTATAGAAGTAAGACTATCAGGAACTCTCAGGCATATTAGCATAACTGGACTTTTAGAGTGCATGGCCTTTGAAATTTGAGAACACATAAAACACATTAAAAAAGTAAAAAAAACTATTCGTACAACAATGCACTGCTGGTTTCCTTGGAAACGAAGAATAATTTGCGTGGTTCTACAGAGCACAGTTGGGACCTATTCACAAACCCCTCTCTTCCTGTAGAGTTGAGGTAATGTTCATCTGTTTGACAGCTGGCTCTGGCGCTGGCCCTCTTCTTTCCTATACGTGCTTCTCTGGGCCTGTGCTATTGCAGTCAAACCGCTGCTCCAGCAGTACACTCTGCCTCTTGGAAAGTCTTAGCACGTGGATTTACCACATTTCACATCACGATTTTGTTTTCTGGAAAGTTTAAAATTATTTAAACTATTCATTCATTCATCGTCAGTTTTTATCATAACATCACAAAATTTAACTTCAGGGGTATTTACTTAACTGTATTAAGGAACGAACATATTTTTGATTTAAAGATTATTTTGTACACCGGTAGAAGGATACCAGTTTTTGTGCGAGAGGATTGGAATGGGATTGGAGTATTGTCCATAATGCTGTGCTCTGGTTATTTTTAGTTTGCTGTGGTGAATTATTTTGCATAGATTTGATACTGTGGATAAAGTTCAGTGTGAAATGTGGATTGATTTCTGATCCGTTGCCAGACGATAGTGGATGAGCAGCTGGTCCTAAAGAGAGTTGCGGATGTGCTGATTAACTTGTACGCCATGACCGCGGTCCTGTCCCGAGCCTCCCGGTCCATCAGCATTGGCCTGCGCAACCACGACCATGAGGTATGGTCACCATGCTCAGAACCGCACCACACACACACACACACACACACACACACACACACTGAAGAGGTGACATGGGCTTTAAAGATGGTGGTGATAATAATTGTGATGACAACAACAAAAAATGTATTAATATTATTAAGTGTTGTTCGTAATGTTTATTAAAATGTGTGCTTTTGCATAGTTTCCATGACTTGCATTCAGAATGTATACAATTTAAGAGTAAGGGGTGTAAAAAGGTAGAACGGATTTCCATAATTGCATTGTTTAAACCCTAAACTTGTTGCTGAAGTATACAGTTCACTATCATGTAGAATGGGTCAAATTAGCTGTACGCATTTTAATAGTTCTAGTTTCACAAATTCTGTGACTTTAGTTGACGAAAATATGAACGGTCGAGGGCGACTAAAGTCGACCACAGCCGTCTTTACTCTGCTACAAGAGCTGATTTTTATGGAAAACAGTATTATAACACCACAATGTAAGAGTCACGTTAACCAAACTAAGAAGCACTGAAAATACATTATTTATATCCATGAATATTGTTTGATGTTGTTCTAATAGTGAACTGAACCAGTGTGCTATTTCGTGCCATCTATCCTCATTAACAAAAATGTATGATCAATAGGTAAAATAATGTGTTTTATTGGAAGTTTGCACTTTTACAGGATCAATCAAAATATTTTGAATGTTGGCAGCCATATTGGCTTGGCACTGCTGAGGCTTAGTGTTCCAGAACACTTAGTGAAACTGGGTGACAGTCAGTTCTGTCTGTCAGAGAAATGTCTTTCACACAAATATAATCTATATTTGGCTTCTTATAGGCAAGTCTTTGATGATCTGAATTCATCAGTTGATCATAATCGTCACTTTGAAACTGTGACTATGCCCGCCCACCCTGTGCTGATTTTTAAAGTCCGTCTCAAATTCTTTGAAAGAAAACAATTAGTATCCTACATATGGTTAGCCTTTTTCCCCTCTCCCCATGATTTGAGTTTAATGCAGCCTGTGTAGTTTATAGGGTCTTATTTCTGCTCCATATTAGTAACAGATTTGTATCGGCGGATGACTTTCCCCTCCCAGTTTAGAGTAGCCTACCTTTGATGGTTTCCACAGGCAGGGAATGTGCACCTGTGGAACTTCTCTGTTCCGTGAGAAACTCGATGACTGAACTGAAAACGGTACAAACGGCTGCACTGTTTTCTTTAGGTGCTTCTCGCGAACACGTTCTGTTCTGACGCCCATTTCAAAAACAACTACTTGATGACTCAGCTGGAAAAGAGTAAGTGCCACACTAAGTCATAATCGGGAACCGATCAAAGCAGCTTTATTGCAATCAAAGGCTTGCATGCACACTTGACTTTAAAAAATCTCTAGTCTTTTGCATACCGTTACCATAATGTTTCCATTATTTTATGCTGAAATTACTAGTTTCATTTTATTATTTGGACTTTTGTTTCATATATGTTGCACAAACTTAGATGTAATGAGGTCCTGTTTGTTTCAGATTCTCCTGAGAACAACGATGATAGCATAAAGAAGATTGCTAAGGAGGTTCTGGCACAAAGGGCTTATGTCTGCGCCCATCCGCTTGACAGGACTTACTGACAAGGCCTCTGCGAAAGAGTGCAAATAAGTCTCCTGCGGTCCCCACTCGACACCACCTCCCCAACACTGCATAATTACTTACTTTGACAATTACTTAAGCATTGTCCAATAGTGCCGTGTTCTCGCTCATGAAGGTAGCTTTTGTAATTATATTAATTTAAATGTGTACATAGCAGTAATTATATTAATAAGTACTAAAATATTGGTACAAAATGCATTGCAAAAGGTACTTTGGAGATACATATACAGACGTGCTCAAATTTGTTGGTACCCCTGGTAAAGATGAGTAAAAAGGGTTGTAAAAAATTCACTGTCATATGGATGGATCACTTTAAGGGTTGTTTCTCCTGACAAATTTTCCTATTGAACTCTATGGAAACCCTTCAAGTTATCCATCCATATCTACTGTATTTCTGGCAGGAGAGCGATGGTTTGAGGCTTGTTTGTTTGATACGTCAGACCCTTGGTAATTTAGAGCCATTTAGCCAACCATGTGTTCCATACTGTTCGTGTAATTTTACCGCTAAATCTAGTCCCACCCCGCAATTCCCATAGAAATCCATTGAAATGCAGAGACATTTAGTATTGCTTGTAAGAGTACCTGAAAATAAGATATCAAGAGTCTTTTGATGTTGTTGGGTCACAGACATCAGGAAGTCATGGCATGCAAAGGATATGCGACCAAATATAAAAAATGAATACTTTATTCTATATATAAATGCAGGGGTGCCTATAATTGTGGCCAATGTGGTTTTGTTAAAAATAATTTCTTGAGGGATTTTTTTATAACCCTTTTTACTCATCTTTACCAGGGATGCCAACAAATTTCAGGACGTCTATATACAGTCAAGCCGGAAAGCCTGCCCACCCCTTTCACCTTCTTCACGTTTTATTACATTACAGACATATTATACAATAGATTGAGTTAATTTTTTGTCTCAAAATTCTACACAAAATAGCCCATAATGACAAAGTGAAAACATGTTTTTAGAAATTTTAGCAAATGTATAAACAATCGAAAACTGAAATCTCTCATTTACATAAGTATTCATACCCTTTGCTTTAACATATTTTTAAAGTATCATATTTAATATTTGGTCGCATATCCTTTGCATGCTGTTACTTCCTGAAGTTTGTGACCAATCAACATCAAAAGACTATCTTATTTCCAGGTACTGTTACAAGCGATACTATAAGCTCTCTGCATTTGAATGGATCTCTATGGGAATTGGGGGGTGAGACTAGATTCAGCTGTAAACTAGATTCAGCTCCCTCTGGTGGTACGTGAGAGGTCTCATTTTATGGTTAAAAAAATATAATCAAGTGTCTCCGTACACTTGACTTTAAAAAAAATTATAATAAAATTGGGGGGTGAGACTAGATTCAGCTGTAAATTACACTGGTACAGTATGGAACACATGGCTGGCTGGTCTGAGCTATCGAACGAGCCCCAAACCATCACTCTGTTGCCAGATATGGAGTAGATGTGGATGGATCACTGCAAGGGTTATTTCTCCTGACTCATTTTCCTATAGAACTCTATGGGGAAAAAAGTCAGGAGAAACAACCCTTAAAGGGATCCATCCACATCTACTCCATATCTGGCCGCAGAGTGATGGTTTGGGGCTCGTTTGATATCTTAGACCCTTGATTTCGCTAGTCATGTGTTCCATACTGTACCAGCGTAATTTACAGCTGAATCTAGTCTCACCCCCCAATTTTATTATTATTTTTTTTAAAGTCAAGTGTACGGAGACACGATTATATTTTTTTAACCATAAAATGAGACCTCTCACGTACCACCAGAGGGAGAATCACTGTGCTAGAGTAGAACAAAAATAACAGAGATAATCAATGTTATACACTTCACCTGTCAGTAGTTTTAATATTGTGGCTGGTCGGTCGGTCGGTGTGTGTGTGTGTATATGTATATATACATTTTTTTTTGTCTTTGTTTGTACCAGTAGTACTACAGTTGTGGTTACAAACAATTTAAGAGATTTACTGAATCTACAGTGTTGTTTGTGATCTTTGTTGTTATTTCTCCGTACCACCAAAGTGCTTCTTACTAAAAGTGCAGTACTCTCATGCCACACGGTCGTGGATTGAAAATGAGCATGGGCAGAACCGTTCTTTCCTCAGACCACATGCAGGTAGATATCGCTGTAGGTTCTGGTCTCCACGATGTTTCCGACGGGCCCGTGGGTGCCACGGGCAGGGGTCTCGGGGGGAGAGTCTGGCTGCTGAAACGGGTAGGCAGACCTCTCCTCCTCAGTCAGGGGTACAGCTGCCCTCTTGTAGTGGAAAGAGTGGGGCCTCCAGTAACCTCTGCAGCAGAGACATCACTCAGCACTCACTCTCTTCTGTTCTTTATTTTTATATATGCTGTGTTCTGGGCCTGTATGTTAACATTCATTTAAAATACCAAAAGCAGTACATCGTGAACATTAAAAAACATTTCTGGTTATTTAATGTTTGGTCATCATTTCCCCTCCCCAACCTTGTGCTTTACACTATTCCTGTTATGTTATTTCTATCCGTGGTGTCCTGTTGTGTTGTGTCCTGTTGAAATGACTCACGTGTAGTGGAATTTGTTGTAATGGGAGTCGTGACGCGGGATGGCGTTGCTCTCCCAGCTCAGGCTGTGGTGCTTCAGTATTCCCGGGGCAAAGGCAGGGCTGACCTCTCTCTCTGCCTTGTCTGGGAGCTGGACCACAGACACCATGGGGATGGGCTGCAAGGCACCAGAACGCTCAGGAATATCAGCTCTCTGCCTGCCACTACGTCTGCTGTGTGCCCACAACCTCCATATTGAATACATTCTCTACAAACACTCATAAATTAGGAGACCAATTGTATATTTATAGGCGTTATGAAAGATGTGTGAGTCCTGATAACTGATTCCACTTGAGTTTGTCGGCACAGCTGTTAAAACACAGAAGAAACTTGCTGGGGTCAAAAGAGTTTTTGAAGTACGTCACATTCGTTTTACTGATAAGTATATGTAGTATATAATGACTTATTGGACGTTCATTTCTGCACTCCCTATAGTGATTCAAGCACACACTGCTGCCATTGTTACAACATGTCTAGGGCAACATTTGGCTTGAGCCTGAACAGTGTTCCTGTCACCTCATAAAGCCAAAGACTTTCACAAGGCTTGTGATTGGTGTTCTCCATCACTGTTCCAGACAGCAGTAAGTAGTGATTCTTTGTGTCGGTACATCCAGAATATTTCTTTATTAATCAACCCAACTTTCATTCTCACAGTTTGATTGGCAGATGTGTTTTGTCTAGACCTGCCAATGAATAGGGACAAAAGAGTTTAACAAAAAGAGAAACACAAAAGAACCAAAGTGGACTGGTACGGACCACCCACCAGCTTTCTGTCGGTACTATTACTTTGCAATTGAAATGCCACTTGGATAACTGGTGGAAGCAGTTGTTGGATAATGATTTGCCCATTGCATTCTAGTACTGTTCACTGCTAATCAGGCTGCTGGGGTCAAAAGGGGGTTACCGGGTTTGTTATTCATAATGGAGCGACAAATGCAAGCAACAGTTTTCAGTTTGAAGCATTAAAATTATTCAGATTTTATATTATGCACAGTGCACTCCAACAGTGTTAGGACAGTGACACATTTGAGTTGTTTTGGCTCTGTACTCCAGCACATGGGATTTGAAATGGAACAGTGACTGAGGTTAAAGTGCAGACTTTCAGCTTTAATTTGAGGGATTTTACATCCGTATCGGGTGAACCGTGTAGCAATTGTATTTTTACATATTTCGCCCCCCATTTTAGGGCACCAAAAGTAATTGGACAAATGAACAAACTTAGTCATCATATTTAATATTTGGTTGCATATCCTTTGCATGCCATGACTTCCTGATGTCTATGACCCAACAACGTTAAAAGTATCTTATTTTCAGGTACTCTTACAAGCGATACTCTAACCTCTCTGCATTCGGATCTCTATGGGAATTGGGGGGTGGGACTAGATTAAGCTGTAAATTACATGGGAATAGTATGGAGCGCATTGGTTGGCTACAATACTATGGATAGCATGGTTGGCTAAATGGCTGCAAGTCATCAAGGGTCTGGGGTATCAAACGAGCCTCAAACCATCACTCTGCTGCCAGATATGCAGTAGATATAGATGGATCACAGGATTGTTTCTCCTGACTCATTTTCCCATTGAACTTTATGGAAAATCATACACTGCTCAAAGAAATGAAGGGAACACAATCAACACAGTATAACACCAAGTCAATTAAACTTCTGAGATATGGATCTGTCCAGTTAGGAAGCGTAAACGATTGTGAATCAATTTCACCTGCTTTGGTGCAAATGAAAGTGACAACAGATGAACAGGAGAGGCAACAGCAAGACAACCCCCAAAAAGTAAATGGTTTTGCAGGTGGTGGCCACAGACCATTTCTCTCCTTATCCTTCCTGACTGATTTTTCTCTAGTTTTGCATTTTGCTAGTGCTCTTGTCACTACTGGTAGCATGAGGCGGTACCTGCAGCCCATTCAGGTTGCACAGGTAGTCCAGCTCCTCCAGGATGGCACATCCATACGTGCCATCGCAAGAAGGTTTGCTGTGTCTCCCAGCACAGTCTCACAGACCGGTATCTGCTCCTTTGTGCGAAGAGGAACAGGAGGAGCACTGCCAGAGCCCTACATGACCTCCAGCGGACTACTTGTGTGCATGTTTCTGACCAAACTATCAGAAACAGACTCCATGAGGGTGGCATGAGGGCCTGACATTCTGTAGTGGGACCTGTGCTCACAGCCCAGCACCATGCAGCTCGATTGGCATTTGCCAGAGAACACCAGAATTGGCAGGTTTGCCATTCGCGCCCCGTTCTCTTCACAGATGAGAGCAGGCTCACACTGAGCACATGTGACAGACGCCGTGGTGAATGTTATGCTGCCTGCAACATCATCCAGCATGACCGGTTTGGTTTAATTGACTTGGTGTTATACTGTGATGATTAAGTGTTCCCTTCATTTTTTTGAGCAGTGTATAATTGGAATTCACCATCAAGCTATGTACTCTGTCTACACAAAGGAATACTTACATTTACCCCCAAGTAATGGCAGCCTTAGATATTCCCAGGATGCTTCAATTACTTAGTTGTTTTCAAAGTCTCCAACAGGAAACATATTCATAGAGACATATTGGACAGAGTTCAGTGCACCCATGAGACATTGCTCTTTTTCTCCAATTGCATATTAAAATAGAGGAGATTATGCCAATTCATGCATATGAACCGATTCTAAAAAAAACCTGAATGACATGATAGGAAAAGAAGTGCCCTTGGGGAGCTGGAGTAGCTTGACGTAATTTCAGAATGTTGATTTCCAAAAAAACTTCTGAAAACCAGCTTGCCCTGTTCACAAAATAATAGTATTTTCTTTTCTTTTTTAAAAGATGTGGATTAACTGGTCTAAATGCACATATGGGAAAATGGAAATGTTTGTGATTCAAAAATTTAAAAAAATACACAACTTACCCAACACCTTAGCTGTGTCACAAAAAAATTATCTGTTCTCACTTGCAAAGGATCAATTCAACCCGTTTCGTACACGCAACAAGAAGCAAAAAGCATTTGAATTTTATGCGCTCCATAGTGACATTCTAATGGAAGCTTAGCTAGGCCTTGTGAAGTGATGGGAAATGTGCCGTCTCAGGGCCTCACCTTCAGGACCATCCCAGGTTTCCTTAGGGAGTACTTCATGGGCTTGTCCTTCAGCAGGTCCTCTAGCTTTCCCAGGCTTCCCTCTGCCACATCGACATGGCACTTAAACTCAGGGACCGGCTTGTTTCCTGGGGAACCCTCACATGCATTCCTGTAGTACTGGAGCTGTTCCTGCCTCAGGCTTTCCCCTGGGAATGAGGTACAGAGGCTCAGTACAAGTGTGTAGTACAGGTCCTGTGTGTATATAAGGTTAAGTACAATAGTCAGTTTGTAGTACAGGTCCTGTGTATATAAGGTGACGTATAATAGTGTGTAGTACAGGTGCTGTGTATATAAAGTGACATAATAGTCAGTGTGTAGTACAGGTCCTGTGTATATAAGGTGATGTATAATAGTCAGTGTGTAGTACAGGTCCTGTGTATATAAGGTTAAATATAATAGTCGGTGTGTAGTACAGGTACTGTGTATATAAGGTGACGTATAATAGTTAGAAAACTGGGCTTGTAACTCAGAGGTTGCCAGTTTGATTCCCAGCTGGGATGCTGTCATTGAACCCTTCAGCAAGGTACTTTCCCTGAATTTCAGTAATATACAGTATCTAGCTATATTAATGAAATTATATGAAAAAACAGTTTGAGCTATTTACATCACTCTGGATATCTGCTAGATGCCTAAATGTCAATGTGTGATGAGTATATCACCTTTTGCCCAACAGGGTTTACAACTGAGACCAATGCAAACTCTAGGATTGTATTAGGCTAAAGATGCAAAAGAAGCCTGTCTGTAGCAATGGGCCACATACCTTTTAAGTTATATTAAACAGAGGTGTGTGGAAATTCCATGACAGCACAGGTAGGATTATCAGCAGCAATAATATTGAAGGGAGCTGAGCCCTACCTGCCAGGTGGATGGTGACAGGGGGCACAAAGCCGAAGAACTGGGGAGACTTCTTGTACCGCTCAAAGTCCTGCAAGCGGTCGATCCAAATGTCCCGCATCAGTGTGGGCCTCAGGGTATTGCCATGCAACACGTTTTCCTTCCATGGCTGAGAGCAGAGGAAGCATTCATTTACTGCCCTGAGTCAATGGAACTCAGAGAAGTTTCAGGTCTATTATCACCAAGGTGTCGTGTACGATATACACAAAGCGACATGAGAATGTGCTGCTTGAGGTTGAGAGCCTTTATCTAAGTGAAAGGACAATATGGCCCCTCTTGATGAAAAGCACAAATCCTACATCCATTTTAGATGGTGTAATGCAGCAGATAATGAGTGATATGATACCTTATATTTATTGTTTGATAAACAGTGCTGGAGGGAGTCAAGCGGAGCCATTATGTGTTTATATTGCCATTACCCATGCTCTAAAGTGACATCACCATGCTTGACCCCCACGTGTAATTGTTTTAACAGATCCCTAGCTTTCAGAATGGCACTGTATTACAGGATGACTAGATTAAATACAGCACTGGCATACCAAGGCTCTTGGGCAACAGCATGAAAACATAAATCACTTGGCATTAGCCGTGTCACATTAGGGGACACCCAATACTCTTCTGAGCTCAGACTGCTTCATGTGAAGGAAACCATGGGAAGAAAACATCAGTAAAACCCAATCCGCTTGCATAAATGCTAAGGAATGCCCATAAACATGGCAGTCCTCCTGCAGGAGGACTCTGGTGGAACCCGAAACCCACAGGCTAAGGGACCTCTTTCCAGGATACCGACAGCACCTTTCTCAGCTCCTCCACTCTCGCCTCAACGGGCTGGAGGGGGTGCTCGTTGGATTGGACGCTGCTCTTGAACCCCGGGAATCTGAAGCCATTGTGAGTGCGCCAGGCAGCCCTCGACCTGGCCTCAGAGGCCTTCAGATCTGCCTCGACTTCCGCTGCGTCGGCTAAGGCCTGCTGGTACTCTTGGCTGCGGCACAACCTCCATGTACGCTCCTGGAGAGCAAGCGACAGTTCTGCAGGTTAGAACTGGGGCATGGTTAGGGGGCTGGGCTTGAGCAAGATACTTAACCTGAAGTTCTTCAGTAAAATATGCAATTGTGTAAATAGATTGTATGGAAAGAAATACATAAGCTACTTAAGTCGCACTGGATAAAGAGCGAAATGTCTAAATGTAAATGTGTAGTGCTTTTCATCTTAGTGTTCACAAATGAGATCAATGCAAACTGTACCCTTAGGTAAAGGTTATTCATTAGGATTTCACTAGACTAAACGCATAAAATAACCTGTCTCTGCAAGTCACATCGAAGACAAGTGTGTGGAAATTCAACGACAGCAGATGACCCCAATTCTGCCGATTATATCTGGAGAACTTGAGTGGCTGAGCAGATGCAGCTCACTAGCTCAGCAACAGACAGGTTTGGCATTTAGCTGAGAGCTACAATAGAGTTCACTAGACCTTTGCCGTTTCCTTGCCCGGGGGCTCTTGGACCTGCTCAGTGCAATTTGATATCTGGGCGCTACAGCTGTGGGTTTCCATATTCGGTGTTGGGAGAGACACTATTAACGTAGGATTTAGCCTCTGCTTGATACTGAGGCTTGTTTGATGCACCTCTTCGATGTTGACCTGGATTGTAGATGAAACAAATACTTCAGTTCATTATGACACAAATTTATCATCGGATCATAGTGGGGTCCAAATAGGTGAGATGAATTTTCATGTTCGCTGCATCGTGCCTGAATGAAGTCTTTAATCCTCCCATGGAGCTGCTGGTTGGCCATTTGTTGTTTCCATTCCATGTACTTGATGTTGTAATTGTCCAATGGCATGAGCCTCTTTGTCATGGCGTGCTGTGGTGACACTTCTGCCTCCGCTTCGTTGTTCCCCTCAACCTGGCTTGCCCTTTCCTTGCCTCTCCCAGGAATGAGTCCAAGTTCCCGATTCAGACTAAGGATCATCTCAGCCGAGGGGAAGAGGTCACTCCGCTCCACGTTCCTCAGCCTCTTCACATGAAGCAGAAGGCTGAGCCTGCAGTGATAAGACAGGCATGTCAATCATCCCTTTTTGTAAACGCACTTTAAAAGATAGCCGTTGTTTTTATCTGGTTTGTAATAATCCAGTATTAATCAAAGACCTGACCAGTTTAAAAATCTATTTCCCCACACGTGGTTCAACTGTCTCCTGCAGAAGATGAAAATCAGCTGAAGGATGCCAACCATGAAATGAATCACCCAGGGTGCAGTTCTGTATATGAAGAACAGGCGCGAAGGAAGTACCGTGAGAGAGCATGGAGACAGGCTGGAGGGATCGTGTCCCTCAAGTACACCTCAGGTTGTCTCATGATGATCTCCAGCTGCTTGCGGAGGTGGACAGGGCCCAGGCTCAAGTCCAGCGTGCCATACAGCCGGTTTGAGAAGCTCAGTGCAGAGTTATAGAGAACCTCCACCCGTTCCTCCTCGCTATCACACAGTCTGGAAGACATTGCATTGGCATCTTTGAAACGATTCCAAAATCACGGCAACCTCAAGCTGCATGGACAGAGCAGCTGTATGCAACATCTTACCTTATTGGAATAGTTTCCCAGAGTCTTTTAATTGCCTTATCCCTCAGCCCCTCAAGAACGAAGAGGTGCTTGTGTCCATTGAGCACGTGGAATCCTGTCACGACATCCAAGTCTTTGCTCTCCTGGTCCTTGGTGCCCATTTCGTAGCAGGACAGGGCTGTCTTGACTGTTTTTTCTGTGTACGAATCCAGCTGAAAAGCAGCAGCATTGATTCTCAGAATCTCAGACCTCAGTCTGGTCAGAGCTGTGCTGTTGCGGCACGTTAACTTGTAAATGATGCGGCCAAAGGGGCATTCTGGAGAGTGCCCATCAGCGCTGCTGCTAAGCTGGGTGAGGGGAAACGCTATGTCAACCCACACTTTCAGCACAGAGTTAAAATCGTGGTAAAAACCCATGGGCATCGGCGGTTCTGTGAGTCCGTCTACATCCTGTCCGTCACTCTCCTCTCCCGCTGAGTTCAGAGGAGCTGAGCCATTAATAGGCACGCTCAGTTTCATGCACTTTTGCCCATGCAGTAGATCGGACAGGTCCAGCTTCGCGATCCCGCATGGGTTCCGCGGGCTGCTCTTCTCTCGTAGGAGGTCGCGGCTTGTACGCCCGCTCCTCAGCTGGTCAATACCAGGCTCTACGCCAGACAAGGTGGGGCCACCAGACGGGTCATCTGTGTTCTTCCTATGGCGGTCGTGGACCTCGATCATGAGCGGAGGCCCGCCCAGGCACTCACGCAGCTCCCCGGGGCTCAGCAAGCCAGTCAGGATCACATTCACATCCCTGAAATACACATGGGCGCCATGTTCCTGGCCTCTCGTCTTGTGTACATTCATAGTGTAGAATTTATACTGGCAATATACTGGGAGACATTTCTCCTGGAGAGAAATTTAAGAGTGAGGGTTAGGGTCAAGGCAGAGAGGACTTCAAGCAGCGTGCATCTAACGGTTTAAATGTCCCAAAGTTGAAACATTTAAAATAGGGTTACATCCAAATACAGCAAATTTATGAAGTTGTAAGTAGAACTGAAAGCACCTTATTTACTATAGAGCAGTAGATGTTTAATTCAAGCAAGATGTAAGCATGAACCGGCCCTTCAGTTTTGTTGTTACATTTCAGGCACTGTGCAAAGTATGTAATAATTTTGTGCAAAGTATGTAATAATTTTGTGCAAAGTATGTAATAACAAAAACAAAGTATCAATTTGAAGCCATCAGCACACAAATGTTTTGGTGTAATAAATAATGGCTATAACTTTGTATAACTCTTTTTAGATTATATTATGCAAATTTATTTTACATTTAGCCAAATATAAAAATATCTGACATAGTGTTAATACGCTTAAGGAAGAGGTACCTTTAGCACGTGATAGGGGACGGGAGCAGAGGGCAGAGACGAGGCAGACAGAATGCGGATGACTAGTGGGTTCAGCTCCACTCTCAGTGCCTCTGACATCAGCTGCTTGTCTATGGAGATGTTGCAAATGCCTTCACATGCACCATGACAGCAAGGAACCAAGCAGTCTGTCACTGTCTTATCTCCTAACATTCCAAAACATAGCAAACATGAAGTTTTGGTTACTGGTAACTTCATTATGTTTATATTAATAATTCATTTATCAGGAAATGTATTCATTTTTACCATTTTAGCTAAAGGTGACAAATAGCATGGGAAAACAGCCATGTCGCTAAATCTCCCTGATGAGGTGACATGCATTCCTCATAATCTTTATTTTGCACAGACATGCATCTAGTAGTTTTCTGTACACTGTCCTTCACATGCGATTCAGCCAAGTAAATAAATAACAATAACTAATAATAGGACTGTTCACAACCGCTTCAAAACCGTATAATGCGCACGCCACAAAGAAACGACGTCTGGCTCCAGTTTACAAGAGCGACGTTTGAATATTTCCCCTGTTGAGGCTTTCATCGAGGTCTCCCACTGTGACTGTAAGTGAGACACATCAAAAGCAAATGGTACAGCAGCGCTGCATGTCTGGCCTGCGCTGGAGCCCTTCTGCAGCCAATTACAGGCCTGCAGTGCTGCTTCTCAGCACGGCATCAAAGTGCCGCTACAGAGCGGCTGTCCCAACGCAGTCACACCCCTCTTAGCAGACAGCACAAGAGCAGTTACTCCCATCTTGGCAGACAGTACATCTCTTACAGTGCGTGGGACAAGGCCTTAATAACATCCCTTAAAATGGCAGCGCAGCACAGTTCCTCCTCAGTCAGCACATAGTCCTGGATTCCATTAGTACCCCTCACAATAGACTATACACTGTGTGGTTATCATGACAACTGGATCGGGTTATGGTTGTATACTCCCTGGTAAGAGTTAGTGCTGATTAGAGGCTGTCAATATAACATGGGAATACAAAGGTGAATGGGAACATTATGTACTATTTCTGTTCTCATGTACAGGATGGAACTGAAGTAACAGAGGATGATCACATTTGAAGTATAAAGGCATAGAGAAGTGCAGTAATTTAACAGAGATAAGGCAGCATAACCAGAGATATGATTACTGTGAAATGACAAACCAGCAACTACATATTAGCAAAGAGGAAAATGAGGATTAAGTGAAAACAGGATGATGGGCAGCAATATGTGACAAAATTGTAGCCAAATGATAAGATAATGAAAACATTACATAAATATTAAATGTAAGTAGACAGTTGATGAAGACAAGAATGGCCTTAGACTAGAAAGAGTCATTTGGTGTAAAGGAACTGAGAACCAAAATTGAAAGTAGTTCTTGCAACGATCATAATTTATGATTGGTAGGAGAATTAAAGATTTGATTGTAAAGAAAATCAGTGAGAGAGAAATATCAGAAGAATTGTGGAACATTTGTATAAGCACCTGCAAGTAAGTGGAGGAGGCTGAGCTCCACTAAAGCGACGCCATTCTTTTTGATGTTTTCACTGAACACCATACTTTCTTGTGTGGTTTTATTTACAGCCTTTCTATTGGGTAAAAACTGGGGCTCGTCTTTGATGTAGCTAGGCTTCTTCGGACCTGAACAGAGGGGAACAGAAATGTTGCCATTCAGCTTCCATGAAACCATTTTGAACAGAGATGCAAAACAAAGAAGGTCCGATAATGATAATGTACAGTGACTTTGGTACAAATGTTTCCTAAATCTTTTCCAGGTACTATAAATCTGCTGTACATACAGATGGCTGTCCTGCTCCTTGGTCTCGAGGCTTTGGTAGACTGGACCAGGTCATATGTCTTCTGCATCGGTTTCAGTCCAGTGGGCACTTTTAGCAGTTCCTGGATGGCTTTTAGTTTTAGGCCCTTCCAGTCAGGTAAAGGGGCATCCCTGTCCTCTTTATGAATGAGAGATCTAAAGGGTTTGTATCAGCAAAGGTTGTTAGGTTTAACCATGTGGCAGGCTGGGCAGTGCATTTTGTTTCTAACACATGATGACGTAACACATGTTTTTGAAGGCATATCGAGTGACAAATACGCCATAAATAAGGCATGACGTGCCTAATAAAGTGGCCACTGAGTACATACAGTGCCCTCCACTATTATTGGCACTCCTGGTAAAGATGAGTAAAAAGGGTTATAAAAAGTTCACCGTTTGGTGAATTAGCTTAATGTCACATTGAAAAAATTTGAAAAATCCAACCTTTAATTGAAGTATATTTATTATGAAGAAGAAAAAAATTTCTCATCAAGAAATAATTATTTTTAACAAAACCACGTGTGCCACAATTATTGGCACCCCTGCATTTATATATAGAATAAAGTAATCATTTTTTTTATTTGGTTGCATATCCTTTGCATGCCGTGAATTCCTGATGTCTGTGACCCAACAACATCAAAAGACTCTTGATATCTTATTTTCTGGTACTCTTACTAGCGATACTATAACGTCTCTGCATTTGAATGGATCTTTATGGGAATTGGGGGTTGGGACGAGATTTAGCTGTAAATTATGCTGGAACAGTATGGAATACATGGTTGGTAAAATGGCTGTAAATCATCAAGGGTCTGTGGTATCAAACAAGCCTCAAACCATCACTGCTGCCAGATATGCAGTAGATATGGATGGATCACTTTAAGGGTTGTTTCTCTTGACTTATTTTTCCATAGAGTTCAATAGAAAAATTTCTCAGGAGAAACAACCCTTAAAGTGATCCATACATATCTACTGCATATTTGGCAGCAGAGTGATGGTTTGAGGCTTGTTTGATACCTCAGACCCTTACCAACCATGTATTCTATACTGTTCCAGCATAATTCATAATTTACAGCTAAATCTAGTCCCACCCCGCAATTCCCATAGATCCATTCAAATGCAGAGACGTTATAGTATCACTTGTAAGAGTGCCAGAAAATAAAATATCAAGAGTCTTTTCATGTTGTTGGGTCACAGACATCAGAAAGTCATGGCATGCAAAGGATATGCGACCAAATATTAAAAATGCTATATATATATATATATATATATATATATATATATATAACTATATATAAATGCAGAGGTGCCAATAATTGTGGCACACGTGCTTTTGTTAAAAATAATTATTTTTTGATGAAGGATTTTTTTTTCTCATAAGAAATTTACTTCAATTAAAGGTTGGATTTATTTCATTATTTCAGTGTGAGATTAAGCTAATTCACCAAACGAATGAATTTTTTATCACCCTTTTTACTCATTTTTACCAGCGGTGCCAATAATAGTGGAGGGCACTGTATATATACAGTGGGGACGGAAAGTATTCATACCCCTTCACTTTTTGCACACTTTATTGTGTTGTAGATTTAATTTTAAATGGATAAAATTGCCATTTTTGCCCATCAATCTACACTCAATAACCCATAATGACAAAGTGAAAACATGTTTTTAGACATTTTTGCAAATTTATAAAAAATCTAAAACTGAAATTTCTCATTTACATAAGTATTCATACCCTTTGCTTTAACGTATTGCATGCTGTTCACTGTATATATACAGTATACATTATATGCAATCTCCTTAGTGTCTGAGTTCTTGAGGCATATCCAATTCTTACCAATTCAACCAGTGCATGTGAAAATAACATGAAACATGAAATAATAAATATAATCTCTCAAGTGTATCCGACAAGAGCACAGAGCATATTCCCTGTGGGGAATGCTGGCACAATATACGCTTCATAGATTAAGCTCAGATCAGGCCTGAGAGCCCTCACCTCTAGCAGACGTTAGCAACTGCTAACAGCCAGGAAATGTCTCGGTTCAGGAGCCATTTGTTTTAGAATTGCTGAAAGGCCACCCCCTGCCATACCTGTTACTGCACACAAGTTCCACTGCTGAAGCAGCCGGGCAGTCCATGTTTATGACGGTCGAGGAAGATGCCCTCTCATTGGCCGTAACTTCCAGGGTGGCCGGTTTGGGTTTAACTGTCACAAAGTTCAAATAGAATGCACACAGCTTGAGACATAGTTCTGTCATTTATACAGAAGCCTCTTCAGAAACCAAGAAGGCCCAATGTCTGTGGGTTTTCTAAGCTTACAGGAAAGACCAAACTAGTCTACATCTGTAACTACCAGGCAGAAACCAGGGCAATCAATATGTGTTAAATACATCCACCGGTGACTACCATTGTGTACTTAATAGGCTGGTATTTCTGCCAATTATTCCCACCTGTCACACACTTTAGCTCAGAGAAGTTCTCAACGTCAGCAGAGGTGGAGTCTCTGTGCATTTTTGAAGAGGTTGTGGCATTTTCAGTTTCCTTTTGGCAAAGAGTTCTCAGCTTCTGCACCATAACCTTGATCCCACCTTAAATTGATCATTTTTACAAAAATGTTTGAACATGTGCATTTTATGAAGGTGTTTCATTACAATTTTACATAGCCAAAATTAGACAAAGGTATGCACTCTTAAGATGGTGTTATAAAAACCCAACCACAGAGCACAAAATTTTTTACTGTACACTCACTGAGGACTATCAACATAATGACCTCCTGAAACTATGAATTACAAGGACCCAGCCATTGTAGAGACACAGATGTGAAGAATTGTTACCAGATTTTGCCGCCTCGCAGTCAGGGGGGCCGCCTGCCATATGAAATTCCACAGGAGAAAGTCATTAGCAGATTGTTTCACAGAACAGTGCAGCAATCGCTAACACAGAGCAGCCATCGCTAACACAGAGCACACCAGTCTACTGCTGTTCCAATACACATGACATGAGTGTGAAGCACTTATCAAAGGACCGCTCTGGGGCATTTGTGGCCTGTTTTATGACATGCGGTTTTCATAGTCACCTGAAACTAAAGCAGAGACAACAGGTCACTGACGGGGTGTTTAGGCACCATAGAATCAGACTGAGCAGCATAGTGGACTGTCACTTTAGAATGTGCATACCACTGTGGTCAGGGTCTTCCTGGCGCTTTCCCCGAGGCAGTCTAAAGGCTTTGGGTCGGTCAGACTTAGCCTTTACAGATACCCGGTCTTTGGTGTCCCACACGCGAAAGGTGACCTTATGAGAGGCCAGTTTTAAAACCAGGTCCCTTGTGACGTTAACTTTCACAGACTGGGTCCAGCCCATCCACATCTTCTCTCCCTCCTGCCACAGCTTCAGAACCTGAAGGGGTGATTGTTTTAATTAATTTCCACTTATTTTATTACTATTTATTACTTTGTATTATTAAAATCTATATTTTATTATTGTGGAAAAAAAGATTAAATGTAAATTCAAAAAAATTATTCTCTAGAATGATATGATAGATTTCACATAGATAACTTGAATTACTTCTACATACAGTATATTAAAATGTTATATGGATAAGATAATCAAAGCGGTCTTGGACAATAACGTCTGCAATACAAAAATAACACGTACATACAGTAAATAAACAAAGTGCACTTCATGGCCTGTCATTAGTGCTCATTGTGTGTGAATGTGAGGAACACAGAAGTCTCTCAACCATCTGCCCCATAAAAAGAGGCCATTAAGTGCCACCCTAAACCACCTCGCTTCATTAGCCTGCTTCAGGACGTACAACTTCTTAAATATTTCATAGGAGTAAGGCTGCAAAGCCACCCATGTATACTGCAATATCCGTCTTTTAAAAAATTATATATTTATATAATACAATAATTACAATTATATTTGTTTATATAACTTGATTAACTATAATATTGTCTTGTAACAAGTGTAAATGGCACAATGTGATAAATAAGCTCACTTAAAATTAAAGTCTGAGGTGGCAGCACTATCTTCGGCTCATCAGTGGTGATATAATAGTTAATTTATTCATAGATGTAGTAGTATTGGAAGCACAAAGGCCCCATTCATTTATATTCAGATCTACTAGGTTTAGATGTAGATATACTGTGCTAGAGTATTTGTGGACTCTTGAGGACTCACAGCTGTACAGAACACCACTATAGCCGAGTGAAAGTTAGAGGATGTCATGGGTATTCTCTTCAGTATCAGTAGCACATCAGGGTATCATATTTCCCGTTTATTGATACTCACATCACAATGAACAGGACCCACTTTTCCTGTGCCGTACTCACAGCCTATCGCATACCTTAGTGTCATTCTCCATGTAGACTTTTGCAGCTAAACCAAACAGCACCAGATCCACTTTGGTTGGTTCAGGGTCATCGGGGAGTAAATTGTACTCTACGTGGTAGTAGCCCTGGGATTTGGGGGCTTCAATTACTCCCACGGACAAACTTTTCTTCTCCTTTTTCTTACTATGCTCCGTGTTGTTGCCTGGATTCTCTTCACCTCCTAAATACAGTTTAAAAGAAAGGCATGACAGAGGTTTCTGAAAGGTTTCGTCAGAAATGCCATCAGAGCAAATACGACTGTGTACACAGCACTCAAACATTAATCACATGTTCTCAAAGTGAAAGCAGTGCTATCAGTTAAATAGTTTATTAATAGTTTGTAAAATTCCAGCCAATTAAATAAAGCTACCTTTATGGATTGCCAGTGCAATGCTGATTGTAAAGATAATTTCATGGCTTGGGCTGGACTGGAAGAATTCAGCATTGCTTGGAATAGTGTTGTCAACAGCTGAACTTGACTTCTCAATATCCAGAATACTTTGTAATGCCATAAAGTCAGTCTCCTCTCCTCCACCACATCCATCAAGTCCATTGTTCTTTATGGATGCACAGCATGTTCGATAACAGTCATTGTCATTTTCCTCAGTCTCTGGGGGAATTTCTGTATCAGTACTTTCCATTTGGTAGGATAGGTAGTTTCTGTGATATATTTTTAAAAAAACAGGAAAAGTGAATTTAAACAACAGGGAATTAAAGAATTAAGAAATATATGTTTGAATGAATTTTTAAATGTTTTCAAATGTTTATTTGCTTGCTGCTCACTCGTAATGCATGTCAACAAATAAGAAAACAAAATGATAAGTAAATGTGTATAAATACTTACAAATTGAGTTAAAATGCTGTTGAACCAACAGACGTAAACTTTAAAACAACTCCTGGTAATGCAGCTACCTTAAATGCACTCTCCGTGCTCACATTCAACTGGATTTAATATTACATTTGAAAACAAATTAAAATTATTTAAAGGAGCCAACGCTCCATGCTAGACTACTGCACATTCTATTAAACACTCGTAAGCTAAATGGGTCCAATTAACAATAAAATTTACCGTGTTGCTTCCCTGAAGAGTTCTGGAACCTTTTCCTTCTGTACTATAACATGATAGGTATCTCCAGCGTGCTTAAACACACTTAGGCTGTCAACTCGTACAAACTTCACGTTGCCCTGAAACAAACTTCCCAATAGCAACCAGCTGGTTGTTTGGTTTCAGTGTGACTTTTTCCCCCCCTCCGCTGCACCAAATAGTTCCCCACATTTTAAGACGCGACACACACCCACATTGTAGCGGAGCTTTCAAACGATTCCGGTCTTTCTATATAATAAAATAATTAACCAGGCCGTAATTTTGTTGATTTAATGCGTTTCCAACGAGTGGTTCTGAAGCGGAATAATTTCAAGAACTCTGTCAACTTTGTGGACGTCCCCTTGGCAACTACAGGTGTAAAGCGCTGCGCTTTTGCTGGCAGTTTTTTATTTTAATTTAATTTTTTTTACTTTTTCAACAATCAATTTTTTTGCTATTTAGAATAAGTGCAGCAAAAGTATTACCAAAATATCCATAACAATTTTTTTGAATTCCAAATTGTATAAAGTAGGGGTGTCAAAATGAATCTGAAAAGGGCTGGTGTTGCTGCAGGTTTTTGTCATAGCCCAGCACTACGATGCCTGATTCAATAAAGACCTTGATAAGTAGAATCAGGTGTCTTAGTGCTGGGCTAAAACAAAGACCTGCACCCACACCAGCCCTTTTCAGATAAGTTTGGACACCCGTTTTGTATAAGTTTTGTATAAAAGTATTGAAACAAACCAACCCTAATCCTCCAGCAGGGAGGCAATAACCTGTTATGCTAATAACTGGTTAACATAAAAATAAAATGCTGCCACCACCTTTATTTACTAATTTGGGACAGTGAGGGAGAGTGGAGAACACACACCAGAGACAATTAGAAAAGGGAAAATCTTTATATGTATGCAAGCATCAGCTATTCAGTGGACCCGAGATGCCCCGAAGAGATATCAGAATTGCTGGGGATTCACACACACCACCACATTGGACCACCTGTGCAAGTCAAATTAATCATTTAATCTACTGAGCCATAACGTAAAAGTGCCACAACAAAATTACTAGAAATGTGAACGCCGCAAACCCTCAAGTCTCTCAATCCTTACACATTAGGCCCTGCCCAGTCAGTGCCCCCATGAAAGCAGGTTGCTATAGTCATCCATAAGGTACCACTCACCCCAGAAGAAAGTCCCATCTAACTGAAAACTTTTACCCCCTGGCTACCTTTGTTCACCTTCAGGTAGACTCTAGTAGTACTGAGCAACTCAAAACCCACTGTTTCCTCTGGGAGTACAACCTCACAAACCATGCACCCATACCCATACCCATACCCATCTAGGGATGCACCGATACCGATACCAGTATCGGTATCGGGGCCGATACCATGCTCATGTACTCGTACTCGAAAAAATTTACCGATACTCCAAAACCGATACCAACGTCCAAACGTCCGCACGCTAATGCTATCACCTTAGCAACACCTAATCCTGACCTGCGTGCTCACTAGGGATGTTAACAGTTAATCGACTATCGATTAATTGCTAATAAGAATTTAATCGATAAGATTTCAAATGAAACAATTAACTGAATAATCTGCGATCTTGTTTCAACGGCAGTTTTTGTGTGAAACGTAATCATGGTTTAAGGTCTCCACGCGAGGGCGAAGTTAATGTAGCCTACCACCTGAAATGCGAACTTTTCCTATAAACCTCGTATGAACTTTTTGTATTTTTTCCTTGTAGTTATATAGTTTTATGGATTAGGTTTATGGTCGCTCCAGTGAGCGTTTTAAATATGGATTAGAAACTACGGAAATATATGACAATTTGTGTGTTCTCAAGTTCTGACCATTTCGTGGTAAGTAACCTATTGTAAAACATTGCGTTTTCAAATGGTAAAGTTGTCAAAAGGGTGACAAGGGCCATACTTTTTTTTTTTAAAGCAGATGATTCTTTTCTCCCAAATTGAATGTCGATGTTCAGTCATGTATGGGGGGAGCCCTTATACAAAGGGTTGAGCTAGGTGCACTGATGTAGCATAGTGCTATTAATCACCCAGTTCGTCAGTAGGCTACTTGATTAAAATAGCGGTTCAGATTAAAATAGCAATCATTCACGCAGTGCGTGATCTAGACTCAAATTACCTGACAACAAATAAAGAAAAGGGCTTTAGCTAGACTTCTTACTGAATTTCAAGTGTAAAGAAGAAACAAACGTATAGCCACATATTGGTTATATTTGTGTAGCCTATAAAACATGGTTATAGCATATTAGGCCTTCTTAAAATAGCCTACATTTATTGTGCTATTTCGATACAAAAGAAAACACGAATGTGCTTCATTTAATCAATATCATTTGATTTAATCATTACCCTGTTAAGTTGACCATGTATATTAGTGGTAAGGGTTAGGGGTCACTTATACTTTGACGTTCCAGTATAAATAGAATGATGCACAAAAGACTGTACAGTTTTATTTTGGTTATTATTTATGTTTATTTATTTATTTTTATTGGACCTCATTTGATTTAAATAATCAGTAAATTGATAGACTGTGCTCCATCAACAGGAGAAAATAAACACAGTATCTTCAAAATCAGCCGTCTCATTATTGTGGTATTATTATACAGTATTATTATAAAGTACTCATACTTAAAAAAACACACAAAAAATGGTATCGGTATCGGTATCGGCGAGTACTCAAAAGTGAGTACTCGTACTCATTACATTACATTACATTACAGTCATTTAGCAGACGCTTTTATCCAAAGCGACGTACAGTAAGTGCATATAGAAAGGTCATCGAAGTAACTACAGAACAGATAAGAAAGCACATTCTTCCCATACAGTATCAGCTATCCCTAGTAACGAACACAGTGCAGTTCACAGTGAACTGGGTAAATCATCTCTACTACAATTATTTTCTAAATAGTATAAACTTGATTACACAGTTCAACAAGAAGACATACCATGAGGTCCTAGATAAGTATTAGTCCAGGTGGAGCCTGAAAAGGTGTGTTTTCAGGCCACGACGGAAAGCAGGCAGGGTTGGTATTGAGCGTAGGGGAATGGGAAGTTCGTTCCACCACTGGGGAGCTAGGGTGGAAAAGCTCCGCAGTCGGGAGGAGCGAGCGCCATTGACACGGAGGGGGGGAAGTGCGAGGCGCCCTGCTGTAGATGAGCGAAGTGGTCGAGCAGGAACATAGGTCTGGATCAGGTCCTGCAGGTAGACGGGGCCTGTCCTATTAGCTGCAGTGTGGGCCAGGGTCAGAACTTTGAACCTGATCCTAGCTGCAACTGGCAGCCAGTGGAGTGACCTCAACAGGGGGGTGACATGTGAAAATTTCGTACTCGGTCTGAAAAAAATGGTATCGGTGCATCCCTACCCATACCCATACCCATACCCATACCCATACCCAAGTTTGTGTTGGCCCTCCCCCCAAAATATTTCTCCCCAGCATCCTGCCCCCCCCCCTTTTTTTTTTTAAACAGTTCCCAGGAGTCATGAATCATCATTAATTAGTCAATGAGAGGATGCCAGGTGCGAGCAATCTTCCCACTTACTCTTCCAATTAAACACACAGCCACAACTCAAACACACCAGTTAGAACAGGGGTGGGCAACTCCAGGCCTCACGGGCCGGTGTGTTTGCATGTTTTTACTGAAGCCAGTTACCGCGGCTCAATCAGCTAATTAGTCATACACACAATCACCGATTCACTCGTAAATTACAGAACGATAAAATGCTACAATACACGCATACCGGCGCAAGAACATTCATCAGCTGCTGTTCATATCACGGATATGTAAATTAAAATATCAGATCATGTAAACGATTGGGCTAATTAAATAATTGTTAACTGGTGGCAGCAAAACCCTGCATACACACCGGCCCGCGAGGCCTGGAGTTGCCCATCCCTGAGTTAGAATGTGCATTCCAGTATTTATAGACCCATCAAACTACTGCAATCCTCCATCAAACTGGCAAAGCACAGACTAGTACATGTACTCCAAGATGCATATAGTTTCTAGCATGTATGTTCAGTCTACAGACCAACCTCTCAGCTGTACAATCCAGGGTGTGTCCCAATATTCTTCACTCCCCACCTCCTTTCCTCAATTCCTCCACTCCCCCACTACCACTCCTCTCCTCTCCTACCCGGAAGTATGCAAAACTGCCTGAACGTTTCGAGTACAAATATTTGTATGTAAAGTATACAATATACCTGACATTGCGGTTTGCGTCGAGACATTAATTCATATGTAACCATTAATATGTAATTAAGATGTAATCAGCAACATTAGATTAAAACACAAAGATCCGTTCCCGGGGCATGGAGGAGAAAAGGTGGTAGTGGAGGAAAGGAGGGTGCATTTCTCGAGGGCTATCTAGGGCCGTGTCCAAATACAACCCCTACACCCTTTTTTTGTTGAGGGAACTCAGGAGCACACTCATCTGCAGAACGGTGCACTCATCTGACAATTTCAGTAAGTCACCTGGAAGTAAAAGCGTAAAAGACATAGAGCGTATATGCATATCTATGATAGGTTCATATTACAAACTACTCTATTTTATTTTTGTTAATTCTATCTTCATTCATAATCTACACTTTGTAACAATCATCATATGTTAACTGATTGATATTCGCAATAAAAATAAACAAATAAAAATAAATATTACAAACTACTTTCTCACTAGTTTGGAAAGAGTTTTGCGGGATTTCTTTCGCACACTGCTTGCAAAGTGAGGGGACAGGGCACATAGTAGACGGGGGCCTGAGTGGACAGGGGACAGTGGACAGGTAACAAGGGTCATATTCAGACACAGCCATAGAGCGTATATCCATATATATGGTTCAAGATAGGTCATATTACAAACTACTCTTTTTAAAATTTTGTTAATTCTTTCGCACACTGCTTGCAAAGTGAGGGGACAGGGCACATAGTAGACAGGGGACTGAGTGAACAGGGGACAGTGGAAAGGGGTCATATTCGGACACAGCCCTGGTCAGAGGAGTCACCCTAAAGCTCAAGATAGGGAAAACCCTACTTACTGAAACCCTCTTCCTACAACACTAGGGCCAATTATATGCTACCTTATGGGGCTCTACTCACCAGCTTTGAGGCTATGGTTGGGATTCTCTCATTTCCATAGGCCTATTATGCATAAATGCTGCAGATGATTTGGCTTGTGGTGGCGATGCTCTTTTAACTAAAAATAAGAGTTCAACAAATCTGTTGCTACGAGTGTATGGACAATGCCTACTAAGTTTTGTACAAATCAAATCAGTGGTGTATGAAAAATGTTTTGCTTTTACTAATATGCTCATTAAAGCAGAAATGTTACTATAGCAGAACTGACAAATAGCTGTTGAGAAAGTGCTTATGTGACAAAGGGCTTATGTGTGCAAAATTTCAGGCTTGTGCACTTAATGGTTGATTTATAGTATCTATTTTGTCATAAGTAAAGCTGCCTGCCATGTTGTATTTTTCATATTAACTATGCAATCCAGCCCAACCCAGATGCAGCTTATAGCCCTATAAACTTTATAGATTTTGAGTTTTAGAGAAATCTTTAGGGATTTAAAGTTTTAAGTGGAAAAACAGTCCAGTGCCAGTAGCAGAATTTCAAGTCATTATGGACTAATTGCATGTGAAGTCAAGTCACAAATTTTCAATTCTCAATCATACACTATACATGCACACATGCATGAACTATTAGGTACAAATAGGGCTTTACATTGCAATAATGCATTGTAAATTCTACTCAGCAAGACCATCTGCCATATAACATAAAATGAGCATGCTCTGCTTTTTAATAACTCACTACTATTGGGCCTTCAATATACTCAGCCTCAGTATCAAAAGCATCTTTATGTGCGATATGGAGGAAAACTTTTTTTTTAAATTGTCCGGTAAATTATATAAACTTAAGTAATATCACGTTATGGCCTAATACTTGTGTGTGTGTGTCTGTCTGTGTGTTTCTCCAACATCATATTACTGTTATATATATATATATATATATATATATATATATAAATTATGTTATAAATATATAGAAAATGCAGAAAATTGCTGTAATGTGGGCTATTTTCATCTGTGTAGCATTAAACCCAGTAGCTAGCTAGCTCTCTATCTCTCTCGTGGACCCTTTATATGACAGATAAAGGTCCAAATGTATGATTGGGTCAGGCTTACAGTGTAGATACAGACCAAAGCAGACTCTTTTTGTTTTTGTTATTCAAAAATGGCAGCTGGAAAAAGAATGGGACAACAAAAGCTGAATGACCCGAAGTAGGCTAAGTTTGACTTTTCTGTTGGAAGAAAATCAATATGCAGCAAGCATTACAGGTGTTCCGAATTTAACTATGCTAATTGCACATTTATTTTCCTTTACAAATTTTTTTTTGTTATTTTGCATGGGAGCAATATGTTGCTCTCTTTGTTTTCATATATTGGAGGCTTAGGATGTAGTAGGCCTACAGATTGTATTCATAGGAACACTATAGATAGGGAAAAATTACCATTTTACGGCACAGACGGTCGTATTGATATCAACATAGGCTGTGGATGTGTTACAGTGAAATACATTTGAACTTGAAGCACGTGCACCGTTTTAGAGCAGTTAGTGGCGTTCGACACAGCAGCTGCTTGCAAATTTTAATAATCCAAACAAAAGGCCGGCAGGTGCCGTGGTTTATGGTCTTTTGTTTCAATATTGTGCCTGAATGGTTGCTGTCATGCTTACTTACAACTACCAGAATTGTATTATTTTTCAGACGGTCTCTAAATGACAATTAAATAGTAGGCTATATGAAACTTCACCCCCAAAATAAAACAAAAAATCCAGATTTTGCTCTGAATAATTTACATTACATTTATCAGAAAGATGAAGGCTAACACTGCGATGTCTGCCACAATTCAACAGTCAAAAGAACATAAATTGTCCGTTAACGTGTAGGCTAGGCAATGCAAGGAATGAAACCCAATCTCTTAGACGTCATGCGGAGCCTTATTATTTTTTTATCAGCCTTTACACTTTTTAGGGGGGCGGGGTGCTATATAAAAGTCTATTCAAGGGAACGCCTCTGGGGCGCACAGAGAACTTGAAAGCGAAGCTAAGAGTCTTCACATTAAGGGGGTGCAGTGGGCCTTTATGCACAGAACATGGGAAGAGTATGCGACGTGCTAGTTAAAACGGCTAATTTTATCCACCAACATTCTAAAATCGAATAAATGTTATTGCGGGTCTGTAGAAATAACTATGGATAAACCCGAAGCGTCCGATCCGTACAGTCGACCAGCGCGCAGGACGCAGTGGATAGTAAGTACCTTAGCTTACCATTATGGATTAGATCGCGGAGTTGAAAATGAAATAATCGTTTTGGCCACCGGTTTGGACCAATACCTACAAGAGATTTTTCACCACATGGACTGTCAAGGTGATGGCAAGATTCCTGCCGAAGATTTTAATATACTTTGTGAAGTTTTAGGGTTGAATAAAGAAACGGACCTGGAAGAATGCGCCGGGATTCTGGAAAATATCCCCAACGAGTTTACTTTCAGGCAGTTCCATGCCAAACTCTGCGGCTACTTCAGCACCAAAGCAGGGTGCCAGTACGAAAACGGTAGGTTGCTCGTGGGTAAAGAGAGCGAGCACATCGAAACGCAGATACGTCTCAGAAGCCCTTTGAGGCGAAGAGAGAAGTTGCTATCGGTGAGCGCCAAGGGAAAAGGCAGTAGAGCGTCTTCACCTATCCCGGATCGGCATACATCCGACTGCCGACAACTGGGAACATGCACTCGGGAATGTTACGAAGAAATCGTGGCTCTGGAAGAAGCCGAAGACAGGATAGCAAAACTCGAGGACGAGAATGCAAGCCTGAGAGAGCTGGTAGAAGACATGCGGGCTGCGCTTCAAAGTAGTGATGCCCGTTCGTTGGCACTGCAGGTGTGCATCATTTCACATCCTCTATTGTCATCATGTATGTTTTACTGAACACAACAGTTCCTATCCATAAATAATTGAACATGGAGTTTTGCAGTTAGTCTGAAGGATATGTGCAATTATGATCTGTTTGTTTGTTTTCATAGAGAAATTAAGCGCAAAGAGATTTCATGAGAACTTTTGTCGGCAATGGCTAGGCTATAGTTGTGTTAGTTTTCATTAGTTATGTAATATCAGGGCTGTTAAATCTGTATGGGCAGTGCCTATCCAAAAGGATTAAACTTAAGGTCAGTAGTCTATATGCAGAGCATGTGTACTATTCAGTTTGTTCATTAATTTTCCAAAAACAAATTAATTCCTAAGCGATTTAATAAGAACATCTGTTGCACATGTAGGCTACTTGTTTTCAACGTTGTTGTTACTGTAGATTTTGTTGTTGTTGTTGTGCCAATTGCTTATTTAATTGTGATGCTATTGTCCTGATTACAGTTTAAAAACACACTTTAAATTATTGCCACAGGTAGGGCTATGGAAAAGCCACTCTAAACATAAACAAGACGGGGGATGTTTCATTGCCCATCACAAACTGTCTACTCAGAAGAACAGCACCAACGGCAACACAAAGAGCTTCCAAAGCTTCTTACACGAGATCGAGCTGCTCCGTAGCTCAAGGGACGGGCAGATCGAGGAGGCCATGCTCTTCAACAAGAAACTGGAGAGAGAGCTGAGGAGGTCCCAGGAAGCATTGTTCACTCTGGAGAACTGCAACAGAAAGCTGAAAAAGGAGCAAGCAGCCATGAGGAAAAAGGTGGAGGAAGCCAGACAGGCGGTGCTCAGCGGCTTGGGCAAAGTCAAAGAGCTGGAAGTTAAAGCTAATCACGTGCCACTGCTGCAGAGGCACGTTCAGCAGCTGGAGTCCGAGCTCCATTATTACAGGTATTCAGACAACATAGTGTGGGCAACCACAAGGCCCACAGACCACACAGATAGATCTTACCCCTCGCACACAGCTCATAATATGGAAGTTGTTACTGAAGGAAAAGTCGTTTTTTTCTTTTCTAAAATAGTCTGCTTATGTTTTTTCTTTAAAATATATATTCAAATGGTTTTTGGATGGTTTTATACCTAGTTTTTTCTCTACTAGAACAAAATTTTCTAGCTGCCTAAAATTCAATATGTGGAGTAATGCGGCCTATGATATGTACGTCTTTATTAGTCTCTTTATGTAATGGTTTTATAAATTCACAATTTGTGTTTTTGTGAAGAGGGTGTGTTCTATCCCTCTCTTGGTT
The DNA here is from genome assembly GCA_022702515.1 of Ilyophis sp. 1 JC-2022. Lineage (NCBI taxonomy): Eukaryota > Metazoa > Chordata > Actinopteri > Anguilliformes > Synaphobranchidae > Ilyophis > Ilyophis sp. 1 JC-2022. The sequence continues at coordinate 53,021,346 of CM040396.1, forward strand.
GTAGACCAGGAAAGGTATGCCATCACATGCAGTATATTATTTGTGTAATTTGATGTGGTTCCCATTTTTTTAAATTTCACCCTTGTTTTGTTTGGGTTCATTTAACAGGCAATGTGTGTGGCAGGTCGGTTGCCAGTTGGGTCTTGTTTAATTGGGCACTGCCACTGTTGGGAGAACTATTCATTTCTGAGAGAGGTTCCATTTTATTGACTTTAATTGAAGTTTTCTAGTACATTGCTGGTTTTTTTATGTTTACAACCTGTTTGCCAGTTTTACTCCCACCATGTCTGCAGGATTTGTTTATAGTGGCTGACTCTATTTCATAGTTTTATATTTTTCAGGTTTTTGAAACTTTTAAATTACTGCATTATGTACCATTTCGCAAACACAAATGTTTTTTTGCATGTCTAATTATAGTAATTTCTTGATGGGATCATTTATCACTGACTAACACATCTATTCACCTATGTCTTATTTGAGCTATTTTGATGGATACTGCCAGATTGTTATGAAATCCACTGCTCTGCATGTGTTGTCGATGATGTGGGCGACTAGTGTAAAGACTTTGCTCCATTGTGGTTTATGAGGAGACGTGAGGTAGCGCTTTTATTGGCTGGACCTTGCTTTGGTTGTGGTAGGGTAAAGATAGCTTTGAGGGATTGACCCCAGGGCCCAGGGCTAAGGCTGCTTCTTTGATTATCACTGAGAAAATTCACCAGAATTGTTGCTGCTCTGGTCTTTGTGCCACACAGGGAGTTTTAGCATGCAGGGAAAATTGAGAATTTTAAGCATGCTACATGGATTTGAAAGAATTAGGTAGACAACCCGTGCTGAAATTAAAAGTCTCATACACATAATTGTATGCGCTCATAATTGCTAATTTGTGCATTGATTGAATTAAGTGAGACACAATATTATTGAAATGAGTATTTGTATACATACTCATTTAGAATCTATTTACCTGGCAACCAGTTAGGAAGTGAAGCATTTATCGCCTGGTAGCTGTATTTGATGCATCGTCGAAGTGTTTTCTTTTCATATTTATGTTATCTCTCCAAATATTTGCAAACTGAAATTTGTACTTCAAATGCTTACAGATTCCAAATCCCCCCCATGGCTTGCTAATCTGTGCCCTTTCTAGTCTGTGCCAGGACGCCTCTCCTGGCCCCTATTGATGTGCTGAGAGCCAAATAATTCATTCACTCCACAATGGAGCTGACATGTAGGGAGAGAGCTCCATTCAGCCAGGGAAACCCTGACCTAAGCAGATTGAAAGTTCCCATCAATCTCCAAATAGTTCCCCGGCACTTTCTCCCCTTGCTGAATAATAGATAAACACTCCCCGGGAGTATCCTAGCAACACCTCTTCACATATTCTCACACCAGTAGTCCCAATGATTGTTCATCAAGATTCCAGGCCTTTGTGTGAGGCCTCCATTTATTGAACCAGGTGTACAATTTAATTTGATCTCAAGGATAACCATATACGTCCAAATCATCATATGATCATGTCTGGTGTTGAAACAAAGAGTACATAATATTGCTACATATTACTCTGAGTTGATTTAAGACAGAAAAGTCTACCGTGAATTTGTTTTGTTTTAATTTTTGAGGAACAGGAAAGCGGACAATAGACATAAATGGTTCTCTTGAGACTGTAGTGTTCTCAATACCACATAAACCAGTAAAAACTACTCAACAATACTCAGATTTATTGCCATTTCAGGAATAATCTCCTCCACCTTATAAATAGTCTGGCTGTCTATATTTCTGTGCTCCTTGCTGTGAGCTGAAACTGCAAGCCTTTGCTGTTGAACTCAAGGGTTCAGAGCAGCCTTCATCTCACAATGCAAGTTCAGCAGCTGCTCTGAATATCACTATCCTATAACGGAAGCAGTAGCAGATCTGGGTGCTTTGTGGAAGCATGTGTGAGGAGTTATCCAACCTGGAATAATGAAAAAGATTTCACTGTCTGTCCCCACTGTTTTCTTACTATATTATATGCTAGAGAGACATCTAAGTACTGTCCTCAGTTCAGCAGGTAATATTATGAAGAGTATCAGATGTTATCAAAGTACATACATTATACAGCTCATTTACTTGTTTGTATTCATGAGGTTTCCAGACAACAAAACAACATTTAATTGTAGGAGTTATTGACTGTGAAGTTCAATTAACTTTGAAATAGCTTATATGGCCATGAAAAAATACTAAAAGCCTCATTTTCTAGAGAGACAATTTAATGCTGTGTGTTAAAAACAGGTAAAATTAGGCGACATTTTCAACAAGACAATCCAAAGGAATGGAGTAGAAACCATGAGTTTGGCATTCTCTTTAATAAGAAAACCCAGTATGATGGCTTAAACCAACGACTTTAAAAATGTTACACATTGCCTTTGCTTTGCATGCAGCAATTCAGCGTGTTTCCTAGTCTGGGGGAGACCTGTATTTCAGGCTGCTTCACGCCAGGTTCAGACAGGACACCACTTTATTAAAAATAAAGCTAAAATGTCAACTCATCTCTCAAAGCTCCTCTCCTCACCTGCCTAATATGGAAAAGTCCCAAGGGCCTGGCGCTCTGTCACTGTGGGGCTATGGTTCCTGGAGCAGGTTCAATAAAAGTGCCATCTGGTGAATCGTTGGGAAATGTAATCGCACATTGTCTGTTGGCAGATAACGTGCTCTAATATTCTCGGGGCTCTGTGAGGGCTCAGGAGGGGGGTAGGTGGTACCCCTGAGAAAGGGGCATGCCCTGGGAGAGGGGTGAAAGGGTTCTGGAGGGCATCCAGCAAGCTCGCAGCTGTGTGGAAACAAAAATGAGAGGAAGCTTTTGATGCATTGCCCAGTGCCAGAGAGGGCGGTACCCATACCCCTTGAACCAGAGAGACAGAGAGAGAGAGAGGGAGGGAGTGGGGGTATCCATGCTGTGAAGAGGAATCTCAGCACTAAGGGATGTTTATAATAATTTGAGCCAACATTATTACTCATGTTGGCACCATTTTAAAAGACTTGCAGAAAATATTTCTTTGTTGTAACCCCACCAGACGGTTGTGTGCAGGCCTAAATATATACCAAACGCTGTGACTTTGTTTATTAATAAATACAAATGATTCTGTTGTTCATGTGATCGCATGTTCCGGATGGAGGAATGTGTAGTTTATTTGCACAATACAGAGACGGATTTAGAGTTTTTGGAGTCATCAGAGCATCTACATGTCCTGCAAGCCAGGGACAGTGTTGTAGACTAATCAAACGGTTTGCATATGCTTCCAAGATCCACAGTATGAGGACATTACATAAACTCTTGTGTCATGTAAAGAAAGTCTGTAAGATTCAGCTTCTTACAATGTATTCCTCTTTTCTCTGGAAGGCCATGTAATAACATTTGTTGTAAGCGTGTTTCATTGGTATTTTCCATTTAGGCGGTTAGCAGACACTTTTATCTGGTCTGACTTAAATAAATCCATTTAATAATTAGCATACTCCTTATTTCCTCAGTAGCCGAATACATCACATGCTGTCCGGAGTACTCTCAAAGCTCCTAGCATATAAGGTCATCTGTAAGATCGTTCTTACATAATTTTTTGCCCGAGCACTGCAGGTTGGAGAGGGATAAGGAGCAGGAAGAGGGTAATTCGGGGCCTCCTTTTCAGGAGGAGGTGGTGGGAACAGGGGATGAACCGCCGTGTTCATTAGCGTGAAGAAAGGGGGAGGCCAGCAAAGTGTACCTTTTATCCCAAATCGGGCGTTTCTTGACCCGAGCGGAGTTGAGGATCTAAATCAATCGACGCAGCCCATGCAAAACTGCAGGCCAGTCCCGGAGACAATGGAGACGGTTGGGAGGGACACACAACGAGAAAGCGGGGTTGAAAAGCCCTACCATCTGGATGGAGCAAACACTCAGCTGTTTGTTCGCTGGCTCTGTCACGTCCTTGAGGGGCTGTTTTTCAAAGCCCACAGGAGAGGGAAGGATGTCTCTCCCTCTGTTTCTATCTCTCTCTCTGTCACTGCCGCTGCCGCGCTTCAGAGAGCCGTAAAGTACGTGGGAGAGGAAGTCAGACATGTGAAAGATACAAACACACAGGAGGGGGGTTAGTAAGCTTTTCAGTGGAATGGGACGCTAGTATTCCCCCGTCGGACTGTTCATATATTTTGGAAACGGCTCATGTTTGACGTGCATAATTGTGTGATTGTATGTGTGTGTGTGTGTGTGAGGACTTTGAACTAAGCATATCAGAAATGCCTGAATAGAAAGTCTTCTATATGTCCATATTTGGGACTTCCTGTCTGCCAGCATCTGAGCATCTGCTCAGTGTACAGATCGTGCTGCACTTTCCGATGATCGATTTTGGAGAAATGTAATATCCAGCCCCTTTCAAGTGCTCTGCTTGATGTCTGAGGGAGGCTAAGAAAGGCATGGTGTGACCCCATCTGCTTCATTAAGCCAACAGTATTCTGTGCACCGGCTGCTGTGTCCGCTTTTTCACCTATTTGAATAACAAGGGTGTTTTTGTGTGTGTGTGTGTGCGTGTTTGTGTGTGTCTGTGTGCGCGCACGTGCATGCATGTGTGTGCCTGTGTGTGAAGGAGAGATTTGAAGTTAGAATAAACCTAATATATTCTCCTGCTCCACTGTTGTTCTTGTCCAGGTTTCAAATCCCTTAGCCAAACAGGCTCTTTTTTTCAACCTCGGAAAATGTATTTTCCCTCCTCCCTTCCTTTGCAGTTATTCTGACCATGCAGACATCAGCACTATTATAATTGAGACATTTCTCAGTACCTAAAACCATTATAACTCTCTTATACCTCTTGTGTTTCCCCCCTCCCTGTATATGAGAAACCTATGCCCAGTGCATTTTTCTTTCTGGCTTCAGACCTGGATGTTTGCACATTGCGCCTGCAAGGCTGCATTCTTGCTTTGAAAATGTTTATGAGTCTGACCTTCTAGCAGCCAAGCCGGAGAGAGCGGCTGCGGCCCTGATTAATTACCGTCTGCGTTTGTTTGGGGCCAGGGCTCAATTACATAAACCGGAGAAACGCACTTTACATCCGGTCGCTGCCGACCTAGCACTCGTGTCCGTGCGTTTCGCCACAATAAGGACCTCACTGCAGGGAGAGCCGTGTACGTTGAGTTCCAGCTCAAGCACACGACTGCATTAAGGCACTTACCCATGTAGTGGATGTGGATAATATCTCTCCGTTTGCGACACTAAATTATTTCCCAGCATCGGTTTCAGCTAATGTTGTTAGTTTGACAGTTTTTCTAAGTGATTGTTAATGCCTTTTCTTGATGGGAAATGCAAGGTTTAGAACAAATCAGCCGAGCTCACATAACATTGCTGGGGGGGAGGGGGAGAGGAGGAGGAGGAGCGGGGGGGTGCTTTGCATCAACCTTCAGTGCAATAAACACAGGAAGCGGTCCGGTGTCCTCACTTTAATCACAGACAGCTGGAGTCTCGCTCGCGTAAAAGCATCAGTCCTGCCTTGTGTAAATATGGCTACAAAACAGAATCAAGTCATTAATATTCCAACCAAGCTTTGTACTATTAACAGTCTAAAAAAAGAGCAGTCATTACCATTTGATTTATCGAATACTCTGCTGAGACCTCAGGCAACTGACAGGTCAAACTAATATCCTGTATTCATTAAGTAAAGCAGTTTGCAGAGAGAGATTTTTTGAACAGTACAGCTAGCAGGTAGTTCATCTGCTTCTTCTGCCTTGTTTGTGCATGTGTTTCTGTTTTACTTAAACCAGTGTTTCAGGGAAGAAGAAAAAAACTGAAATGAACTTGGGGTAAAGCATATTTCAGACCCCAGGACATTTCAGATGGCAATCATACAGGATTCTGGAGTATGTAATTGTGATTAATGTCTAGCGTTCCTTTTTGTAAACTTCTTGCTTGGATTGGCAGGAGATCACGGGTGTTCATTTCACCCATGTTGCATAATGGTTTGTGATATTTATTCAAACTAAAGATGTTTATTTCTTAACGTAGGCGAGTTTTGCCGTGGATAGTATAGATTTTTTTTTTTAAATGGGTCTGGCTACAGGGTCCAACTAAAGCCTATGGATAGTGTTCAACCAACTCAGGTCACAGACTTCGGTGTGCAGGCTAAGTAAACATCATTATGTTTTGACCAGATCAAGATCCTTGACCCCTACTCAAGCCGTAATCCTAACCCTAAACCTAAGGCCAAATGGAAGGCCAAATCTTTTTCACTCGTTCACATGCTATTTATGTGGTCTGAACTCATTGGCAGTGTTTTGAAAAAGTTGCTTGGGACAGCCAACAGCGTACATGCGTGTGCAGCTTGAGCTTCGTCTCATACCTGGAAACAGACATGCTCTTCAGATTTGTAAATTGTACTGGTGATTCTGGTAGTGTATACCCAGCTAGGCTGACATGGCTGTTGATTAATGCTTTTTGGGCATGGCATGGCTTCTGTGATATATTAACCTGACCTTTCTGTGGCTCTCCAATCGCCAAACAGCCCCGCCAGTACGCGCATTTCTTTTGTGCGCCAAAGGAGAGAGGACAGACGTAAGCATGGGCCGTTCACACAGCTGTAGGTCTGCAGTTACTATACCCTGTGGTATTGTGTGGTATGTTTCTGCTGAAGCCAAATATTATGTGAGTGTCTATCAGGTTTCCAATATAAAACCATGCAAGATCATTTATTTTTTGATTTCCTAAATTGAAATTGTCCGGCACTGCCACAAATCACAGAGATACAAAATGGATCTCTCTGTCCATGTAAATAACATTCCTCACTTACGTAATCATCAAAAGGCCACCCAATATTGAGGTGATACCCATCAATCAAAGTAAATCACATAGTAGTACAGGTACAAGGTATTTTTTTAATAAAAGGATATTAGGTATTATCAAAGAAAACTAAATTAGCATTGATGGAGATGGCCAACTGTTCCCATATGGTTACCATCATTGTTAAATATTCTGATATGTGCATATTAGAAGAATGTTATGAAGAATGTTATGTTTTGCACCATAGTTATGAATCTCAGAATAGGACCAATGCTAGCTTCCATGCGTAAAGTCTTCCCCAGCACATCCCAAAGACTTTCAATGGGGTTAAGGTCAGGACTCTGGTGGCCAATTCATGTGTGAAAATGATTCCTCATGCTTCTTGAACCACTTTTTCACAATTTGAGACCGATGAATCTGGGCATTGTCGTCCTGGAATATGTCCATTGATGGGATAACCTGGTCATTCGGTACATTCAGGTACTCAGCTGACTTCATTTTATTGCTGCATAATGTTGCTGAAACTAGACCTGACCAATTGAATCAACCCCAGATCAAAACACTGTCTCCAGAGGCTTGTACAGTGGGCACTATGCATGACGGGTGCAACGGCTACTTTTTTTTGTTGGCCAGGCAGTGTATGATGCTCTAGTACTTTAAATTAGAGGGCTTGATATTTTTAAATATTTGGTACTGTGTTTGGAAACCCTTGATTCAATTTTCCGTTGAAAATTGGCAAGGATTGTTTTCAGAAAGAGCAATTTGATCCAGTTCTTGTTTCCCTGGATGTCAGGATGTCTGGAGTGAGTTCTGGTGACTTAGAGTTATATACCCTTTCATCCCTGTCTTCCCCTTTCAGCGTTTACACACAGCTCTGCCTCTGCTATTAAGCGTGTTCGTCTGTGTTTCTGTCAACAAGAATTTTACGTGCGTCTCCTAAACCATTCGATAAAATATACCGCTTTCTTTTTATTGTTCACAAACACAATTGTAATACCCCTCAGTCCTGCCCAGTGTGACAGTGAGCAAATTCACTCTTTTTTTTTTCAGACAAACCCCTCTGTTTCTATGAACACTTTCTGTCTCCAGGGACAAAACAAGCTTTCACCCTTTTCTCTCCTTTGTCTGGTGAGACGGGCTGCTCTGAGGCCGCTCTGAGGCCTCACATGTCCGCTACAGTAAGATAAAGTTCACCCACTAGCCTCTGAAGGCCGCCCCCCCATCTTCAATTAAAGTTCAATTAGTCACAGGGAGCACTGCCGGCCCCCTTTCTCACCTCCAGCAGTTTGTTTCATTGGAGACCAAAGGCACAGGGGGAGAGGGAGGTGGCGGGGTGTCTCCACGGTAACTGAGGGGTAGGGGGTGGGGTGGAGGGGGATTTGTTGTGTTTGTATGCCTCGGGCATCTTCTCAGGCAGCTGTGAGCCGTCACGGGCCTGCCGCAACCCCCCCCCCCCCCCCAAAGTTCCATGCAGCCCCCCTGCCCACCATAATTCAAACACGTCGCTCTCTCTCCGCCCTGCCTGACTGTCCCCACCTCTGCAGCACACCCCCGATTAATTCATCAATGTAGGTTCCTATTCCTTTATTTCCCCCTTTTATTCGTGATTTATATCCAGGGTGGAAATTCTATCTTATATACTGAGAAAATGTAATGCCGTCCTAAACTGGCATATCCTTCATGCCAGCAAGGCTTAAAAAGCGGCGCTCCAGGCTGGAGCGATGGTTTTCCCATTCATCCTGCTGAAAACCTTTTTCTTCTATTTTTTTCTGGCAAGACGGCGTCATCTGGAAACACTTAATCTGTGTGACTAAGGCCCCCTATCAGGTTTCCTCCGAAAGCCGAGCACAAGCGCAGCACTGGAACACTGAAAAGTGTGCAAAATAATTGATCTGCAAGAGCCACAATCCATATTAACTTGCAGAATTCCTTTCTTAATTTATTTAACAGTAAGAAAAGAAAATGATTGAAAAGTATATGATGAAGCTCTGCATTTATTTTGCTGCAAAAAAAAAAAAACGATGGAGGGGTCTGGCGCTAAAAACGATGGCACAATTGATTGAATTTCTTTCTCTAATTTGGGTTTTAATGTACAGCCTCTTTCATGTAGCTTTTGCTTTTTGGTAGTACTTTGGGCTCTGTTCTTGACATGTGAAAATGTGTTCGAGTGGAACAGAAAGTTTCTTGCTGTGAATAGATGTACTGACCAAACTCCTGGTTTCGATTGTCTTCCCATCCTCTTTCTCCTGTTGGGCCTCACGAATAGCAGGCTTTCTCATTCAAACCGACAGGCCGATACTAGAATGCCTTACATCACTCCACAAACTTGAAACACACTCTGAAGGACCCTCTACTTCTGCAGAGCCTGTCTCCAATTACCGGTCTGAATTCTATTCTGTTCAGAAGGCAAAAAGACTCCCTGCAAATAACTTTTACCAGTTATATCAGCATATTTCTGTGAACCAGCTATATTCTGGTATTCTTTAACATTGGCTGAATAATGTATTAATATTGGCTTGGATGTATATGGACTTTTAAACAGGAAGTGCATGTATTTGTATTGATTTATTTTGTAATGCATGTATAAATGTAGTCTGCGTCACTGTAATACATAATGTGTTTGTGGAAACTGCCCAGGACATTTTAAGAAAGGAAAAGCTATTGGATTTGTGCACTGTCACTCACAGCTGGTCTCTTCCTGTGGCAGGTCTGAGGTGTCCAAGCTGCAGGTCCCGAGCAACAGTGCAGGAGAACATCAGTACAGTACAGCCAGTGACCCGCGTCGGAGGTGCTGTCTGACCACTCAGCAGGACCGCCGCTCCCCCACAGGTCGGGCCGAGACCAATTCGGAAAACAGTGAGCCCGCCGTATATCTTTTTTTGCAAAGCTCTCGTAATGCCAAGTCATGGCACATCGTTCTTCTTTCAGGATTTCAGTTAGCTGATTGTGGATCAGTGTTCCTGAGCTGTGTGTGTGTGTGTGTGTGTGTGTGTGTGTCAGCAGTGGATGAGCAGCTCTTTCGCTCAGTGGAGGGTCAGGCAGCCTCAGACGAAGAGGAGGAGAAGTGGACGGGGGAACAGCAGAGTCAGGTGGACGAGGTGAAGAGGATCCTGACGAGGCTGTCCTGCTGTGGAGACAGGTATGCAGGGTCCTGTACACTCACTCACAGTGGACAAAAAGCCACAACCCACACCCTCAGGGCAAGACAGTGTATCCCACGACCACATCCCACACCCTCAGGGCAAGACAGTGTATCCCACTACCACAACCCACACCCTCAGGGCGAGTCAGTGTATCCCACTGCCACAAACCACACTCATGAATGGTGTGTGTGCCCTGTTATGGATTGACGACCTGTTGAGGGGGTATTCTTGCCTTTCCCCCAATGCTTGCTGGGATAGGCTCCAGCCCCCCGCCACCCTGACCAGGACTAAGCAGGTTAGATAATGGATGGATTTTGAAGGGATAAGAAACTTGGTGCATTGTGTTTCTCCAGCACTGGAGAGGATTAGCCCCACACTGCAGTCTCCCTCACTCCCATGGTGCTCTGCGGTATGCGTGGGTTTGATTTAACGACATGCTCTGCCCTGCCCAATCTGCAGGTGTGATGACAAGGCAGTGAAGAAGCTCCTGTCTCATTTTGGAGGCTCGCAGAGTGAGGAGAGCCAGGCAGCAGTTGTGGAGCTGCTGGAGAAAGTCACCCAGCTCAACAAGCAGCTGGAACTGAAGGAGACCCAGGCACGCAAGGTGGAGATGGACATGGACCAGGTACAGCAGGGCTTCCTGAACCCACACTTAATGAGCCAGTACATTTTCTAGTTACGTGGCTTGTTTGCCAACTATCATTAAAATGTATTGTAGTAGAATAATTTCAATGAAGACCACAGGCTCAGCTGTGAAATTACGTCAATGCAATTGCATTATATTTATTATTATTATTATTTTGCACAGGCACTGTAACTAGTGCAGTGCATGTAATAAGTACAGTTTAATTTGTCTGGTGGGAATATCAAGTACACTGTACACAGGAAATTATTTTTGTCTGAAGTGTCTCTTGATCCACTTCAACCAATCTTATGACCCACAGTTTGGGAGCACTGACACTGTACAGGCCTATAGCTGGAGGGGCTAGGGGTGGCACTGACACTCTACAGTGCTATAGTTGGAGCGGCTAGGAGTGGCACTGACACTACAGGGCTATAGCTGGAGGGGCTAGGGGTGGCACTGACTCTACAGGGCTATAGCTGGAGCGGCTAGGAGTGGCACTGACACTACAGGGCTATAGCTGGAGCAGCTAGGGGTGGCACTGACACTCTACAGGCCTATAGCTGGAGCGGCTAGGAGTGGCACTGACACTCTACAGGACTATAGCTGGAGCGGCTAGGGGTGGCACTGACACTCTACAGGCCTATAGCTGGAGCGGCTAGGAGTGGCACTGACACTCTACAGGCCTATAGCTGGAGCGGCTAGGAGTGGCACTGACACTCTACAGGACTATAGCTGGAGGGGCTAGGGGTGGCACTGACACTCTACAGGGTTATAGCTGGAGCGGCTAGGAGTGGCACTGACACTCTACAGGACTATAGCTGGAGGGGCTAGGAGTGGCACTGACACTCTACAGGGCTATAGCTGGAGCGGCTAGGAGTGGCACTGACACTACAGGACTATAGCTGGAGCGGCTAGGGGTGGCACTGACACTACAGGGCTATAGCTGGTGGGCTTGTGAGAGCACAAGCTGTAAAGTAGTACAGTAAATTACATTTTCATATCATAAATACCTCTGGAGCCAGGGTCCTTAAATTAGCTTTGAAAAAAAAGGAAAACAAACTGGCAACCTCCTTTAGAACCGTTTTGAGGGCGGAGGGCTTCAAAGCAAACCCTCAGCCTCCCCCTCTCTCTTCTGCGGCTGCCTCCACCCACTTCCACCCAGCTCCCAGGCCCAGGGTGTGGGGCCACCTCGTGCATGCAGCTGTTTCTCACTGCCCTGACCGCAAGCCGCTTGCTCCACACCCTCCGACCTCATCCCACACACTGCAAACCAGAAATGAAGCTGTCAGTCGCCAGCTGTGCTTTTGAGACAAAAAAAAGCGAGGAAAGTGTGATCGGACCCATTAGCTCACGCATTCTTAAGGGCGTGTGGTACTTTTCAATAGGAGGAGGTGTAGGGGAGTGGGAATTGACTCGCATCACTGAAGGAAGTCAGATTAAAGTGAAAAGAAACGCATGAATGCATCTCCGCTTTCTCTCTCCCCCATGTGCAGATGAAGGACTCCTTGGTGCTAGAGCTGCAGCAGAAGGCGGAGGAGACGGAGCACCTCCATCTGGAGCTACAGATGCTGGAGACGGAGAGGGTGCGTCTCTCCCTGGTGGAGGAGAAGCTAATGGACGTCCTACAGCTCTTGCAGAAGCTGCGAGATCTGGTCAGTCGGATAGGCTCGACCACCAAGATTCTCCCAGTCTACTGTCAGCTAAAATCAAGCAGTTTCACATCTCACCAATCAGATGGTCTCTCACTTATTGAAAACATATACAGACCTGCTCAGTTCTCCCTGATTCATATGAAAGTTGAGGCAATTGTACTTGGCTATTTTAAATCAGAATGCACCCCTGACTGTCAATACATACAGTAATGATACAGTAGTGATGCAGTCCAATTATATTTCAAAAAAATAAATAGTGTAAAATGTAAAAAGGTCAATTCTGGTAACTGCCAAAATAAAGCTAACAAAATGATGGATATAAAGTATATTGAAAGCAGGCTTCCAGACAAACATCCCGCATACTCCCAGCTGCCCAATATTTTGGCTAGAAGAAGAGATCTAAGTGACTTTGAAAGAGAGTTGTTGTTCAGGCGCAATTGGCCGGAGCTTCAGTGAGTAAGACTGCTGTTTCACGACGAACAGCGGCTAAGGTGATGTTAGCATTGGAGTCTGAGAGAAAGACATGATCAAAGGGGGTGACTGTGATTGAAAGCGCATTCTCCTTGACCATGTCTTCTGTGTATTGGTTTGAGATGCCAGGCAAAAGTGACCAGTGACTTCAGTTGACTATAAATGTCAGTGTAGGGCATTAGCAGGCATTTTAATCAAGAACAGTCCGCTGAAAACTTTATAGAGAGTGACACTGCGGATGGTGGTTCCTTTATTTTGGGAATTACCTGTATTTGTTTAGTATCTTGTCAGCTAAACCCAGTTCTCTTTGATATCATTATCCTCTTTTTGTCTCTATCATGTCTTTTTACTGCCCACTGAAAATCTGTCTTATTTTTTATTTCAGAATGTCTCAAGGAGGTCTCTTGGGAAGATTTTGTTGAGCACTTTGGAGTCTTGTAGTGACCCTCAACATGGTAAAGCACACTTTATATCGCTATTGGGTGTTTCTTACATCTGCTACTGTTGCAGAACCAATAAAAATATATACTGTGCAGCATGACACTCATTTGAAATTTACAAATAACTTCTATGCTGCACATTTATAAATAGAATCAAATGAGGTTTCTGTGAACTGGCATGACTTTGATGCGATTCTGTCTCTTTGTAGGGAAAGCCCACATTCTGGAAGTGTTGAATGCACTCTGTCATGAACTGGCTGCTTGTGAACTTCTGTCCAGCACATCCCTGGAGCGAACCCAGAGTCACCAGTCCCTGACTAACGCACTCCTAATCTCCTGCTGACCAAGCCTGCCACCTGCTGGCTGGTTGCCTTAATAGCACTTTTCAATGTACAATTTGAAGATTTGAACAAGCACTGTTCAACCAACAGTTGTGACTACCTTTCTGGCCTTTTTGCCCTCCAGTGGTTAAAATGCTGTTTCTGATGCAACTTTGGTGGGGAGCTGCTCAGTGAGTGAGTGAGTGAGTGAGTGAGTGAGTGAGTGAGCGAGCGAGCGATTAAGTGAGTGAATGATGGGGTGAGTGTGATTGAGTGACTGAATGAAGGGCACATCGGTTTCTATGGCTACTGATCCAGTCACAGCCAAAATAAATGTCCGGAGAATCGGGGTAAAATGCGAACCCCATCAGAGTGTGGGTAAATGTCTCACAAGGAGCTCCTCCTTAGGTTGACGTGATGTTTTAAGTGAGACTGATCTTAACACGGTCTGAAAACAAGCTTGATGAGGAACAATGCAAGATTAAGGAGATGAACGATATTTCATGGGCATTTGAATATTTTACAATGATGGACGTGGGACAAGTTTAATTAGTGCCACAGCCATATGTGTTCTGTTACAGCCATGTCAGTCTGAACTCTAGTACGCTGTATTTTGAGTAAGCTATATGGACTATGTTGTGTTGTAATGTACATGCAACATCCCATTTGATTTCATATAGTAGTATGTATAGTTGTATAGTACTACAATTTTATATCATAGCAATAGCATCTTTTGTCATGATTCGTCTTATTGTACAGTTCCTGTCTTGTTTATGAAAACTCCAGTTGTATATTTTATAAGGTGGGGGTTCATGTTTCCCCCCCCCCCAAAGTTCTGAGTAATCTGGGTACACTTCACTGTTATGCTGTTTCTTACATTATACATGAATGAGTTCTATAAATAATTAATCTCACTATTAAAAGTAGATGAAATGTTGACCCACCTTGTATTCACCCTAAATGAATCCAGCCCTAATGTGGTGTATTTTTTTATTATTATAATTTTTTTTATTGGCTAAACAGCCACTGAGAACTAGCAGTAGAGTTACAATTTGAGCTAGAGTTACAGGTTAAACCAGTGGAATGGTATAAATAAGCTTTAAGCCATTATTGTGCCATCTTTTTGCAGGACCTTGTGTTAACACACTATTACAACCGTTTTCTCCCTTGGGCTTCAGAGCTATAAACATGTCTTTAAAAGTTTCATTGTCTTTGTAATTCCTGAAGTATTACTTATATTTTCTTTATTAGACATTAAAATATTAGATTTTCTTTCTTGTGAAAAGTTTAGTACTTAAGTACTTAGCAATGCTGTAGCTATGTAATGAATTCAAGTATATAAACTTATTAGACTGATACTAAGCATTGTCTTATGGATGCAAATTGCATGTATGGTTCTAGGTAGACCTGAATGTTTGTAAACATTTAGAGCTGTATGCTTTGTTAACACTAATATATAATATGAATTTGGTTATAGGTTTTATCCAAGTCTTATTTTAACTGTTTATTTCTCATTTTGGGGCAGTATTTTGGTATAGATGGATGCATAAATCTCTCATACTGGGCTTTTTTCGCCTGTGAACCCAAAAACTGATTTATGTTTTAGGTCTGAATTTTAGATTACCCACCCTAAATCAGTGGTTCTCAAACTCGGTCCTGGGGACCCCTGTGTATGCTGGTTTTTTGCAGCCAATCTCTTGCTCAATTAATGTGGTTGAGCATGTGTTTAAGTTTCTTTCATAATGTCCTTCTTAAACTTAGTAACACAATGCAGGTTTGGCTCATTTGCTTTGTTTTTGAAGTCTTCATTATCTACCAATGATACGTTCTCGTGGCCAGGTGTCCACACTTTAACCAATTAGAGCCTATTGATTGACCTCAGTCTATAATTTGATCAGTTAATTTTTGTTGACCACTTTATGTAATCATTTGCAATATAGCACAATAAGCACAATGTGAATATTGGACTTAGATTCTTCATGGCATGCATAGCTATTTGTGACATAATGTGGTTTAAGAGGAGATTTGAGGTTTTGTAGAATCAAAAACTAGCCTGACCTTTTAAGAGGTGTACAACAAGGAATGGCAAAAATTAACAGTATTCCTGCAGATAAAATATAAGATGTCAAATGCATTTTCTTGTGTGAGAGTGAGAAAATACCTGTGATACAGATGTGTGAATGGAATTGAAGAGTGTTTTTCCAAAACTCACTAATAAAAAAGATTTTTAAAAGTGGGTAGAATTTTTTTAATAAATATTTGCAGTTTTACTTTTACACAATTATTCTTAGGGATTTACGTATTAAAACATTATTTTTCATGCAAAAAAATTTGGCAAAGTGGACTGAGTGAGTTTTGGAAAAACATTTTTCAATTAGAGGCCTCCTTTTCCTTTTTAATAAACTTTTTTTTTATTAACTGATAGCTTTAGGCGATATGTTACTTTTGTCTGTGAATTGCATATTTATTTTTTTTAAACAGATAGTGGTGTATTGTTGTAGCCGTTTGTCTCCATATTCAACCCATATCTTTGCCATACCAGCATATACAAGTATTAATTGACAAGTAAGTAGTCTTGCAACTGTCTGAAAGAAAATGTTATGCGCAGTTAATAAAGTAAATGTCATTTTGTTTTCACTGGTATTTTTGTGTGTAAATTCTCTTCTGCTGTATGAGTTAGAGGAGTAGAGTGGAGTAGAAGAGTTTATGAAAGTGTCACTCCACAATGGTACATACAATAACACAATATACAAATATGTCTTCTAATGTCTTCAATTGTTGCATACACTAAGCTGCAGTAGACGCATTTCTAAAGGACTTTAGTTGGATCCATTGTGCGCACTGCCCCTTAAGTATGGCGGGGTTTATATACACGTCACTGCTGATTGAGTAACACCTCTGACACACCCACCAAATGAAAAAAAACGTACCTCAAAGTCCGTTGCACACCGTTCCGAGGAAACATGTCGTTCAACCCGGAGACCGTAGCAAAACGGTGCTCGCCGTTTTCAGATTGAACGTGGCCCTGCCTGGCCCAGTGTATGCTGGAGGTCTCCAATGGGAGGTCTGCAGTAGGTTCGTTTGCAGCTGAAGAGGTTGCCTCATAACATCATTGTGCTCACCAATGGAATGCCCATTTTAAGCAGGCCTTCTGACCTTGGAGTGCAGCTATCACACAGTATAACCAAAGCCAATGGTAGGAGAACTACTTGTTCCTGGAGATTGACTGAACCCCATTTGAATCCACCATGGCCTACCTTAGCTCGAGAAGGTTTTTCATGACTGTAGGAGCTCAATGTCTCCAGACTCACTGGGCTACTCATTGTATGTCAGCCTGTGCTCTTAGTCCCCCACAGGATCTTAGTAAATTTAAAAAAAACTCACAAACATACGTTAAAACAGAAAGTAAACCGTCCTCAAGAAGAACCTTTCTTCCTATTTTTTGTACACAGGTAAACATTAACTTGTGCTTTCTATTGTTTTGACATTGCAAAAGCAACTGTGCTTTGGTCGACAGGCCTTGTCAGTGGTTTTCTAGTTCAGTGGTAAAACTCAAAGTGACTGCACTGTAATAGGTGAATTTTACAGCTATACAGCATAATAATTTGCCTAGATTCTGAATTTAATGTTTTCAAAATAGATGATACAGAACAGCAAAATAGTTTTCCACACACGTTTGAATAAAATAAACGATTTAAAATCTGTATTGGTTCATGTTATTCTGTACTGAGCCTGTCACATCCATATTCATCAGCTTGCATAATGGATCTGCCCCATGCATTGAGCCTGCCAGTTGCCTCCCAGAGATGTCGTTGAGGGTACTCTTATCTCTGAGCTCCAGAGGGGCTTCCCCAGTGTCACATGATCTTGACTTCATTTTGTCAGTGGCGGTTTTTTGCTCTTTCTGTGCTGTGGTTCAGCGACGTGCACTTTCTGACGGCTCAGTGGTTGAAAACATTAATGAAATACAGAGAAATGCCGGTCGATATTCTATACTCCGAAGGTGACCTAACAGGTCATCAACTTGGCCTTGACTGAGTGGATTTGTCGTCTTCAGCTCATTGGAAAGAGCTCTCATAGATATGAGCGGGGGTGGAGAGAGACATTTCTCCACTGGCTTGGAACAGAAAGGTAGGCCATTATATATAAAACTACATTTATATTCTGTAGAAGTAGATGGGTTACGCACAATGCATCGGAGATGTTCAGAAAGTCATTTTAAGCAGTTTTCCCAATTCAATATTCAACAAAAGTTGATTGGATTTAAGAACAATAGATTTGCATTCCTCATAACTGAACTGAAAGCATAGCACTAAGCAATGTTGTTTTTTGCAATGTCATGGCACTGTCATTTTTAGTTATAATAACCTGTCAACAGTAAACCCTATGAAGCAGTTTCCAAATTCAGTTCAATAAATGTTCACTGGACTTAAGAAAGCACTTCCCATTCTCAGAAATGAAGTGAAAACAACACTCAGCAATAATGTTCAAGCAGGTTTTCTGTTTCTAATATCACAGCACTAAATATTTTTGTCCATTATAATCTGTGACCACAAAGCCATGTAATGCAGTTTTCAAATTAATTTCAACAAAATTGATTGGGTATAACGTAGGACAACACATTTCCCCTTCTCAAAAATAAAGTGAAAACATAACTCTGACCTATGACGTTCCTGCATGTTTCCTTTTGCAACATCATGGTACAGAGTTTTTTTTTCTTCCCCATCCATGGGCTCCCATGACCTCTTCTCACCTTGCAGGATGCTTTCTGGTCCAGCGTTAGTTATCCTCCTCCTGCTGGTTCTGTCCAGTGGCCAGACTGTCCCTAGCCCCTGCCGCTGCTTCACCCTCCAGTCTGAGGGACTGCGTGTTAGCTGCGGCGCACTGAACCTCGCTGAGCTGCCCCTGCTCCCGCCAGAGACCACCGAGCTCTACCTGCAGGACAACCAGCTGACCGCCGTGCTCCCGGGGAGCTTTGACGCCCTGCAGGGCCTGAGGAGGCTCAACCTAACGGGCAACCCCTTCCACTGCGGCTGCCGCATCTGGTACCTGTCCACCTGGCTGCAGGACCATGGGGGCGTGTCCGTACAGAGCCCTACCTGTGCCTCACCAGTCAGCCTGGCGCACAGGCCCATCGCCAGCCTGAGCCAGGCCCACTTCTCCACCTGCACCAGGAAAAAGCCGGCTAGCGGCGCGTTGGATGCTGTCATGGTGTTGGCGCTCGTTGCTCTTGTCCTCCTGCTGCTGTGGTGCCTCAAGACTGCCAAGGGCTCCACTTTTATTTTTGAGGTTTTTGAGAGACACACGGGGTTAGAGGCCCACACTCTAAGTTCTCTCAAACCCAAATACAAGAGGAAGAGGCACCTGGTGCCGTCGGAGGACAACGAGTCGATGACTAAGCATATGGATGACCGTGTTCTGGAAGCACCTTTGCTTAACATGGAACTCCTGCCTCAGATACTGGATGTTTTACAGAAGAAGCACAATATGAAGTTTAAGGAACCGTGAGGAGGAAGGGAGATACCAGACAGAATACTATACATCATTTAAGACAGGGTTCCTCACCAGAAATAATACATTCTATAATAGTAGTTTTACAGTTTGTTATAACTGACAGTTTACATTACATTACAGGCATTTAGCAGATGCTCTTATCCAAAACGACTTACAAAACTTCAAGCATTTTTTATTACATTTATCAAATTAATACAGCTGGATATATACTGAAACAATTCAGGTTAAGTACCTTGCTCAAGGGTACAACGGCAGTGTCCTACCTGGGAATCGAACCTGCAACCTTTCGGTTACAAGTCACCCAACGATTAAAATGATCCATAACCAGACAATATGCATCCCAATTTGTTCCAAGGGAAACACAGGTCAAGATTTTTCATTTAGATATGTGAAAAGGAAGACCCAGATGAGAGCAGACCTTTTCCTCTCCATGGCAAACAGAAGCACAAAATGCAGAGAATTACTTTATCTCCCCATTGTGTCTTTGCTGTCCCCAATGGAGAGGTAACTGATAGAATGGTAGATTCATTAAGGGCCAAAAGGCACATTTCCACAGCCACTATGTTGGGCAAGCTCTTGCATGCCAGGGCTTGTTTTTCCACAGCCACTTTCAAGCTTCGCTTGTGCCTTTCATTGCCGGAAACCTGCAATGTTGGCCCTTTTAATCCCCGTGGTCCTCATTGGTCCAGTCAGAGTAAATGGGTGTGGTCATGGTCAGTTATGCAGAAGTATCTGCTCTCTGAGCAACTAGAAACATTCATGAACACTGGAGCACAAGAAAATAAATTGAGTACTTATTCACTCTTATTCTCAAAAAAATATAACAGGGAAATAAGATGCCACAAACCAACACCAATATTGTATTTTATAGAATCTGGAAACAGGCATTCATAACCAACATTTAGTAGTAATACAGTACAACATCAAACTTAACGTTGATCATTTTTAGCATGTTTTATTTGATGTTTGTACAGCATAAAATACGGTAAAATACAGTAAAGTATTTGTGTTGTAGGAGAAAATAGCAGAAAGGAGTACCAAAGGAAAGGTGTGAAGAAGATACAGACTAATAGTCTACAGACTAAGTACAGACTAATAATGTGCTTTCATTCTCAAGATGGTATCACTTCCCTGAACAACATGGTTCTCGAGCTTGTGGACCTGGTCCAGTGTAGCCAGCAGGCAGTCATACATACATTTAGTCAAGTGTCTCAGCGGGCATTCACTGTACACCAGCGATGTCAGACTGCATGTCTGAGACCAAACACCCTTGTTTCCAAGACCTAAATTGGCTGCTGATCGAAAGTAAACCATGAAAACCGGCAGACGCCGCATCCCTCCTGTACTGGAAATTGAGATCACTGCTGTATGCTGTTGTGAAACCTCTAAATTATTCTTTCATATTCAATATGCAGTAATAAATTATTTTTAACCATTCAAATTATTTGCTATTACTGCTTTCTTCCAGATATGTCACACAGTTTTAAAATAGGGCTAATGTAAGGTATGGGCAAATGCTTGCGTTGTGTAGAAGAGTTTAGGAAACGTTAACTGTGCCTGGTCAGTTTCCTGACTGCAGACATCTCTGAGTCCCTGCTGATCTCCTGCATGTCCTCTCTTTTCTGGTGCACCTGGCCTGGCCATATTGACTGATACACGATTACAACAGGAGACAACAGCAGAGCAAAATGTAAAATGTGTGGCAGCAACACAGATGATCCAGCGGGGATGTGAGAAATGGAGGTGAATGAAAAGATGCATTGCGAGCGGTACTGTTTCTTATTTTCAGGTACTGTTACAAGCGATACTATAACCTCTCTGCATTTGAACTGATCTCTATGAGAATTGGGGGGTAAGACTAGATTCAGCTGTAGATTACACTGGTACAGTATGGAACACATGACTGGCGAAATGGCTGTACGTCATCAAGGGTCTAAGGCAGGGGTGGCCAATTCCAGGCCTCGCGGGCCGGTGTGTATGCAGGTTTTTACTGCCACCAGTTACCACGGTTCAATCAGCTAATTAGTCATACACACAATCACCGATTCACTTGTAAATTACAGAACGATAAAATGCTACAATACACGCATTGACGCATACCGGCACAAGAACATTCATCAGCTGCTTTTCGTATCGCGGATATGTAGATTAAAATATCAGATCGTGTAAACGATTGGGCTAATTCAATAATTGTTAACTGGCGGCAGTAAAAACATGCATACACACCGGCCCGCGAGGCCTGGAATTGCCCACCCCTGGTCTAAGGTATCAAACGAGCCCCAAACCATCACTCTGTTGCCAGATATGGAGTAGATGTGGATGGATCACTGCAAGGGTTATTTCTCCTGACTCATTTTCCTATAGAACTCTATGGGGAAAAAAGTCAGGAGAAACAACCCTTAAAGGAATCCATCCACATCTACTCCATATCTGGCCGAAGAGTGATGGTTTGGGGCTCGTTTGATACCTTAGACCAGGGGTAGGCAACCCTGGTCCTGGAGAGCCGCAGGGTATGCTGGTTTTTGTTGTTACTCGCCACTTAATTGATCAATTAAAGCAGTTGATTACACAGTTAACTCACCTCACCTGGTTTTTTTGGTCTAAGTAATTGCTGTATTTAAGGTGAATACAAAAACCAGCAGACCCTGCGGCTCTCCAGGACCAGGGTTGCCTACCCCTGCCTTAGACCCTTGATGACGTACAGCCATTTATTTCGCCAGTCATGTGTTCCATACTGTACCAGTGTAATCTACAGCTGAATCTAGTCTTACCCCCCAATTCTCATAGAGATCAGTTCAAATGCAGAGAGGTTATAGTATCGCTTGTAACAGTACCTGAAAATAAGATATTGAGAGTCTTTTGATGTTGATTGGTCACAGACTTCAGGAAGTAACAGCATGCAAAGGATATGCGACCAAATATTAAATATGATACTTTAAAAATATGTTAAAGCAAAATATTCTAATTGTCTGAGACACTGAATTTGGGTTTTCATTAGCTGTTAGCCATAATCATCAAAATTACAAGAAATAAAGGCTTGAAATATTTCACTCTATGTGTAATGAATCTATATAATATATGAGTTTCACTTTCTGAAATGAGTGACAAAAAATATTGAACTTTTTCACGATATTCTAATTTTTTGAGCTGCACCTGTATATATATATATATATATAGTGGATATGCACTCATTCTAATATCCATTTATGCAAAATATGCAATATTTTTCAATCATCTATTGGTGGCGCTAGACATGAACTACCTTTTTTCCGAACAAAGTTGCGCGGAAAGAAATTAAGAAACAAAAATAAAACTCTGAATACGGTGCATCTTGAACAACTTGCAGACACGCCTCATTTTCATCAAATCTCCCCCCCGCGCGCGTTATGCAGCGTATCTACTGGAGACGCTTAAAACAGCGGATAAGTCAAAAGTCTGAATCACAAATAGCTTAAGCTACGCAGAATTTCGGGAGCAAGTCCCATTTGTGCGTGCTTATCTCAACTCTGAATCTGGCCCTTTGTGTATTTTTGTGGGGTCTTTACCACTTTTATAAAAAAAATGTATAGCCAGACTCCCATTCCAAAATAAAAATGTCATATCGCCATGAATGTCTGTAAATATGGTGAAAAGATGGAGCATCTGCAATAGAGGTGCCTGCTGGAGATATTTAATCACTCATGGAAATAATTGGATCTTTGGTCAGACAACCATGCAACAGGAGAGTTTGTCTTGTTGTAACCATTACACACAGAGATTTCAGTGTTAAATGCTCATAATTAAACTATACACAGGTGCAATTGTTGATGCGTTCATATATGCACGTCTACTTGTCCCATATGAAATAAACACATGAATTCAATACATGAAAATTAACTGGTATCCTCAACACCTTGGTCACAAAAAAAGAAACTATTTATTTTGGATGACTTGTGGCGGACTGCTTTAATCTATATCGATATATAAACACATTTTAAAATATATACGCAAGACTATAATACATATGCGACTTCCACCTCAAGTACTGGAACAGGTATGTGAATGACAAGTGTGCACAGATCATTCAGAAATTTGATTACAAAAAAATTAGCTTTTATTTCTTTAACGTCACATATTGTGGTCTACACCACCACGAAAGAGCAAAACATACGAAGAATAATGATATCCATCCCATTCTGCAGTATAAAAAAAAAAGCTAAACATAAATGTTACATTTATGAACAGCAAAACGCACTTCCTCCTGCAAGTCACACGAGTGGCATAAACTGACATACTGGTTCAAGCATGAGCCAAATATATATACATATTAAGGCAGGTCCGCAGTGTGTGGACCCTCCATTTCAGACACAGCTGGCAGAATCTAAAGACAGGAGGGAGAGCAATTAGTCATCGCAGCATCAACTATTTATCTCATCAATTTTTCAATGAAAGAAGAAAAAGATACTGACATTAAAACATATTTACTGTCCAAAGAACCAGTTGCTATGCCCCACTCATACATGGTTTGACCATTATGTTCATAATTATGGAAACTGAAAAGGCCTGGTCTCTGGCCAGGCCATGACAGGATTATGACATTATGCACCATGATTGGACATGATGTGCACATTAATGCAGACTGCTAGAGCGTGACATTACGCACCATGACTGGACATAATGTGCACATTAATGCAGACTGCTAGAGTGTGACATTATGCACCATGACTGGACATGATGTGCACATTAATGCAGACTGCTAGAGTGTGACATTACGCACCATGACTGGACATGATGTGCACATTAATGCAGACTGCTAGAGCGTGACATTATGCACCATGACTGGACATGATGTGCACATTAATGCAGACTGCTAGAGTGTGACATTATGCACCATGACTGGACATGATGTGCACATTAATGCAGACTGCTAGTGTGAGACATTATGCACCATGACTGGACATGATGTGCACATTAATGCAGACTGCTAGAGCGTGACATTATGAACCATGACTGGACATGATGTGCACATTAATGCAGACTGCTAGAGCGTGACATTATGAACCATGACTGGACATGATGTGCACATTAATGCAGACTGCTAGAGCGTGACATTATGAACCATGACTGTCCTTGAGTACAAGGCGCAGACACATTCCCAGAACACTGCAGCACTAGGTCTCCGGCTCACTACACTTCCACATTTCTGCAAATCCCAACCGTCCGCACTCAAAGCGCCGCGGTATATCCGACTGCCGCTAACTACTGCAAGAGCCGAGGACTGTAGACAAGACGGAAAGGCAGCCGTCAGGCAGCACCATTTGCAGGGTAAGGGGACACGACTGCCCATTCTCACCATTTCTTGTTCCGAGGTTTCAGCTCTTCTGCTGCATTTCGCAGCAAGATGTAGTTCTTTTTCTGGGGGTTGTAATATTCATGTCCCTGAAATTCAAAAACAAAAGAGGTCCAGTTAGCGTGGCTGTAAAAAAATCTATATTCCATAACCAATGGTGCCACTACTTAGATTTCATATTTTTTTGACTCCACAATGACTTTTCTTGTGTGAGCATGAGAAAGTCAGCCATATAAGGTGATGTCACTGCTCTGAAGCCTTAAAAAGAGTGATTTAGTTCCCTCGGCTGAAAACCTTGGTCTTTAGTTCATCGAGCGAACTGTATCCGTTGCCCCCATACATGCTCATGGGTGATACAGCCCTGCCCAGTCATTGCTCTGCCAGTACCTTTGACCAGTCATAGCTAGAGGCGTAGGCAAAGATGTTGCCGGTGCTGTTGAATGAGCAGGCGGTGATGGGCTGGTCCAGCTGCTCGGAGGTCTTCAGCTTGGTGCGGGCGTCCTTGTCCCAGAAGCTGAAGCGCCCGTCCGACCCCACCGTGGCCAGGGTCCCGTGCACGGGGTGGAAAGAGATGGCATTCACCTGTCCAGAGAGAAAGAGGGTAAGTGTATGCTCAGATCAGATTGGGCATTTTCACTGGCATTTTTCACTCACAGCGTAGATGTCCTGAGGGGTGGCTGTGTTGGTTCCGTTGGACCTGTGACACTTGAAGGTGAAGTTATCTTTGGCTCTGCAGGGGAAGGGTGGGCCAGACAGGAGGGAGGGAGAGACAGAGAAGGAAATAAATGAGATGGAGGGAAGGAGCCAGAAAAAACAAAAGGGCACAGGAGACACAGGAGTTCCAACAGGTCAAATCAAATGAGGCAACAACATTACTCACGGGTTGGGTGGGTTGATATAGTGAATGGCCACCCGCCCCTCAATGCTTCCGAGGGCAAATCCAGTGGGCTTGCTCTGCTTGTCCTTAAAGATGGCCAAGCAGCGGTGCTGCAGGGCAGAGAACAGAAAGAGAACATGCAAAATGACAACTCTGCACTCGAGGCTGCACTCTATTCAATGACAGTTTGAAAACTCCTAACTAACCTCCATAGCCACTTTTCCAGACACCATGTCTAACAAAAATCTTTATACATTACAATAAATCACACATCTCAATACATTAGTAAAATACATTGCAACACTTAGACCCTCATCTCCATGCCCCCCAGATATATGCAAGAAATTTCCACAACTACAACTTAAAAAAGAAGCTAATGCTACTGTTAAGAAAGCAGTAAGAATAAGGGAAAGGCTTTTGCAGTGTAACAGTACTTCAGTACTTGCCCTATACATAAAACGTGAGACATGTGTGACCCTAATCTTGACAAAATATACAATTTAAAGTGGTTCTTATGAGACATTCATATCATGTGAGTGAGATAAGAGTGAGAAAATGAACAAGACAGACACAAACACACATTAGGTCAACATGTTAGTGCTGTATTCACCTGGTGCTTAAGCGGAGACTCTATCCTGCGGAACTCCGAGGGCTGGTTCTCCAGCTGGTACACGATTAGCCCTCGATCGGCTGTGGCCACCACTGCCATGGGGTACACCTGTCCCACACCCCCCGGAAAGAAGAGGAAAGTAATGCTTCATGAACCCTATAGTGCGTGGTGCTACTCATTTGAGCCAATCAAGATATGTTTCTCTAAACAGCAAAGCACTACAGGACAGGAACTCTTGGGTTTCTCACCACATCTGCAGAGTAGGCTCTCTCTGGCATCTGCAGAGACATCATGGGGTTGGGCGAGCGGGTGTCCCAAAACTAACAAAGATCAAAGATATGACAAGACTTAGGCTGCAACTTTAACCACCTGCATGCAAAAACCTGTCAAGGTGACCATTCACATGTGATCCAATCAGAAACCCTGAAAATAAACATGCAAGTGACAAAAACTCTTTGTCATGTTGCGTAAAAAAAAAAAATCTATTAAAAACAAATGCTTATTTGCTAAAGTATAACACTGATTTCCAAATTATGAAGAAATAATTTCCAGTACAAAACTGTACCTCCAGTATGAGAACTGGAGGAAGACGTGAGCAAGCCAGACCCTGGTGATAATAAAACGCCTTAAATACATTTGCAGACCTAAAGTGAATTGACTTTACCTTCAGAGTTTTATCCCAGCTGCCTGTCATGATACAACTGTAGTTAGGGGCTTTTATCCAGTGGATTGTTCTAATGGGGCCATCATGCTAACAAAAATAAAGAAACAATCGATTAAATGAGATCTGATTTTGTACCATACAAAATTGAAACTTACAACAACACTTACAACTATGAAAACGATCGCTTGACAGAACTGGCGTTCGTACTTGTGCTATCTGCATGGCCTGATTGCTGTTAAGGTCCCACATCTTGGCGGTTTTGTCACAGGAGGCAGTGAAAACCTTGCTCCCATCCTGTAATCCAGAAAGAACAGTCAAGTTAATACTACACCTTTCAGGTATTGACTCATATCAAGTGAAATGAGCCACAGAAAAGTAAAGTTAAAAATAAATGGGAAAAATAGCATCAACAGTGAAAGAGCACTGTGGCATGAGGCTAAATCATGCAAAATATCCAATTCAAAATAATTCACACTTGGGAATGTTAAGCAGCAGGTTCTCTGGACAAAGTCAGAGAACTCCCACTGTTTGAAAACATTCTAAGTCCTGGCATAGCTCAAACAGCTATAATCAGAAGTGCCATTTCCATCCCTGGGACACTTACATCACTCCAGCAGACGTCCAGCACTGGGCCTGTGTGTGTCTGCTGAGCCTTGGGCACTGTCTGCCCATTGTCCTGCACTTCCCAACATCGAACCTGGGGACAGAAATCACAGAATTCAGCCATCAGTTATGCTTGAAGCTCACACAGACAATTCCTGTTGCAGAGGGAAAACTTAACTTCTGGTTCAGACTTAACTGGCAGCTATGAATAAACTGAACCCAAACAAAACTTGAAAACCTGTTAGACTGGATTGTGGGGCTACAGAATTAAGGTCCGAGTGGTTCTGTAGCCTGTTGGTGTTCTGCCGTCTATGTCTATCAGGGGACATAAAACCGTAGATGAGACAGATATCATGTCATCTTACAGCCTAAGAGTAAGGCTGAGTCTGAATCAGCACCCTTGCATTCTATTAGGTAGGCTTGTTGAGTAGACAGGGCGGAAAAGTCGTTAAGTAGGCAAAAAAAAATTCTCTAAATATAGTATACTTTAAACCCCCGTATGATACACTTACTTCCGCTAAGTTTTGCTGAGTACATTCGGGAGCACACTTTTCAAAAAGTACAGGAACATTTTGGTCGCATAAATATGACGTGAAGTTTCAATTTAAAAAAAATAAAATGAGGCGCAGCTTCGCTGTCGTTTTCCTTCAAATACAACAAAAACAACACGTGACATAGCAGCGCAAGTGGGCACAGAGTTGCCAGATCTTGCAAGACTTTCCAGCCAAATGGCAACTCAAAACTAGCTCAAAATATATTTTTAACGGAAACCAACGAATCAGGGCTCTGATTGGGACACAGCCTAAGACTAATTGTTGACGACCCAAAAGCAAAAAGTCTTTGTGCGAACAATGGCAGCTCGACTGACATTACTGCTTCCATCATTGGAATGCATCTGGGTGAGGCTACACCAGAAGGCTGCGAATCAATTAAAGGGGAGTGCCACTAAAAAGAGGTTTGATTTGTAGAAAGGTAGCTCTCCTTCTGATTAACATGAGCTCTCAACCAACTTTCTTCCTGTAGTGAAAGCAGAGATATAGCCCCAAACTACTGCGCATGTACCAGGTACCTGCTTTTCTGTGAACTACAGAGCGCTTACAGTTTATGGGCGGTGTCAGACAACGCCAGTCACACTGAATAACGTTACAACCGGAGCAGAGGCAGGGTTGCCAGATCTTGCAAGAGTTTCCAGCCAATGGCGACTCAAAACTAGTCGTAGAAATCAACATATATTTTTATGTTTTAAAAGTGTGTGCTTTGTGACTTTTCATTTCCCCCCCGTGACTGCACTTGGAGAGTAGTCCAATTTGGCTGTCAAACATGGCACCACTGAGCGGAGGGGCTCTGCGGGGTCCTGCACATACAGCGTCTCTTCGAGAGAGGCCACGTTACTCGCTGGCAAGTTAGCCACTAATGTAATAGGTCTACTGAACAACATACCACCATTAGCTAGTCTCCAGAAAAACAGGGGAAATACGGCCATTCATTTAGGAAAACACAGCCCTTCATTTATCTACGTTGGCATCGTGAAAACATTAGCCAGCCTAGCCAGAAGTCTGTAGCAAACACTTAGGCTACTCATTTCTCATCCTGGTCTTCTGAGGGAAAAACATGTAATAAAATCCCTTCCAACTAAGAGTTCCATGTCGGAAATCAGGGATCGGAAAATCAACTACGACCTCCCAACTAGGAAGAACCTGACGTCAAATTATCATGGCAGCTCACACAGCGACCCACATTGTGATCAGTAAACAAACATTACTTTTAGATGATTTTAGCTTTTAAAACACTTCAACTTTGGTTTTTCAGTATGAAATGCTCTTGTATCGGCAAACATGCACATATACAATTAAAACAGTAAATACGCAGTAAATACGTGTGTGCAAAGTTAAACAAATCGAGCAAACGAGCTAGTCCCAATCTTACTTTTGCGGCTCAGGGGACATAAATGAGCTAGTTAAATTCTACGTTGTTCATTTACTAGCCATGTGTTGTTGCTATCACGACAGGGGTTCTATATTAGTGTAATGGGCGGAGAGTGTAGTGTAATGGTTAAGGAACTGGACTTGTAACCGAAAGGTTGTAGGTTCGATTTCCCAGGTAGGACACTGCTGTTGTACCCTTGAGCAAGGTACTTAACCTGAATTGCTTCAGTATATATCCAGCTGTATGAATGGATAAATGTAATAAGATGTAGAAGTTGTGTAAGTCGCTCTGGATAAGAGCGTCTGCTAAATGCCTATAATGTAATGTAATGTATTAGTCCGTTCTGTCTTTGCAGCAAACCACATCCTACAAACTACACACCTGCCAGATCCCTGCGCTCCGCCTCCTCAGGACGACTGGTACCCCCCCCTCTTCATGCTAGCACCCGGTCTCGACGTCTGTCTGTCCTGGCCCCACGGTGGTGGAATGAGCTCCCCGTGGAGGTCAGAACAGCAGAAAGTCTGACTGCATTCAAGCGCAGATTGAAGACTCACCTCTTCAAGCTGCACCTCTCTCCACCCCTCCCTACCTCCCTGTGACTATTGTTATTAATGTTGTGTAATTCCCCCCCCAAAAAAAAAAAAAAAAAAAAAAACCCCAATCATACTGACTGCGCCTAGTACTTAGATTCATATTTGCCTTTTTAGGGTTGTTTTTAAACGTTCTTGTTCCTAGTTTGAAAATGCACTATGTACGTCGCTCTGGATAAGAGCGTCTGCTAAATGTCTATAATGTAATGTAATGTAAAAGTTAAACGTTATTGCTGTAGTTGTTAGCTGTTTTAGCTATGTTTCCTAGCAAAGCCAAAACTTTCCGAGTTGTGCCTATGTAATTTACATGCCCATTTGACACCACTGTGGAAGTGGTAGAGGTGTACGTCATTTTTACGTATACACCTACCAAATTTGTAACTTTAGCTGTCAATATTTCCATTCACATATTGTTTTGGCCAGTCACCAAGAGAGACTTAATTAGCTGCACCTTGATCTGTTAAATAAATTAAGTTAATGTTGTTTTTCAGTGGAAGTACCCTTTAAGGTCCCAAGGTTATACTGTTTATACATGAGACATTTATATGCATGAGTGGTACTATGCATGTATGTACGCACCTTTTAGCTGATGTGTGTAAATATTTGTTCAATAGAATAAGATTCTCTCCCTATCACACTTACATCATTGGCCCAGGATCCACCAATCAGGAAGTTCCCTGGCATGGAAGGAGGACTGAACGCCAGACAGCTGATGCTGTCATCAGGTGGGGATGTTACTTCCACATCCTGCAACACAGTTTCTCCATTGAGATCCAATTAAAAAATAACTGCTCCTAGAAAAACTTGTTAAAGCACAAAACGTGTTAAAGCATCCCTTCTTTTGATATTACAACAGCATTACTCACCCTTCTCTCCTGCAAAATTACTGCTGTACTGGATTACCTTCTTACCTTCATTGGATTGTGATTATCCGCTGTGTTGGCGAATACACCGGTCCCCGCGGTCCCGAAACCAGAAGTTGTGCCAAACAAACTCATGTTGGATGTGGTTTGCTGCAAAGACAGAACGGACTAATACATTACATTACATTATAGGCATTTAGCAGACGCTCTTATCCAGAGCGACTTACACAACTTCTACATCTTATTACATTTATCCATTCATACAGCTGGATATATACTGAAGCAATTCAGGTTAAGTACCTTGCTCAAGGGTACAACAGCAGTGTCCTACCTGGGAAATCGAACCTACAACCTTTCGGTTACAAGTCCAGTTCCTTAACCATTACACTACACTCTCCGCCCATTACACTAATATAGAACCCCTGTCGTGATAGCAACAACACATGGCTAGTAAATGAACAACGTAGAATTTAACTAGCTCATTTATGTCCCCTGAGCCGCAAAAGTAAGATTGGGACTAGCTCGTTTGCTCGATTTGTTTAACTTTGTACACACGTATTTACTGTCTCCACCAGAACTGTTCATCCACAGACATGCTAACGTTATAGCAACTGTACAGTTAACGTGAGCGAAACCGCGTAAACGCTTGCACATTAACTTCGGTACGTTAGGTAGGCACTTATATCATGTATGCCACGTTAATTTATAGCCAATTGTATTACTCCACTTTAGCGCCCTGTGTTGCTTAATCTGAACCTCCGGGTTTTGATATGAATATCTTCAGATATTCATAAAATATTCATATAAAACGCCAGAGGTCCAGATGGAGCCACTTCCTGTGTATCTATGAAAAATGTGAGTGAAATATGACATTTATAGAAAATACACAAAATATTTACCAACTAACGTTAATGCCACCGAGAAAGTTGATGTTCGAGACTAAGAATGATAACGTCAGCTAACGAGATAGCTCAAGCTAACGTAGACAGCTAACATTAGCAGGCTATTGATGCTAGTTTGAAATACACTTTAGCTCTGACATCAACACCAGCACCATACTTATTAAATACGTCAATTAACCCTCCCTTATCAGTCTAAGGTAACCTAGTATAATTTAGCCGTCGTGTTAAATTGCGTACCTAGCTGCCGTTTGATAATTTCAACTGGCTGATGATCAGTGAATGTTAGCGGCGGCCATGCAGTGACTTTCTCGAGTGGCTGACGCAGTTTTATGACGTAAACCAGTGGTATGGACTGGACACACAACTATATAGTTCTGTGGGACTGGAGTTCTTCAGAAAACAAAAACAAAAACAACAACAAAAAAAGGTTATTCACAACGTTGCCTACACCCACGATCAGACGGCATGGAGGTGATGGTGACCGAGAGCCCGCAAAAGCCACTATTCCCCTCAGTTTCGTTAAGTACGATTTTGTTTACCATGATCACTGCTGCAGGTTCCTGCTCCTGTCCTTTGGATCTGAGTGCGACGGCATGAAACTGTGGGTGCGTCCAAATACTGGAAAAATGCACCCTCCTGTCCTCCACTACCACCTTCTCTCCTCTGTGCCCCGGAAACGGATTTTGGTGTTTTAATATAATGTTGCTGATTACATATTAATTAATGTCTAGAGGGAAACCGTCAGGTACTTGGGGCGCGTCCCAATAATCGAAAAATGCACCCTCCCTTTCTTTCTTTCTTTTTTTGTTTTTTTGTTTAATGGCGGATTGCATTCTTTTACTTTGAAGGTGCATACCGCCACCTACTGTACCGGAGTATGCAGTCATGATTTATTTAATACAACATACAGAATGGAGAATTATTTATTTTTAATCAAATCCCTATACCTTAATACTGTATAACACTACAATCCATATATATTAATACTACATACAATTATATATCTATCTATTTACTATATTCTATTATATAATTTTGTAACTTTAAAAAATTCTATCACAGCCTTCTGGGCATCCATTACCCCCCTTCCATCAATCCCCAATATTCCCTTTAGGCTCCATGCTCTACCTGCCTCTCTAATCCTACTGCAGAGTTGTTCCCTCTCTTCAGTGTACTTATTGCATTCCATGAGTACATGTTCAACATTTTCTGTATTATTGCAATAAGCACATTCTACTGACATACTTTTTCCTACCATGAATAGTGTTTTATTGAGTCCTGTGTGATCAAACCTTAACCTACTTAACTTGACTTCTTCCCTCCTATTTCCCTTCCTAATATCTTGTGCACTTATAGATTTCTGTATTTTGTAGTATGTTCACCCTTTACTGTCCCCGTCCCATCTTTCCTGCCATTTCCTCATCACCCCTTTTTTAATTATTGCTTTTCCTTCCCCTTTACCAAATGGTATATGTAGAATTTCTTCTCTCTTTATTGCTTTTTTAGCAATTGTGTCTGCTCCTTCGTTCCCTTTAATGCCTACATGGGCAGGCACCCAACAGAATCGTATGTCTTTCCCTACTCTGTGAAGTCTAAAAAGGCTCTGGTGAATTTCTAGCATTAGATCTTCTCTTACTGATTTCAGAGATTTAATGCTGAGGAGCACAGCAAGAGAGTCCACACAGAATACCACTCTGTCAGGCATAACATCTTCGACCCACTGCAGGCCTATTATTACTGCCATCATTTCTGCTGTAAAAACCGATAGATGATTGGATATCCGTTTCCCAATCTTTGCTTTCATTTTTGGTATATATATACCTATGCCTACTTTGCCATCTTCATCTTTAGAACCGTCTGTATAAATATCTAGGTAGCTGTAGTATGTATGTCTTATATATTGTTCTGCCAAGAATCCTCTTTCCTCATCTTCCCAATCCTTCTTTAGTTCTATTATTTTTATGTCTACATCAGGTTTTGGGAATAGCCATGGTGGAATCACACTTATAGGGGTAGGGGTATTAAAATGAATATATTCCAGTCCATATTCTTCTGCTTTGACCTTTGCTGTCCATCCAAATCCATTACCCTTAAATTTACTATATTCCCAACATTCTTTTAACACCCCCTTGGCTGGGTTCTCATATCCACACCCCTGTAACCGAATCCAGTATGACAACATCAGTTTGTCCCTTCTCAAGTCAATCGGGGCCTCACCTGCCTCTACCTGGATTGCATTGATGGGGGTTGTTCTCATTGCACCAGTACAGATTCTAAGAGCCTTATTTTGCACTCTTGTAATTCTGTCAAGATGTGTCTTGGCTGCTGCTCCATATACAAAACATCCATACTCAATTGATGTTCTCATTAAAGCCCTATATACATACAAGAGTGATTCCTTGTCGGCCCCCCAGTCTTGTCCAGCTATAGCTCTCATTAGATTTACCACTTTTTTGCATTTTGTCTCCACCTTTTCAACATGGATTTTCCATGTGTTCCTTTCATCTAACCAGATTCCCAAATATTTAACTACATTAACCTTCTCCATGGGTTGCCCATACAGTTTGAAACTCTGATTTTCCATCCCTCTCTTCCTTGTGAAATACATATAGCAGGATTTGCTTGTGGAGAGCTTAAAGCCCCAGTTATAGGACCACTGTTCTACTCTCACTATTGCTTCCTTCATTTTGTCTGTTAATCTTGCTGAATCTCGCCCCCTAATCCAAATGGCTCCATCATCAGCATAAAGCGCTGCTCCTATCCTTCTATCTAAACTCATAAATATATCATTTATCATAATATTGAATAATACTGGGCTAATTACGCTACCTTGTGGTATTCCGTTAATTATATCAAATACATCAGATGTTTCTGTTCCAACTTTAACCCTGAATGTCCGGTTTGAAAGAAATTCCAATACCCAATTATAAAACCTTCCTCCAATCCCCATCCTATTCATTTTAATTAATAATCCTTCTCTCCACATAGAGTCATAAGCCTTTTCAATATCGAAAAACACAATTGCCATGGATTCTTTCATTTTGAATGTTTTCTCTATTTCATTACAAACTTTGATGGCAGCATCCATAGTTGATCTTCCTGTCCTAAAGCCACTTTGATATGGAGCTATTATTCCTCTTTGTTCTAGAAAATAATTAAGCCTCTTTACTAAAAAATTTTCCATCCATTTGCATAGGTGTGAGGTTAGAGCTATAGGTCTATAGTTTCCAGCATTGTTCGGATCCTTCCCTGGTTTGTTAAAAGGCAGGACTAACGCACTCTTCCAGCTTTCTGGCATCTTCCCTTCTTCCCAAATCTTATTAAATAGTTCTAGTACCAGTTTTAATACTTGCTCTGGCAGGTTTCTGAACATTGCGTAACTTAGCTGATCCTCACCTGTCGCTGTGTAGCCAGTTCTATCTAACGCTGTTTCTAGCTCAGTTATAGTAATTTCGGCATCCAGTGTGCTATCTGCCTCCACATTATCTTTCTTCTTATGTACGTCTCTATTTTCTCTCAATACATCTTCTTTCCTTTGTTTATGCAGCTTGTCTAGGTGATTCCCACTGTGTACATTTGCAAAATTATTTCCTAGTACATTAGCCTTTTCTTTGTCTGATATTGCTAATATTCCATCATCTTCTAGTACTGGAATTTTCACAGATGTCCTTTTTCCATTCATTTTTTTCAACATTGACCAAACCTCTCTTATATCAACTTCTCTTCCAATAGAAGAACAATAATTCCTCCACGTATTTCTTTTACTGCTTTTAATAATTCTACGAGCAATTGCCTTTTTCTTTTGATAATCCGTTATATTTTCTTGATTTAAATTATTCCTTAAGGTTTTCAGTGCTTTATTTCGTTCCTTTACAGCTTCTGTACATTCCTTGTTCCACCATGGAACTAACTTCCTTACCCCCCCTATTTCTTTCATTGGAATACTACTCTGTGCAACACTTCTTATTAGATGTGTGAGTCGAGAGGCACATTCTTCTATTGTACCATCCATTGTAATTAAATTAGCGGATTGGCTGCATTCCTCTTTAAATTTTTCCCAATCTGCTTTTGCAAAACACCATTTCTCTATTCTGTTCCTTTCTTGTTTATCTACATCTATATTAATATAGCATGATATGGGAAAATGGTCACTTCCAATAGTAGACTCCTCAATACTCCACTCACACGAGCATGCTAGGCTACTAGATACTAAGGTTAAATCAATACATGACACTGTGTTGGTTCGTATATCTATTCTTGTTCCATTACCATTATTTAGGCAAACTAATTGCCTTGC
This sequence comes from Ilyophis sp. 1 JC-2022, assembly GCA_022702515.1. Taxonomy (NCBI): domain Eukaryota; kingdom Metazoa; phylum Chordata; class Actinopteri; order Anguilliformes; family Synaphobranchidae; genus Ilyophis; species Ilyophis sp. 1 JC-2022. The sequence continues at coordinate 53,056,938 of CM040396.1, forward strand.
ATCCATCAGTTCTTCAACAACATCTCCATTCTTATCTGAGTGGGTACTACCCCACATACTATTATGGGCATTAAAATCCCCACACCACACTTCTCTTACACTGCCCTGACCAGGCCTGCTTATTATCTGCTGTAATAATTCTAGATTTAATGCCTTACACGGATTATAAAAGTTAATTATTAGAAGGTTACCATCTGACTTACATATTTCAGTGATTACACACTCAAGATCTGTTGTATTAGTCAATCCTCTAGCTGCTATTCCATTTCTTATAAAGGTGGCACATCCTCCACCTTGGCTGTCGCTTCTATCGCACCTTTCTGAATTATAACCATGTATTATGAAGTCAAGATGTGGGCGTAACCAAGTTTCTTGAATACATATTATATCTGGCTTAACTTTACTTTCCTTTAAAAAGTTCTTGAGTTCTTGGCCATTAGCTATTAGACTTCTAGCGTTCCAGTGTAGTAAATGGAATACCATGAAGATCTTAATCAACAGCCTGAGAACCTCCATCACTATTTGCTACCAGCATTTTATGAATCTCCTCTGCTCTTAAATCTGTGAAACCCAGGAACTCCTCTGCAGCTTTCACCACAGTTTTAATCCTATCACTTTTCCCTTTTTGTTGGGTAGCAACATTTACCACTTTGCATATGAAGGCAATAAAGCTCTTTTTGTTCACTAGCATAGTTTCCTCTTTTACATTACACTTATGGACAATGTTACATGTTTTCTGTAGGGGGGTTACTTGTCTCTGTTGATATCTGCTTGAACTCTGGGGTGCTATCTCAACCTCATCCCTTTCTTTCAAATGGCTTACATTTAGTTCTTTTGGCCTTTCCTTCTCTTCATTCATCCCAACACTCTTTACGGCCTCTGCATAGGAAACCTTGTTCAAGATTTTATATCTCTGCACTTCTTGTGCTTGCTTTTGCACAATACAGCCTCCATACGCAGCGCTATGCTCCCCACCACAATTACAGCATTTTAGTTTGGCTTCACCAACACATTTTCCATAATCGTGCTCTCCACCACATTTAGCACATCTCTTCCTCCCCTTACACTGCTGTGCTGTATGTCCCATTCTTTGGCAGTTAAAGCATCTCAATGGCTTTGGAATGTACTCCCTTACCTTGCAATTAATGCTTCCAATCTTTACCTCCCTTGGCATTACTTTGTCAAAAAGGATCAAAATTGACAAGCTGTCTGTTTTTAATACCAGCTTTATTTGTTTGGAAACTTTACCTTGCCGACTTCTCCCTCTATTGCTTTGGTGACTCTAATCCGGTGAAAGTGGCCTGACTCACCCCCCATTGTAACGATAGCTTTCCATTCTTCCTCAACCTGTTGTCTGCCTGCATACGCTTTAGCCTTTTTCCAATTTGGTTTATCCCCTCCTTCCTCACCACTTATATCGGTTGACTCACTATACTTCCGAGCATTCTTTCCTTGACTATTTAACTCCATATTATTATTTAATTCTCCATCTGATGTGTCACCCATGACTGCACTCACGGTACAGCTAGATTGCAATCTGCTGCCGGTCCAATGCTTCTCATTCCCCGTCGTCTTTTTGCCGAATGTTCTGTTACTACCCATTCCCAGCTGGCTCGAGCATGAGCTCTCGCCGGCTGCCATCCGTCAACCTAACTCGCGATCTAGGTTGTTTCCTTTCACAAACTATCAGCAAACGGCCCACCAGTGCTCTATAGCTTTTCCTATTCTTATTTTTATTTCTACACTGCTAACCCCGGCCGGAAAACCCAAGCCAGGATGCGCAAGTGCTTCTCTAATTCTTATTTCCACCAAGATAAAACAAACAAAACAAAACAAACAAACAAAACAAACAAACAAAACAAACAAACAAAACAAACAAACAAAACAAACAAACAAAACAAACAAACAGCAAAGAAAAAATTCTCAAAAAACGCGCGACAACCATTCAATCACCCACCGTCATGCACCCTCCCTTCTTTCACTACCACCTCTTCTACTCCGTGCCCCGGAAACGGATCTTTGTGTTTTAATCTAATGTCGCTGATTACATCTTAATTACGTATTAATGGTTACATCTTAATTAATGTCTCGATGCAAACCGCAATGCCAGGTACATTGTATACTGTACATGCAAATACTTGTACTCAAAACGTTCAGGCAGTTTTGCATACTTCTGGGTAGGAGAGGAGTGGTAGTGAGGGAGTGGAGGAAAGGAGTGAAGAATATTGGGACGCAGCCCAAGTATTTACATGTACAGTATACAGTGTACCTGACATTGCGGTTTGCGTCGAGACATTAATTAATATGTAACCATTAATATGTAATTAAGATGTAATCAGCAACATTAGATTAAAACACAAAGATCCGTTTCCGGGGCAAGGAGGATATGAGGTGGTAGTGGAGGAAAGAAGGGTGCATTTTTCAAGTATTGGGACGCACCCTGTATAGTAGGCCTACATATACTATGGGCTTTGGTATAATATAAAGGTAGTAAGGATACTACAAGCCTAGTTCTTTACGAATTATTCACTAGTATGTTTGGTTATTCAGGGATTGGGAGAGTTTTGATTATTTTCTATTAAGGTAGTCGTTATATTTTTGAGCAGTGTGGTTTAAATGCAGCTTTCAAATGCATAAAAATGGATTAGAGACTTCCCAATGACTTTGAAGCTGCATGAATGGTGCACTCCAATCCTTTAAACACAGATGTTCCCCCGGGGCTGTGTCTTGTCACCTGTTTCCAATACAGGCCTACTGATGAAATGCTGATCCAAGGTAGCAGTCAGTTTATGCAGATGACGTGGCTTTTGTGGGGTTCATTTTAATAGGTCAGCCTTTGCATGAAAAGGCTTACTTTGAGCAGACCTGTGCCATTAAAAATTGGCGTCAATTTACTGTAGCCTAGTGGAAACAAGTGTTGAGAGCGTTTTATCATGCAGTATTACAGTATGACATGAAAGTTTGAGTGTCAAAAATAAAAACAGTGTAGAATAGTGAGAATGGCAGTTGGTAAAATATTTGGAACCACAAAACTTGATGACCTATTCAATAAACACGAGTATAACAGCTGATCCTTTCCACCGACTGTAGCTTACCTTCAGTTTTAAATTCCCCCTTTATGAAAATGATTCAGCGTACCAAGGACAAGCAGAAATGTTTTTTTGAAAAAGTCATTTATCCCCTGTGCTGCTTAACCCAATGCAATTGATATATTAAAATGTATTTTTTATTTATGCCCTGTGCTAGTATTTTTATATGAATGAGCCAAAATGTGTGAACTTAGGCCTATATGATTCTGTACTGTATGCATGTATTTAGTGTTTTTTTTTCTAAATGGGAAGATTTCCACAGTCACAAGCAGTGGACATTAAATTTCTTCTAATTTAATCAAATGCACATAATTACATAAGTTTTTTTATTTTCAGAAATAGGACTAGCCTGCACAGAAAATAAGATACATTTAGGTCAAACCTATTAATGTTAAACCATTGCAAATCCTGACAATTATGTTTGCCAGTAAAGGCAGTAGATAGATCAATCCACTATGGGGCACTGTGGCATCATTTTTAGTCTCAGTAAAATGGGTTGTCCAGCAGGGGAATTAACACAATTGAGGGATTTAAAAATAAATCACTGATTAAAACATAATAATTCAGTATTATCTAATACAAATCTGGATAAATCAATCCCATATATTAATTTCACAGGGGTCTTCTTCTAGTTTTGATTATCTATAGCATGCATACGCATAGTGACTCAACACAGATTTGTATGTCGGTTTCACCTTGTATATTTGAGGAATATCAACATTTTAGCAAAGCACATATGGTAGTCATATCTAAATATTTTGGAATAATTTCAAATAGTTTCTTATAAAGGAAAAAAATTTATGAACAATGAATATAGGCACTCAACATTTAGATTTGCACAAGCAGTATGCACAATACTGTACATCTGTGTATGTGAAAAAGAGTGGAAATGATATTGCAAGAATTGTTGTTTTGGGAACTACAGTAGCAGGGGTTATAAATGGACCAAAGTACTTTCCTGCATGATAACTTCAGCTGATTTATTCACTTTTGTACCCAAGTATATCCACAATGATATAACCCCTTAAATTATTTCCTTTTCATTACAAACTAGCAAACAAACTAAATTGTATACAGCCTTACTGAGCCTTTGATGGTGTAATCAAATTTATCCCTAAATCTCCTGCTGAGCAGTCCATTTACTTAGTCAATTTTCTTACCTTGAAGCCCAGTTACTTAGTCCATTTACTTACCCTAGACCATTTACTTACCATAGGCCAGGGATCTTCAACAGGGGGTCCGCGACCCCTAGGGGGTCCGTGGAGGTACTGCAGGGGGTCCCCCAATTTTTGTGGGATTTAAAAAAAAATGTATCTAACAATTTTAAAATGTATTTTCGACAAAAAATATATAATATTGAGTAAATTCAAAGCATTAATAGGCAATAATAAGCTACTTTTGTTGACAAAAACTACATAAAAAAAGAATGATTCCCATGATGCAACCACTTGTTTTTAAAAAAAAATATATCTGGGGGTCCCCGCTCTGTTTCTATCGGCCAAGGGGGTCCTTAGGCTGAAAAAGGTTGAAGACCCCTGCCATAGGCTATTTACTTAGTCCACTTACTTACCCTGTAGCCCATTTACTTAGTCCATTCACTTACCCTTTAGTCAATTTACTTACCATAGCTTATTTACTTAGTCCACTTACTTACCCTGTAGCCCATTTACTTAGTCCACTTACTTTCCCTGTAGCCCATTTACTTAGTCCATTTATTTATTTATTTATTTGTTCCTTTCATGAAAGTGGACAACATTATTTTTACAAAAATGCACACTACATTTTCAAATCAACACCTCCATGATTGGAAAGGAGCAGCAAGAAGAAAACATTTCTTATATTTGTCTGCCCCCTACTTGAACAATAAAAAAAAAGAGAAGAAAGATGGTCTGACTTCACATAGCTGATTTTCAATAGCCTACACCAACAACACTTTGATTATAACAACAACAAAAACAAACAAACAAAACAAAAACAAAACAAAAAATAACCCATACAAGTACAAATTTACAAGCTCAAAACAATTGATCATTAACATCCAATTTTAGATTTGAGTGCATATTGTCAATTTTTTTTTTGGATTTGTACATTTTTTTAAATCGATGAATATCTGTACAACCTTTTAAATCCTGTAGTTGGGAATTCCATATTTTTACACCAACAACCGAAATACACATTTGTTTCAAAGTAGTCCGAGCAACTTGGTGCTTAAAATCAAATCTTCTTCTATGATTCTCATCTTCTGAAGTAAACACAAATAGCTTTTGCAGGTTTTCTGGTAAAACTCTGTTTTTGGCTTTGAACATAATTAACAATGTCTGGAGTTCTATTATCTCTGTAAGTTTCAATAACCCTGATTTAATAAATAAACTATTGGTATGTTCTCTAAATTTAACTTTGTGGACAATTCGAATTGCTCTTTTCTGCAATAAGAACAAAGGCATTATATTGCTCATATATGTATTACCCCACACTTCTGCACAATAACTCAAGTAAGGCAGTATCAGTGAACAGTACAACATTCTCATTGTTTTGCAATCTAAAACATACTTGGCTTTGTTCAAAATAAAAATATTCTTTGACAGCTTTTTTTTAACATATGATACATGTGATTTCCATGTCAAATTTTCATCCATTGTGATTCCCAAAAACCTAAACTCTGATACCTTCTCAATATTAACTCCATCAATGGATAATAAGACTTCTTCTTTACTTCTTTTAGCAAAAACCATATACTTAGTTTTTAACAGATTTAATGATAACTTATTTACATCAAACCAAATTTTGAGTTTCACCATTTCACTTTCAATATTTCCAGATAATGTTTTTAAATTATCTCCTGAACAGAAGAAATTTGTGTCATCTGCAAACAAAACGAACCGTAACAATTTAGAAACTTCACAAATGTCATTGATATATAAAATAAAAAGTTTCGGCCCCAAAACCGAACCTTGTGGGACCCCACATTCAATCTTCAAACATTCTGATGTATTACCAGCAAAATGCACATATTGTTGTCTATTATGTAAATAGCTAGTTAACCAATTTAGAACAACTCCTCTCACACCATATGTATTCAACTTAGCAATTAAAATCGAGTGATCTATTGTATCGAATGCCTTCTTTAGGTCCATTTACTTACCCTACCCCATTTACTTAGTCAATTTACTTACCATTTAGTCCATTTAATTAGTCCACTTACTTACCCTTTAGTCCATTTAATTAGTCAATTTACTTACTCTGTAGCCCATTTACCGAATCCATTTACTTACTCTGTTGTCCATTTAATTAGTCAATTTACTTACGCTTTAGTCCATTTACTTACCTGCTTAGTCCATTTACTTTAAACCATTTAACTTTTTAGGGGTAACTATCACTTTAGAAATAATGATAATTAATTTGAAGCAGGCAATGCCCTGCTGTCAACTCCAGGGCATAAAGGATGTGTAGCAGTTTGTTTTCCTTTCTCTATGAGCAGGTAGGGGATTGAACAGATTTATGCCCCATTCTGGTCCCAATACCTCTTCATCATAAATCAAAATTAGGTGTCCAGATTTCCGAGAAATCCCAGATTCACTGCTTTGAGCATTCATGTTCTTTGAGACCAATTGATGTGGAATCACCTGGAAAAGTGTTCTTGTTCTGGATGTTTGTGAGCTAATTTATAGCTCATTATAGATTCCTATTTATAGCTAGGAAGTTATTTCAGCTTGAGGGCCGAAGGGGCATAACTGGAAGCCTTCCCAGCAACAACTTTCTGAAGTCCTTAAAAACCTATTCCAAATCAGACCACCCACAACACATCACTATGATGCAGGTTTTTCTTTAGTAACACGTCCAGTTCTTCTGAAATCACTTTCTCTGTGTGTTGTTTTGGGTAAGCTTGGACCTATGCAGAACATCATCAATTCCACTGAATAATTATTGTCAGAAACTGGCAGTGAACTGAAAATTTATGGCAGAAACATTTCATCATGCTTTTCAGATTTAGAATTTTTAATTAAAATTGTTCAAGCAAAACACTGTGGGAGTGAAACTTTTGCCATTAAGGGTATCTGGTGCATACAGAGGGTATCTACTGCAGTATATTGGCCCTTTCTGTGTGGACAGCATCGGTATAGCTGTTGATTAGAGGTTTGCCTTGAACTGCAGGGCAGTTAACACCTAATCATGCCACATGCTGGTCACATTAACACAATCTTGTAGCATTCATTTCCACAGAATAGTGGTCCGTAACCTTTGTAAGTACTTTCTATTTGGCCCTCTATGTCTGTTTCCAAAATGGGAATGCACTAAGTTAAATGGTTTGCCACTAGAGGTCATTGTGGAAGAGCCGTAATGTCAGATATCACCCGTTAACAGTTGTATTTCCTTTGTACTTTTTCTATGTCCTATATTTACCAGGGTCAGGTGAGGATGTGAGGGTTTATGGAAGTGATCCGCCTCTGTCATAATATTAAATTAATTTAGTGATCCACATCCAAATATATAAAACCTGACACTTTGGCGACATTAAAGTAACGTTTAGCCTACAGGTTGCAGCGTTACAACAGAGACATAAAAAAAGACTTTATTTACTTGATGAATTGACTATATTTACATACTTATATCTTCTGCTTGTCTCCACTTCTCTTGTTTAATCTCACACACGCACACAAACACACACACACACACACACACACACACACACACACACACACACACACACACACACACACAAATAAATAAACAGGCAAAGACATGCATCCAACAGCCTTTTAATCTCAAACATGTTTGTTTTCTGTGAAACACAACATGACAGTGGCGCTGTCCTGGAAATTCAGGAAATGCCTTTAATTTGAAAAATATGTCACAACTGCTTCTAATTAAGGTTTATTCACAGCTGGGCCAGCTGGGGCTCTGCTGTTGCAGTTGAGATTGCTCACTTATAACCTGAGACCCTCAAAGCGTTTTCAGGTCCTCCAGTACCCTCTAGCTAAATTGCTGCCATCCAAGCCCTCGCAGCACCGAGGGGCTGCTGAGAAAAGGTTTTCAAGAAAGAGAAAACTTTGATCGTTATGAAAATGGAATTATGGAGCTGAATCTGTGCATTTGAAATGGAGGAAGCACTCTCTCTCTATTTGAGTTTCAAAGGCCACATGTGTTGTAGTGGTAAGAGCAGTGGGCATGAGCGCAAGAAGATCCCATCGCATGTACCAACCTGCCTTTGTGCCTATGAGCAACATTCTTCACTTCTGTTGTTCATATTTAAAATAATGGGTAAAGATTTGAACTGTATCTTGTGTCAAATTCTATGTTGTGCCAAATGCCCTCTACGAAATAAATGATTGTTATTAGATTTCTCGCAGCATTTTTATTATTATTTTAGAATTAGAGTTGGACAAGTAGAGTGGTTTGCACTGTGCAAGGTCATACATTTGGCTGTGATTCACTGGATTGAGAAACAGGGGTACAACTGTAACAGATTGTAGGCTCTGACTTCAGGCTCTGATGCCAGTCTTTGCCACGCTTTGACTCCATGCTCCAATGTGAGGCTTTATTGCCAGTCTCCAGATCCAAATGCTAGATTTTCTCTCCACTCAAGACCTTGATGGTAGTCTCTGAAGCCAGACTCTTACTACCACAATATTGGAAATATGTTGTGTACAATGTGGATCCTGTGGTATTTCATGCAGGCATTTACAGGAAGTTCACTTATATTCCTTATGGATACTGATGGCTTAGCACTGACGTGAGAATATAACTGGTTATTCCAAATGGAAAACAAGATGGTAAAATGTATTTATTTATTTATTAATCACTTTCCACATGCCAAAAGTGCTGAGGCAAAAAGATCAGACAAAGTGTTCTAAATATCTTGTTCAGTGTATTGTACATGTATGGGAATTTAACACCTGCAGCATGTTTGTCTGGAGGCCTTCTTCTGGCAGCATCCAACTCCTTATTTTCATGGAACACTGAGTGGAGGTGTGTCCGTACAAATGAGACAAACACAAAGAACAGTCTAAAGACAGCTGTGAAGCAGCACGTGACTGTAGCTGCTGTGTGGCGGGGCAGTGTTACACATGCCAGGGTGAAGACTGGAGATATCCCACGCTCAGCTTCACCTGCATGGCTGGTGATGACTAACAGCCTAGATTGTACAGCACAGCAGAGAGTGCAGTCAGGCAGTGCTGATAATGTAGACAGGTTGGAATGTGACCTTTGACCTCCCACACTGCTTTGCTTAAAGGTCAGTCTACCTTGCAAAATACATATATTATTTTTACAGAATCCTCTGTGGCTTGGTTCGCTGTGCCCCGCTGTTAGCCTTCAAAGGAGCATGTCCCACCATGTTTAAGATAACACACCTGAAAAATATAACCATCTGACCTTTACCATGCCAGTTAATCGTGTAAATCCCAGTATCAGGGGTCAATGTGTTTAACGGAATAAAAGGTAAGGCAGCTGTATCATCTTTCATCTGCTTGAACAGAGCTGTACATTGGAGCCATGCAGGTGCTGTTGTCTGGTCCTGGTAGTATGTGTGCTTTCATGCAGCGCCGTATATAGCGTAACACAAGGAATTAATGTGTGCCTGTGTACTGTGTAATCTGTGTATGCGTGTACAGTATGTACACACATGTGAGTTTACACGTGTGTGCACACGTGTGTGTCTGCAGAGGTTTTTTATAGCTCTGTATTATGTTGGTGGGATTGTTTATAGTGAGAGCAGAGCTATTAAGTTTTGCAGGTGGAGATATATAAAAAGCCACAAAAAAAAGAAAAAACAAAACCAGACCCCACATTCCAGAAAATTACTTTGAGACATTTTGCCTTTAAATGTGGCTTTTCTTAGGAAAGTAATTGGATCAGGAAGGGTGGATATCGGGTTTGGAATCTGTCTAGGTTGCACAATAGGGAGAAATGTATTGTTTAGTTCTTTGGAATGTAAAACATATATACTAAATTTAAGCAAGAGAATATCCTGACTCATCCAGTTAACTTTTCCTCATACCCACTGAGCGTGCTTAGGGCAGAGGTGTGGTCATAAGAGGTTTTTTTCCTTATGAAACAGAGGCTCTTACAAAATGACATATGCCACACAAATACCTGAAAAAGGCCATATTGGTTGAAATGTGTGTCTTCATACCATATTGAGTACACATAGTCATAGCCATCGCTTGTTAACTATTCCCAGTCTGTAGCACTACTTGCACATTCAAGGGCCATATAAGTATAAGTAAAAAAAGATTGCAGTATTTTTTCACTGAATGTCGACTTGCCACCTCTTTTCTGTATGGTTGGTTCCATATGGTGCAATGTCAGTTGTCAGTTGGTATAAAACATTGGGCTACACAACATGATGTTTGTGACACTGTTTCCCTGTGCGTATGTGTTTATGCATTTTAACACTGATAAAGTGCTATGAGAGTCCTTTGTATTGCCAGATATTTGGACTGAAGTTTCTTGCAGTGTGCAACTGAAATCTCAAAGTGAATAACCAACATATATTCAAAAAGGACTTTCTTTAACAGATACAAGGGAAACCTACTATTCATGAAACAGTTTTAATTTTTCATTTTTGTCAGGACCAAGACAGGTGCATGTATGGAGATAAGAGAAGTAACAATTAGTGGAGCTTTATGGGATGGTGGAGGAGAGGAGAAGGTACGGGGTGAGGGTGTAAAGGGTTAAACAGCTGCCCTGCACGTGTGCCCACAAGTGGGCTCAGCAGGGTGCATTAATGCTATTATTGCCCACTTCTTCCTTGTAGTCATGACTCTACATCCAAGCTATGCACAACCATACCGGAGGCATCGTTAACCACCACAAAATCTGTTTCCATCCACTGGGCAGGAGCTTTCACAAACCAGTGAAAGCTCCCATGATCATGTTACTGTGCGCTTATCCGCTTAAGTGCCTGGAAGAAGGTTTAATTCAAATGCAATGTTTGAGCATGTTCCCTGCCAGAGTGGTGGTCAAGCAGGCATGCTTGCCATCTTCAAGTTCAGTTCCCAAATGGGGAAAATTGTAAATTGTAAACCATGCCGATAAAATTGATAACAAGATGAGTGTGGCTAGTAACCAAATAAATAATATTGCTAATGTGTGGGGTACAGTGTAGAGTTGTTCTCAGAGTGCAGGGCTGAAATTTGTGGGTAAAAATGTTTTGACTTTGGAAAGGATGTGCTACCTGTTACACTGATTTTAAAAAAACTGTTTAGCTCTGTTTGCCAAACTGCATAACACAGTGCATAAATCTGAGGTGTGGGTGTGGCTCTTCATACCACTAGTATGTACTTAAAAGGTTTATTACGCCAACATCATCGCGGTAAAGATATTAGATGGATATAACAGTATAGTTTTACAGTTTTATGTAGCTAACACACATGATATACAGTCAAGCCGGAAAGTCTGCACACCCCTTTCACCTTCTCCACGTTTTATTACATTACAGACATATTCTACAATAGATTGAGTTCATTATTTGTCTCAAAATTCTACACAAAATAGCCCATAATGACAAAGTGAAAACAGGTTTTTAGACATTTGTGCTAATTTATTAAAAATCTAAATGTAAAATATCATATGTACACAACTGTGCACACCCTTTGATATGACACCCAAAAGTGAGCTGAGGTGCATTTTGTTTCCACTGATACTGCTTGAGATGTTTCTACAACTTAATTGGAGTCCACCTGTGATAAATTCAATTGATTGAACATGATTGGGGATTGCCAACACCTGCCTATATCAGGTCCCACAGTTGACAGTGCATGTCAGAGCAAACTCCAAGCCATGGGGTCAAAGGAATTATCTGGAGACCTCATAAACAGGATTGTGTCAAGGCATAGATCTGGAGAAGAATCTCTGCAGCTTTACAGGTCCCAAAAAGCACAGTGGCCACCATCATTCGTAAATGGAAGAAGTTTGGAACCACTAAGAATGTTCCTAGACCTGGCCGCCCAGCCAAACTGAGCAATCGGGGAAGACGGGCCTTGGCCAGGGAGGTGAGCAGGAACCCGAGGGTCACTCGGACAGAGCTCCAGCGTATCCTTGTGGAGATGGGAGAACCTTTCAGAAGATCAACCATCCAGGCAGCACTCCACCAATCAGGCCTTTATGGTAGAGTGGCCAGACGGAAGCCCCTCCTTAGTAAAAGGCACATCACAGCCCGCTTGGAGTTTGCCAAAAGGCACCTAAAGGACTCTCAAACCATGAGTATCAAGATTCTCTGGTCTGATGAAACCAAAATTAAACTTTTTGGCCTGAATACCAAGCGTCAGGTCTGAAAGAAACCAGGCACCGCTCATCACCTGACTAATACCATCCCTACAGTGAAGCATGGCAGTGGCAGCATCATGATGTGGGGATGTTTTTCAGCAACAGGAACGGGGCGACTAGTTCTGATAGAGGGAAAGATGAATGCAGCTAAGTACACCGAGATCCTTGAAAAAAACCTGACGGAGCTTGCAAGGATATGCCAAGAGGAATGGGCAAAAATGTCCAGAAACAAGTGTGCCAAGCTCGTAGCTTCTTCCCCAAGACGCCTTGAAGCTGTAATCGCTGCCAAAGGTGCAGCAACTAAGTATTAGGCTAAGGGTGTGTACAGATATGTAACCCCTAAATAACCTATTTTTGTCAGTAAAATTAAATTTTATATTTTCTAAAAACCTGTTTTCACTTCGTCATTATTGGCTATTGTGTGTAGATGTTTGAGGCAAAAAATGAACTCAATCTATTGTAGTATAAGTCTGTAACGTAATAAAACGTGAAGAAGGTGAAAGGGGTGTGCAGACTTTCCGGCTTGACTGTATATGATGTATGTCTTGTGCAGTTTCTGCAGTTACATCATTCATTGTAGGCTAATATTGTTAGCAACCCAATAGGCTGTGTATAATCCAAGCTTTTTTCAAACACTAAGTAGACTACAGCGGCTGATTAAGTGAACGAATTTAAGTCACTCTGTCCTTTAGCATGATTCTGTTATTCCTCTCCCTCATACTTCAGGTAATCCACCTAATCAATCAAGCGCGGGCAAACAATTGGCAGCCTTACCAATATCAGGGCGAAACAGTCTGCACAAGTTGGAACATTCGGTAGTATTATTACCTTCAGACAAAGAAAACGTCCAGGTAGGTAATTAAACTGACAGGTCTTTTTGAATGTGTTGGATGGTTTCCCCACCCATTCCAACGCAAAAGCAGGGGAAAGCGAACATCAGGACAGAGTGAAAGAACATCCACTCTGCGCCCACCCTGCCTATTTACCCTCAACCTAAATCCAACCTTGCCTCTTAACATAGCCTACTTTCTCATTTTAACGTTTTTTTGGTGGCAATCGCAGCTGCTCCCCAACCCCTCCCAGCAGACCCAGCGCCTTAAAAGTGTGCCATATGCGTGCTGTGCATGAGCACTTAACTTTTCACGTGGAGTGAGGAGGTTGTGCACGACAAAGAAATTACCAGAATACATGTAAAGCAGAGATAAGGGGATCGTGGAAAAACACTTGTACGGAAACCGATTACATTGCAGGCTACTAAACTGGATCTAAATATCAGAATGTTGGCTATCTGTCTACGGGGCCGTTCACACAGTATGCAAAGTGTGAGGGAACTTGACTGATTTGAGGATAGGTCGATAGCCTATTTTTTTTTACAACAATACTGCACCTTTCATTCGTGTAATTCTGAAAGACTGCTGTGTGCATTCTGTTAGTTTGGAAATTATTAATTGGTGCGCACTGTAGCTAGACTAGACATGCTTTCTCGTTTGAATTCCGGCGCTCCTGCTGTAGTTCTCATGTGGGGTTACTGCGTATTAGCAGAAACCGTTTTTACTAATTTCACTTCGCACAACATGGCTCACTCGAGTTTCCTCCACCGGCGTCTGAAGAGCCAGGAACGCAGGGAAATGCAGCGGGAGATTTTATCCATCCTTGGACTCCCCCACCGGCCCCGGCCGCACCTTCATGGGAAACACAACGCAGCCCCGATGTTCATGCTGGACCTGTACAATGCCATGTCGGAGGATGGATACTCTTATCCGTTCAAGCCCATAATCACCACACAAGGACCCCCTATCGCAACTCTCCAGGACAACAATTTTCTCAACGATGCCGATATGGTCATGAGCTTTGTCAATCTAGGTATGTTACTCACCTGACGAACAAGTGTCTGATTAATTCCTTACTGAATATTGTGTGCGCTGTAGCCTACCGCAAGTTAAGTTTCATTTTAGATGTTAAGACGGATCACAGGAACAAACTGAGAAAACTGAACCGAAGGAAGTTTTCTAACATTAGCCTAAAACAACATTCGCGGATATACAGTTTAAAATAAAAAAATATATAGGCTATTTTATATTGAAGACCTTGCAGACTTTTGCAATACGTTCTAAGTTTAAGAGAGCCTTAATTTAAAAATAAATCTTATCACGCTTGGAGTTTCAGAATTGCCTTTTTTTGGTAAAGATAAAGAGATGCTGCACTCTTGGTTTCTGTCAATGCAATTAATCCACACAAGAAATTATGATGGTGCGAAGTAGTGATTGAACACAAGTTTCCACAAGTTCCCAAGTGCGCTAAAGCGCGCTAGGTAGGAGAGAAAGGGGTTGACCATCTGGCAATGATTTGAGCTTCAGCGATAACATGCGACGTTTCAAATGTCAGTAGGTCTATGCAACTGCGTTGTAGTCGAAAGTTATTTCTGATATAGAACGATCGGTTCAAGATAACAAAAAGTATGGTGAAAAATGCGTTTTGCTAATATTGCTTATTACTCATGGAAAGAGACTTTATGGACGCTGACTGATTAGTAGTTGGCCTATGTTATATTTGTCTAAAATGTAGCCTACAATTATTCTATGTTCAGCCCAATATCTTGAATTATTCAGGATATTGTTGCTTTATGCTTGAAACATCAGGTGTATAGGCCTACGATTGTAAATTTACTGACAAATTTCAGCCTCAGTAAAACAAAGTAATAAATGACTGGGTCCTGACTCCTGCAGTGTAATCTGGAGTCTGCGCAGTTTGGTGGAATCCAAATCAAACCTGAAGGTGTGGGGTTTTTAGAACATGACCGCAGCTCACGAATAGCACTGAACATTCTTAGATAGGCCTACAGTGCCCACCAGACGTATTTGCAACCCTGGAAAATATGTGCAAGAAAGGCTACAAAAATATCTCTGTAGTTTTTCAGCATGACCTTACACTCAAAATATAAGAAAAATCTAATCAGGTAAAATTATTCAAAGAAAATAATTTCTTCATAAAAATAATAAATATCTTCTCAAAAAAACTAAAAAACATGTTGGCAACACAAGAAATAGTTACAAAAAACTTGTATATTCACATTTATATTTTACTTTTTTTAAAGCACATATGGGTCTTTAGGAACTATTATGTGGTCATTTTCATAACTATGAGGTGACACACAGACTAAAACTCTTTAGTCATCCATCAACATGGGGAAAATGATCAAAGAACACACAAATTAAATGAGGCAAAGAGTTGTTGACCTTCATAAATCAGGCAATGGCTGTAGAAAAATAGCTTAATGCCTGAAACTACCTATATCCACCTTTAGATAAATAATTACGAAGTTTAAAGCAAGTGGAACTGTGATTAACCTGGAAGAGGACAAAAGTTGCCCCCATGCACAGTGAGATGGTTCGAGAGGCAAACATTTTTCCAAGGATCACAGTTTGGGAATTGCAGAAGTTGCATCCTGGGGTCACCAAGTCTCCAAAAGTATAATTAGACATCACCTATATGCCAACAAACTATTTAGAAGGCTTGCCAGAAGAAAGCCTCTGCTGTTATCATACCACAAATGTAAGCGCCTGGAGTTTGCTAAATGTAACCGGAATACCGGAAAGATTGAGCCGGGTGCTATGGTCAGATGTGACACAAAATCAAGCTTTTTGGAAATAAATACCAGAGGTGGGTTTGGCGTAATACAAGGCATAGTGCAGAAAAGAGCCTTATCCCTAGCGTGAAGTATGGTGGTAGATCTGTGATGTTGTGGGGCTGTTCTTCCTCCAAAGACCTGGGAACCTTGTTAGGAACTTAGGATACATGGCATCATGGACTCCATCAAATACCAGGAGATGTTAGACAACAATCTGGCTGCCTCTGCCAGAAGGCTAAAAGTGGGTAGTGGTTGGATCTTCCGGCAGGACAGTGATCCAAAGAATATTTCAAAATCTACAGAAAAATGATCCACTGTCCACAGAATGTCAGGCCCCTGACCTGAACCCCATTGAAAACCTGTGGGGTGAGCTGAAGAGGAGAGTCCACAAGTGAGGAGCTGAAGAGGAGAGTCCACAAGTGAGGAGCTGAAGAGGAGAGTCCACAAGTGAGGAGCTGAAGAGGAGAGTCCACAAGTGAGGAGCTGAAGAGGAGAGTCCACAAGTGAGGACAAAGGACTGAAAGATCTAGAGAGATTCTGTATGGAGGACTGGTCTCAAATCCCTTCTCCAACCTCATCACATGTTACAAGAGAAGACTCTGTGCTGTTATATGGGCAAAGGGAGGGTACACAAAGTACTAAATACAGGGATGCCAATAATTGTTACATCTTCTTCAAAATTAAAATTATTTTGCGTTAAAGATTTGTTTTTCTTCTGATCAATGATATCATAATTAAACTATATACTATAAGTTTCTAATTTTTCTGAGCATAAAAAGCATTCAAACAATACATTTTTTTCTCATCTCATATTAATTGAAGTTGCCAAAAATTATGTGTGCACTGTCTGTGTATGCATCATCACCTGCATAATGATAAATCAATGGTGTTAACCACTGCAGTGGTTTTGAAGGTGATTTTAGCTCATGACAGTGCTGTGTCTGGGGTTTTAGTTAATCTCTTGAAATGTAAGGACAAACAGTGTTGCACCATGTAGTTCACACATGTTCATGCCTGCTTTGACTGGTGCAATTGATGCTCTTACGTTTAATATTCCAAGACGTTACAAAAAATTATATTTAGTTTTTTTTTGTATGATCATTCTTTAGCATTTGTTCTTTGTTGATAGCCACATTTAAAACTATAACATTCCAGTGCTAAGCTGGTTTTTTCTCTTACAGTCAACTCTGAAAGAAAGCTTTAGATGAGTTTTTAAAACTGAGCTAAATATTAAATTCATGAGATATTATGACAAAATGTACCTATCTGATTTCACATTAAGGCCCTTCAAAGTGTCCAGAGAAAGAGAGAACACAGCAAAAATGGTGATGTACATTTAACACCCTATGGTGTTTATATGAGACAGGTATGAGACAGTGGTCTCATATAAACACCCTAGGGTGTTAAATCTACACCAGCAGTGTTACATTTACACCGGCCTTCTTGCTGTGAAGAGAGAAACGGGTGGAGGGATGGAGGGGTAAGATGCACAAACACGATACTCATGCTAAATGTTCTCTTTATTGCCCATGTTGCCCTCCCATGTGTATGTAGCTTAATATGGTAGTGGGAACTTCCTCTGACAATATCACATTTGAGAATTATATGCTGTTTTTGTTTTCATTGGATATGGTGCTGGAGCCATGATTTCATAACTTATAAAACAGCAGACCAGATCCATTCAGGACCCAGGTTTGGATTATCTTCCTGTTAATGTGGAAAACAAGGGAATAACCATCCTGGGGCTGACCATTGAGGTAGCAGTTAGGTTGACATATGATTTTTGAGGGTTTTTGGGTCAGTATCAATGAAGGGACATTTGCATTATCCACATGGGCAAAATAACTCCACCCAAAAGGGCTTCTAAGCAAAACGTAAAACAAAAACAAAAAAAATTACTGTTGTAATAAGGCTGTGAAAGCGAATTTGTTACATATTTACATGTAAAATCTAAGAAACAAATGGCTTAATCTAGTCCCCCTCCAATTCCCATAGTGATTCATTCAAATGCAGAGAGGTTATAGTATCACTTGTAAGAGTACCTGAAAATAAGATATCTAGACTCTTGATGTTGTTGGGTCACAGACATCAGGAAGACATGGCATGCAAAGGATATGCAACCAAGTATTAAATATGACTTCATTTAAGTTTATGTTAATTTGTCCAATTCATTTTGCTCCCCTAAAATGGGAGGACTATGTAAAAAAAGAGTACAACTGCTACACGGTTCTCTTGATATGGACGTACACAGCCTCAAATTAATGCTGAAAGTCTGCAGTTTAACCTCATATAGTCACTGTTACATTTCAAATCCAATGTGCTGGAGTAGAGCCAAAACAACAAAAAATCTTTCCCCGTTCAAATACTTTTTGACTGCACTGCATATTAATAATGTAAAGGGCATAAAGCAAATGTCATGAATCTTTATTTTCTAAGTATTTATAGTTTATCAAAGAGGAGAGTGTTTGAAACAAGAGGTGATGTGGGCTGACATGGTTAGGATTTAAAGTGTCTCAGACCTGTTTTTCCTTTCCGGCTCTGATGGGCTTATGGTCATGTTGGCCAGGCAGCGCTACAGCTGTAGTCAGTTTTGGGCACTTTCCCTCAGCTTTGTTGCAGTGGTGCAATATGGCTATAGAGTGACCGGGAGAGAGGGGTGAAGTAGTGAATGCAAAGGAGACGATTAAAGGGGAAAGAGAAGGTGATGGGGAAGTGTGGAGAGGGGGAAGGAGAAATAGGTCAACCTTGTCAAGCCCATGACAGGCTTTCAGGTGGGCCTTGGCCTTTTTTCTCTCCCGCCCTGCCCCCTCTCTGCATCTCTCTCTCTCTCTCTCTCTCTCTCTCTCTCCCCCTATTCCTTAGTGATTGTCACCTCTTCTTGTCTGCCCCACCTCATTGTTCATGGCTAAGCATAGTCTGATGTGATCCTGCAGAATGAAGGAATTTTCCGTCAACCAACCACAGCTTTTAGAGAGTGCTGGCTCTTGTCCAGTCAGAGTTCAGGTTGCCGTGGGATATGCCACATGTTGTGAAATAATACCCTATCCGAGTGCCATCTGGCAGATATTTTTAAGCATCGGGTAGCAGCTTATTCACTTATTTTCTGCTTGAAAAGAAAATTCTGCTGCACTGTGGCATCATTCTGATTGTATTGCTCAAGTTTTTTGTTTACAAAATGAATGAATCTTACGGTGCTGTATAAAATGTTCCATTGGATGCAGCTCCCTAGCATTTTAGCATGCAGTGCAGTCAGGGCACATTGGAGCATGTTACACTGAACAGTGCTTTTCCTCAGGCATTATTATGTGATCTGTTTTGAGCCCCAGTTCTGCAATTCATCTTCTAATTTATTACAATGCACTCATTCAAAATAAAACCGCAAAACAAGCATATTCTGGTTTTGCATGGCACTACAGTAACAGTGGTATGCTAATGATTATAAAAATGTTTTACGTTAACTATGAGTGCATATTTTAATGATGACCTGAAAACATGAAATTTTTTTGTCCATTTGAACTGTCCATTTGTTCCGCTGTATCTGAGACAATGGTGCTGAAGTACACAGCACCAATGTCTGTGGTCATCATGGTTAATGTTGTTTGTTTCGTGGGCTATTATTTATTATTATTATTATTATTATTATTATTATTATTATTATTATTATTATTATTAAAGCAGCTGCTAGAAAGGGCTGTTTTGGGGGGCTACCTTCAGAAACACAAATACAGATTTGAGAAAAGGGTTTGTTAAAACAGACCAAATCCATCTGGCAGCACTTACAACTATGAAACAGTTGGTGAGCAGGGGGAGGTTGTGTGTGTATGTGTATATCCATATGTGTGTATGTGTGCATGCGTGTGTGTGTAATGGTTTTCTCAAGGCCTTTGAGGTGTTAGGGGGAGATGTGATGTCAAACATAGTGAAGTCAATGAGTTGAGAAGGTGCAGAGGGTGAGTGTGTGTGTGTGTCTGTGTGTGCATGTGTGTGCAAGGTGAGGCAGATTGCTGGCGCCCCCCAGAGGAGTGGGCAGTCCGCTCGTGCAGCTGTGGCCTCCCTGTGCACTTGCTCCTTGGAAGGAGCGCTCCGGCATTCCAGCGCTCTGCGGGTGGGCCCCTGAGTCACTGCGAAAGACTAGCGTAGATGTGCGTCTTCCCCACCAAGCCAGCACAGCTGTGCACTGAAACTTAACCTCTTACAGTCTGCCACTCCAGATTTCCTCCCTGCTGGCCACAGAGTTCTCCCTGTATCCCAGTCCTGAACTGGGCTTCCCGCTGTGTGGTCTCCTCAGACACGTGCAGCTAGACCGCCCCCTCCCTGCACATCCTGGGACATCGCGTATAACTTTCCTCTAACAGTAAGCATGTAGGGGCATGTTTAAAGCTGAGGTGTGGCCAGTCTTTTCGGGACTTGGTCTTGAGCTGGTTCAGGGTCAGCTCCCATTTTTAAGTGAGTACAGATCTATCAAAACATTGTACTTGCAAAAAAACAAGAATATGAGAAAAACATTCATAATCCTGAAAATAGAATAGCGTAGAATAGAATCCACCATCGACTTCAGTGAGGGAATTCTTGTACGCCGTCAGTCGGAAGAGTAAAAATACGCAATACCCTACAGATAACCAACATTATATACATGGGCATGATAGAGTACACAACAAAAAGTACACTGAGAGATTGATAATAAAATTAAGTTAAAACATTTGGAGCTATGGCTGATAAAAAATAAATGGATAGAATTAAAAATATAATAGTAGTCTTGACAGAGTGGTGGTACTTCATTCTTACATGCTGAGTGCAAATAGCCAAAAGCCACTTATTTGTCTTGCCTGTCAGTACTGAGCGCCTATCGTATATTTTCTGAATACCTAGTGCCTTCTGCACAATAAACAGACAACACACTGTTTCACCTTAAACAGGTTGCTTGCCTATTTTTAATTATTTATATCTTTTTTTCTGTTTGCAAAGCAACCTTCATATCCACAATTCTAGTACTTCATGAAACAAACTATACATTTGTCAAAAATGCACGTGCAAATACTTGTGAAAGTTTTGAAGGCATTGTCAAAAAAAAAGAAGCTGAAGTAATTTTTACTTTATGTATTGTGTCGACATAGCATAAAAGCTCAGGCCTTGATTCGCTGGCTGTTTCTGAGTGGGATGTGGCTTCTAAAAAATACCCTTAAAACAGTTTACATTTTACATTGGAGGTCTGCTTTTAATTAAACTAAATAAACGTAAATTAAACAAAACGCATATTTGGAATTCTGAGCAGGAGTTGGGGGTGTATTGGGGGTGAGAATAAAAGTATTTATGGAGTAACTGTGATATCCTGTGAAATGTCTGGGTGCAAAAGGTGTCTTACAGGCTGGGCCAGATCATGGCTGCCATAATTACTGGGCATTGGCTGATATAAAAGGAATAATTCCGCCTAGCAGCAGCAGCAGAAAGTTTAATCTGTGTGCCAATGAGACACATTTGTCTTATTATGAATATTTATTAGAGGCATGGCCAGTGCCAGGACATCCACAGCATTGTGGAAAAATGTATAATTTATGGACACATTGCCAAAAAAACTTAGGTTTAAGTTATATTAGGTTTTAATTGCATCATAAGACCCACTTAAAGTGACAGCGAGGACCATTGAGTATGGTTTAAGGGACAGAGACCCCGGCAAGAGTAAGTCTAAAAGGAATGCACCTTGCCGCCCCGGGTTCTCAGGGCAGTCACATGTGAAGGGCGGAGAGAAATTTCTACAGTGAAATTCTGTTTTCTGAGGTTAATGGTCCCCTATGTAGACACATCAAATTCTTACAAGCAGTTGCATACAACACCCTGGTTTCAAAACAAAGGAATGACTGTAATTAAATGAGTGTAGTGTGCCATTAAATCCAGTCCTGGTCAGGCTACCCCTCTCTCCAAGCATCGTGAGACACTAAAACAGTATAAATATATCATGAGGTTATGATGTAATTCTGGAACATTTGGCACCCAGTGGGCAGGATGTTCCCAATGAGGAAAGTCACCTGTTGCCATGGAAATCTCTTCTTTTGAGGGTAAATGTGTTGAATGACCTTACGCAGCTCTGAACACTGTGAAAATGTTTTGGCCTGGAGGTTTTGGTAAGGGGACAGACTATGAAGGCAAGTCTTCTGTCCAAATCCTGTATGAAGTTGATTCACTTAATTGGGGCCTTGCTGTGGGCCCACTGGGTAAATACTCTCTATAATGAGTCTGTGTGTATTCTTATTAGGATTACTCATTAACCATAAACTATTATGTATTACTTATCCACTGTGCCAGCAACAGCACATCTCAGATCTGAACATTCGCCAGAGTAGCAAGTCCATGCTGCCACAGTGCCACAGTGCTGGCCCATCGCTCTTGCCTTTGATTCCCTGGCCTTCTCCTCCCATTTTCCAGCTGGAATTTTTTAAACCAGTTTGCTTTATTTTCTCCTAATTTGGAATCTCTGGTTATATTGGAAGGCCTGACATATTACTGCTACATCCTTGGTGAATTTAGAAGAGCACAAGCAAGCACGCAATCTCCTCTGAAGTGTATGCTACCTCCTGGAGCTACTTTTTACTCTACAGTCCACCAGCTGACCTGCAGTCATTGCATCAGAGGAGCACAATTCATATGCGGCCAGCACAGGCACAGAGTAGATCAGAGGAGTCCCTCATGCCTAATGAGGCGAGCACAGTCATGTGATGGGCCAGGGGGCCATCTGTGTTTGGATTTCATGCCAGCCTCTACTTTTATTTATTTAATTAGTGCAAGTATGAACTGATATATGAATTCTATGTATTGATAAACTAATGAATATCAGCTGATACTTGTTTTTGTGTACTGGTATGAATAATTTTACTGTGGTCTAATCTATGAGTGAACTGGCAGTGGTATATAGGGCTAATTATCAAATTGAGCCTTTAGCAATGGAATTGCCCTTCGCTGGCCTAGCTACTCAGATCTGGCCCTCAATGCCAGTTGTACTGCTGGTTTCTTTTGTACCTTGTAGATAATTGACTGATTAATGTTATTGATTGGCCAGAGATCCCAATAATACACTGCTGGCCAAAAAAAAGTCTCTAATATTTTTTTGGACCGCTTTTAGCTTTGATTACTTTGATTCGTCGTGGCATTGTTTCAACAACCTTATGCAACGTCACAACATTTATTTCCATCCAGAGTTGCATTCATTTTTGGCCAAGATCTTGTATTGATGACGGGAGAGTCAAATCACTCCGTAAAGTCTTCTCCAGCACATCCCAAAGACTTTCAGTGGGGTTAAAGTCAGGACTCTGGTGGCCAATTCATGTGTGAAAATGATTCCTCATGCTCCCTGAACCACTCTTTCACTATTTGAGCCTGATGAATCTTGGCCTTGTCGTCCTGGAATATGCCCATTGATCGGATAACCTGGTCATTCAGTACATTCAGGTACTCAGCTGACTTAATTGTATTGCTGGATAACGTTGCTGAGCCTAGACCTGACCAATTGAAGCAACCCCAGATCATAACACTGCCTCCAGAGGCTTGTAATACTAGCCTTGAGGGCGAGATATGAATATGTGTGTGGTATATGAGGGTCTGGTGGGAAGGGGGAGAGCAGGTGAGAGGAGGGTCTGGTGGCTGTGTATGAGATGGGCTGTCAGAAAGGGTAGACCTCCCACTGCTTCTTACACAGGGGGGCCGACATGACAGGACAGGACCACTTGCATGCTGGCCTTATCCCCACCGTACGGATAGCCTTTATTTTATAATGTGCTTGTGTTGGTGCTGCTGGCTTTTTAGAGAAACACTTTACCGTGGATTTCTTGTGGTTAGCACATGTGCCCATTTTAAATCAAAAACAAAATCAAGTGATTTTGCATTGCTTCGTTCTGCACCCAGGCTATCCTTTTTTGGGAGACCAGAGGAACTGGTGCTGAGATCAATGGAAGCCAGTCTCATTTGAGTTATTAATTGAAAGCAGGAAGCTGTGGAGATGTGAGTAGAGTGGTTGTGATTTGAAAAGCGGTTGATTGATCAGCCTGCCCAGCTGTACGTTTTGACAAAGAGTGACTGGGTCTGTTACCCAGTACGCCTCAGAGAGCCCGCTGTTGATGATTGTGCGCTGATTGATGTCATGTACCCCGTCAGACGGATTACGCAGAGAACCGCTGCTGGCGTCTGAAGCCAGATGGGAAAAGAGGGTGGAGACATCGCTATGCTGACTCCTGCGGGTCCCAGGCTCCCAGTCTAAAGAGGGGTGTCTGGACATTTAAAGGACTTGAGTTGTTTTGCTAGATTTCTCCTCCACTCAACTGTATAGTAGCGTTCTTCTCAACTTCAGGTGTCAGCTGAAAACCTCATACTAATGCACTCAGGACAGTTTGGGGAAGCTTTAATACTGCTGTAGTCTTACATGGAGTAGGAAGATGGTGGTGTGAGTAGGGGTGTAACGGGACACGGTACGTGTCTGTGACCAGTTTCAGTCGTTCAAAAAATAATGTAAAATTGTTTTTTTTAACGCAGTAGGGGAAGGCTGCCTTGAAAGAGCATCACACTGGCATTAAGAGAAATGCACTGAACACACTTATTTTAGACTGGCCATACCCAATCACTTCCATATTTAAACTAGATTAACAATTCCTAAAGAAATTGTAGGTGTGGTTGCTTCGCAGTGGTATCAATTGCTGGAAATGATGGTAATATGGTATAGTGTGAGGTGGTAAATAAAAGGTGGAAATGGTATGAAGTGGTAATGCGGTATAAAGGGATCTGAAAAAGGTGAAAGTGTTAAAATATGGTGATGTATTTTGAGATAAGTAGTCTAAAGAACATGCAAGTGACACAAAGAAGTAATGAATTGTGATGAAAGCACAAAAAGGTCATTTCAAATCATATGGGATAGTATTGTTAGGTCACAACAGTGTTGGATAGGAAGGCATTTTGATGCCATAAGCAGTGTAATATGTTGCAGCATCCACATTCTATTGCATCGGTTTTCAAAATGTGCCCATTGACTCCCATAAATTATTTGGGCGATAAAAGGTAAATTATCTGAAAATGTGTACATTGTTACGTTTCCCCCAAACTTGAACGGACCCAAATGCAGGACTCTGAGAAAGACTCACACAATAAACTCCAGCGGAGTATTTATTAAGGGATGCGAACACACAAGGGAGTGGGGAGCTGGGTGAGGGTCTGAATGCAGGGTTGGCGAGCGGTAAGAGACAGACGAGGTAGCTGGGTAGGGCGGACAGGAGCTGGGCGAATGGCAGGTGGACTGGTGACGGACAGGGAGTAGGGTTGGTGAGGGCAGAAGCGGAACAGGGAAGCAGGCTGGTGGGCTAACTGGAAAAAGGCAGACTTGACAGATTAGCAAACACAACAGACAATGTCTAACAAACATAACCTGACGGAACGAACTGGCGACGAGACAAACGTAAAAGGGAGAATAAATAGGAAGACTAATGAGTGAAGCGTGTGGAATGTATGCGAGAGTGAATGCTACAATGAGAGTGCGTGTGGAATGCGAACAGGGAAAGCGAGGATAGGCTGTGGGATAATGAGAGGGGACTGAGGAAACTAGGAGGGAAACCACGCCCAGCCTGCACAAGACAGAAGACAGACAGGGTAAATGGAAAAACATGACATGAAATTAGAGGAATGGGGAAAACCGGGAGGATGGTAGGAAGGTGGACTGGGAGGGAACGGCGGACGTAACATACATGGTATAAAGGTAAAAAGTAATAGCAACCTGGAGGCTGTATAAAGGTATAATATGAGGTATGAATGGTGTTGATGGTGTGAATGGTGTAGGAGGAGATAGGTTCTCAAAAAGTGGCAGAATAATAAGCAGTGTGGAGAGTAAAAAAAAGTCTGGTTTCACAACCACACCTAATTAATTTAGTTGACGGTTTTTACAGCATGCAAGTGCTTGGTGTCTGTGTAGTGCATTTGTACAGATGCAGCATTAAAAGAACAAAGGTTGTCTTTAAAAGGAAGGTTGTTTTTTTATTTTGTGACAAAACCATAAAACATGAATTATGGAAGAACACATGGAACATATTTAACCTGGCTGCTAATGCAGTCAGAGTGAAGAAGTATGGATAACTTTATTAAAGATTCAAGCAAAACATTCCTCTCCCCTTTTCACTATGGCATCCTGTCATGAAATTTCATCTTATTATGTTTCAGTTTGTTTCCGACAAATTCTCAACAGTATTAGGCAGTCTTAAATTTAATAGAACAACACATGTGCAGTTCCCATGAGGGATTTTGCAGCTTTCGGTGGACATGGCATGTGTTTCTCATGAAATCTCAGTAAATATGGTAAAAAAGACTGCCTTTTTGTAAGTCTCACATAAACAGTCATTGTGAGTGATGTTTAGCATGGGTGGATGTATGCTTCCATTGGTGCAACTGAGAGTGGTGTATAGGAAGTCCTCTTGACTTCCAAAAATTATGTGATATGTATGTATGAAGCGGTATACACACAAAAAAGCAATTATATCTACAATTTTGAATTAGAAGTTCTAAAGTGCTCTTCCAAAGTGCCTCTGTAATCACTGCTACGACACTCGCACTGATGTACAAGGAGCATGGCAGCAGATTCATTGTGACGGTCTGCACCCTAAGCAAAATAATTGTCAAACAGTTACAATGTCTACTCCTGGAACTATGACCTACTGGAAATATTTGTTTGTGGTTAAAAACCAACTGATGGTCCACCAGTATTAAATACAGCACTTAGTGCTGAATAGAAAAGGTAGGATCTCAAAACAGGGAGATCAGGTTTGTGGGCTTGAAACGTGGTAGGGAGGCACTGGTGTTCTACCACCGACAGATGTTATTAACAAAAAATCTCACAATATGGGAATTACTAAATTTCAGGAGAAATTTCAGCCTGAAATATATGCAGTATTTAATGGAATATTCAGTTTTAATGGAAGTTAATTATTTAACGGATTTAAACCATGTGGTGCTTTCAGTTGAAATCAATGAATGGTTTTACAGTTGATATCATACAATTATGGTTAATTGTATAGAGCCTCTGTGTGCAGGACGTTTTCTTCTCATGTCTCTGTGTGTTCTGTCACTTGATGATCTGGTGTCCCTCCATGCTTCTTCCCTGTGTCTCAGTGGAGCGTGATGAAGAGTTGCTGACAGCCCGGCGGCACCACAGAGAGTTCCGCTTTGACCTGTCGCGGATCCCAGAGGGAGAGGCAGTCACAGCTGCTGAGTTCCGCATCTACAAGGACGCTGTCCAAGAGCGTAATGAGAACAAGACTTTCCGCATCAACATCTACCAGGTGCTGCAGGAGCACCCTGATAGGTGAGGTGTTACGGACTATTTTGGAAACCACAGAAGTATCCTATTCTCTCATCATACTTATTCATGTCTTGAAATATGGTAGGCCCTCAGCATTATTTTTTTCTTCAGTTCAATTAAATTTTATTTTTATAGCACATAGAGTATTTTTATGTCACAGAGACACTTTACAGCGAAAACAAAAAAAAGACCAAAAACCAGGCCTGAACCCCCAAAGAATGAGCATGTCTGTTGCAGTGCATTTTTAGGTGACACAAACACAACATTTTCTATAATAATATGACTTTCTATGACTGAGTTGCGTGATACTGAAACGTGGGGGAAAACATGGAATTTCTGGGTTAGGGAGAACACATATCTCCATTGCTGGGTGGTGCAGCCTCTTCTGGATGTGGAGACATCCCAGATGTTCGGGAATTCTTCGGTGTGGCCTGTCTCCATGGCAGCGCACTCGGAACACTGCCTCTTCCGCAAGACTCTTGCTCATGATTTATTGCAGGGCTGCTTGTTTGCTGTGAAATCAGCGGCCATTTATAAAGCCATTATTGTCAATTAGAGAGATGAAGCACTCCCAGGAGTGTTGTGAAGGCCCTGCTTCTTGCCATCTGGACTCTTGCCCACATCATCTGCATCTCTATTTTTTCACTTCACTCACTTTCTTTTTCACCATTATATTCACCTTCCCCTTCATTATATTCCCTCTTTCAAACTACAAACATGCTTCAATGATTTATATACATTTCTGACATTCCATACAGCTCTGGCATTCTTAAAACAATGTATGTATATGTGTATATGCACCCACAAATTGTTTTTCACCTGTTATTCAGGTGACACACCATGGTCCTGATTCACTTTATGAAGCAATAGAGCTGTTGTGCTCTCAGAGAAGGTTTCAGACATTATTTGTGAATGGAGCACATTTTCGTATGATCTGCTTGAACAGCTGATGTACCAAGTCTGGGAATGTTGATCTCATAAATGACACTTTAGTGTTTTAGGCCAGCACCATTTCATTAAGCACATGTTTCCTGTGGTTTTTATTGACTGACAAGTGGATTGCTTTATTGCCCAACCTCCCCAGTATTTTACCCATGGCAATCTACACTTCACTTTTTCTCCACACAAATATTTCTTTGGTCTGAATAAGACGGTGCTACAGACTCTTATTTGCCGCTACTCACTACTGTGTGTGCTTAGGGAATTTTAGTCACTATGTGTGTGTGTTCCAGGGAATCAGATCTCTTCCTGCTAGACACACAGATCCTGTGGGCAGCGGAGGAGGGGTGGCTAGTGTTTGACATCACTATAACCAGTAACCACTGGGTTCTGAACCCAGCTGGGAATCTGGGCTTGCAGCTGGTACTGGAAGGTGTGGACGGTGAGTGGGATGATGGGCCGGATGCCGTCCTCTCTGTGGATTTTGCTCAACACCGGGCCTGTCCAGCCTCTGGTCTGGGAGGATAGCAGTACAGCAGTTCTACAGTCTTTCTTTAAATGATTACCTCCATCAGAACAATGATGATGTTTATCAGTGGTTTGTCAGATGCAAGTATTCTTCACCTAGACGATGCACATTTTTATTGCCAGCACAGAAGATTAAGTGCTTTTTGCCTGAAGAGGTGAGTCACTGCACAGCTGTGTGTTGAACTATGCCTCTTTTTGTCTCCCCCTGCAGGTCAGAGTATAAATCCCATGATGGCTGGCCTGATTGGCCACAGCGGGCATCAGAGCAAGCAGCCCTTCATGGTGGCCTTTTTCAAGGCTGCTGAGGTCCACATTCGTAGCATCCGCTCTGCCGGTGGCAAACAACGCAGTCCCACCCGCTCTAAGGCCCAAAAGAGCCAGGCAGCTGTGAAAGTGGCCAACTTTGCAGGTACTTATAGCCTGTATGCATCACAACATCTATAATTGTATCGTATAGCACTTTGTGTGACAGTATGGTACAATTTTACAACGGTGATTTAAATTTTTTTAAACCAGCTGAGGACAACTATTTAAATTTGCAACTCAGCTTAGTTCACAGTATTAAAATGCAAACCACCATTTCATTACATTACATTACATTATAGACATTTAGCAGACGCTCTTATCCAGAGCGACGTACATAGTGCATAGCCAAAGACTAGAACCACCAAGTGCAACTTAGAATTACTGTTTTAAATAAACGTCCTCATGCAACCATATGTTTACTCTTTGTGACCCCTCTAGAGCCACCATTGTAAATGTTCAATTTTTAAATTTCACAAGAGTTCAGAAAGCACTCACAAGAAACACTGCTTTTGTAGGGACTCATAACAGAACAGCAATCTCTAAAGCTTTGGTTTTACATGGCTTCTTCCTCATGTTTAGAAAACCATCACAGGGAAGGGAAAGCTAGTTGCAGTTCTAATAGTAAAGGCTGTGATTTTGTATAGTATCATGCACATGAGATTAACATGACACAAATCTGGATTTTGCTCATAGACAATATCACCAGAATTATTTCCAATTAGATTTGAGTTAATATCACCACCGGATTGTAAATAGGAAAAAAGCCACCGCTTTTAGACACCGCTAGCTAGTCTGAAAATGACCAGATAAAACCCAGCCCACTGCAACATCCAATGGCTTGTCATTCTTATGAACGTCAGGTATTTTCAACAAATCACTGTAGAGATTTCCTCTGAAAAATATGTTTTCTTACTGTCTATTGTGTAAGATAATCTTACTTGGTCATTTCAGCACCCCCTCCTCTTTGCTGTTTCCCATTGCTTTACAGAAAACAGCATCACTGAACAGAAGCAGGCCTGCAAGAAGCACAAGCTGTATGTTAGCTTTAGGGACCTCGGCTGGCAGGTACTGCAATACTTCTGTACCCCTTATTCCATTGCTCCTCCTTCTGTTTTTTTTTTCTTCAGCTCTGCTTTTGCATCCATCTTTTCACTTTGGCTACCTCTAATCCCAAATGCTCTATGTCCAGTGCCATCTTCCTTCACTGTCCACCGCCATCGTTCTTATTATCCCACTTCTTCTGTCAAGCTCTTACAAATCTTTCTCTCTGACTCTCCTATCCTGCTCTTAATCTCTCCCTTGGTTTTTCCCTCTTCTCTATGGCCCCTTTCACACTATAGCTAAATACGGTTGTCGCTCTTCATTTTAGTGTGTAATATGGTCAAGTTCACACTTAGTATTGTTATGAACAACTAGTAGTAACGAGTCTTGTTTGAAACAGGTAGCGATTACCGAAGTTGACTCTTGTTCCTATGCAAATGAGCTTGGTTGTGCGAGTGTGGACGGGAATGGGAGTTGACAGCTGGTAGCAGATGCGCAGTGATTAACTGCACAGCGCTACCTGACTTCCATAGAGCGCACTAATGGCGATGTTGAGTACTGTTAAAAGAAACATTAGTTGATGAAGCAAATTGCTTAATTTGCTGCCAGATCACATATGGAAACATACGTCTTCTCTGGCTTCTCTCGACAGAGATAAACAAAAACTGAATGGCCACATCCATGTTTGTTGACTTTGGAGATCACGTTTACACCTGCGCAATAATTGAAATGCGAGATTTACGTTTAGAGAAAATATCACACTATTACAAACTTACTGACAGCGTTGTAAATACAGGAGCTAATCCTGTTACTCGTTCATACTTGTAAGCGCTCCCGGTCTTCTAAATATGCGTGCGTGTACGGACACAGAACTTCATTATTAGACTCCAGCTAATAACTTCGGTTGTTGAGCCCCAAAATGAGAGTGTGAACGGGGCCTATATATGTACATGCTAAGAATCTTCTCGCTCTGCTTTATCAGCAGTTATCTTAAAACAAGCCTGGCATGGCCATATTGTGCAAGCTTATTTCCACATTATGGAACTGTGCTGTTTGTTTACCTATAGGATTGTTTCATGGGTAGCAGCTGGTCCATACACTTGAACAATTTAACAACACTGGTTTCAGAGCTGATTTTATTTATTTCTCAGTGTTCATACATTTCTGCCTTATGTGGGAAGACCCTCCATTCATTACTCATCAACCATCCTGGACAACCATGGTGGCTGTCTGTTACAAATGTGCTGTCATAGGTGCCATGCTTTGAGGCAGTGAACTGTTATTATTTAGATAGTGTGGTTATGGCACGGCATTGGATTTGTTTGAATGACATGACAGACCTCCATGTTGGCTTGTATCCCTCTCAGGACTGGATTATTGCGCCGGAGGGCTATGCTGCATACTATTGCGAGGGTGAATGCGCATTTCCACTCAACTCATATATGAATGCCACCAATCATGCCATTGTGCAGACGCTGGTAAGCAACTGCACTAAGCTGTGGAGATGGGAGAGTGAATCTCCAGGATGCCTTGGGTGGCCCTATTATGGGTGTATGTTTATGGCCGAGTGACTGGTTATTATGTGAGTCACTCATTACAAATGATATCTCTGCCCATCGTGGAATGATGTGCTCATCCTTTTCAATGTCTTAATTGAAGCATAATGACATCTCTATACTATTTCTTGTTTTTTTACGCTACTACAGGTTCACTTTATAAACCCCAAGACAGTGCCTAAGCCCTGCTGTACTCCCACCCAGCTCCACGCCATCTCCGTCCTCTACTTCGACGACAGCTCTAACGTCATCCTCAAGAGGTACCGCAACATGGTGGTCAGGGCCTGTGGCTGCCATTAACACCATCCATAAACACATCACCATTCGCAAGATGCAGCGGGGCTGGAGGACAAGCAGCAGGACCAGCATCCCTTCAGTGGGGCTGATGCCACTCTCTCATATTGAACACCTCCCATCCCCACAGGCGGGTCCTTGGTCCTGCCCACACACTATTACCTGGATCACCTGCTGCCCAGGCAGAGTGGAGCAGCCCTCTCTCAGCGACCATAGGTGTATGAGGAGACTAGCAGTACTCCCTCCCTCACAACTTCACTCCCATACAGACTCTGCACAATCATACAGTTCAATCTATGGACTCAAGTTATCTGCCTAGGAGGAAGTCTACTGGTCTACCAGGCAGAGACTCTACTAATGAACCCAGGAGTATATCAGTCTACCAAGGAGGGGGCCAAAAAATCTGCTAGTGACCATAGATTCTCAGGACTCAATCTCAAAGGATGATTTGGCAAACATTTTTTATATTGTTCTGAAGCGCATTTTTTCTTAACACTTAACACAAATCTTCAGCTCAGACTGTACCACTGCTCAATTTGCTTTCTGTTTGTTGTAGTGCTGGAGAGATGTCATTGTCCAGTCAGAGTATGTGATATGTCACCAGCCCCAGAACACATGTATGTATGTATATAAGTGTATACATATAATCTATATTAAATTGTAAGTAAATACCTTCAGGGTTATTTTTAATAAAATGAGAGTTATTCGAACGGGTAGAATAATAGGGAGATTGGGTGGGAGGGGATGTGTTGATGGGTGGGGGTAGAGGGCAATGTGTGTTTCTGCCTCTCTGCATGTTGGCTGGATGTCCCTCTTATTTTTGTAAAAAAAAGCCTTGTTATTTAATAAATATATATTTATTGAGACCATTTGAGGGGAAACATTACAAATCACTGGTAGTTTTATTAGATAAAACTAAATAAAACCCTATCTATTTTCGAGACTAACTACACTTCATCCTGTTCAATCACTACACTGGGACTACTAAGCAGCTTACACAGATAACAGCCAGTCAAAAGGATATTGCAAACTCTTAATTGTTGTCTGTTCCCAAGACCAGTCCAGGTTCTCTGTTGTGCCAGGGCCTACTGCCAAATGAGGTTCTCAAAGCAAAGCAAATGTATGCATGGGATTGCCAAGAATCTTCTCAAAACAAGTCAAACATCAAACTTCCCCAAAGGTACTTCACACAAAAACACTATATTTTTCATTACTCTGTTAATCATTTTCAGACATGTGAACAGTCTCCTTTGGCCATCAGGAGAGGTCTGTAACTCCACCTGCTGGAGCTATCTTGCACTCAAATATGTGCCATGTGGGTACCTTTCAGGTTTCGTGATAAGAACCTGTACAGAAAGATGTATGCCCCTAATTTGTGCTCAGTATAATGGATGAACATTTAGGCCTCCTTCCATTGCTGAACATGATTTAAGGAGGCAAGAGGCCTACAGATGGCCTTGGTTTACTGAGAGGCATATGGGGAGCAATCACTCAGCATTCACTTCTTTTGATGTGTATCCATGTTAACAGGTGGGGAGACTGAAGGAAGAATATGGCCAAGGCTGAGTGCCAGAGAAAACGCAAATGTTTATAAATACATTATAAGCATTTGTGTTTACACATTGCTGATTGTACGTACCACTGTCGTGTAGGCTGACCAGACGTCCTCTTTTTTCCCCAGACATTTCTTCTTTTTGGAACTGAAAATATCCATCCAGGCAGGATTTCTAAATTCCTAAAAATGTACGGTTAGCTTTTGCTTCTTCCATAGACTGTATATAAACAAACAAGTAGCCTAGTATTATGTTCATAATGCCTGCCCACCCTGCCCTATCCAATATATGGTCTCCCTCCTGTTGTGCTTCCTCACACAACCCCTTAAAGCTGGCACACACCACACTTTGCACATGCATTACCTGTTATCAAATTGCCTCACCCTGAGAGACTGAAGACTCACCTTAATCCATTCCCCAACATTTCCCGTACACCCTCAACCACTCAACCCCATATTCTCACACACCCCCACAAATGCCTTGAACCCTCAATAGGCCCATTTACCCTGAATCCCCTTGCTCTGAGTCAGGAACAAGCTGCTTAGGCTTAGCTAGCTACATTCATTTCTATCATATAAGACATAGTCAAATTCTGTTCAATTTACTAATAAACTGCAAGGTTCTCCAAGTTTTCTCTGGAGGCTTTAAGCAGGGCTTGTGCTCTGGATCATGAGTGATCCAAGCTTGCATTAGTTCTCACTCATGCGCAGGGAAAGGGGACAGACTCCAGAGTGGGATATTGAGAAGGGGAGGCCACAGAATGGTGCACAAACACACACACACACACACATGTGTGAGAGGCCAGTCAGCCAGGACAGAAGCATGATGTGCAGTAGCATAAACACATGGGACTGCAGTAGTTATGTACCGTTGACCAGGAGCACATGCACACTGGGGATGTGTCCCCAACGGGAGGAGATAAATGAAGCTGAGCTGTACACAAGAAGGTCTTTATATTCATCGGTCATATGCCCAAAGAAAGAACACAAACCGGGGTTGGACAAACAGTTTATCTTTCAGATTCATCAGGATGTGACTCATTGTCCAGTTACATACATTTTCTATTGATGAAATTGAGGTGGCCAAACACTTCTGTACCTAATGCTCTGACAAAAGCAGCTTGGTCTAACCTCTCTGTCCAGCAGGTGGAGCTCCAAAAATCTGACGAGGAGCATCCAGAGGCAGACGGTAGAGTCGGGGAGGACCAGGACTGGCGAGGACCAGGACTGGCGAGGACCCGCGCAACGGATTACCCTGTGCCAGGATCCGCTGTAAAAACCAGGCCCACGTTGAATCAAATCCCACACTGAGAAATCGACAGACAGCCTGTCACTGTGATATCACTTTACATTATTATTTTTCTGTTGACTGTGACTATATGTGTGCACATAATACCCCAATGCACCAAAGATATTTTATTGTGCAGGGATAGCAGACTTTGCTCTCTCCATGCTACTGAGGGGGTCCTTCACTAACCCCCCCTAGTTGCTTCCTGTGTGTATGCCTTCATAATGGTGATGACATCTCGATGTCTCTGTTTTGTCTAAATTGTTCAGCATAAAAATAATATTCATCTTCAGGTCTATATATTTTTTTTTGTATGATTAAAAGGTGTGCAAAATATGAATGAAACCAAAGCATGTATACAGCGTATGTATAGTCTATTTCACTATTTTTTCACCTTTTTTAATGAAAGAATCTTTCTTTACTGACATAATGGATGGGGGATTTAGTCTATTTTTATTGTACAATTTAACTTTTGTGTGATCTCATAGTCAGCAGATGTTTTGTGTCTGAAATTTGTTGCATGTGTTTGGTAGATTTCACCCTCCTTTTGCCAACAGACTTGTGTGGAGTTGGTAGTATCAAAGAATACACTGAAATGGACATTTCATTGATTGCCATTGATTCTTATTCACTTAATCTTGTCCTTTTTTCTTGTGGACAAAAGTATCACATCTAGTGATTTGTTTTTTATTCCTGTGCACACCAATCTTGAATCTGAGGCTATAACCGCTAAGGTAAGGCTATTAACATGAATGAATGGACTGTGAGTGTTTCATGCTATCACGCAGTTTGGACTGTATTTTATATAGCATACATTTTCATAAAAAAGCAGTAAACATGTATTGTAAACGTACTGGTATTCAAAAAATTAAAAAGACTCTTACAAAAACAAACAAATAAATAAACAAACAAATAAATACACTTATATATTTCTAAATCTATAATAATATTTATAGATTTTTTTCCAAATGTATTTTTACAGACCGATGATTTAAAAAATATACATTTCTCTAATTATAACCTTTCTAAGGAGAAAATTCACTGTATCTTCAGTCAAGCGAAGTGTCTTTAGGGTCTGTATTGTACAGAGTAAAAGTGAGAGGGATGCACTCTCACAAAAACGATCTGTAATTTGACTTTAGCTGGCAAAAAGAGACTGAATATTATCTTTTTCACAATCACATTTTGTAAAAAGTCAATAAGGATTCAAATGCAATATGACTAATTGTGAGTCCCATTCTTGCTGTGAATTCTGCACTTACATCAAGAAGTTACACATTATGAACGTAATTTCATATGGAACATTTCCTGCATGGACCTTCTTAGATGCTATAGGAGATAAATAAGGTATACCCGTATCTGAAAATTTCCACCTGAATTCATACTTACAATACAGAATAATACAAAACATATCACATATCAGTATGACACCTTAGTATTCACAGACCACAGTCTTTAGTACATTTACTGAGTGTTTCCCAAAAATATCAGTGTATGTAATTTTTTGTTTATTTTTCAGAAAAAAAAAATGGTTTAAACTAATTGGGTGATAGTAAGCAAAGATGCAGTTCACATAAACCATACAATGAAAGGCTAGAGGAATACATTCACCTTGCTTGGCCATTCCTGTCTTTGACTTCTGTTTTATGTGTATGTGCAATTATTCTATTTCAAATATGTGTGTTTGTGTGTGTAAACAAACACACATACACACACGTGTGTACGCACACACATACAGACACACACAGCATTTTTTCCCTAGACAATTTGGGGGTTTGGGAAACTGACTTTAAACAGATTTCTTCAGTGTATACACACTTTGCATGTAATGTTTGCATCTGTAACATAAGTATACAGAAGCCTTCATTTAAAATTATTAAATGATGTAACCTGAAAATACAATGCATGTAGTCAATGCACCCTTGTTCTTTTGGTTAGAAAACCCCCAGTTAATTAAGTAACTGGGTCCCTGGGACAGAGGGGGTTCCCTGGATTTCACCTCTGAGGTGGATAACTGAGAATGGCAGAATCATATTTAATAGCCAACACCAATAAACCTGTTCTGTTTGTAAAATATGAATGTTTTTTCCAGAGTTCAATTTCACTGAGAATAAAAAAATACACATTCTGCAGGTGACATTATTAACAGGCTTAGGAAAGGGAAAGTAAACTCAACTGGTGTGAGTCACTGGCGATCTCGCCTTCCTGTGCAATACGTTTTAAAAAGTCTCATTCCCTGTGCATCCAGACTGGCACCAGCAGCTGGACAAAAACATTTGTATGATTACTTGGCATTGCAGTGTGAAGAAACGCTCCCAAAACCATGTTTCCACAATCTTCCGTCTGATAATCTTTCACTTTCTATCTGACAGGCCGCAATCCTGAGAACGCATCGTGCTTCCACTGTCTCCCAACATTTGTGAGCGAGTAAGGACATTACTGGAGTTCATACAAGAGCTGTACAGAGATTAGACGGTAACCTGCCTTTATTTAGTAATTAACCCTGAACCTTGCTTTGGATTGTTTTTTTCCATAATTAACAAGCAAGGCAAATCAAATCAGTCATCTGCAGCCCGTTCCTTTTTGCTTGATTGCATCTGATGCAGTAGCGTTGCCCTTTTCAGGGAAATGACTAAATCACTTCAGTTATAACCCCCCTCCCACCCAATAACAATCATTTTAAAGAAGATAAAACATCTCCCATTACTTAGTTTTAATCAGAATATTTTAATGTGACCCAATCTGTTTGATCATATTAAAATGTATTTTATTTTGGAGAGCACCAAGGTTGTGCAATTACATCAGGTGCAATTAATTTAAAAGGAATTGGCTGGCAACATGATGTAAAAAAAAGGCAATATTACAAAAAAAAACAAAAAAACAACAACAAATGTTCAGGACCTCTGCCTCCCCTGTCTGTCTGTAGTCTACTGGCTGCTACTGAGAGGAAGGGTCACTTTGAGCCCCGGGTAGCTTTCAGGGGGTCATGGTGGGGGCAGACAGATGGGTCACTGCTGCTTCCTGTGCTTGGAGGTATGAGGTAAATCTACAGGGGTTATGCTCATTCCCTGGAGCTCGGGCGCTGACCAGCGCCTCTTGCGTTTTTGTGGTGACTCCCCGCAGAGAGCTGGAGGAGGAGAAGGTGGCATCGACTTTTCTTCTCCAGCCTTGCTGTGTGTGTTCTTGGGCCCGGAGCCTGCCCCTCCTCCCCTGCCCCTGCCTTTCCCTGCGGGCATAGGGGGAGCCAGCAGGGAGGGCGAGGACGGGCGCTCGGGAGAAGGCGAGGGTGTGAGCGCCAGACACACATCACCGACGCGAAGCTGGTGGCAGCGGAGCTCGTACAGTTGGGCCGTTCTTCTCGGGCAGCAGGAGGACCAACCCCGGTCACGGATAAAGAACGGGTACTCAACCAAGACTTCAAGTAACTCCTGATGAGATAGAACAACCATCATTTGTACACCAGGGGGCGCGCTCATTTCAAAAGAGTAGGGATGAGCTCATTATCTGAGTTCCAATATTGAGAAACATGTTTCAACTTTTTCTTTAAATATATACAAAAGGTCATTTTAGTTATCAGTCAGCTCTGCTACACATTAGCTTTCTTAAACACAGTGCACAGCATTATTACTTCTGGATAATTATAGTAAAATATATTTTAAAATGCCTTTGTCTATTAAAGAAGTTGACAGTTTCATGCCTTTGTCAGTCCAAACTCAACCAAAGAACTAAAACAACAAATCAATGGGCTTCCACTTGGAAAATTATTCCATAATAATTCCTTCCCCACATTTAAAAATGTCTACATGTGTGTATGTGAATGTTTATAAGGATGTGAATTTGTATGTCTGTGTACAGTATTTGTGTTCTGCGTGTGTGTGTATGTGTGTGTGTGCATTGGCATATCACATGCCCTTGAAGCTCACACGGTGCGGGAGGGCCCCCGAGCACAGAGGGCTACGCCCTAGTGTGATAAAAAAACAAACAAAAAATAAATAAATAATATATATACAGTATATACACTGCTCAAACAAATTAAGGGAACACTTAAATCACACATCGCAGATCTCGATGAACGAGATATTCAAGTTGAAAATCTTTATTGATTACATTGTGTAATTTGTCAAGAACAAAATGATGTAAGAACGGGCAATGGAAACCAAAATCATTAACCCATTGAGGGCTGGATTCAAAATCACACTGAAAATCAAAGTGAAAAATTGAGATCACAGGCTGATCCAACTTGTGTGAATTTCATCACGACAACTCAATGTGGCTCAGTAGTGTGTATGGCCCCCACGTGCCTGTATGCACTCCCGACAATGTCTGGGCATGCTCCTGATGAGACGGCGGATGGTGTCCTGGGGGATCTCCTCCAAGACCTGGATCAGGGCATCAGTGACCTCCTGGATGGTCTGTGGCGCTACATAACGTTCCAGATGTGCTCAATTGGATTCAGGTCTTGGGAATGTGAGGGCCAGTCAATGGCATCAATGCCTTCGTCGTCCAGGAACTGCCTACACACTCTGGCCACATGAGGCTGGGCATTGTCCTGCATCAGGAGGAACCCAGGGCCCACTGCACCAGCGTAAGGTCTGACAATGGGTCTGAGGATTTCATCCCGGTACCTAACAGCAGTCAGGGTTGGCTAGCACATAGAGGTTTGTGCGGCCCTCCAAGGATATGCCTCCCCAGACCATCACTGACCCACCGTCAAACCGGTCATGCTGGATGATGTTGCAGGCAGCATAACGTTCGCCACGGCGTCTCCAGACTCTTTCACGGGTGCCAATGGCGAACCTGCCAATTCTGGTGTTCTCTGGCAAATGCCAATCGAGCTGCATGGTGCTGGGCTGTGAGCACAGGTCCCACTACAGAATGTCGGGCCCTCATGCCACCCTCATGGAGTCTGTTTCTGACAGTTTGGTCAGAAACATGCACACGAGTAGCCCGCTGGAGGTCATTTTGTAGGGCTCTGGCAGTGCTCCTCCTGTTCCTCCTCGCACAAAAGAGCAGATACCAGTCCTGCCGCTGGGTTTTTGCCCTTCTACGGCCCTGTCCAGCTCTCCTCGTGTAATGGCCCGTCTCCCGGTATCTCCTCCACGCACTTGAGACTGTGCTGGGAGACACAGGCACGTTGCCACGGCACGTATGGATGTGCCATCCTGGAGGAGCTGGACTACCTGTGCAACCTGAATGGGCTGCAGGTACCGCCTCATGCTACCAGTAGTGACACTAGGGCACTAGCAAAATGCAAAACTAGAGTAAAATCAGTCAGGAAGGATAAGGAGAGTGGCTACCACCTGCAAAACCATTTACTTTTTTGGGGTTGTCTTGCTGTTGCCTCTCCTGTCCACCTGTTGTCACTTTAATTTGCACCAAAGCAGGTGAAATTGATTCACAATCGTTTACGCTTCCTAACTGGACAGATCAATATCCCAGAAGTTTAATTGACTTGGTGTTATACTGTGATGATTAAGTGTTCCCTTAATTTCTTTGAGCAGTGTATATTAGCAGTGTATATGTGGAGCTGCATAAAACTAAGCTACTGAAAATATCATCATCTGGTCACTGCTAAATCAAGTCAGAGAGTGAGTATGTAGTTTATTTCTCAAGATGACAAGTAAAAAGTCTCCCAGTGGTGCCCAAAATGACAAAAAAACATTACCTGAACAGGCTAAAACTAAAATACCAAAAATACCATCATTATTAGACGAGTAAGAGGCTGCGAAGCTTTCACAGTGATTGACGAAACACAATCGCAGGTAAGTTAGCTAGTAGGCTACCTCCACTGCAGCTGCATTCAGGCTGTCCTTGGAGTTTCCTATACAGTTAATCTCTTTCCGTAACACACAGTTACGGGCTCAATTAAGGATCTTGCTGAACTGCTGTATTTAAAGCACCAGTGTCTTCTGCCAAGCTTTCCTAATCTTGTCATGGCATTTAAGCTCTTTTGAACAATTCCTGTGGCTTCTGTAGAGAGATCATTTTCAACTGAAACTAATCAAGGCCAACCTTAGAAGCAAGGCAATGCAGCTACTACTAGGCTACTACTTAGTAGTACTTAGCAAGACAGAACTACAGGAGTCTCTCAAGTTGGAGTCGGCAGATTTAATTAGATTTAATTTACTTACCTTGATTTTATTGCTTTGCAGGTCATTTGCGAATTGGGAGGGGGCCCAGAGAGACTGCGCTATGCCAGTGTGTGTGTGTGTGTGTGTGTATTTGTGTGCACTCACCTGAGTGCTGTGGTCAGGGAGCAGGACCTGCAGTCGTGAAAAGGTAGGATCGGGGGCGGGTGAGATCATTAGGATGGTGCAGGAGCTCAAGTGGATGTCTGGGCTGGGGTCGGGACAGAGCAGGAAGTCGTCCGTCTGCAGCTCTTCCACCCTCTTCAGCCGCCCACCGCTGAGCTCAATCAGCGAGCCCTTCCGGAAATAGGGCAGGACTGTTGGGGGCCTAGGAGTTAGCGATGACGGTTTAGGTGGGTGAATGGGGGTTCCTGTCTTGGCCTTTGAGCCATGGCCCCTTGGAGAGGGGCAGAAAATTCTCTGGGGGTCCTGACGAGGGTGATTCCCATTTGGGCCTTCAATCCGTGACCTTGGTAGCTCCACATGTCGCTTCTCCACCAAGAGAGAGAGCTCAGTGTTTCTGAGAGTTGGAGGGATATGGCGTGGATGCTCTAGAGAGCGCTGTTGTGAAACAGCACAGGAAGGAGGAGGTAGCGCGTAATGCACATGCCCTGCTGGCCTGGGCTGTCCAGGGAAATTATACACTGTGCCCCTTGTTTCTGACAATTTGGCAGGTGGAGCTCTGGGTGTTACCCACAGGTCCTTACCCTGCGGAAGAGGAGGTATATTTTTGGCGTCCTCAGACAACGCCTGTGTGGTGTACTGGCGGTATTCATGGCAACTCCTTTTCCCTTCAG
Source organism: Ilyophis sp. 1 JC-2022 (assembly GCA_022702515.1). NCBI lineage: Eukaryota > Metazoa > Chordata > Actinopteri > Anguilliformes > Synaphobranchidae > Ilyophis > Ilyophis sp. 1 JC-2022. The sequence goes on from CM040396.1 coordinate 53,098,671, forward strand.
AGCGGGGGCTCTCTTGGTTCTCCCAGCCACCGCGCCCGTTACCCTGCCTGCCCAATGACTTCCCAGCATTCAAGTACCAGCTGTCCCTTCGGTCAAACCCATTGGGCCTTTTCACAGGGAGGGCTGTCTTGTCATGGAGAAAAGGTTCCCTGGAGTATGTAGGTGGTCGAGAGAAGAGTTGTGCTTGTGTGATTTGGGAGTGGTGGGAGCTGTAGTTCCTCTGGCGGGGCGGGAGGCATGTAAAAATATCCCCCGAATCAGTGGGGAACTGTGTCCTGTATGGGATGGGTACGCCTGCGTGCTGCAGTGTGAGGGGACGGCTCCAGCTCAATTCCAAGGCATCCCCACCACTGGCACTTTGTCCCCTCCAGACCAGGGAGTTGTCCCCACATGGACTGGAAATGAAGGGGGTTGCCATGGTGGCTGGATAGGGTAAGTTCCAGGGCAGGCTGTACATGGGAGCAGGTGCAGGCAGGGGTTGGGTTTGGGGCGAGGCCGAAGGCAGGGGCGGGGTCATGGGCGGACGGACATCTAGGCCATAACAGGAATTCAATACTGACTCCTCGCCCGGCTCCACTCGCTGTTCCACACGCCTCCCCACTGCCCTCTCCCAGGGGGGCGCAGGCCGTTTGAAGGTGTCTGTGGGTCCCTGCTCAGCAGAGCCCTGTCGGGACTCCCTCTTTTTCGGCGGGAGGCATTCCTTGCCCTGGCCTGGAGAGGAACTCATCTGGACGTCCTGTCCGCCGCCTATGGACCCCCGGAAGGGGTGGTGATTAGGTCACAGGAGCCTCTCGGGAGAAAGAACAGTGGGGAGCAGAATTCGCTCTTTGACGTAGCATTGCTTGAGCACAGGTCAAAGGCTCCCTCTGTATGAATTACCTTTCACCTGGTTAAAGACAGCATGTTGTTGTTAAGGTGTAATGGTCTCAAAGGAAAGAAAGTTGTTAGATCAAATAAGTACAGTAGATTTATCAAGAACACGATTATCATTCCATTCAGAGGCTGAGTCTACAGCACTTATTAGTGCCTTTGCATCCTCCACAGTAGCTGTTAAAAAAAGGTATTGTCATTTTCTCTTGAACTGGGGAGCTACTCAACGTGAGTATGTAACTGTGTGAGTGAGTGAGTGAGCGAGGGACACTACAGGATGTAAAGCTGCTTATCTGCAGTCAAAATGTTCTAATCATTTCTGTAGCCTCAGCCACACACCCACCAACTAGTCTCAAAGCTGGAGTCAATACATACATCTTGAGTCATTTAGGGCATTGAAATGACTCACACACGGCCCACTCATGAGTATTCTGTCCAAATCAAAACAGTACTGTTCGAAACACCGCTTAGAGATTCTAAAGGGCAGTGCGGGGTTGCGCTTTGTAAACTAGGCTGCAACCATTAGATTACAAGACTTGAGCAAGGGAATTTACCTGAATTTCTTCTTCAGCTGGATGAAGGTCAGATTTTCTGAATTAGGAAACAAACAAAAAAAGGAATTCTCAGGTGCTGTATCTCATACAAGTTTTTATATTTTGAAAGCATAACCATATAAGATTTGAACCCTTAGTATAAGAATACCCTTCAGCTCTTCATTAATGTTAATATAGTTATGGGGTCCTGTCATATGTCCGCTATCAGGTCAAATTTAAAGACAGATTACATTTACTCACTCTTACACAGTAATTAAACTGCAGCTGAGTTTTTCTTGTTTCAGATGAATGCACAGGTGCAGAAACAGTTTCTGCATCAGCATAAAATGGAAATGATATAGTGCAAGTTCAAGCATGAGTTTGATGTCTCTTGTAAACAAAAAAGTTCAGTGTATCCAGTTCATTTATTTTAAGGATTTGGCACAGTACACATTCATCACGGAAAAGGCAGGGCAAGCCATACCTATTCTTGTTATTGACCTCAGGGGCATTTAGTAGTCTGATTGTGTGACAGATCACTGCTGACACATGTGTGTTGGCATAGTCAGGCTTGCCTGAGACTGAGCTGGTATTTTACATATGTTTGCAGCTTCCGTTGAAAGTGAATGCTCAATTGTGATTCTGGGGAACTTTCTTATTTAAACCCATACAGAATTCTCAGGAAAACCCTCTGAAAGGCACATGGATACGTCCTTACTTGCACAAGTAAGGACGTATGACAAAGTGAAAAGTAGCACACATACCTATGACATCTTAATGAATTTTACCTGTTTTTCTAAAGCTAATACTGATGCTGACATTTCAGCAGACAGCAAGGCTGATATCTGCAAATTTTTCTTTGTGAAAAAAAGGTTGAAAATCCCAGTATTATCTGAGAAAAGGGAGAATTCACACAAAATATTGTATTTAAATGGCTCTGGATTCTACAAAATGTCACCCCAGGTCAAATTTATAAAATGGCATAGGTTATGTCTTTTTAAAAATAATGACTATTTGTCTAGATTTGGGTTTTAAATATGACCCTGAATTAAAGTACAGTAGATAATTTTCTCTCCAACTGCCTGGTGTTGCCTGCCTGACAATTTATCTTCATAATAGTCGTCACGTGTCATGCAAAGAAAATATACAATACCTCTAAACATTGGATATTTGTCCTTTTCTGGTACGATCTGGTGAAATGTATTGTCTTTCAACTCTGTTGCCTATGCAATCATGGAATTTGTAGCGAATGCATTTTAATCAATTATTAAATATAAAGTTAATATACTCTGGTTAATAATATAAACAACCCGATTTTTGTTGCAACCGTGTTTAATAATGAATTAAAAATGGGAATAGCCAAGACATAAATTTAAACAATGATATTTGCAGTTCATATGAATATTACATTGCATCAGCCTTGAATAGGCTATATGTTGGTTAATAAAAAAGAAGCTATAGCTGTAGGCCTAAAAACCCATAGCATAGTGCAGCCTAGCTGGCTGATATCAGCGATGTTAGTTAAATATGCCAACTCACACGTGCAGCTAGCTAATGAGTGCTATTAGGTCACCGATAGATGGACTGTGGAAAACCTGAAGCTTAAACTAAATTTTGACTATGTCACAACATAGGGTGATATTAGGTCTATGCTATTAATCTTAAGCTAACGAAAGGTGTCAGAGACTCAACTCGTAGCTCAAGAATTGGCATGGCCGTAAAGAATAAAGAATATTTGTAAATATGTAAAGAATATTTTATGGATGCTTTTGTTTTTATTGATTACACACATAATGAATTCCTACACAAGTTTCCTACAAGTTTAATATTTTTAGTAGAATTCAAGTGGCAAACAATAAATGAAATTAAAATTGTTGCAGTGGATAGCACAGCAAGAAGGTCCTGGGTTCGAATCCAGTACTATGTCCTTTCTGTGTGGAGTTTGCATGTTCTCACCATGACCGCATGGGTTTCCTCCGGGTATTCCCGGAATATTATAAAGCCTGCAGGCTGTCAGAAACTCTGTGCCATAACCATTCATGTCTGAGATGACACCACATAGCCATATGGTTCCAGAGGTATTTTAACACTTGAGGGTGTGCTTGCACAGAAAACTGCACAGTTAGAATGCATGGGGCGGCTGTGGCTCAGGAGGTAGAGCGGGTCGTCCGCTGATCGCAGCGTTGGCGGTTTGATCCCCGGCTCCCCCTGTCCACATGTCGAAGTGTCTGTCCAAGAGACACTGAACCCCCCAAATTGCTCCCAAGCAGCAGGCTAGCACCTGTGCATGGCTGCCGTCATTGTTGTGGTGTGTGTGTGTGTGTGAACGAGTGTGAGTGGCCATTTGTAAGCTTTTTGGATGGGCGCTATAATAAGTATATAGTCCATACCATTTACCATTTTACCATACCGCCCCCGCCCAATTTTTTTCAATATCATATCACCCGGGGATTGATTGATCAGACAGATGGACCATTATCTGGATTCCATGACTTACATGAACCATGATTTTTTTTTTTTTTTTTTATACATATATTTTATAAATAAGAAGAACACTTTTCAGTTTTTTTTTTTCAGAGTAAAAATTGAAAGCTTCAGCTGCTGCTTCTAGGCAGTCTATGCAGCCGGCAGTTGGTTATTATTATAATATTTCATTTTTGCAACTATAATGAGTTTTTGTTTTTATTTTTGCTCAAACGTGCGTGGTGGGGGTTTAGGGGCAAAGTCATTCATGCAGTGAGGGCTAATAAGAAGAGTAAAAAAATAAAAAAAAAAAAAAAAAAAAGAAAAAAAAAGAAAAAAAAAGATAAAAGAAAAGAAAAAAAAAATCAAAAAAAAATAAAATAAAAAAAACTCAAAAATGAATGAAAACACAAAAAAAAAACAAACCGAACGAATACTGGAGCCAAAAAAAACAAAAAAAAAAAAAAAAAAAAAAAGCTCAAAACACAAAAAAAAGACAAAAAAAAAAAAACCAAACCAAAAACAAAAAAAACAAACAAAAACAAAAAAAAACAAACAAAAAAAAAAAAAAAAAAAAAGAAAGAAAAACGATAAATAAGATAATATATATAAAATAAAATAAAAAAAGCTAGCAAAAACCTATAAACATAATAAAACATCAAATAAATACACAAGGCCGACCTACCTGGCTAATGGCTAGCTCAATGAATGTTTGACTAAAAAAAATGACCGAAGAAGCGGGAGTAAATAAAATGAAATAGAAAAACAGGTGAAAACAAAACAGAGTGAGGGAAAAAAAACCCGAATACGATAGATCAATCGGGAAACCAGGACGAGAACTGCAATGAAAAATAAACAAAAACCCACAAACCATGACAGTGACTTGAAAGAAATTTAACCCAAGCCTTGATACCACATGGCACAACTTCCTAAAAAGATATATATTTAGCTTGACGAGCTCTAGAGCCAGGGCTTTGGCAGCGAGAGCCAATCGAGCTGTTGAGCTGAAGTCTTGGTTGAGGGGAAAACTGTCACCATCTGTAGTGGACTCAAGAACATGTTCTTCTGAGTTAATTCTATGAATCACTGCAGGAAAGCAGTAATGCTTCACCAGCATCTTTGATGGATGCCATTTCATTCCCTGTTCCCAAACGTAACATTTATCACATGATTATTTCTTGCAGTGAAAATCAGTGAATAATCCGTAAAGTGTTCATAAATTTTGGTGGTTATGTTATTGGCTATAAACTGTACCAGGAGTTAAAGTTTTACTGAAATGTCAAAGCAAAAATAAGGTATTGTACACTGCCTGGCCAAAAAAAGAGTCGCACACTCTAATATTTTGTTGGACCGCCTTTAGCTTTGATTACGGCGCGCATTCGTCGTGGCATTGTTTCGACAACCTTATGCAACGTCACAACATTTATTTCCGTCCAGAGTTCCGTCCAGAGAATTGACGACGGGAGAGTCGAACCACTCCGTAGAGTCTCCTCCAGCACATCCCAAAGACTTTCAATGGGGTTAAGGTCAGGACTCTGGTGGCCAATTCATGTGTGAAAATGATTCCTCATGCTCCCTTTCACAATTTGAGCCCAATGAATCTTGGCCTTGTCATCCTGGAATATGCCCATTGATGGGATAACCTGGTCATTTGGTATATTCAGGTACTCAGCTGACTTAATTTTATTGCTGCATAACGTTGCTGAGCCTAGACCTGACCAATTGAAGCAACCCCAGATCATATCACTGCCTCCAGAGCCTTGTACAGTGGGCATTATGCATGAAGGGTGCAATGGCAACTTTTTTTTTGGCCAGGCAGTGTATTATATGTCTAACATGGCTCATTGTCATGTATAGAACCTCCAAATTACCCCTGAGAACACGTTAACAGTTCAGGTTTTTTTCTACATGCCTGCTGCAGATGCACACACAGACACGCACACACACACACACATGCTATCAACACTGTAAAACAGGGGGTGGCATTTGGCTACTGCTGCTGCTGACTCAAACCCAAACTACCACGCACAACACTCCATGCTCACAGCCTTATACAGCTCTTCACCCTGTCCTTCCCACAGAGAGCAGAGAGCCTCCTTTTTAAATGATTTTTAAGGACAAACAGATAGAAAGAGGGGGAGAGAGTGAGAGAGAAAGAAGGAGAAGGGGGGGGGGGAGTAAAACTGGACCAGATGTTTCTGCCCCCACACCCCCTCCCCCACATTTATGTCAAGACTAACTTGACAATCCAGTGCCATAACCTACAGTATACCAATGAAACATTAAACTTTCAATGGTGGGTAGAGAGGCATGACAAAATTTACATTATGCAAAAACTCACATGCTTTGTGAAAACTACTTCCACTTCCTGGAAGCGGTGGTAATCGACACCACCCTAATGTTCCTTGTGCTTTCTGGTTTCTCTTTAGTATAGAATGGTTAGCCAGGTTTCCACTGAGCACTGACCTGCCTTAGCTTTCCTTCCCTTATTTTATTATTTTCAGACTGACATCTGAAGAAAAGAATGGGTGGCTCTTAAGTGTTCTCATTTCTAATATGCAAAATATGAGCTGGTGAAGACTGGACCAAAGGAACTTTCCTCAGTTTAATGTGAATCTGTGTAAGGACAACAACATAAACACTCTGGAAGGCAGTGATTAGGCAGTGATAAGGCAGCCTTATTTCTCTCATCTTCACTATCTAGGCAGGATAAAAAATGTAGGTCACACTTCACACTTTGCAAACAACAGATGTAATGGTAGCACAGTAGTAGGCAAGAGAAAGCAGTGCTGATGCTTTTCAAACAGTCAGACTCACCAATGGTTTTATTTAAAATAGGCCAACCATCTGCCTGTGCCTGTATTTTATCACTACGTTCAAGCTGTGCACATTTCTTTCCATTGATTTTTAAAATAGATAACATTAACTTCCCTTCTTTATTAGACACCAAATGGTTTCTAATTGGCTCAGGAGTGAAAGGCCTTGGCTGAAAAGAACATGTAAAACTGGATGTTGTGAGCTCACACTACATCCGTTCTCGTCTAACCGGTACAGCATATTTTATGGATTTTCTGATCCAGTCATAATATTGCCTTTAGTTGGATTGATGTATAGAGGCCTTAACGCATCATTAAGAACAGACAAAAGTACCTGCTGCAACCATAGCTGGATAATCCTACCTGTTGATGTGATGATTCATTGTTTTGATAATGGATAATGGACAGATGATTAGATTAGACTTGATTCAATGTTCACAAAAATAAATTCTAATACAATTTGTAATAGAGTTCGAATGATCCCTGTGTCATTAGAATTCCAGGTACACACTGGAATATGCACTTGTTTTTCAAAAAAAATCCTCTACTAGCAGATTTAGTTGGTAACAGAAGAGCTGAAATGTGAAAATGTTACAGGTGTCAGCAGCACTTGAGCAGTAGCAGTTACTCTCACCAATACCTTTGAGCTTCAGGTGTATCATTAAAAATGCCATGTTGGATTACATTAGAAATCACACACACTTAAGGCAAAACAGGCTATTCATTTAAAGTGAAATTGAACATGTACTCTCGCCAGTCAAACAGAATGGATAGGCTACCATAAACAGTACAGTGTTGAGAAAAATGAAGACGCACCCTGTAGAAGTCCCTTCCTTCTGATCACCACACACATACATTGTGTCTTAATCACAACATGTAAAGGCTTTAGCTACATGCTGAATTAATATACAGGTACAGTGGATATTGATGAATGAAGTTAGGAAGAGAGAAATGGGCATGTGGCAGTTCCTACGGCTTTAACAATTATCAACGCTGACACGTAACATTATGGTTTCATTTCGTTTGAGCTATTATTTGCTAATGCTCCTCCTGCTTCTTTAAACATATATCCAATTGGTATCACTGATGGTAAATCTGGTAAAATACATTTATGACATTTATGCTTGTACAATGGAGAATGAGGAAGGAGCAGCGAGCAGAACATTAACAAGTATGAAAAAGATGTTCTTCGACACACAGATCAAAAATAGCATCCTGACGTAGGTTTTTTTGGCCATTGGGGTCTAATGTTTCTGTCCTTAAAAACAGTTTTGACATTTTCTTTTAATAAATGGCATTGCAATAAAAGATCTTTGATTAGTTTCTTAAAGGGAGTTATTTTGAGACACATAATGATCATTGCATTGAAAAGCTTTACTACCAATCTACCCTTTTCAAATTATTGAAATATACATGATTGATTTAGGCCAACTTAAAGGGGTAACATGATGGTTTACCTTACTTTCTGGTGTTTTGTATGATATTGGTACATAGGGGCATTAATTTTGTGAAAACACAATATTTTCTTTAGGTTTGGAGAAATAGACTATTTAATTTTGCGGTCCTATTTTCAGGTCGTTTCTCGTGTGACGTCACACGAGAAATTACCACTCCCCGGTGTCTCAAAACTGTCTATGGAACACTCCCCATCCACGGCCACAAAAGAAAAAAAGACGTGAATTTTAACTTCACCAATTTGCGCCATAACCTTGAGTCTTCACCCATCGGGAAGTTCACAGCCTTGGTACTGGTTTACACAGAGCATGATTGATTATCTATTATTGCAAGCTAACTTTACTGAATTTATTGTTAGGTTGCAAACCTTAGATAAAGGTTTTATCATTTATCATTTTAAAATGTTGACTGTTTCGATAACTAACTTGTAACCTAACAAGGGTCATTTGAGTTAGGCTAACTTTAGCCAGCTATTGATAGCTGAGCACTTTCTATGTTATATGAAAAAACTATTTGATAACTGACCTTTGATAACGTTAACGTAACAAAATCAAAGTTGTCTAGAGTCAGTGTGTCGACACATAGCTAGCTAGATCTAACGTTATCCTGCTCAAACTACATCTTAGCCGTCCTGCTAACGTTACTGTATGCATCTGCTTTTGGTAACGTTAACCCTCCTACACTATGGCAGCACCATGCACAGCGCACTCGATTCGGCCATACTCTAGCCTTACTTTAACGAACATACCCTTCCCTGGCATTAAACTGTGCTGTAAGGTTTCCAAAGTGATAAGTTAACGTCAGCTAGCTGAATCAATTCTTCCCAGCATGCCATCGATAGCGTGGCTGACTGCAGTGGACTTTTCCTCGGTGTCCCGGGAGATGCACCATGATTGTGCTTTTATCGTACTTTTTTTCTAAATTACGCAAATTCAGGGATATGGCCTAGTAGGTAACGTGTACCTTAACAATGTTTGGAGGTTAAAAGCTGGTGACATCTCACATTGCTTATATTAAGGACTTTGTCAACGCCTATAAATCCAGTCTCGAGGTAACTATGGTAACTATCTGACTGACAGTTCTCATTGATACGCCTACAAAATGAGGTGAACTTGTAGAATGGGAAATTTGGGCATATAAAAAGGAGTTTTATTGTACTTAAAAATGACTGAATAACTGATGGGGACATTCACTTTGATGTTACCTAAAGATGACTGGCATGTGTCACATTCAACCACCATGTTACCCCTTTACACTACTTGTCAGTATGTGAATCTGTTATGTGTTTTTCTGTTACTTCAGTTTCTGTCATGTTCGTTTTCGTTCGTGTGTTTTTGTTTTCATTCACCGTCTCTCATCGACCCATGTGCTTGTGTTTTCACTTCCCCATTGTGTCCACCCCGCCTTCTGTCTCAGCCCCTGATTCCCTATGTGTTTCACCTGCCCTGCTGTTCACCTGTTTCTCGTTTGCTCGTTAGTCAGTGCATTTAAGTTCCACCCTGTCTTGTGTTTGTTGCGAGTTCATTGATTTTTGTCTCTGTTTCACTACAATGTTTTTCCCTGCTACCTGTTTCCTCCTATATGATTACCTGTGTTTATCTGATTACCTAACTTTTTGCCTGTTTCCTGTTTTTGTTTTTGGATTACAATTTTGTACTTTTGGCATGTGTTCCTGGTTTTGACTACAATTTTTCCTGTTGTCCTCAATAAACTTTGGTTTATTTTTGATGTGCTGTCTGCACCTGAGTCCCTACTGTACCCTGACACTAATACTGGTGTAATTTCAGTTTCTTTCAGATCGAGCATAGTATAAAATGTATAATTTAACCCTATTTACTTTGGCCCTCCAGAGGCAATTTCCACCTGGTTTCTACTAGTTTTATTTAAATGTCAATATCTCAAAAAATATTCCTTGCACATCCATGGTTTTAAGTTTGAATTGAAGAAGAAGCTGTATCATTCAGAAATTTGCAACAGAATACATTTATTTCAGAATAGTCACATACAGTATATATATAATAACCATAACGTACATCGCCAAATGTATTTAAATACGTTAAAAATTTTTACAAAAGTGTGTGTGTATTTACACAAGAACAGCAACATATTTCAGCCCTAAGTGCAACGGGTGGTCGCTGTGGAAATGTTTATGTACAGGACTTTGGCGAAATGAAACAAGATAAACTTTTTAGGGTTAATCAGTATAGCTGAATATACTGGTAAGTACTTGGTTTCCTAAACATATTTATACTAGAAATTTTGGAGAAAAAAAATTAGGTGTTTTCTAAACCAAAACTGCATCAGGTACTGTATATAATACAGTAAGCAAGGGAAAACGTCGAATGCTCATTTGTACGTTTAAAAAAAAAATTATTGTTTCTATACGTGAACATAATTTTCTTAGCGTGTATAAAAACGGTGCATTTCATGCATTTTACAGTATCCCAGATAGCAAGGAAGTATTGAATCAACATTGATATTGTGTTATAAGCATCAGTATCGGTCATCAACCAATTTTCAATGGTCAAATCAACATTCACTTTCTGATGGAAATGGTCACTGATGTATTAGGTTGAAATGGAAACATTGTATCAATGTAACAATAACAACCAAAGTCATCATACTGATGAATAACATATTTTTTATCAGATTAATCAGATTCAGGTGCGCTTTCATTTTCAAATAAAAAAAACTGTTAGAATTATTCATTGCCTGTTTCTGCGGTCGCTGCTGTAGCTACATGCTAGCCTATACACTCGTATATGTGTATGTTATGTGGCAAGTGAATAGATTTGTTCTTGGTTTAATTGATTAAATTCAAAGTTCTAGTTGCTACAACAACGGTGACGTAGGAAAATAAACAAAACGAGACTTAACTGCAAAGCGTAGGCTATTTGTGATTGATGCTAATGCTGCATTCGTTTATTCATTTCCAACTAGGAATCCCGATATCCGACTAGGGAAACTGTAGAAAACGCCCTTTCAACTAGGAGTTCCATGTCGGAAATCAGGGATCGGGAAATCAACCCGACCTACCGACTAGAAAGAACTTGACATCACATCACCATGGCAGCTCACACCGCGACCCACATTGTGAACAGTAAACAAACATTATTTTTAGACAAGCTTTTAAAACACTTCAACTTTCATTTTTCAGCATGAAACTACTACTATTGCATGTATTGTGTCCATTAAGCAGAGGTTTAAAATAAATAAAGAGGTTTGCATTTTAAAATGGATCTCAATGTGTTATCTATTTTGGTAGCCTCAAAAGTATTTTGATTTGTTTTTTGTAGATTTTGACTACTTTGAGCAAAAATTGGTAGTTATAAAATTATATTATCATTAGCTATGATAGTTTATATTGATAATAAATTGATTTAACATCAGTTAAATTGATTTCCATTGTTAACATCAACATTGTTTCAACATTATTTTAATGCATTGATTCAACGTAAACTCGATGAGCACCTGGATGCAGAATCAACATCAGAGATCAACATTGAATCAATGCTTCATCTGATATTAAGTCAATGTTGATTCAATGTTTCCTTGCTATCTGGGCTTTGACTGTGGCGAGAGGAGGGTCGTTAAAAGTGCATTGGGCTATTGATAACACCCTCCTATTTTATGGCACTGCAGTGTAACTGGAGAAGCTGAGTTTTTTGCAAGCGACTACCCTTTTAAAAAATACAGCGTCAAAATTTACTGGGTTTTCTTAAAGCTGTAGTTTATAACTTCAGACAAACATGAATACTGTAATTGAGACGGATACGTCTCAACCACTAGGGGCAAAGTTTATAGTAAAAGAAACATTCAAATCTAACCTGGCCATCAGTATACTATTTAAGTTTTTTTTCATTGAGGAACTTAACAAAAACAAATGACTTGAAATCAGTTTTGTGTCAAACACTGCTGTGCTGCACTGTGCTACAAATTATTTTTTCACCTCGGGAAACCCCTGTTAAATAAACACTGCAATATAAAGTTCCTAGCATTGTTTTGAGTTAAAAATTTGGTCAGCTTTACGTTGAGTGAGGCTAGCCCCATTTTTACCTGTGTTTATTTGGTGTTGAAGACTCTTAACTCACATTAGATGGTGTATGATACTACAATGTGTTTAAAAGAAGCTATAATCATAGGCCATAATTACCTATAATCATATATTGTAGATAATATGTTAACTGTATAATCTATGGTAAGAGGTTTTTTCCTGCTTAATGGCAAATTGTATTCTGAGATGATCCATTTACATTTCTTGGAACCTTACCCAGGGCTGTTGGCAGTGATCACATGACATTTCTGACATGTTCTTTCACTTCTTGATTGTACCACAGCACTGTCCCAATCAAGGGACAGTGTCCCAATCCATGAGGAGAAAAAGACACCCTCCTCACACACACAAACACACCCTATTTATTTTAGGGAATATAATTTCTTACACACTTTTTGAGCTACAAATTCTTTGGATGCCAGGCCCTCAATAACAGCCATGCAACAGTGTATACAAATTCACACCCAACAGCCCTGGACCACATACTGCCCTCAAGTGATGGTTTAACTGTCTTTAACTTCAGTTTTAAAAAAAAAGCATGAATTAACTAATGTATTACTGACCAGGGATGCTACTTGTCATGAAAAAACAGCTGCTTGCCTGAACAGTTATATTGCTTTGCCTGAACAAACCACCATGTATATCCTATAGCCTTTAATGCTAAAAAGGACTGAGTACAGTCATCAGGAAAATACAGAAATCCCACTGGCAGCAGCTAGCGGGTGAGGTTAGCTCCCTGGAGTTGAAATAGGGTGGTGACGGCCCCTTAAGATGGATCTGAGTCTGAAACAGTTAAAGGAGTGACCCATGTGATCACAACACCTGCACTAGCACACCTTCCCTTGCTTCCCTCTATAACTGCAACTACAACAGTGGCCTGGAATCCAGACAATGGCATTCAACACATCACAGCACTGTGGGAAAAGGGCTTTAGCATGGCTGAGTGTTGAGAATGCCATTCAGTCTGTGCTGTTTGCCGGATTATCCAGTAGCTGCACTTTACTCAGTTACACACAAGCCCTCACTCTTGTGAGTGTAACTGTGTATTATTTGGGGCTCTCTGCCACAAACTCAAACTTCAAACCTCAACAGTTACAGTAGACCTCCCCTCTGATGGTGAGGCAGTGAGGCAGTGAGGCCCCCCCCCCCCCCCTCCTTATCCACTTGGCCCCCCTACCACCCGCTTTATCCTCTGTACCCCACTAGTCATATGTTTCCCACTACAGGGAACAGCTAGCTGAGGCAGAGAAAGGAGGCTGGGACCCGGGCGCAGCAATTACAGTCCATGCATTATGCAAGCTTGGGCATTACATAAGACATGAAAAATAAATATATACTTTACTGCATGTGTGTGGGTTATGGTGTGTGGGAGTGCTTGTGTGTATGTACCTAGGTGTATATATGTGTACATGCATGTGTGCCTGTCCATGTGTATGTGTGTGTGTCTCTCTGGGCTAGGGTGTGTGTGTGTATGCATGTGTGACCAGACACATTTGCAAATGTGTGCATGTGTCCATACATGTATTGCGTGTGTGTGTGTGTTTGTGAGTGTGCATGTGCGTGGATTCACCTGAATAAGCAACTTTATCCTTGGCACATTTACACAGTGCAGACACTTCAAAAGAAGATATATCAAGAGGTGTACTTGCAGTCTACATTAAACATGTTCAGATGTCCCCTGCTCAGTTTTACTCTTGGGTGGGTAATTCCATCAGTTTTTTTAAACCCACTCCTCACTACTGTCAAGACTGCACACCTTTCATTGGTTTGAGCAAAAACAGTAAAGCTAAAAGCTTTCTCCTGTATTTTGCACTTTGTGTCTGTGCGTGTGTGGCATGAGTGTGTCCTTTTTTCCGCAGACTGGTAGCTGCTGACCCCTCTGTCTGTGTGTTCAGCAGGAGCGGAGCTCATTACACAAATGGGCCTGGCGAGGAATGAGTAGGAGGGCAGGAACGCTAGCGCATTTGCTTTAATAGCTTACAATAATAGAAATCACCACCAAGGTATTCATTACATAACGGCTATATTCATTTGTGGCTGCGCGGGGCATGTGTGAGCTGCCAGCCCCCTCCCCTCCCCTACCCTCCTGGGACTGACAGGTGCTGGAGACATTAAGTGCTGTTCGAATCACACCTTGCATTGTGGGATTGAACAGTTTTGGAGGACTAAGCCAGACCTCACCTTCAGTTAAAACAGCTACATTTATAATAAAGTTTTTAAATATATATATATATATCTCTACAATACACACTCAACCTGAGAACACAGGATGGAAACCATTAAGGTGAAACTAGTTCCCTATGAAGATCAGGCCAATTGTACTATTTTCTATTGGGGAAAATATGGGTCATAGAGGTTTCCAAATGTTTCAAAGGTAATGCAATTGAAATGAAAATTCAATGTTACGGTAATGCTAATGGAAAGCTTTTGCACTAAAATCTCAAATGATGATGTTAAAAAGCTACGACCAGGCACATAAACATCCTTTGGCCAAAGTGGCAAAAGGCCACAGCAGTTTGACAACGTGCAACCCCTTTTTTTAATTGTCCAACAAAAATTTTCAATTGTGCTGAATACTGAATGAAAATGTTCTTTGGGCAAATCTAAATCTAAATGTTGCAGTTATGTTGCCATGGAATCATAAAGTGCACAACAAAAAATTTAGATTGTAAGACCAACCAATGAGGGGTACGAAGAAATTGAAAAAGTCAAGTTTGCAGTGCAGCATGGGCTAGCTTACAGCTTGTAGAAAGTGTGTTGTCTAGCTAATAGGTTTGTTGTGATACATTTAAACACAAAAAATGGGGGGGGGGGGGGGCATTGAGATTGTTAACTGGGGGTTTTTGACATTGCGTTTTTTTATTTGCCGTGAGATTGCTTTGGGGGGCATGAGAGTGTGAGACAGAGCCCGAAAGCATGCTCCTCACACCCAAATATGACATTTGGCAGCTGTGTAGTGACACTGTGTAGTTGTTAGCTCGAAGCATGAATTCGGACAGAGCCAACATTGTCGGGTGAGCAGGTACAACAGGCTACACAGCCATTGCAGCTTTAACCAGGCAATTAGTAGCAACAAGCTATATCAAGACAAATATGGTTGAAAAGCTAGTTTACGTCCTCTTCATCTTATAATTAACAATAAATAAATTTAGTGCCAACATGAGCCTGCATATATCCAATTATCACCCTAATTTGGAATGTTCAATCTGCAACCGTATCGAGTTACATTTGTGTCTTTATCATGCAAGGAAACCTTTTCACACTGCAATAAAACAATATTTAATTGAAAGCAAAAATAAGAGAATGAATATTATGAATTGATAAAAAAACTACTTGCATTGCAAACAAAAAATAATAAACAAATTTGGGTTGCATGTCGAACACAATATCGTGATGAATCTGTATTAGCCAGTCTATTTTGGAGTGACAGTTTTGCTATACCCACTGGCCGTTCCTAAGCATGACTGTAAAAGTCAATGGCCAGTTGAACCCAGGTCAGAAGCTGTTATTTAGCATAAGCTAACAGAAAGTTTTGCGTAAACCATAGGTGTAAACCAGGTGTCTCCAACCTTTTTTGTTACTCTGAAGCTACTTTTGAAAAAGGGAAGTGGCCGTGAGCAAATTCTGATACTCTACTGATGAAAATACAAATTCTCATACTCTATTATGATACTGATGAAAATGCTCATTCTGAAAGTCTGTAAAATATTCTCACTGTAATACACATGTGTATGGAATTATACAGTTGGCTATGTGATGTGGTGTGGTTATTTACAACATTATCCGTGAAGGGATCATCCACATTGATTTCACATTGACTTAAGGATGTAAATGCAATTTACGTTTATAAAATACTTAAATTATAAAATAAGTGGCCACATTTTTGGCCACCTACCATTATATTTGGCCATATAAGTCTGATTCCAATTGGATTCATATAAAAACTGTGACTCAGAACACCAATTTTGTTGAGGACAAAAGCAGTCCATTTTAAAGCAATTGTACAGGACCTTTAAGAGACTGAAAAGTATATAGGAGTCAGTGCTCTGTAGATACAATGTGTAGTGTCTGTACGGTTGTAGGGATGGGCGAATTTAAAGTAGCGCTGTACTGTGTTGGTGGCAGACCCACCTGTCTCCCCGTGGTGTCTCATTTGTGGCTACAGAAAAAGAGGAAAGACCCGGGAAATGCAATCTGTCCATGCTAAATTGTTCCTGTTGCTCATTTCCCTCAATAAGCAAAAACTTGTTATAACTGCACATGTGCACACAACCTGAATGCTGTGCTATGTGAAAAAAATGTCAATTTGTGTCACCATTGGATTTAAAGTTTTAGCAGTGCTGGGTTGTGGCAGACACTTATTTTGTTAATTGCACTAAAGGACCCCTCTCTGTGTCCCCTTTTCAAAGACTGGGTTCACGCAGTGCTCTGTGTCCCCTTTTCAAAGACTGGGTTCACGCAGTGCTCTGTGTCCCCTTTTCAAAGACTGGGTTCACGCAGTGCTCTGTGTCCCCTTTTCAAAGACTGGGTTCACACAGTGCTCTGTGTCCCCTTTTCAAAGACTGGGTTCACACAGTGCTCTGTGTCCCCTTTTTAAAGACTGGGTTTCACACAGTGCTCTGTGTCCCCTTTTCAAAGACTGGGTTTCACACAGTGCTCACCATCTCTTCCACTGCTGCAGAAATGGATGACTGTCATCCACACATTACCATGCTGTCAGTTTTAAGATATTTCTTTCTCTCTCTTTCTTTCACTCTCTCTCTCTCCCTCTCTTATGCACACACACATGCACGCACGCACGCACGCGCACACACACAAACCACAACAAAAGTAAATATTTTTTACCTCTCGAGTTGTCTTCTTTTGATAAGTACAGAAATGGGTCTTCATTGGATCAGACAACAGGAGCACAAATAGGCACATCCAGCTTTGATTCGAATCATCTCCTCTGTTTCTCTCTCTTTTTCTCTCTCTCTTTCTCTTTCACTAGCTCGTTTTCTCTCCCACTCTTCTGCTGTCTCTCTCCTTCTTTCCCTCCTGCTTGCTCTGTCTTTCTACCTCTCCCCCTCCCTCCCTTTCCTCCGCTCTCACACACTTAATCTTTCTCACACTCTGTCTCCCTGTCTCTCTCTCTCTCTCTCTCTCCCTGTAGCTCTCTCTCACTCTCTCTCTCATCAGCTTGCTCGCCCTGTGTGACTCCCCCCGCCCCCCCAAGGGTGTATAATTAGACATGACTCTGCCCTGATACTCTTGTAGCTCATTGTAGGTGGATGGCTGCCTGCCTGTGTTGGCGCTCTGCCCAGAAGCGGCTCTCGTTAACCTCACCGTTGCTTGGAATGCTGCGGGTGTAGGCTCGCGCCATTGGCCAGATACCCACCTCTGCATCTCCTTCTGGAACACCCTGCTGGCATGCTGCAGGCATTCTGAAGTTGGTTTTGGAACACATATTGAAACAGAATGTCTCTGCCGTAAACCTCATGTCATTAGTCACTGTATAACAATCGGTTCAAAGAGTTGAAGTGACAAAGCTCTACTGCATTTCAAATTGGCATTACACAACTTCTACTAAAGTGTACACTATTATACACTATATATTTCAGTTTGACACTTCTTCACGCCAGTGTATTTCTTTTTAGAACCTTTCTATTTTGTTAATTCTTGTTTACAACATCTCAATATTATTGGATGCAGAAAGGGCTTATTGACAGCAAGGTTGAACCACAGCCTTCATAGGACATTGGACTGAAAATTTCCAATCAAGATGGCTACTATGACTTCAGGAATTCTAGGGTTTCAACCCAATCAGCTGGGGTTGGATTGCTACAGAGAATGTGTAACAAGATATGTCTGTCTCAAATATAATTTTATGACAGCAACAAGCAATAATATTCACAACCTCACCACTAGACTCATAGATAAACTGTGTGACGAGTTCAATGCAAAGTTTAACCCATAGAACGTGACGTCGGCATGCGGTCATCTACCGCACCTCTGTGTGAATCAGTCACCTGCTATTCAAACTGCCACAGGTTAAAAAACAAAAAGGTATACCTAACTACCACAGACATCACTGTGGTGCCATCATAATCAAATCAAATTCAAATCAAAAGCCCGGCACTCTGCTCTTGCTCTGTAAAAATCTGTAATCTCTGTTTTAATCCCACTACAGCTCTAGTTCACTAATTTTTCGCAACATCAACCTTCAAAACAGCTTTGAAGTCATTCATGCAGTATGTCAGAGTGATGTGGATAGTTGTCCATAGGCTAAACGGTAAACGTAATTGGTGTAAGCAGTATTAGCCAATCCACATTAAAGAATGACTGAATGTTGATTAACTAAACAACTTAGTTAACAGTGGTTACCTCACTGAGTCCCTGTGCTGTGCTCTTTCCTTTAAAACAGGAAGTGATCAATGTGAGTTAGATGCACACTGAGTGTGTTGCTAATGAGTTCCTTGTCATGCACTGCCTGAAAAACTCTGTGGTAAGGGGGGGGGGGGGGGGGGATGGGGGCGGTTGGTGGACTAGTAAAAAAAACGGATGAGGGGAACCGTCTGGTAATCCGAGCCCACAACAGCTTGAAAAGTCATTGGATGGAGACTGACTCCGCACGCAGGAAGGGGAAACGCCAGAGAGTGAGAAGACACAACATTCTGACAACCTCCCTGCAATGTTACGGTAATGTTATCATGTTGCCAGCTTCATCACAGCAATGTTTTTAGAATGTGCTGCCTCACGTGGCTAGCTGCTACGGAGGAAATAAAAAGAGCAGACAAGGATGGCATTACTTGTGGCTAGAAGGGTGTCAGGTGGGTTAATTTCCTGCAAGTCAGCTTTAGGAAGTTATATATTACTATGGACAGATAAAGACTTACAGAGTCACTGTACATTAATGTAACTGCACTGACCTGGCCGGCTGCTTAAATGTGTGAAAAATATTCACTCCTTTCTTATTCATTACTTAAGTCCTTTCCTATTACCACACAGGTACCCCTTTTAGCTCCCTGTCATGTGATAGATCATAATTTTAACTACTTGAGGTCATGCAACCAGGACAGCCTGAAGTCTAATCTCTGTGGTACATCATCCTTAACTTCACATCTCACTTTTAAAGCTGTAAAACCTCTTAGCTTGTATCGCATTTTAACATCAAAATGTAAGGGCAGAGTAACAAATATGTTACATTGAACACACCCCTACCCTACCAAATTATATAATGTATAATACTGTCACAATATCACTGCATCTATCCACTGATCTACATTAATAATTTCATGTAAGATATCAAAATCCAGTGATATCTAATAGATCTAAGTGGCGGGTATTGCATTTTGAGGGTAGAGTGACCTGCATGCAGAAGCAAACATGCAGTCTTTGGTTTTCTGCAACGCCGCATCGCCGTGGCCACAGGACAGACCACTAGGCCGGAAAGGAGATACCTAATGAGATACCTAATGCACTGACACAGTATGGTCCCTCACAGGTCTCCATAGAGAGGGGTATATTCTATAATGTGTGAAAAAACCGTCACTATGAGTCAACACTGGTAACTTACACAAAAGACTGAAGCCTAAAGTAAATAAAAAATAAAAAAAAAGCCTAAATAAAAAAAAACGTCCCGGGAAATAGTATATTAAGCTGACAGTTCTGCTTTATTTTTAGTCTTTGGGGGAGGGGTGTAGAAAGGGTACATTGCATAATGAACAGTATTTACCATCTCAGTGGTTATTTCTTTGGACTGAGAAAAGGTTAAAAAACTATGTGACAAGCCAACAGAGGAAACAACAACAGTGAACCTGTGCCATATTTAACTAAACGGTTAACATAAAATATATGATGAAAGATAAGAGCTGATGTCAGGAGCTTTCTTTTTAAAGTGTATAGCATTTTCAAAATGACTCTTAAAATCAGATTCAGAAGTAAAAAAAAAAAAAAAAGTTTAACACCTCAAACAAACAAAACAAATGTTCAGTAATTAACTAATTGTGGCCTCCTATTAGAATAACAGGCTCAAACTCCTCCAGCCTTGAAATGTGACAGGCCTTGCTTTGGTGTTTGACATCCTCATCGCTGAAATAGTAAACGGTTATATATTGTGCCATAATATGCAACGCTAAGTAAGTTTGACTGCCAAAATGGGAGGAAGACTGAATAATGACCGGTCTTGTTTATTTTATCCATTTAGTAATTTGGCAGATAAAACTTGACATTTGAGGCTGTTACGTTGAAATACGTATACAATAAAAGCTACAGAAAGAAAAGTGTCAGGACAGACAAGGACATAACACATCAGAGCTAAAACAACTAGAAATAACCGCCTTGCGGTTATATGCCTCCGCCAACAAGCCAAGTTGCAGTTTACATCCATGTCTGTCCAGACTCATAAAATATATGTAGTGAAGACTTTGAAGGAATTGAATTTAAAAGGTATGAAGTGTATTTATTGGTGAAATGGAAGTTATCACTATATTGACATGTATGATTCCAGTGAATAATTTCCAGTGAGAAACATGCTGTCTTCACTTGAGACAATTTTTACAGAAGAGTACAGAGGACTGATAGAGAAGCTAAATAGACAGCCAATACAGTTTTGTCATTTTTTTATTTGCAAATTAAATTAGAAAACTGTACAGTCATGTACCTGAACATGTTAAAAAACATTATATCACAGTGAAGTTGACCTTTGAACTTTTGGATATAAAATGTCATCACTTCATAATTTTATCCTCTTAGAGATTTGTGTAAAATATTGTCATAATTAGCGTAGGAATTCATGAGTTATGGCCAAAACCATCTTTTGTAAGGTCAGTGTCCTTGACCTTTGACCACCAGAATCAAATCAGTGCATCCTTGAGTACAAGTAGACATTTGTGTGAAATGTTGTCATAATTAGCATAGGAATTTTTGAGTTATGGCCAAAAACGTCTTTTGTGAGGTCACAGTGACTTTGACCCTTGACCACCAACATTTTTTCAGTTCATCCTTGAGTCCAAGTGGAAGGTTTTGGCCAAATGTGAAAAAATTACCTCAAGGCGTTCCCGAGATATCGCGTTCACGAGAATGAGACGGACAGACGGACAAGCCCAAAACATAATGCCTCCGGCCACAGCTAACGCTGGCGCAGAGGCATAAAAACAGAGCTACTACTGTATAAGCACATGCGAAGACACACGTGTACAGAAATTTACATGTGTGTATTAGGTGTGTTTATTTAAAATGATAAATTCTAAACAAAAAACCATAAAAGTAACCATAGACTGGCATCACAGTAGTAGGAATCAAAAGATACCACTATACTGTATTTGGCTTGATAAAAATTTGGAAACCCAAACCATCAATGTGTAGTACCCATCTCTATGGCCACATCACTATTTGTTTTCCAGAACACTCCACTCACCAGACATCAGGTGGAGAGCAAGCTATTGATGGATTGGGAGATGGCCAGATTCAGATGACCACACTGGGGACACCAGGGAGCCCCATACATGTAACAACAAGTGCAAGGAGACCTGTAATGACCAAACTGATTTAATGTCTCACATTACCGTGTATCCTGCAGTACAGTGTCCCCATGATTGGTTTGTTGTATTTTTATACTTGGTGCAGATGGACGTTTGTCCCCTTCCAGCCTCTCAATGCAGCACTAACCTTGTTTTCCTTGAAGGTCTCTTCTAACCAGGCCCAGGCTTAGCTCCACCTATAAAAGTACAGAGTGATGACTGTTAAAGGGCAAGGAAACAAGTTAAAACCACTGAGTTTCTGACTGACCACAGTGCATTTACAAAACCCCCAAAGACACCTACACACTGGAGAGACTCATCAATATTTCAGTCTTCATGTAATGTTGTGCACAGCATAACAGTAAAATCTCCCGTTTTCTGTGTTATAGACCAATGTAGGTACCCACATATTCACTGAGAGAATGTGTTCATGAAATAACTGACTACCCACAGAAGGTTTA